>CM024763.1:59924092-59982990 GCA_014218235.1 Colocasia esculenta | reverse complement strand
AGGAATCCGAGAATTTAAAGATGGTTTAGCATGACATAGCACTTAAGAGTGGCAGTATATAGTAAAAGGTTTTGAGCAAGTAAAGCAGTCCAAGAAGAAAAGTCGTAACACAGCCGGAAAATGTGGAAGCAGGTTGAGTCCAAGGAGATAAAGCACCAATAGCAAGGTAGAATCATCTACAGTTGAAAGATAGAGGAAGGGAAAATTGTAGTAATCAGGCAGAGCAGCTATGAAATGAATTAAAGAGAAAGGGAAAACAGAACAGACACTGAAATGAGCAGATTGAGTCAATCAATGCAAGATGGTTTGAAAGGCAAGTGCAGAGAAAGTGTATCCTACTTGTTCTGTATATGGTTACATTCTTTTTAGGTGACAGTCCAACTTACCATGGTTCATTTCTGAATGTCGAGGATGACATTCCTTTTTAGGTGATAGTAATGTAGTGACACGATCTTTCCAGATCCGTGTTTAATGGTTTTGGAGTGGTGCTCTTGACCAAGAGGTGGTCACTGGGCCTTGAACGAGGATTCTGTGTGTTGTGTGGGCATTGTGGGACGTAGGTTCTAGCCTAAACAGCCCGTTGGTTCACTGGTTGTGAACACCACGGAGCAATTCGTCGCCATTTGAAACGCGACGGTCTACCTCGCCGTGATTCACAGAACCGCCTTTATGTATAGTGGCACTTTGGGTTTGGATTGGCGACGGCTAGGGTTGTCATGTTTAACTCTTAAACGCGGCATCTAACTACGTCGTGATTTTGAACCGAGGTTTAATTGCGTTGTTTCACCCAGACAGAGCAGAGGAGCTCTGTCTAGGCAAAAGGGGGAGCTGCTGTGGAACTCTTGGGGTGATTTCCTGCTTCCTGGTGGTTCGCGCGGTGCGGGTTCCACACGGGGATGGCATCCGGAGTGTGGGTATGCCGGCGGCGAGGTGTTCGTTGCATTCTTCAAGCTTGTTTAGTTGGTAGGGAGACTTCCTTCTTCTATCTTGTTTACTTTGTTTTGAATGGTTTAAAGGGTGGAGGCATGTGTGGGTGGTTTGCTATATTAAGAATATCCATTTTAATACTTTAGCTTGGTATTTGTATTGAATATGTGTTGGTTTTCTTGTGGAGAAGGTGGGTTCGGCCTGTGAGCTGAGCTCACTGTCACGTTTGAAACGCGACGGGGTGCACCGCCGCATTCATGGTATGAACGGGACGTCAATCATCGTCGCATTTCTAATTTTGTCTGGTGTGCTGTGGCGGTGGTTTGGACGTGACCACTCGACCCGTCGCGTTCTTCTTGAATGCGACGGTGTGGTCCGTCGCGATTTAGAGTAATGTTTAGTGTGATCTTTATTGCGACGTGTTGTATCGTCGCGATTTGGATGTTGACTGTTGGTTTTGACTGGTTGAGTCTGAAGGCGACGTATCGAGCCGTTGCGATATGATCGCGACACTGGGCCCTATCGCATTAAAGCTTTGAATTGTGTCTGGACAAGTCGTCGCGATTTGAAAGGCGACTCCTGTATCCATCGCGTTTCAGCTTTTGTGGTTTGCTTGTGGTGGTCGGGCAGTGAGGTTCCAGTGTGAACCTAGCCATGGTCTTTTGCTGTCTTTTAAAGATTACTTAAGATGGTTAAGTTAGTAAAGCATGTGTAGAGTTGATATATGAGTAGTTAGTGAATTGTGTAATTCATGTTAAGTTTGTTATTGTATTAAGTTATGTGGTTAATGTGCAAGGTGTTGTGTGTTGCTATGGAGGTCATGAGATGACCAATGACAGGTAAGGTTGCTCATGTATGTATAGGTGTATGTTGGCTTGAAGGTCACTTAGTGGCTAGTGACAAGCTAACTATGATATTGATGTATCATGGTTTATATATAAGGTTGTATAAGTATATATCATGGTTTGTGCGTTTTCCGGGTTGGTGGTTCGACGCCTATTCCGGAATACCTCTTCAGTCAGGTACCCAGGTTCTGTGTGAGCCAGGCACGTGTGTTTATTGTGCTCGGGGCGTGTCCCGATACGGTGTGTACCACTGAGGTCTGTGTCGTCTTCCTGGACACCCTCACTCCTGTGTTTGAGTTGTACGTCCGGCTAAGGGAAAGACGACAAGAGGCAGCGACTTATGTTTGTGGGTGTCCAGTTGCTTGTAGCGCGCTTGTGGTTGGGGGGACGGACACCAGTAGAGGTACTGGTCTCCAGCTAATCCTATGTTTCCAGTGCCTCACTTTAGGGAGCTAGGGCCGGAGTCCTTAAAGGTGCCAGGCATGGACCTGCAACTGTGTGGTCTGCAAGTGTGGTGTTGTTTGGTCTCCACTGTTCTTTGGCTCGTGGTTGCGGAGCGGTAGTTGGTCCTTTTGTCCGTGACTGTGAGACTGAGAGGTTGTTCTTATGTTGTGTTGTCCGAGTTGGATACTGGCATCATGAACCAGTAGTTCGTTCCCATGTGGTAGCATCGCTCCTTTCTGACTCATGCTTTGCCACTGGTTGTGGCTTGTGTGTTGTGAATTGTTGGTTGAGGTTTTACCCATTTGGGGTGTCCATTGGTGGTGGCACCGTTGTGGTTGTGATTCCATGGTGGTACCTCGTGGTAGTAGGTACATGTACCCTTCGTGAGGAGCTTTGTGTTGTGGTACATTATTTACCAGCCTCTTCAGGTGTTGAGGTGGACTTGTATTTCGTGGAGGTCGTGTGGTGTGACCTTCCAGTTGTTGTATCTTACCCTTCTTCGGGTAAGCTTTCGATTGTGGTTTTAGTGTGTGGTAGATTGACTTGCTGATACCAGTCATGTTACCCTACATGGGTAGGTTTCCTGTGAAGCTTGTAGCCTAGGCGGTGGTTTGCCTGTGAGGGTTTTCCTTAGGCGACCATTTGTTGTAGTGGTTTGCCTATGAGGCATGTGGTCTAGGCATTTCAGTTGTTGGGTGGACTAGTGGTGCTGTGCTAGTCCTATTGTTTCTCTTACCTTCCGAGATCTGTGTTAACTTGTGTAATTATATTTTAATTCCTGTTAATCATGATTTTTGTAAGCATGTTATGGTTTGGCTATTAGTGTTGCCAGTGAGACCCTTTGGGTTTGATGTCTCTTCAGTTTTCAAGTGTTGTTTCTGGGAGGTCCCTACTGAACCAGTGACTTGTTGAGGCTCACTCCCTTACAGCTCCTTTCAAGTGTTAGTCGTTTGTGTAGCTTGCGGAGGCGTTGTGGCAGACTTGTATCACCAGTAGTAGAGTTAGGTGTGTTGTGTGAGCTTATGCTCACTCGGGGTATTTCTCAGGTAGTGTACTTTTCTCTTGGACATGTAATAATATATTGGGACAATTGTACTTTATTGTAAGCAGGTATGAGCACATGTACTTTCTTGTGTCTTATACAGTTGTTGTTGTCTTTTATATTATTACTGGACATTTGTGTGAGATATCCCTTACGAGACTTTAGTCTGATCGCGGGAGGCGGACTTGGATATGGATCCTTATTGAGCATAAATATCCAAGGCCGTTACACACTGTCCCTCTTCTGTCATTCCCACAGTCGGACGTACAACTCTACACAAGAGTGATGGTGTCCAGGAAGATGACACAGACCTCGACGGTACACAAGTACTGGGACAAACCCCGAGCACTAACATGCCTGGCTCACACAAAACCTGAGGTACCTGACTGGAGAGGTAACCATGGTAGGCATCGTACTACTCGCCACGTATACACAAACCATGTGAACACATCTATCCTCAACCACGCCGCGTGCCAATGCACCACCTACCAATACTGCAAATAATAAATAACACCAAACGATAATCACGTAGCCATGCACAAACCTTTAGCCTTTGGAAGCCTGAACGTGAAAGGGTCCTCTGTTGCCTTTAGAACGCGACGCCTCGATATGGCACGTTCTGAAGCATAACGCGACGGGTTGGGCTATCGCATTCTAAACGCGACACCCAGGTCCGTCGCCTTCACAGACTGAGACCCAAAATCAGGGTTCCATCTCCGGAATCCCATGCAAACCATGCAAACATGCATATAAAGCAGTTATAATCACTCTAACCATTGCACTAGCATACTATCCAACTTCTATAACTCAAATAATAGCATAAACATGCTCAACACACAATCCACAGCGAGAGCCAAGGTGGAATCTCCCTACCTACATAAAATATGCAAAGAACGACAACGATCTGGTGTTTCCCCCGCTCTATAGCAGGTCCTCACGATGAGACCACGCTGAATCCAGTTCCAGCACTCCAAATCACCGAAGAACCACCGCAAAAACCCTTCTCCTGGCCAAGCAGAGCTTACTGAGCTCTGTTTGGCCGACCTAGGTTAAGAATCCTTCGGAGTTGAGAACGCGACGCACCCTGCCGTCACGATCAGAACGCGACGGTGTAGGCCGTCACCTTCTCATCACTGACGCCAGTTGCTGCCCTGCGCGCCACACGGCGAACATGCATCCGAACACCCCAAACAACGGTAACAAGAACGCGATGCTCTGGACCGTCGCGTTCAGAACGCGACGTCCAGCTCTGTCGCGTTCATAGGCAGTGAACCTGTGAGTGCTCTGGGCCCAACCTCTCGGCCTACGAAGCCCCACAACATACGAAAACACCTCAAACACAAACCACAACCCACACACTGGCCACCACAACCACTAAACCTCAGTCCGAACGGTCACTACGCTACAAGCTTCCCCTTCATTCTACCATGCTAGGGCTTCCAAACCTCTTCTCTAAGCCAGTAGAAGCATGCTAGGTCTGTGGATTGCTTATTTGGCTTAATGGTGTTTGAATTGGGGGTTGGGTTTGAGTGCTCCATCATGCTTGCATGTGAGGTTTTTGAAATGTAGATGCATATCCTTGACATGCATCGGTGTGATTGAGAATGGTTCATGCTTGTGGAATGTGCTTACATCGTCCTACATACTCCCCTCCCTCTGTACTTTCCGGATTATGGTTTAAGGCATGTTTTTGGAGGTCTCGGGTGTCTTTGTCTGTGGTCGTGACAAGGTTCTTGTCGCGACCCAGATCGCGACGTATCGATCTGTCGCCTTCTGGTATGAACGCGATGCTACACACTATCGCGTTCGGGTAGCGATAGGGTGGTCGTCGCCTTCATACTCGATTTTCGTGGGTTGTGGGAGGTCTCGGGTGGTCACTTGGATCTCTGTCTATGGTCGCGACAATGCCCTTGTCGCGACCCAGTTCACGACAGTTCCTCTGTCACCTTCAGACCTAGGTCACGACAGGCAAGGTGTTGCCTTCAGGTGGCGACAGCCCTTATGTTGCCTTCTCAAACAGAGAATGACTTGGCAACTTGTTCGGAGTTTTCCTTCTGCTGCGACTTTGTCTCTTGGCACCTGTGTTGTTCCTAGCACGGTCCTACTCTAGTCGTTCGCCTAGTGCTAGGCACTTGTGGGCTTATCCGTTGAGAGGTTGTTACCGTTACCTGGACCCCCGGTCCCCATGCGTCTGTTGAGGGAGTTCTCCAGGCGGTGGGCGAGCTCGAGTTTCAGACTCCGGTAGCAGAGGGAAAAATGGTGGGGACAGCAGCATAGAGTCGTTTGCAGAGCTCTCTTAGCTGAGTTTGGGACGCCGAGGTGGTTTTGGTGTTCTTCTGTGGCATATCAGTTAGTCCTTCTCACTGCCTTACACTACATGGTTCTGGTACCATTTAGAGGGGCCAAGCGTGGGACCGTAGTCTAGCCAGACTATGGTAGGTTGTGTGGTACTTCAGTTCCGCGTCTCACTCTGACGGGAGGTGTTAGACATAGACTGGTGGTCGAGGGTAAGGCCCATGGCGCACCTGACCGGTTGACTAGTGGTAGCATGCCTTCTGTGGCTAGTGTCTTTGTTCAAGCAGTTGTTCACTGTCTGTGTTTGTAGCCTTGGGATTCGTCCCACTGCCGTAGTGTACACGGGTTTCCGATTCTGACGTTGTTTTTAGACCGATGGTTGTGTGGTTAATTTACGTTTCCACACTTACTCTGTTAGTAGAATAGATTTTACTTGCTTATTTTCAACTATACACATATGTCTATTCTGTTGTTAGAATTAGTGGGAGATTGGTAGTCCCTACTGGACTTCTTCGTGAAGCTCATTCCCTCCTTTATAGGTGAGACTTCACAGCAGTACCCTCCGCGGCGGACTGAGGAGATGGGGCCGTAGTAGACGGCGTCTTCCGTGAGCAGTGTTCCCTCGTACTTGTTTCGTCATCCTCGGGGTATGCCCCTAAGAGATATGTTATTCCTTTTTATTTCTGCACTTTTGTTAATTTGAGACTGTACTACACTTGTACTTTGTGTTGGATACTTTTTCCTTCACTGATTGGTACATTTTAGTGTTGTTATTGTTACTTACTCACGTTATATATCTTGTTAGACTGATTCGTTAGTCCTTCCGGGTCTTCAGATGGGAGTCCAGGAGTATGGTTCTACCCTTTGATGGGAGTCGGAGGTCCGGGCGTCGAGACCGTTACAATTTATGTATATTAATATACTATTTATGTGTATTATTTTAAGATAAAAAATAATACATTAAATATATTGAGACTGCATCGCTCCACATAAAGTGCTACGGAAAGTCCCTCCACCTCAAACTATAACATTTCTCTTATAACATATAGGCAAATAAAACCGTTTGGAAACAACAGCATTAACCATAAGACAAAAGAAAAAGGAAAGAAGAAGACACATCGATCGATGACCATTATCACTTCCGGCGTCGGGAGATGTTAAAATAAGCTTGGGTGATCACCAGGCCAAAGACGAGAATGCCGGCTATAAAAGAAAGCGTAGACCATGGGCTTTTGAGGTGGGTGGTCTTCAAACTTGCTCGCCATTTATGGTGAGGGACTTCCCTGTATTTCTTCACCTGCTTGAAGAGATCAGCGTTGTAGTGATTCTTGTAGTCCAGATGCGTACCTTTACATAGTTTGTTGAACATCTTGGCCACCTCGTCGTCGCATCCCAATTTGCTTTCGATTATCCCACGCTTTCGGAGTATTGCGACGTCGGCGGCGGTGTTGATGATGTTGTCCATGAAGATAGCATAGCTTGTGAAGTGGTTCCCAACATCCGGGCGGCACTGCTCGAGGGCTATCACGTTGCGGAGCTCTGAACTAGTCGACTCTTGGACCAGCAAGAAGGGGATCTCCAGTATCCCCTCTGCAAATGTCACGTTCAAGTATGAAGCTGTGACCGGCTTCCTCTTCCTGAACCTGATTCCGGACTTGTGGAGCTCAGTGGCACAGGGGATGTTCCTGGGTGATTCTGCTTGTTCTTCCTGATCTGTAGGGAGGCAGCACTTAGGCAGCTTGTGAACAAGCAGTATGTAGAGGAGGCCAAAGAGGATCGCTGTGATCAGGATATATGCCATCTTGAACGGGTAGCAGGAAACCTGAACAAGCGTGCAGCGGGCAGGCATATCTGGTATGACCTTGGTCGGATCTAGACAAATGTGGCGCAGGTGAAGTAGATGGCGCACTTCGTCTAGTTTTATGGGCTTCATCTTTTCCGGATCCACGCCAAGGAATTGCAGGGTGATACCTTCAAGAGTAAGGGGCTTTTCTGATGGGACCTGAGATTTTTGAAACAGTTTCACCAAGACGAAGAACGGGATCTGATTCTCCAAAAGCATCAGGTCCCTCCGCAAGTGAGAGAAACCCCAGCTCACACCGGCCAAGTGGGCAGTCTCCTCCGTCTCCTCGAAGAACCGTTTGAGGAAGTACTCGATGATGAAGCAGCCGTCGAGGACGAGCATCATTACGAACTCGTGCGGATCGGCCGGTTTGATCTCCTCCGCGTACTGCTTCCGAGCAAGAGGTTCGCACTCACGGATCACGTCGATGTAGTCGCTGAGCTTGTTGCCCTTGCTGCGACTGAGGAGGTTGTTGAGGTAGCTCCACTTGACGTCCTCCATGGGATGTAAGCTCTTGTTGTCGCGGTGGAGGGGGCCGATGGCGACGAGCTTGGGTTCGTAGTCCTCGCTCTCTTGCTGCCTGATGGAGGGATGCACCCTCCAGATGCAGGGAAGCTCCTTGTCTTCCTCCCGAGCTTTCTGTACTGCCGCGTCCACCCTCGTTCTCTCCTTTTCCATCCGAGCTTCCAGTGTTTCCACTGGTATAGTTGCTTCAGGGGCCACGCCATTGGAAAGGACAGGAGCGCCGAGGTGTTTGGTGCCATCCTCCTCGACGATCTCTTTGTCGTGTCGTGGTTCTCCAGTGCCTGTCGGCCCTCCGCGCGGCATCACCTCGGCCGGGGGGGCTCTGTCAAAGGTCGCCCCGTCCACAAATATGGCAGCGGGGGCGTGCTGCGGCCCGAGAACTGTCGCCGCCGGTGGCTGTGGTATTTGAACTGCCGCTGCGGCCATGCTACCGTTGGCCTGCGCCGGAGGCACTAACGTGGATTGGGGGGGGGTTTGGTGTGTCTCGGCGGCGCTTGGTCCTCACTTTGCAAGTTTGGCTGGCCGCCGATCGGTGGTGTGGAACGCGGCCCGCTCTTCGAAGGAAATAGTGAAGATATATGCTACCACAGGATGACCAGAGTGCCCCAAAGTCGTCATCTGAACTTAAAAAATTATTAATCATGTTGCACATTGTGCTTAATCAAATTATTAACCGGCCCTTGATCGATGTGTGCAGAACAGAGGGGAGGGGAGAGGGAAAAGGAGAGATGGGACGGTATAGAAAAAGGTGGTTCGATTGTTTGATCCGTTTGGCTCGGTCTTATGGGAAAGGATACGAAACAATCCAAATAAAATGGTTGCCTAATAAAAAAGGACGTGTATTTAAAGACATTAATCCCAGTTAATGATACATAAAAAGCTGGTTAACCCAAAAAAGCATTTTTTTAGATGGGCACGTCTGGGCCGTCCTGCTGGGTCCGGGTGCACAGTGACCAGCCCCCCACGTAAGTGGGCGGGCGGCCTGGCGGGCTCGTGGGCCCGGAGTTTGATAAATGATCGGGACATAAAGCTGAAGGCGAGGGGGACGTGTCCATGTCAGTACAAACACACCCTGCCATCGCGTGTCTACGGGGCCCACCTTTACTGTTTCTGTGGTTTTCTCCCCCTTTCCACGTTATTTTTCTTTTTTAAAAAAATATTTGAAAACTATTTCGAGACGAAGTTGTCATCACGTGAAAGGGGATATTACGCCGCCAAAAAAGAGAGAAAATACTACGTTGGATTCCTCTTCAGCAAACAATAAAAAATAAAAAATACGACACCGCAAGTTGTTATCTCGTGGTTCTCTACGGAAAAGTCCGTGGTTTCCCCACGGAAAGTGTTGGAGTTTATACTTCAATCATCCTCCTACGGCCGAGTACCCATTATGATACATGTGCTTGGTTGGTGAGACATTTGGGTGGAGCGATACCCTTGTCAGGTGCAGAGTTATTGCTTGTGTGGCGCGAGTCTGAAGCAACTGACGCAGAGCTCTGTCCTGAGGAGTTTATACTTCAACCATCCTCCTACGGCTTAGTACCCATTATGATGCTTGTGCTGGTTGGTGAGACTTTGAGTGGAGCGATTCTTTTGTCTCGTTGGGGTGAATACGGGATCGGTTTAGAGATGTCAATGGGCTGGCTCAAGTTCGATTTTTTAAAAGTCGACTCGGGTTCGGCTTAGGGACAGGCCCAGTATGTGTGTCCTAGTTTGGGCCCGGGAAAGTCCAGTTACGTCCGGCCAGGTTTGAAAAATATAAAAACTAAATTTTTATTTATATAATATATAATTTTAATATATCTACTATAATATATTATAAAAAATAATTTTTTTACTGATATCTATATTAACTTTTAATTTATAAAAAATTATATTTTTGAGTAAAATTATTATAGATAAAATAAATATAACTCTCTTTCTAAATATAAATTTATGTTTAATATAAATTATATTAATTTTTCGAGCGAACGGGTCGAGCGGGCGGGCCGGGCCAAAAAATTTTAAACGGGCTTATTTTTCCAGCCCAAGCCGGTTAAAATCGGGCGGGCTTCCGGGCCTCCGGGCCGACCCGACCCAATTGACACCCCTAGATCGGTTCAGCCCAATTTACTCATATTTTTATCTAACTCGAAATGAATTGAGTTTTTCCAGTGAATCAAATCGAATTGAACCGATTCGGTTCGATTCAAACAGAAAATAGATAAAAATTGAATTTCTAAGAGTGGTTGCGAGAGTCAAACTCGTGACATCCCTTAGAGGTCGCGCACACTGTGCTCTAATCAATTACGTTACAATTATTTTTGTAAAGTTATATATTATTATATATTATATATGTGGAGGTGATTCCCTATTCAGTAATGGGCTGGACGGACCTCCACTGAGAATGAGAGAAAGAGGGAAGAAACTGTCGCCAGTGCAGACGAAGACCTGCAAAACCCAGAAAGCGTTAGGGGGGCCCGGTTGAAGAACCGGGGGAACCCTCCGATGCCTAAGTCAAGTCTGACTATCAGAGAGGCGGAAAGGGAAGGTTTCTTGTGTGGAGGTTCGCGCGTGGACGAGTGTGTGGGAGAGATGTCTCATACCTTTGCATGAAGGTTATCTGTTCCTTATATAAGCGAGGGACACGAAAGGTCCGGACACGTCCTTCTTCAATGATGATTGAAGAGGCGCGTCGGTTGAGATTCCCGAAGTGAGGGTTGTCTGTTGGGACGCCTGTTGGGATTCTACACTGTTAATGCCCCAGTTCGTGGGGTGGTGTGCTGAGCCATCGTATTGATTGTCGTGGTAGGCGAAGGGCCTCCTAGAGCCACGGGCCATGGGGGTGCCGCGCAGAGGCCATCGGCCCTGCTCGGTGCTCGACGAGGTTGCCCGGTGTTCGGCATGACTATTCTTTGCCCGGTCACTGGGTGTAGCTATCCGGTGCTCGACACGACCGTGCGGTGTCTCGTGCTCGGACGCCATGGCTGTGAAGGGTTCGAACAGGAGCCTCGTGGTCTACTCAGTAGACCGCGTCCTGCTCGAGCATGTTTTACGGTGTTCGGAGTCTACCTTTGGGACCCTTAGGCGCTTGACCGCTGAAGCGTGTTCGGAAGCTAGTGGCTGAACCCGAGGACACGTGGCTTGATGGCCATAGCCTTTCTGCCTTGCTAGGTCATGATGGACCTATGGGCCTAGGAGGCTAGAAATAGCCTCCACACTTACCCCCTACCCTCTCAAGTCTGCTCGGATGCGATCACGAGCACTTGAGAGGGGAGATGTCTGTTTGGCGTCACTCCTTGCATTAAATGCGACGCTGACTGTGGCGGTGAGTACGATCCTTGGTGACGCTGTTGGAGATCTCTTCGGGGTTTCCATTTCATGATGGCGAAGGAGACATGGCGTGACTAGGATCTAGAACGGCCTGTTTGAACAAGCCGTTGGAGCAGTAGGCCGCCAATTTCCTCTTCGAATTTCACGCCTCTCTTTCCTTATAAGGAAGGGGAGTGGGGAAATGAGCACCTCACGCCTTCCTTCTTTGAAAAGGTCTCTCCCGCTGTTGTTGTTCATCTTCTTGCCCCCCTGCACCTTCTTCTCCAATCTTCTTCTTCGATGCCAATGGCGTAGCGAGAGGGGAAGGCCGTCGCGGCTACAGGAACGAGCGGAAGAGTGCCGGCGACCACGAAGGGGCCAAAGTATCGGTGCTTCGAGAGCCTCCATGAGCGCTATCGCATCGGAGAGGAGTACGACATCATTCTGGGTCATGAAGACCAGACCTACATGCTGGACAAGCCAGAGTGTTTTGCGCTTTCGCTGGATATCCTTGACTTAGGATTCTAGCTGCCACTACCGAAAGTGGCGAGGGTCTACTGAGAACGTGGAGGATAACGCCGATTCAGCTGATGCCGAACTCATGGAGGACGATCTGCGTCTTCCTGCATCATATGTGAAGAGCGAGGAATCTGAGCCTTGGTGTAGCGACCCTCATTATATCGGTACGGTTATACCAACCCACGTCGATATAGTGAACGTTCCACAGTGGGACATTTACCCAACAATAACATTCAGCTGAGATACACGTGAATATAAGACAGAGTAGCGGAAGTAAAAGACCACTGTCTTCAATTCATTCATCATCCACATTTAACATACAGATTCGATAACATTTAAAGAACTAAAAGTTCACATAATTTAAATTGCTGAAAATCAAATACATAGGTGTCCATACTTATACATTCTTCATGATAATGCTAATACAATGTTCAATTTACATACTATGAAAATCATAAAATGTCACAAGTACTCCAACATCTAATCTCCGCGCTCGGAGTCGTCTCCAACGTCTCCTCCACAATGTCTCGTCACCAACTACACTTGTACGCCGAAGCAAGTAGAGAGTCTAAAAGACTCCGCAAGTAATTCTACACATACCGTACATGCACATATCATAGTAGGTTCTACATACACGTTCACAAGACACAACATGTAGCATGCTTGACATTAAATTTTACACCTATCATGTGAATCTACAATTTAAACACATGGACTATGCTTTCAGATTTCCTAAAATAGAATCACCTATCACATGCTTTCTATTCATTTCTCACATAAAAATCTATCTACCTTCAACCATAAGACATGAAAGCCATTAACATAAATTTCCGAACATGCATGAAAGGAAACATACCTAACATGGAATCTACACATTCCTACGCATATACGTAACCATTTTACATGCTTTAAGCTTGCTGGTTTACATGCTTAAGCACACCATAATCTAACACATGAGAGCTACAACAACGATTAAATCACAACATGTGAATAACCAAGTATGAAGTTATTATATATGCTTAACAATTATCCCTAGCATGGATTCTAGGCATTTTGCCTACATAAACATGATCATAACATAGTAAAGCTACTGTTTAAGCATGATTTCAGATTGTCATAACATGATTACAAACTCCATCCTCACATTTTGGTTTCACATTTTTACACAATTTCAAACTCTCATTTTTCACACTTTACACATGCACATTTACACATTGTTCACATTCACATTTTTCACATGAAAACATACACATTTACACATTCACATTTATGTCGTGACACATAGTCCAAACCACCAAAGAAGGACACAACACATCACATCACATAGACGCATCTAGGCATTACAATGGCGACTCTTGGACTGCGCAGACCGGGAGAACAAGTCTCCACCCTAACCAGAGTACTTGTCCACCTCCAGATTTCCCCCTAATGCCCTTAGGGTCACAACACATTGAATCTTCCCATGGGGACTTTTCCATGGTACGGTTCCACAGCCCTCTATGGAAGCAGTATCACACTTGGCACAATTTACACATTTACCGATGTTTAACACATATCTTTACACATGTCACTTGCCTCTTATTCATTTTCTCACTCACACAAGCGCTCTATTTTTCCTAACATGATCTACAGTTAACATGGATTACAAGTCAAAGTTGCACAAATCAGATTACACACACATATCATATTATTCTCACATTAGCATGCATTTTTCTTGTCACATTTCTCGTATAGAAAAATTCATATTTCACTATTTAGTTGTTCAAATAACTTGAAATTTTAACCACATTCTGATCTCAGGTTTATGATCTCACATGAAACTTTTCAGATTTTTATGACTCAAAATGAAATTACAGAAAATTTAACATCGATTTCACATTATTATTCATAATGCAAATTAACATGGAGTTGAACATAATCGCAACTTTAACAGCTCACTGTCTGCACCCTAGCATGCACAGGGTCTCAGAATTTATTCCCAAATTTATTGGGCAATACACAATCTACGGACGATTTATCGTGACCTACGCATGATTTCTATTTCCCAAACAGTAAATTCAATAATCATACAAGCATGGAAAATTCCAGAAACTCAGAGCAGAGACAGGGTTGTACATACATGTCTAACAAAATTAGGGCAACATGATTTTACCATGATTATCAGGATAATGGTGAACATACACATGGACATTCTTCCACATGCTTTCAATATGTAAATAAGCTCTACCATCCACAAAATAAGTGTACATTCACATTCTCAGCCATCACATTAGCTAATATACATAGCATATAAGAGATTACATTATATCCTCATCGTGAAACATATCGAAATTAATCATATAGAAGGGCAGAACAGTTCACTGTTCTGTCCAGACGAACTTGGCGGTGGTCTATGGCCGTTCCAGGAGTGGACGGCCAGATCACTGGATGCATACCAGGGATCTCGGCGTCAAGGGCATTGACGCCAAGTTCCTGTCTGTGCAGAAACACAGACCGAACTCCAAATGCAAGGGTGAAAGGGGGATCTATGACACGAGGAAAAATACATAAAATAACCACCTAGACACATACATGGACGTTATGGGTGGGTACTTGCCTCTAGAAAATACACCAAACGGATCTAGGGCTCGGTGAAGCTCTCCTTGGCTGTCCCAAGAAGCTCCTAGAAAAGCTTCACTCCGGTTCTAGGATGAAGATGGCTCCAAGATAAGGTCGGGGAAGCCTCCTCCTCCACTCCAGCTAGCTCCTTACTGCAGTAGATGGCCGGTGCAAGCTTCAGGTAGCCGATTTAGGGTTGCAAAGGTGAGCTCTTCACACAGATTTTAGGGTTTTCTCTTTTTTTTTTCTCTTCTTCCTCTCTTGCAAAGGGACAAGGAGAAGGGTGTGAGTTGCAAAATGGCTTTGTATATAGCCAGGACCTCTCACCCACGCAGGAGATGATGTGATACCCTTTCAGACCGTTGAGACGGCTCCCCAATGGTTGGGGTAGCTTGCTCCCGGAATTTCTGGCTCTGCAACCCATGCAGGTCAGAGAAGTTAGCGTCCACATCGCTGGACGCTGGACTTAGTGTTGGCGTCCATATGGTTGACGCCGACACCACACAAACGTCTATTGATATTACGCCAATCTGGCCTTCGGCCAGAACTCCAAAACATGCAGAAACCATGCACACTTACACTTAATATGTACCATATGCTACTCTTATGTACACACTACCACATATCATTCATACATTATTTACAACTAATTTATACACATGCACACAATAGTATACTAACTAGTACTTACGTAGATATTTACATACGTACATACACAACATGAATTATTTACATGCAATACAATAATGCAACAAAATTCGAGGGCCTTACACCATCTCCCCCTTAAAAGAAACTTCGTCCTCGAAGTTAGAACGACACTACTCAAACAAAATGGGATACTTCTTCTTCATCGCATCCTCAAGCTCCCAAGTAGCCTCCTCTCGCGAGAAGTTCCCCAGAGAACTTTCACCGACGCAATACTCTTATTCCGGAGATGCTGAACCTTCCGGTCAAGAATAGCTACTGGTTGCTCGACATACGACAGATCTGGCTGAATCTCCACTGTCTCATGACTAATCACATGAGACGGATCTCGGACATACTTCTGAGCATCGAAACGTGGAAAACGGGATGAACACTAGCCAACGCTGGGGTAAGGCTAGCTCATACACCACGCTGCCCAAACGTCTGAGAATCTCATATGGGCCAATGAACCTAGGGCTCAACTTACTATGCCTGTCAAATCTGACTACTCCTCGAGTAGGCGATATCTTCAAGAAGACATGATCGCCAACCTCGAACTCCAAATCCTTTCTCCTGTTGTCGGCATAACTCTTCTGCCTATCCTATGCCGCAACAAGCCTCTTTCTGATTAACTGGATCATATCCGAAGTCTCCTGACTAACTCTGGTCCGATCAACTGCCTATCACCGATCTCCTCCCACATAAGGAGATCTGCAGGCCTACCATACAACGCCTCGAATGGAGCCATACCAATACTCGCATGAAAGCTGTTGTTGTATGCGAACTCCACAAGAGGTAAATGACGCTCTCAATCATCCTTCCAATCCAGAACACAAGCCCTAACATATCCTCGAGCGTCTGGATAGTGCGCTCGGACTGTCCATCGGTCTGGGGATGAAACGCCGAACTGAGCTTCAGCTCCGAACCTAAAGCATCCTGAAGACCTTCCATAACCTCGAAGTGAATCTCGGATCTCGATCCGAAATGATCGACTTCGGAACACCATGCAATCTAATGACATACTACTAACATACAATCTAGCTAAACTCTCTACTGACTGCTTCTTCTTCATAGGCAAGAAATGAGCAGTCTTAGAGAATCTATCTACAACTACCCAAATCGAGTCATTGCCCCTTCTAGATCGAGGCAAACCCGAAACAAAGTCCATAGTGACAGCTTCCCACTTCCACACTGGGATCTCCATCCTTTGCATAAGCCGGATGGTCGCTGTCGTTCGGCCTTCACTTGCTGACACACAAAACACCTAGACACATAATCCGCTACATCCTTCTTCATGCTGAACCACCAAAATGATCTTTTTAGATCCTGATACATCTTAGTGTTACCCGGATGAATAGAGAATCGCGATCTATGAGCCTCCGCTAACACATGCTCACGGACATCTACTAAATCAGACACAAACACGGTGATGGAATCTAATCACACTGTCCTCATCGCGAGCAATGCCTGCCTTGCCCACTAACTCTAAGAGTCTAGGGTCGGCTTCCTGTTGCTCGATCACCTCATCCAAAACTGAGGACCTAAGGGATAACTGAGCTACAAAAGCCTGGCATAGCGATGGCTCTAACTCAGTCAATGCGCAAGCCGCATCTTCCAACATCTTACAATCCTCCTGGAGAGATGGCCTCCTTCTACTCAGAGCATCCGCTACGACATTCGCCTTCCCAGGGTGATACTGAAGGTCGAAGTCATAGTCCTTCAAGAACTCAATCCATCTCCTCTGCCTTAGGTTTAATTCCTTTTGAGAGAAAATATACTTCAAGCTCTTGTGGTCGGAAAACACCTCAAATCTGACACCATAAAGATAGTGCCTCCAGATCTTTAGTGCATGAACCACTGCTGCGAGTTCCAAGTCATAAGTCGGATAGTTCTTCTCATGCTCCTTCAACTGACGAGAAGCATAAGCCACTACCATTTCTTGCTGCATGAGCACACAGCCTAAACCAATTCGAGACGCATCCGTGTAGATAGCAAAACCCTCTACACCGCTTGGTAAGACTAACACCGTGGCTGACATGAGCTTAGTCTTCAGCAATTGAAAACTACTCTCACACTTCTCGACCAAACAAACTTCACTCCCTTTCTGGTGAGCTGAGTCAAAGGGGCGGCGATGGATGAAAATCCCTCAATAAATCGTCGATAGTAACCAGCTAAACCAATAAAACTACGAATCTCCGAAGGAGTCTGGGGAATCTGCCAATCCATAACAGCCTGGACCTTTGCTGGGTCAACTGCTACACCAGTACCGGAGATAACATGCCCGAGGAAATGAACCTCGCGCAACCAAAATCACACTTGCTGAACTTACCATACAGCTTGTGCTCACGAAGGACCTCTAACACTACCCTCAAATGCTGACGGTGTGTGGCCTCGTCCGGAGAGTAGACCAACACATCATCAATAAACCTACGACAAAGCTATCTGGTAAGGCCTAAACACCCTGTTCATGAGATCCATGAACGCTGCAGGGGCATTGGTCAATCCGAAAGGAAGAACCAAAAACTCGTAATGTCCATAACGGGTTCTAAACGCCGTCTTGGACACATCCTCACTCCGAATCCTCAACTGATGATAACCAATCGCAAATCAATCTTAGAAAAGACTGATGCATCTCGCAACTGGTCAAACAAATCATCAATGCGAGGCAAGGGATACCTGTTCTTTACAGTCACTTGGTTCAGCTTCCTGTAGTCAATGCATAACCTAAGTGACTCGTCTTCTTCTTGACGAATAATACAGGTGCGCCCCAAGGGAAACACTAGGGTGAATAAATCCCTTATCAAGCAACTCTTGCAATTGCTTCCTTAACTCGGCTAACTCCGCAGGTGCCATCCGATATGGAGCCTTCGAGATAGGAGAGGTGCCCGGAAGAAACTCTATGGTAAACTCTATCTCTCTTCGGTGGCAAACCAGACAAATCACCAGGAAAGACGTCTGGAAAATCCTGCACTACCTCGATCTCTGCAAGAGTAGGTGACTCGTCAGCCTCTGGCACTAGTACTACGCTGGCAAGAAAAGCGTCACAACCCTTGTTCCATGCACATCGCCTTCATGGCAGAGACCAACTTTCCTGCCAATTCCTTGGCAAGGGGTGAGAGAACTCATCCTCACCAGGAATGCAGAAAACAATCCTCTTCCGACGACAATCCTTAACGTATAGTGCTCCTCTAGCTAATCCAGACCAAGAATAGCATCATAGTCCTTCATCTTTAGCAAGAAGAAACACCCTCTAGGACTCTATCCTCAATGCACACAGGTAATGACGGAATGTACTACCAGTCGATACCGTACCCGCAGGGGTGTGTACAGACAAAGGGACCTCTAACTCCTCAGACTCTACACCTGACTCTAGGGCTAACTGCCTAGCGAACTGCTCGGAAATGAACGAGTGAGTGCACCCGTATCAAACAAAACCCGAGCGTGCACACCTAGAAGCAAAACCATACCTTCGGTGACATGCTCCGCCTGCTCGGCGTCCTCGCGCGCTAAAGCAAACACTCGAGCTGGGGCTCGAGGCCTTCCTGGTCTTCCTGTAGCTGGCGCTGCTGCGCTGCCTACCGCTGGGGCTGGCGCTCCGCGCTGGACTCCCTGCTGAAGTCTTGGGCAATCCTTGATCTTGTGGTCGCTGCTTTCGCATTTCAAGCACTTTCCCGTATCATCCAACATTCGGAACCACATGTGTCCTCCCACAGTGGGACACTCTTTCTTCACACCAGGGGAACGTACAGAGGGTACCTGAGAACTGCTTACTACCACTGATCGCTGCTATGTCTGGTATACCGCTTTCTTCTTATCATGTCGTTGGAACGTCGCTGCTGGCCTCTTCTGCGAAGCTTTCTTCTCCTCAAGGTATTGCTCCATCTCTCCCTCCTGCCTACAAGCAGCACTAAGGGCCTCATCCAACGTGCGGTGATCGAACGCCACAGTCTCATCCGCAGTGATGGCTTGAGTCCCATCACGAACTTCTTTGTCTTCCTGCACTCATCTGCCACGATATGAGGTGCATACTTAGAGAGTTCAGAAAATCTTGCCTCATATTCAAGCACGGTCATGGAGCCTTGCGTCAAAGATAGAAATTCTTGCTCCATCTTGTCTTGAACATGCTCAGGGACGAACTTAGCCCGAAAGAGCCTCACGAACTCGTCCCAGCAACCTCTACTGCGCCGTCCTCAAATGCGTACGCAGTAGTGAAGACCACCATACATCATCTCTTTCCTGCAATACTCCTTCATAAGCTCCAACTAACAGTTCTAACTAAACAAAACATACAATCATACAAAATTAACACATACCTATAGCATGTAGGTGGCTAATGTGACCTTATCCTCATCTGCACACCTGACGGCTCGGAAGATCTTTTCAATCTCCCTCATCCAGCTTTCAGCTAGCAATGGATCGCTCTCCCCCTTAAAAGAGGGTGGCAGCATCCTCTTGAATCTTTCCATGGTAGAAGGTCCACCATGGTCCTGAGCTGGTACTTGAGCCTGCTACAGTACCCAACATCAATTCACAATCAACACAATATTGCATAATTAAATAAACATACTATTATTCATTTTATTAGTCTAACTTGAGCCTCCAACTGTGCCTGGAGTGCTGCCTGGGTATGAGCCTACATCTGCATGGCTTGCACCAGACCTTGCATGAATACTCCATAATCCACAGGCGGCGGTGGGGGAAGTACAGGACCTTGCGGTGCCGGGGCCTGCTGCTCCGCCCGCTCGTCACGTCTCGGCTCGTCCTCACGGGCCGGCGCTCCGCCACGCCTACCTCTCGAAGCCATGGCTGTAATAAATTTCAGCCACCATTAGAGCTACTTTAATTATTTCCTAGCCGTTTTCTTATCTATTTTCATTCATTATAATCAATTCTACATACGGGCATTCCTATGTGGACTTAGCATGTAATGAAGATGATGACTTATGTATATTCATGTGCAATCTCAACCGGTCGCTCTGATACCAATCTCTGTAGCGACCCTCATTATATCGGTACGTTATACCAACCCACGTCGATATAGTGAATGTTGCCACAGTGGGACATTTACCCAACAATAACATTCAGCTGAGATACACGTGAATATAAGAACAGAGTAGCAAAGTAAAAGAACCACTGTCTTCAATTCATTCATCATCCACATTTAACATACATGATTCGATAACATTTAAAGAACTAAAAGTTCACATAATTTAATTTCTGAAAATCAAATACATAGGTGTCCATACTTATACATCTTCCATGATAATGCTAATACAATGTTCAATTTACATACTATGAAAATCACAAAATGTCACAAGTACTCTAACACTCTAATCTCCGCGCTCGAGTCGGTCTCCAACGTCTCCTCCACAAGTGTCTCGTCACCAACTACACCTGTACTCCGAAGCAAGTAGTGAGCCTAAAAGACTCCGCAAGTAATTCTACACATACCGTACATGCACATATCATAGTAGTTCTACATACACGTTCACAAGACACAACATGTAGCATGCTTGACATTAAATTTTACAACCTATCATGGTGAATCTACAATTTAAACACATGGACTATGCTTTCAGATTTCCTAAAATAGAATCACCTATCACATGCTTTCTATTCATTTCTCACATAAAAATCTACCTTTAACCAACTAAGACATGAAAGCCATTAACATGAATTTCCGAACATGCATGAAAGGAAACATACCTAACATGGAATCTACACATTCCTACGCATATACGTAACCATTTTACATGCTTTAAGCTTGCTGGGTTTACATGCTTAAGCAACCATAATCTAACACATGGGAGCTACAACAACGATTAAATCACAACATGTGAATAACCAAGTATGGAAGTTATTTATATATGCTTAACAATTATCCCTAGCATGGATTCTAGGCATTTTGCCTACATAAACATGATCATAACATAGTAAAGCTACTGTTTAAGCATGATTTCAGATTGTCATAACATGGATTACAAACTCACATCCTCACATTTTGGTTTCACATTTTTACACAATTTCAAATTCGCATTTTTCACACTTTACACATGCACATTTACACATTGTTCACATTCACATTTTTCACATGAACACATACACATTTACACATTCACATTTAGTGCCGTGACCATAGTCCAAACCACCAAAGAAGGACACAACACATCACATCACATAGACGCCATCTAGGCATTACAATGGAGACTCTTGGACTGCGCAGACCGGGAGAACAAGTCTCCACCCTAACCAGTGGTACTTGTCCACCTCCAGGATTTCCCCCTAATGCCCTTAGGGTCACAACACATTGAACCTTCCCATGGGGACTTTCCATGGTACGGTTCCACAGCCCTCTATGGAAGCAGTATCACACTTGGCACATTTACACATTATCGATGTTTTAACACTATCTTTACACATGTCACTTGCCTCTTATTCATTTTCTCACTCCACACAAGCGCTCTGTTTTTCCTAACATGATTCTACACAGTTAACAGGATTACAAGTTCAAAGTTGCACAAATCAGATTACACACACATATCACATTCCCACATTAGCATGCATTTTTCTTGTCACATTCTCGCATAGAAAAATTCATATTTCACTATATAGTTGTTCAAATAACTTGAAAATTTAACCACATGCTGATCTCAGGTTTATGATCACACATGAAAATTTCAGATTTTTCTGACTCAAAATGAAGTTACATAAAATTTAACATCGATTTCACATTATTATTCATAATGCAAATTAACATGGAGTTGAACATAATCGCAACTTTAACAGCTCACTGTCTGCACCCTAGCATGCACAGGGTCTCAGAATTTATTCCCAAATTTATTGGGCAATACACAATTTACGGAAGATTTATCGTGACCTACACATGATTTCTATTTCCCAAAACAGAAAATTCAATAATCATACAAGCATGGAAAATTCCAGAAACTCAGAGCAGAGATAGGGTTGTACATACATGGTCTAACAAAATTAGGGCAACATGATTTTACCACGGATTATCAGGATAATGGTGAGAACATACACATGGACATTCTTCCACATGCTTTCAAATATGTAAATAAGCTTACCATCCACAAAATAAGTGTACATTCACATTCTCATCCATCGCATTAGCTAGTATACATAGCATATAAGAGATTACATTATATCCTCATCGTGAAACATATCGAAATTAATCATATAGAAGGGCAGAACACTTCACTGTTCTGTCCAGACGACTTGGCGGCGGTCTCTGGCCGTTCCAGAGTGGACGCCAGATCGCTGGATGCATACCAGGATCTCGGCGTCAAGGGCATTGACGCCAAGTTCCTGTCTGTGCAAAAACACCGACCGAACTCCAATGCAAGGGTGAAAGGGGGATCTAGGACACGAGAAAAATACATAAAATTATAAAACCAACCTAGACACATACATGGACGTTATGGGTAGGGTACTTGCCTCTAGAAAATACACCAAACGGATCTAGGGCTCGGTGAAGCTCTCCTTGGGCTGTCCCAAGAAGCTCCTAGAAAAGCTTCACTCCGGGTTCTAGGATGAAGATGGCTCCAAGATAAGGTCGGGGAGCCTCCTCCTCCACTCCAGCTAGCTCCTCCTGCAGTAGATGGCCGGTGCAAGCTTCAGGTAGCCGGATTTAGGGTTGCAAAGGTGAGCTCTTCACACAGATTTTAGGGTTTCTTCCTCTTTTTTTTTTCTCTTCTTCCTCTCTTGCAAAGGGGCAAGGAGAAGGGTGCGAGTTGCAAAAATGGCTTTGTATATAGCCAAGGACCTCTCACCCACGCAGGAGATGATGTGATACCCCTTTCAGACCGTTGGGGACAGCTCCCCAATGGTTGGGGTAGCTTGCTCCCGGAATTCTGGCTCTGCAACGCATGCAGGTCAGAGAAGTTAGCGTCCACATCGCTGGACGCTGGACTTAGTGTTGGCGTCCATATGGTTGACGTCGACACCACACAAACGTCCATTGATATTGACGCCAATCTGGCCTTCGGCCAGAACTCCAAAACATGCAGAAACCATGCACAACTTACACTTAAATATGTACCATATGCTGCTATTATGTACACACTACCAACATATCATTCATACATTATTTACAACTAATTTATACACATGCACACAATAGTATACTAACTAGTACTTACGTAGATATTTACATACGTACATACACAACATGAATTATTTACATGCAATACAATATGCAACAAAATTGAGGGCCTTACATTGGTAGACATCTTCCAGAATCTCTTAAGCCTTGCCTCGTCGCCACAGTCTGGGAATGGTGTGATGTACACCAAGCATCGAGCGAACAGGATGCGAATCAACTTCTCCAGCTACTTCTCGAACAACAGGGGCTGGATGAGCGGCGTCTTTTTTGTCAGTCGAAGAAAGGGGGCTGGAGCGCCAGAGTGGGAGTTCCCCACCCGGATTCATGACTCCTTGAAGAAGGACATCGTGCCCTTCTTGATTCAAGACCCGGTGCGGGCCTCACTGGATTTGTCTACGGTGCTAGTGGACCATGCCGAGGACTACTTGACGGAGTACCAACTCGTCAAGTACAAGCTCAGCTGAGCATGGGGTAAGTTTCCTCGTCCACGGACTTAGCTTTTTTTTGCTGGAGATACAACTTTTGAGGTCTATTTTTCTTCCACATATGCTGCCGAGCTGGCTGCTGGTCGGGACCAGGAGGATATGGCTCTGTATGCCGAGCAGGTCACCGTCAGGGTATACCTGGTGTGTTTGGGTGAGCACGCGCCTGCGAAGGCGGCCGTCAGTGATCGGTTCGTAGACAACAGATAACTAGCTGGGCAGAGACCTCTGTACATCAGCCTTCGAAAGGAGGCCACTCCCCAGAGGGAGGCCACTACTCCCAGGAGGGAGGTGACGGCTTCAGAGTAAGAGTCCGAGGAGGAGCTTGAGGCCGCTCCCCAACTCCAGCACCGAAGAAGAGAAAGTTGATGAAGCCGGCCGAGCAGTAGAGGGAGTCCACGCTGAGGACGACTCCAGCTGAGGAGGAGACCCCTACAGTGGAAGGGATCCTCTCCGCACTGGGTCTTAGTGCAGAGGACGTGGTCGTCGTTGATGACCATTCTGACAGGGACTCCTTCGAGGAGTTCGTCGGGGCGCTGGAGCCCCTAGTCCCTGTTGGTTGCAACGGGGAGGAAGTGGCCACAAAAGTGGCACCGAGGGCCGCAGAGGGAGCATCGAACTCAATGGCGGCGATGTCGGGGTCTGCGGTTGAGGAGATGCCGGACTTCGTGCCGACCTCAGAGCCGGCAGCCACAAGCCCCACGGCGGAGTGGTCCCTTGCCATCGTGGCCGTGCATACAACTGGGCATGATGAGGTGGCGCCCGCGCAAGGGGTACCTGCGGGGGACGCCATGGTCGTGGAAGCAACGGCGGTGTGCTCGAGCGCTAGTAAAGTGGGCACATGACTAGTCGTCGTCTTCGAGTAGGTCGCTAAGACGACCAGTGGGACGGGAGGATCGGAGGAGGACCCTGCGACACTAGCTTGGGTGTTCGCGGTGAGAGTCCGCGAGCCGCCCACAGTAGCACGAATGGAGGCCACCCTGGAGCATCTTCAAGAGGGTTCCTCCTCGAGGGGTTTGCTTCCTTGCCCCTCTGCTAAGCAATTAGAGGTGCTTATGTGGTGCTAAGGGGCGAGCTCAAAGGAGACCCTAGAAAGGGAGGAAGAGGGGGACCAGGTGAAGGGGAGCTGCTTGGAGGATGTCGAGGAGCTTTTCTGCAACATTACGCGGTCAGTGGAGGCGCTCCTGCGGCTAGCGTCACGGGCACAATACCAATGACATTTCTGGGATGCCGAACTCACGTTCTCGGCGGAGCGTGAGGAACAGTAACACCATCAGGATACTAAGCAGCAGAAGGAGAATGACAACCTCCGAGCCACGCTGAAAGTCACCGAGAGGGAACTCGCCGTTGTGAAGGCGGAGAAGGCTGCCTTGGTCGGTGTCCTTCATGAAGCCGAGGCTCGGGGTGTTTCCGAGTACAAGGATGGGCCAGAGTTTCAGGCAGACTTGGAACACTATGGCACGGCCTGCTACAAGGTTGGGCTCGAGGTCGGCAACGATCGAGGATGGTGGAAGGCCACTTTGGAGTACGCTCGCGAAGCCTTCGAGGCCGCCCTTTGAGAATGCCGCTGACGAACCCAAGATCCCCGCCTGGACAGTGTCCATTTTTCCAGCTTTCGGGAAAGGATGGATGCCTTTTGGTGGTGAAGATGCCGGCCGCTCCGACCAAGCCCCCTGAGCCTTATGTATCATTTTCTCTTTCTTTTTTTTGTAATCGGCCTTAGTAGGCTTGTGTACATTTTCTTTGATGAAATGAAAGACTATCTTTTTTCTATCTTTTCCTTGTTATGTTCTGTTCGAATCGGAATTCTTCGGTGTCTAGAGGCTCGTAGGTACCGCGCAAGCCTTCCGAGCTGAAGAGCTCTTGGCCAGGGGTTGTATCGAACACCTTTGTTTTAGGACTTAGGTACTGCGCAAGCCTTCCGAGCTGAAGAGCTCTTGGCTGGGGGTTTGTACCGAACGCCCTTTTCACATACCGATAGAATAAGAAAAAGAGAAGTAGGATGCCGAACAGAAAGGCCTTTATAAATAATAAGCCTTTAAGTTTGATACATGTCAGATTCTTGGTATGGCTTCGCCGCTAAGGGTAGACAGCTTATAGGAACCTTTCCCAAGAACCTGGATGACCTTATAAGGTCCTTCCCATTTCTAGGCGAGTTTGCCTATTGCTCTTCGAGGGTCCGAAGCAGAGCAACGACGCAGTACATGGCCACCTTCGAAGAAGCGCCGCTCATGAACTCTGGAGTTGTATTACTGTGCGAGCCGTTGCTGATAAGAGACTAGCCTTATGCTGGCGTCGCTCTGGCGTTCGCCGAGCATGTCCAGGTTCTCCCTTAGTGCGCGGTTGTTGGCTGCTTCGTCGAAGTGGCTTGTCCGTAGTGTTGGGAGAGCAACTTCTAGAGGCACAACGGCTTCTGTGCCGTAAGCTAAGTGGAAGGGGGTCTCTCCGGTGGCCACCCGAGCAGTTGTTCAGTGGCACCAGAGTACGTTGGGGAGCTCTTCGATCAACGAACTTTCTGCAGCCTCCACTCTTGTGCGTATCCTGTACAGTAGTGTTCGGTTGGCGTTCTCGGCCAAACCGTTAGCCTGGGGATGTGCAACTAGGGTGAAGTGATTGTAGATGCCGAGCTCCAAGCATTTATGTTTGAAGAATGTGCGGTCGAACTGCTTCCCGTTATCAGTGGTGAACACCTTCGGGATGCCGAATCGGCAAAGAATGTTCTTCCAAACAAACTTCCATGCTGCCTGGTTGGTGATGGTGGCTACGGGTTCGGCCTCGATCCACTTGGTGAAGTAGTTGGTGGTGATGAGTAGGAACTTCTTCCGACCATGAGCCTCTAGGAATGGTCCCATGATATCAATTCCCCACCAAGCAAAAGGGCATGGCTCGAAGAGAGAGTGCAGCTGTTCGGCAGGCTGACGGATGAGCTGCCCGAACTTCTGGCACTCCGGGCACTTCTTCGTGTAGGACATGCAATCCTTTTGCAGAGAAGGCCACCAGAACCCTGCTCGGAGGATGTTGCACGCCAAAGTTCTTCTACCCAAGTGGCTCCCGTACAGACCCTCGTGTACCTCCTCGATAGTCGGTGTTGCCTTGGAAGGGCTAAGGCATCGTAAGAGAGGTCTCGAGAGGGAACGTTGATACAGTTGGCCTTCAGTAATGGTGAACTTTTAGCAGCTTAGTCTGATCTTGCGAGCTTCAGCTTGATTAGGAGGGAGCTCTCCTCGGAGTAGATACGCCAGAACATGATCCTTCTAGCTCAGGGCCGGTTGGTCGGTTCTGATGATCACCACATCTAACTTGATGCTCGGCGAGACGAGCTCTTCAACAAACACGGAGCAAGAAGGGGTGATGTCGCCTAAAGACTCTAGTATGGTGAGTGCATCTGCCTACATTTTCTGCTGTTGTGGAACGTGCACGACCTCGAAGTAGAGGAGGCCTTCTACCTGGCGCTTGACCTACTAGAGGTACTGCGCCATGCTGGGCTCCCTTGCCTCAAACTGCTCGTTGACCTGGATGGTGACCAGTTGGAAGTCGTTGAAGGCTCATAGCCGAAGCGCTCCAAGGTACCTTACCATTCTGAAGCCGGATAGGAGTGCTTCATATTCGGATGCATTGTTGGAGGCGGCAAAGCAAAACCTGAGAACGTACTGGAATTCCAACCCTTCTGGGGAGGTTAGGACCAGCCTTGCACCGCTTCCAGTGACACAAGAGGACCCGTCGACGTAAAGCTCCCATGGGGGCTGGCCGGCTAATGGGGGGTCCTTCTCGGTCGGAAGGGTGCATTCTGCCATGAAGTCCTCTAGCGCCTGTGCCTTGATAGACGCTCTCAGTCGATAGCTGATGTCAAACTCTTCGAGCTCGATGGCCCATTTGATGAGTCTTCTAGAAGCCTCTAGACATTGAAGGATAAGCTTCAGCGGCTGGTCGGTTAGTACCGTGATCTGATGGGCCTGAAAATATGGCCTGAGTTTCCATGCAGCCGTGATGAGTGCTAGAGCAAGCTTCTCCGCTCGGGGATATCTTCTTTCAGCTTCTTGAAGCACCCTGCTTACATAGTAGACAGGTTGTTTCACTATCGCTCTATCTCGGATCAACACCGTGCTGATGGAGTGTGCGGTGACTGAGAGATACACGAACAATTGTTCTCCGAGCACCGGCTTTGAGAGAATTGGCGGAGCGGCGAGATATGCCTTCAGCTCGGTGAAGGTTGCTTCACATTCCTCAGTCCACCGTAGTTGCCCCCCTTGAGGTGAGGTGCCTTTGAGGACTCGCAGCAATTTGAAGAAGTTAAAACTCCTTTCGGCTGCTCCGGACATGAAGCGATTGAGGGCCGTGAGGCGTCCAGCGTGCTGCTGGACATCGCGTACGGTTTTTGGGCTGCTCATCTCTAGTATTGCCCGGATCTTCTCGGGTTGGCTTCTATTCCTCGGTTGGACATGAGGAAGCTGAGGAATTTCCCTGAACGTACTCCGAACCCGCACATGGTCAGATTGAGCTTCATGTTGAACCTTCACAAGGTGGTGAAGGCTTCCCCCAGGTCGGTAATGTGGTCGGAACTGATAAAAGATAGGTCCAATTCTCACAGCATAGCTCTCCAGCACAGACCAAATGGCAAAAATTCACACAGAAGAAGAAATTTGAAAAACTCCAAACAGAAGAACTGAGAAATTAAACTGGATCGAAATCTCTCATAGCCCTCAAACTATCATAGTAGAACTCTCGGACAACCAACAGAAGAAATGCAGAAATCGCCATAGAAGAAATGGAAGAGCTCAACACAGAAAAATTTGGACTAAGCAACTGTCGCTAGATTGTTCTCCTCATTCAACAATTAAACTAAAACAGAAGATAATACAAAACAATAAAATCTCCCTAAAATTCTGAACTAGAGGAACTCGTCCCCCTTCCACATACTCTGTAGAAAAGAGAAATTTCAGAAGTAAAATTGGAAGAGCAATTTTCTAAAAATTCCTACTGTTAACATCGAACTGGAAGAATAGAAGAACAATTAAAAATCAGGAAAAAAATCCAACTCGTCTCCCTCTCATATAGCTCTGCTAAAACAGAAAATACAAGAAAATGAAAACTAAAAATCCTAAGAAATTCCGAAGTCTCCAACCTTTGCAATCGAAATAGAAGAAAGAATAGAAAACAAATTAAAATTCCACAAAAATCGAACACACAACCATCAAGAACACTCCATTGCTCTCACATGAAAAGAAAAGTGTGACGACCCTCATTATACCGGTACGGTTATACCAACCCACGTCGGTATAGTGAACATTATCACGGTGGGGCATTTACCCAAACGCTATCACGTGATTGAGATACACACAATATAGGTACAGAGTAGCGGAAGTAAAAGAACAAGGTCTTTCATTTCATTTCATTTCATCATCCACATTTAACATACATGATCCCATGACAATGTAAAAGAAATAAAGTCCACATAATGAAGTACTAAATTCAAATACATAGTTGTCCACAATTACATAGTGTTTCTATTACAATGCCTTAATTTACATACGATGGAAGTCAAAATGTCACAACTACAACTCCGCCAAGCTACTCCCGTGCTTAGAGTCGCTCTCTACGATCTCCTCCAGAGGTGTATCACCCACTAAACCTGTACGCTAAAGCAAGGAATGAGTCTAAAAGACTCAGCAAATAACACCATACACGTCCATACATGCACATCTCACAATAAGACCTATATCACTTTCAATAGCCAAACATATAGCAGGGTAGGAAAACCCTATCATGATACTTCTATGAAATTTAAGCACATGTTCATGGTTTATGTCATTCCCAATTAAAATCCCTAATACATGCTTTCTATTTGTCTACTCACATGAAAGCTACATTCACATTTTTTTTTTCTTTTTTCTTCAACATGATAATGATTAAACGTGGAACTATCCACACGTAAGAAACATCCTTAACATGGATTCTACAAATTTTGCACATGTGGAAATGGAATTTTACACGCATTTAGGTTGCTGTTTTGACATAAATTTAACACTTACACATCATGGGTCACAATTTCATGATTTATCATTTTAGTTCCACATGTTTACACAATTACACATTCACATTGCTCACCTTTTTACACATTGCACATTTTCACATAATCACTCTACACAATTTACACATGTCACATTCACATTTCACAATTAGTGCCGTGACACATAGTCCAAACCACCATTAGAAGGACACATCATATAACACATACACATAGACGTCACCTAGGTAATACAGTGACGACTCTTGGACTGCGCAGACCGGGAAAACAAGTCTCCACCCTAACCAGTGGTACTTGTCCACCTCCAGGATTTCATCCTAATGCCCTTAGGATCTCAACACATTGAACCTTCCCATGGAGACTTTTCCATGGTACGGTTCCACGGCCCTCTATGGAAGCAGTGTCACACATGGCACAGTCTTACACATTACACATTCCGATTTTAACACACATATTACACATGTCTTTACATTCTCTCACTTATACACATGGCTCTGTTTTCCTAATCATGATACTCCTGTGACAGAAATCAAACATTCAGTAGCTCACATTAATCAGGTTGGCAAACACATCATCAAATCATATTCATGATAGCATGCATATTTTATCCCATGTTTTCACATGGAATTTCATAATACACTTTACAGTTATCCAAATATCATGAAATTTTAACCACACTAATTGCAGGTTCATGACCTCGCATACAAATTTACAAATTTTTCTGAGTCATATTACATTTACAGAAATTAAAACATCTTCATGCCATTCACAATTCAATTTATCATGGAACATAACATGAATATCCAGTTTGATAGCTCACAGCCCTGAACCTAATATACACATCATCACAAGAATTTTCCCCAGATTTATTGCACAACACACAATTTACTGTAAACTTTACATCCTACGCATGTCTTCTATTTCCAAAACAGAAATTACAGTAATCCCACAATCATGGAAAAATTCTCAAAATTGCAGGGCATGGATTGATACGTATATACACGGTTTAGAAAAAATTAGGGCATTCCATTCCTCAGGGATCATGTAGACAGTAGGTGAACATGCATAATCTATTTTCCAAACATGTATTTCAATAAGTCTAACAATTCATGCCATTCACACGAAAAGCACAGAAATTTCCACACACATCAGATTGCCTATTTTACATAACATATACGATTTGTAACGACCCTCTTTTATATCGGTACGTTCTACCAACCCACGTCGATATAGAAAGCATCGCCACAGTGGGACATTTACCCAACACTAGTACAATAGGCTGAAACATACACAAATATATAACACATGACAGCGGAATTGAAAGAACTGATAATAAATTCTTATTCCATCATCCACATTCTATTCACAGTCCGTATAGAAGAAAAGAGAACTAACTTTTCATAACTGAAAATAAAATAAATACATTGTCAACATGAGACTACGCAGAGTCTTCAATACATACTATGAAGTAAGGAAAAGTACAATGCTAAATCTACAACAAGATCTCTACTCCCGCTCCGAGTCGCTCCTAACGATCTCCTCGGAAGAAGTAGAAACGTCTGCACCTGTACCCCGAAGCAAGAATGAGTTCAAAAGAACTCAACAAGTAACACCAAACCACTAAACATACATGCATCGTATAACATCCATATTCTTATGCTACACAACTAATACATAATGCGTAGATTTGACAATCAATTCAAATAGAAACCTATGCATGATTTCTACACATATTACACATGGAATTACTTTTATACAACATAACTTAGCCTATCACATGCTTTCTACATACTCTCAATATGTTAAACTAAATTTCATTCAACCATTCATATACTTATTGATCATTTTAAACATGGACTTGCATATTTCATAAAAGACTATTCTAGCATGAATTCTAAATAATATTCACATATTCGTTTACACAGTCTCACAATTTACACATTTCCTTTCACTTAAACATAATTCACAATTTCTTAATGCCGTGACACATAGCCCAAACCACTTTAGAAGGACACACACTAATCACATCACATATCTATCACCTAGGCATTCCAGTGATAAATCTTAGTTACTGCGCAGAACCAGGAGAAGCACTCTCCACCCTAACCAGCGATACTTGTTCGCCTCCAGGATTTAATCCCAATGCCATGGGACATCACACACTTTGAACTTTCCCGTGGGGACTTTACCACAGTACAGCTCCACAACCTCTAAGGTAGCAGTGTCCCCATTGGCACATTTATACATTTTACCAAGTTTCACACACTTCTAATGCACAATTTTTACACATTCATCTCATGTATTATTTGTCAATATCGAACATAAAACCAACATATATCTCTACTGTTATCAATTCAGTATAGAAATTTAATCAAAAATCTATCACAGTCTAACCATCATGCATACCAAGATCCACATTTTTCTGAATCACGCATAATTTCTGAAAATTCTAACAGTCATGTTATCAATGTAAAATAGTCAAACTGATATAATTTTCATTTTTCGGACCCACAACTTTTATATACATGAATACTGACAGTTCTAATTATATGTCAATTTATAGGATTTTAACTATTTCGCACGAATTATTAACATTTCTACACTGAGTAGATATATTCACTGTTTTTCGGTTCAGAAAATTAATAACTGTACAGATATTATAAATTTCCCAATTTTTAATATCATGCATTAGACCTCGTAAACAGTGTACAAAAATTTTATGATAGTTTAAATTCTATACAGATTTCACAAACGAGATTTTACAACATTAAAACTCCGTCGGTCGAACATTCAAAGAATTCTAATAATTAGGGCAGATTATGAATTTCACAATAACTCACAGTACACTCCAACATGTATATTTATGTATCATATAAAATTTACCGTATATCCTCATGCGGAGAATCTCGAAATTAGCTTATAGAAGGGCAGACCTGCACACTGTTGCAGTCTGATGAACTTGACGGCATGGAGGTAGCCGTCTATAAAGTTAACGGCAATATATGATGCCGCCAACATATGATATTAGCGGCAAGGGATCCTGCCGTTAATATCATGTCTGCATAAACACAGACTAAACACTAACAGATCACTTTAATGGGGGGTTCCAGGACACGAGAAAAATTCGTAAAATATCTGGGACATACTAGACACATGTAGGGTTGATGTGGGTGGGGTACTTGCCTCTTGTAAAATCCACAAGCAATGATTTAAGCCGGAGAGCCCTCCTCGGCCTGTGCCAAAGAGTCTTCAAATCTCTCTTTATCCGGGTTCTCTGTTGATCTTCACTGCACACCAGCATGGGGAAGTCGTTCCAGATGATCAGAGTTGTCACCAGTCGATGCAGATCACCGGGTGAAGCCTCCCGAAGTCGGATCTCCCAGGTTCAAGTTGGAGTTTCGCACAGAAAAGCTAGGTTTTTGACCCAAGAGTCAAAAGGATAGATCTGGCCGGAAACTGGACAATATAAAGGGTTGAGGGCCAGACATGCGTAAGGGTAAGTCATAGAGCCGTTGGGGACGGTTTTCTAAAACAGATGGCGAAGTTTCCGGAGGCGTTTCCGGATCTGGAAGCGTAACTGCTCTGGGATATTGACGTCCACGTCTCTGGTCGCCTAATCAGAGTGGGCGTCCATCGATATTACCGCCTATTACTAGTCAACGTCAGCTGATGTTGACGCCGACTGGTCGACAAAACACACTTAAAATATGCAGAATCTATAACACCACACACAAATATATATATATATATATATATATATATATTTATATATATTATATATATTTATATATATATGTACATTACAATAATAGTAATTCATATAATTCGTATAAATAAATACTATGCACAATAATCTATTCATCAATACTATACACTTATATGTATATATATACTTAAGCAAGCAAGGTGAAAATCAAGGGCCTTGCACGATTACATTATATCCTCATGCGCAAACACTTCGGAAATTAATCATATAGAAGGGAGAACAACTCACTATTCTGTCCTGAAAGACTTAACGGCACAGTCTGGCCGTTAACGGAGCTTAACGGCATCATCGCATGCCGCCAACTGAAGATCTTAACGGCAAGAGAACTTGCCGTCAAGTTCAGGTCTGAACAAAACACAGACCCGAGATCCAAAAATAAGAGAATTTGGGGGATCCAGACACGAACAAAAGCTGTAAAAATGGTAAACCCTACTAGACACCTACATGGACGAAGTGAATGGGTTACTTGCCTCTCAATAAATCTCCAGAGGGATCAAAGTTGTTGTTGAAGCTCTCCTTGGGCAGTCCCAAGAAGCCTCCAAACTCTTCTTGTTCTGGTTCTTGGTCGATGAAGACGCCAAACCAACGTCGGGGAAGCCTTCCCCTATGTTCCAGCTATCCTCCAGTCGGTGTAGATCGCCAGGAGAAGCCTTCAGTCGCCGGATTCAAGCTTGCCAAGTTCAGGTTTCCTTCAGTCCCAAGCTAGGTTTCTCTCCTCTTTTCAAAGAGCCAAGAGAGTTCTTCTGGTGCAGAAGGGGTTTGGTTTAGGAGAATGGGTTTGGGATAACCGGAGGGGTGATGTGAAGGCCTGATAGCCGTTGGGGACATCTCCCCCATGGCTGGGCTTGCTTGCCCCCGGAATTTCGGGGTCTGCAATGCATGCATGTCAGAGAAGTAGACGTCCATATCTCTGGACGTTTATATAAGCATTGGCGTCCTTCGAGGTGGATGCTGACTCATCATGGACGTCCATCCATGTTGACACCAATTGGCCCTTCGTCCAGAACTTAAAATCATGCAGAAACCATGCTTAACCTATACATATGTACATGAAACCTAGGTTGTCATGCCCCGCCAATTTAGCAGCGGAATAAATCAGGGAGGCATGAACAACGAGTATGGTAATGAAAATTGCGCATACATTCGCAAATATTAGAGCAACTAATGAACAATAATTGTAATTAAAACTCATCATTTTATTGATAATTCATCTAAACTATTACAACCACTATTCAGAGCCAAACATAGGGCTCAACGACATTATTACATTGGAAAGAAATCTAAAGCAAATATCTAACTAGACTCTAAGGTACTAAGGACATTCCATCGCTATGACTTCAGAACGCTCATCACTCCAGTACAATCCCGTTGTTGTATGTAAGGTCATCACTTGACTTACCTGAAAACATAATAACAAATAACGAAGGGTGAGCGATAACGCTCAGTAGGACTTAATATCTCGTGTAAACAAGCATGCTTTAAGTGATTAATGTCTTGTAACGTAGTTTCTAGAGAGAACGATCAAGTATAGTCAAGAGAGTAATAGTACAAGATAACAAGTGAACGATATTACATTTCGCAAGAGTATTGCAAAATTTGGATGACAACATAACGAGAGCGTGTAACAAGATAGTGTATAACAAGATAGCGTGTATCAAAATGACATGTAATAGGATAGCTTGTATCAAGGTGGCGTGTAACAAGATAGCTTGTATATCAAGATAGCATGTAACGAGATTGCATGTAAGGAGATAGCGTGTAAAGAGATAACATGTAATGAGATAACGTGTATGGTTGCACCACGGTGCACTAGTCGAGTACGACAATAGTCACTTTGGGACAGTAGCCGTTTAACGATAGTACATTACGTCTGAACTCCTTAGACTAATGTTATAACAGTCAGTGCTAGCACACTAATAGCACAGAACTGGTACAATATGTCTGAACTCCTCAGACTAATTAAATGTCTAGCCAATGTCGAAATAGTCAGAACCGGTGCAATGCAGAACACCGTCAATAGCCCCTGCAGGTATTTTCGGGTGGCTCTCTGCCCCCAGGACTAGATTGGAGCCCCTCGGACACTCTCTGTGCCCTGCACACTATGCATTCAAGTCAGTAGGGTCCCGGACCCATATTATGGCGCTAGACAGTCATGTATAGTACAAGCAATGGGAGCCGCAACAGCTCAAGAGTCTCAAGAGAGTACTAGATGAATAGATGAGATAGTAGAGTGAACGTGAATAGATGAGAGTACAAGGATGGTAGACGAGATAGGGGTATAATCGTAAAACAACGTTAAACCACGATAGTAACTGTTGCACAGCACCAGGTCGGGTACCAACAGTCTGGTAGAAGAAGTCACATCCGCCCCACTAGCCATGCTGTGTACACAAGCTAGGTGGTCCAACGTGATCACAAGATAAGAGAGATCTCACTAAGGCTATTTGGATCGTACTGACCCCTAAGAGTGTAACTGGATTTAAGGGTACAACCAGGTCGTCGGCAATGGACGTACGCCAAATCCAAGAAGACTTACAGAGGCCTTGACAAGGAGTCCCTGCCCAGTCGAGAGTATTCCCGATGGAGAGGTGGTCCAAGCCAAGAGAAAGTGTGTAGAAAACGGGTCTGTCGTGCCTCGAGTGCTCGAAGGCCGAGGGAAGCGGTAACGGTGTACAAATCACGCGAATAAAACGAAGACATGTGTCATTTAAATAATAGGGAAATTAGGTAATTATTTAACTTAATTACCAGATATATTATTGAGTAATTAATAGGGTCAAATGGCAATGAACAATGTTTAGTGTGCAAGTGTAAAGAAATCTTGAGGATATGACAAGTCGTGTAATGTCATTTTAAATAATTAAATTTATATCATTAATGTCATTTATTAATTTACCAAGTCGAATTAACTATAACATGGGTTAATCATGGCCAATTAAGGGGTATATAGCTTAAACAACAGGGCATATGCACAATTTTACATTATGGTCGGATTCATGAAGACGCGGCGGACTTACCCGTCGCGATTCAAGTCGCGACGGGGCGGTCGGCGCGACACGGGGCCTGGCCGGTCTGGCCCGGTCCGGAGTGAATCGCGGCGACTTATGCCGACGCGTTCTTGACGCGACGCCATCGCCGACACGACCTCACTGATATCGCGGCGGATCGCGCTGTTGCGATAACAGGTGAGATTGCCTTTTTTTTTTCCTTTTTCCCAGGGCGAGTCCTCTGTGATACAGGGACGTTCTAAATTCCACATAAAATAGCACGGTGATCCAAAAAGTACGAAACCAGTTTTAAACAAAAGTAGACATGTATATCTATCAACATGCACATTAATTGAAAATAGACAAGGTTTTAGACATGCATTGATCAGGTTACGTTTTGATGACCTAAACAGGCATAGTCAGGTTCAATGAATTAATCAGATGAATACATAATGAAAATTACGAACTAGGGCGTTCGAAATCTAACGAAGTAGTATTTTAGAGAATTTTCTCATGGTATGGGATCAAGTATGCACAAAGTTTATAGGTAAACTTGAAGAGTCGGTACAAGCACAGACAGGATTCAAGATTTAATTCTCCCTCATGGGAGATTGAAATCGAGCAAGACCAGAGGCGTTTGAAAGATAATAAGATGCAGTCTATACGAGATTTTATCATGGCATGAGAGAAAGTACATGTTGGGAATTAGAGAAACATAAGATTTCGGTTCATGATAAAAGCAGGGTTTCACGAATTAAATTCGCCCAAATGGATGAGCGGAATACAACGAAACCATAGGGCTTTTGAAGAGGTACATGAAGTCTACATAGAATAATTATTTCACGATTTTAGCGAGAGATTGCCTACCTTTTTCGTGGAGTAAGAAAACCCTAGTTTGGATGACAAATTATGAAAACCCTTCTTGCTCCAAGCCTTCTCCTTCCTTGCTCCTTGGTCCAGATCTTCTCATCTTCATCTCAAAAAGTCTTAGCACGAAATTGTGGGGTGCTAGGGTCAAACGGGGGGTGTTTTGATGGCTTATAGAGTTCTAAATCACCTAAAACTCTTTCTTTCTCATCCAACTCCGAAAATTGGCATTTATCTCCCCTTTCTCTTATTTATCCACCTAATAGAGTTGGGAGGGATCCAATTTCGTGGGTAATAGTTTAGGATAAGATTAGAACTCTTATTAAGATATATATGAGTCATATTAGTGCTATAATGACCCCTTTTTAATTAAGAGATAATAGTTATGATTTCTTATTTAATTTGGGTCTCCTATATTTAACCCAATTGTCTCTCATCTAATCCCCTTTTTAGATTAGGATAGAGTCCTATTGGGTTAGATTAGGTTAGGACTCCTTTTAAGATAAGTAAGAGTTAAAATAGTCATTATCTTACCCTTCTCTATTTATTACTATTTTTAGGTACAAATTTAGCTAATTACTTCCCATCTCATGGTGGGCTCTTCTTTTGGGCCCAACAATCCATCTAGGACCATTAATAAAACTCATTACTAATTTAACTTAATGGGTATTAATTTAGTTTTATTTATTCACCATTTGTTCTTATTTAAATATATTTATCACACTTATTCAAGTAATTTCATATTTTTTTCAATTAAATATTATTCATGCCAATATTTCTAAACTTCATCATTTGGGCTCTTACTCTTGGCCCAATAACTCGTGTGAGCTAAATTGTAGAACCCATGTACTTACTTTATTTAATGGATTTTTAATTATCCTTTTATTAGAGAATTTATTAATGGGCCAAGATTTGTCCATTGGTCCAAATATCATAATGGGTTATCATCCCATATTATTTAAAGTCTACCCATATGTTTATTTTAATTTAGAATTCACTTTGGGTCAGAAAATAATGGGTTCCTCGACTTATTCCTTAATTATGCTAATAAGTCGCATAAATTCTTAACTAAGTCCAAACGATTTTTCTATGCCCAAATTTCATGATGAGTTATTAGAGAACATTATTTAAAGTATAACTACTATTTTTACGAAATTTTTATAGGGGTTTATACGCATGCAATAATGATGCGTACCGTTTTAATTAATTAAATTTATTAATAGATAAATTTTCAATTTATCCATAATTTTAATTAATGAAATTTCCGGGGTACTACATAGGTAGTATAATGTATTCCCAATTACACCATGCATTCAATAATATTTACCACTAATTAACATATGCATTCATAAGTATAACCAGCTAATATGTACATAGCTATTTACATAGGAATATACAAGTCACACACACCATGACTCACATACAATAAATAAAAAGACATAAAAATCGAGGGCCTTACACCCTCTCCTCCTTAAGGAAACTTCGTCCTCGAAGTTAGACTACACTACTCAAACAAACGGGGATACTTCTTCTTCATCGCATCCTCAAGCTCCCAAGTAGCCTCCTCTTGCGAGAAGTTCCGCCATAGAACTTTCCTGACGCAATACTCTTGTTCCGGAGATGCTGAATCTTCTGGTCAAGAATAGGTACTGGTTGCTCCACATATCAGATCTGGTTGTATCTCCACTGGCTCGTGCTAATCACATGAGATGGATCTCGGACATACTTCCGAGCATAGATACGTGGAAACGGTATGAACACTAGCTAAAGCTGGGGAAAGCTAGCTCATATGCCACGTTGCCCCATCGTCTAAGAATCTCATACGGGCCAATAAATCTAGGGCTCAACTTACTATGCTTTCCGAATCTAACCACACCACGCATAGGCGATATCTTCAAAAAGACATGTCACCTACTCAAACTCTAAATCCTTTCTCCTGTTGTCGGCGTAGCTCTTCTGCCTATCCTGGCCGCAACAAGCCTCTTCCTGATAAGCTGATCTTATCCGAAGTCTCCTGAACTAACTCCAGACCGATCACTGCCTATCGCCTGTCTCCTCCCAACATAAAGGAGATCTACAGGGCCTACCATACAACGCCTCAAATGGAGCCATACCAATGCTCGCATGAAAGCTGTTGTTGTATGCGAACTACACTAGGGTAAAAGACGCTCCCAATCATCCTTCCAATCCAGCACACACGCCCTCAACATATCCTCGAGTGTCTGGATAGTCCTCTCAGACTGTCCATCTGTCTGGGGATGAAACGTCGAACTGAGCTTCAGCTCCGAACCTAGGGCATCCTGAAGACCCTTCCACAACCTCGAAGTAAATCTCGAATCTCGATCCGAAATGATCGACTTCGGCACACCATGCAATCTAATGATGCTACTGACTACAATCTAGCCAAGCTCTCTACTGACTGCTTCTTCTTCATAGGCAAGAAATGCGCAGTCTTCGAGAATCTATCTACAACTACCCAAATCGAGTCATTGCCCCTTCTAGATCGAGGCAAACCCGAACAAAGTCCATAGTGACAGCTTCCCTTCCACACTGGGATCTCCATCTTCTGCATAAGGCCAGATGGTCGCTGCCGCTCGGCTTTCACTTGCTGGCATACTAACTCGGATACATAATCCGCCACATCCCTCTTCATGCCGACCACCAAAGGACCTTTTCAAATCCTGGTACATCTGGTGTTACCCGGATGAATAGAGAATCGCGATCTATGAGCCTCCGCTAACACATGCTCACGGACCTCTACCAAATCAGGGACACAGACGCGATGATGAACCTAATCACACCATCCTCATCACGAGCAATGCCCGCCTTGCCCACTACTCTTGGAGTCTAGGGTCGGCTTTCTGTTGCTCGATCACCTCATCCACACCGAAGACCTAAAGATAACTGGGCTACAAAGCCTGGCATAATGATGGCTCTAACTCAGTCAACGCCAAGCTGCATCCTCCAACATCTTCCAGTCCTGCTGGAGAGATGGTCTCTTCCTACTTAGGGCATCAGCTACGACATTCGCCTTCCCAGGGTGATACTGAAGGTCGAAGTCATAGTCCTTCAGGAACTCAATCCATCTCCTCTGCCTAGGTTTAATCCTTTTGGGAGAAAGATACTTCAAGCTCTTGTGGTCGGTGAACACCTCAAATCTGACACATAAAGATAGTGTCTCCAGATCTTTAGTGCATGAACCACTGCTGCAAGCTCCAAATCATGGTCGGATAGTTCTTCTCATGCTCCTTCAACTGACGAGAAGCATAAGCCACTACCCTTCCTTGCTGCATTAAAACCAACTAAGGCCAATCCGAGACGCATCCGTGTAGATAGCAAAACCCTCTACACCGCTCGGAAGACTAACACCGGAGCTGACGTGAGCTTAGTCTTCAACAATTGAAAACTACTCTCACACTTCTCGGACCAACAAACTTCACTCCCTTTCTGGTGAGCTGAGTCAATGGGGAGGCGATGGATGAAAATCCCTCAATGAATCGCCGATAGTAACCAGCCAAAAGAAAAACTACGAATCTCCGAAGGGGTCTTGGGGGTCTCCCAATCCATAACTGCCTGGACCTTTGCTGGATCAACTGCTACACCAGCACCGGAGATAACATGCCCGAGGAAATGAACCTCGCGCAACCAGAAATCGCACTTGCTGAATTTAGCATACAGCTTGTGCTCACGAAGGACCTCTAACACTACCCTCAAATGCTGACGGTGTGTGGCCTCATCCGGAGAGTAGACCAGCACATCATCAATAACCCACAACAAAGCTATCTAAATAAGGCCTAAACACCTGTTCATGAGATCCATGAACGCTGCAGGGGCGTTGGTCAATCCGAAAGGAAGAACAAAAACTCATAATGTCCATAAGGGTTCTAAATGCCGTCTTGGACACATCCTCACTCCTAATCCTCAACTGATGATACCAGATCGCAATCAATCTTAGAAAAGACTGATGCATCTTGCAACTGGTCAAACAAATCATCAATCGAGGCAAGGGATACCTTTTCTTCACCGTCACTTGGTTTAGCTTTCTATATCGATGCATAACCTAAGTGACCCATCTTCTTCTTTACGATAATACAGGTGCGCCCCAAGGGGAACACTAGGGCGAATAAATCCCTTATCTAGCAACTCTTGCAACTGCTTCCTTAACTCGGCTAACTCCGCAGGTGCCATCCGATATGGAGCCTTCGAGATAGGAGAGGTGCCCGGAAGCAACTCTATGGTGAACTCTATCTCTCTATCCGGTGGCAATCCAGACAAATCATCGGGAAAGACGTCTGGAAAATCCTGCACTACCTCGATCTCTGCAAGAGTAGGTGACTCATCAGCCTCAGGTACTAACACCACGCTGGCAAGAAAAGCGTCACAACCCTTGTTTACCATGCGCATCGCCTTCATGGCAGAGATGACCAACTTCCCGCCAAGTTCCTTGGCAAGGGATGAGAGAACTCGTCCCACCAGGAATGCGAAAAACAATCCTCTTCCCACGACAATCTACTAACGCATAGTGCTCCTCTAGCCAATCCAGACCAAGAATAGCATCAAGTCCTTCATCTTTAGCAAGAAGAAACACCTTCTAGGACTCTATCCTCAATGCACACAGGTAACGACGGAATACACTTCCTAGTCGATACCGTACCCGCAGGTGTGTGCACAGACAACGGGACTTCTAAATCCTCAGACTCTACGCCTGACTCTAGAGCTAACTGCCTAGCGAACGCTCGAAATGAACGAGTGAGTGGCACCCGTATCAAACAAAACCGAGCGTGCACACCTAGAAGTAAACCGTACCTTCGGTGACATGCTCCGCCTGCTCGGCATCCTCTCGTGCTAGGGCAAACACTCGAGCTGGGGCTCGAGGCCTTCCTGGTCTTCCTGTAGCTGGCGCTGCTGCTGCTACTACCGCTGCTGGGGCTGGCGCTCCGCGTTGGACTCCCTGCTGAAGTCTCGGACAATCCTTGATCTTGTGGTCGCTGCTTCCGCACTTCAAGCATTTCCCCGCAATCATCCAACACTCGGAACCACCGTGTGTCTTCCCGCAATGGGGACACTCCTTCTTCACACCAGGGGAACGTGAGAAGGTACCTGTGCACTGCGGTTGTTACTGGTCGCTGCGGTGCCTGGTACACTGCTTTCTTCTTGTCCTGCCGCTGGAACGTAGCTGCAGGCCTCTTCTGCGAAGCCTTCTTCTCCTCAAGATTTGCTCCATCTCACCCTCCTGCTACAAGCAGCACTAAGTGCCTCGTCCAAGGTACGATGGTCAAATGCCACTAGCCTCGTCCTCAGTGATGGCTTCAGACCCATCACGAACTTCTTTGCTTTCCTGCGCTCATCTGTCACGATATGAGGTGCATATTTAGATAATTCTGCAAACTTGGCCTCATACTCGAGCACGGTCATGGAGCCTTGAGTCAAGGAGAGGAACTCCTGCTCCATCCTGTCCTGGATATGCTCGGGGACGAACTTGGCCCGAAAGAGCCTCACGAACTCGTCCCAAGCAACTCAATAGCGCCGTCCTCGAATCGGTACGCAGTAATGAAGCCCACCACACATCAGCTCTCTCCTGCAACATACCCTTCATAAGCACAACTAAGCACTTCAACTTAATAGGGATATAAACAAATAAAACTACACATACATGTAGCATATAGGTGGCTAAAGTACCTTATCATCGTCCGCACACCTAATAGCCCGGAAGATCTTCTCGATCTCCCTCATCCAGCTTTCTGCTAGTAACATATCGCTCTCCCCCTTAAAAGAGGGTGGCAGCATCCTCTTGAATCTTTCCATGATGGAAGGTCCACCATGGTCCTGAGCTGGAACTTGAGCCTGCTACATCAAACAACAAATGATACACATTCAACATAACATCATACAATTAAATAAAACAAACTACACTTTGATTGTTTATGCTAACCTGAGCCTCCAACTGAGCCTGGAGTGCAGCCTGGGTGTGGGCCTGCGTCTGCATGGCCTGCACCAACCTTGCATGAACACTCCATAATCCACAGGCGGCTGTGGGGGAAGTACAGGACCCTGTAGAGCCGGGGCCTGCTGCTCCGCCCGCTCCTCACGTCTCGGCTCGTCCTCACGGGCTGGCGCTCCGCCACGCCTACCTCTCGAAGCCATGGCTACAATAAATTTCAGCCACCATTAGCGCTACGTTAATTTGTTTCCTAACCATTTTCTTATCTATTTTTCATTCATTATTAATCAATTCTACACATGTGGACGATCTATGAAGATTTAGCATGTAATGAAGATGATGATTCATGTATATTTATGTATAATCTCAATCGGTAGTCCCTGATACCAATCCCTGCTGACGACCCTCATTATACCGGTACGGTTATACCAACCCACGTCGGTATAGTGAACGTTATCACAGTGGGGCATTTACCCAAACGCTATCACGTGATTGAGATACACACAAATATAGGTACAGAGTAGCGGAAGTAAAAGAACAAGGTCTTTCATTTCATTTCATCATCCACATTTAACATACATGATCCCATGACAATGTAAAAGAAATAAAGTCCACATAATGAAGTACTAAATTCAAATACATAGTTGTCCACAATTACATAGTGTTTCTATTACAATGCCTTAATTACATACGATGGAAGTCAAATGTCACAAACAACTCCGCCAAGCTACTCCCCGCGCTTGGAGTCGCTCTCTACATCTCCTCCAAAGGTGTATCACCCACTAAACATGTACGCCGAAGCAAGGAATGAGTCTAAAAGACTCAGCAATAACACCATACACGTCATACATGCATATCTCACAATAAGACCTATAATCACTTTCAATAGCCAAACATATAGCAGGGTAGGAAACAACCTATCATGATACTTCTATGAAATTTAAGCACATGTGCATGGTTTTGTCATTCCCATTAAAATCCTAATACATGCTTTCTATTTGTCTACTCACATGAAAGCTACATTCACATTTTTTTTTCTTTTTTCTTCAACATGATATGATTAAACATGGAACTATCCCACATAAGTAAGAAACATCCTTAACATGGATTCTACAAATTTTGCACATGTGGAAACGACATTTTACACACGCATTTAGGTTGCTGTTTTGACATAAATTTAACACTTACACATCATGGGTCACAATTTCATGATTTATCATTTTAGTTCCACATGTTTACACAATTACACATTCACATTGCTCACTTTTTTACACATTGCACATTTTCACATATTCACTCTACAAATTTACACATGTTCACATTCACATTTCACAATTTAGTGCCATGACACATTTCACATTTAGTGCCGTGACACATGTTCACATTCACATTTCACAATTTAGTGCCGTGACACATCATATAACACATACACATAGACGTCACCTAGGCAATACAGTGACGACTCTTGGACTGCGCAGACCGGAGAACAAGTCTCCACCCTAACCAGTGGTACTTGTCCACCTCTAGGATTTCATCCTAATGCCCTTAGGATCTCAACACATTGAACCTTCCCATGGGGACTTTTCTATGGTACGTTTCCACGGCCCTCTATGGAAGCAGTGTCACACATGGCACAGTCTTACACATTACACATTCCGATTTTAACACACATATTACACATGTCTTTACATTCTCTCACTTATACACATGGCTCTGTTTTTCTAATCATGATACCCTGTTGACAGAAATCAAACATTCAGTAGCTCACATTAATCAGGTTGACAAACACATCATCAAATCATATTCATGATAGCATGCATTTATCCCATGTTTTCACATGGAAATTTCATAATACACTTTACAGTTATCCAAATATCATGAAATTTTAACCACACCTAATTGCAGGTTCATGACCTCGCATACAAGTTTCCAGATTTTTCTGAGTCATATACATTTACAGAAATTAAAACATTCAGTTTCATGCCATTCACATTCAATTTATCATGGAACATAACATGAATATCCATTTTGACAGTTCACAGCCCTGAACCTAACATACACATCATCACAGAATTTTCCCTGGATTTATTGTACAATACACATTTACTGTAAACTTTACAATCCTACGCATATCTTCTATTTCCAAAACAGAAATTACAGTAAATCCCACAATCATGGAAAAATTCTCAAAATTGCAGGGCATGGACTGATACGTATATACACGGTTTAGAAAAATTTAGGGCATTCCATTCCTCAGGGATCATGTAGACAGTAGGTGAACATGCATAATCCATTTTCCAAACATGTATTTCAATAAGTCTAACAATTCATGCCATTCACCGAAAAGCACAGAAATTTCCACACACATCACATTGTCTATTTTACATAACATATACGATTACATTATATCCTCATGTGAAAACACTTCGGAAATTAATCATATAGAAGGGAGAACAGCTCATTGTTCTGTCCTGAAAGAATTAACGGCACAGTCTGGCCGTAACGGAGCTTAACAGCATCATCACAAGCCGCCAACTGAAGATCTTAACGGCAAGAGAACTTTCCGTCAAGTTCAGGTCTGAACAAAACACAGACCCGAGCTCCAAAAACAAGAGAATTGGGGGATCCAGGACACGAGCAAAAGCTGTAAAAATGGTAAAACTCTACTAGACACCTACATGGACGAAGTGAATGGTTACTTGCCTCTCAATAAATCTCCAGAAGATCAAAGTTGTTGTTGAAGCTCTCCTTGGGCAGTCCCAAGAAGCCTCCAACTCTTCTTGTTCCGGGTTCTTGGTCGATGTAATATGCTAGACAAAGCCTCCAAACTCTCCTTCGTCGCCGGATTCAGCTCGCCAAGTTCAGGTTTCCTTCAGTCCAGAGCTGGGGTTTCTCTCCTCTTTTCAAAGAGCCAAGAGAGTTCTTCTGGTGCAGAAGGGGTTTGCTTTATAGGAAAATGGGTTTTGGGATAACCGGAGGGTGATGTGAAGGCCTGATAGCTGTTTGGGACATCTCCCCAATGGCTGGGCTTGCTTGTCCCCGGAATTTCGGGGTCTGCAACGCATGCATGTCAGAGAACTAGACGTCCATATCTCTAGACGTTTATATAAGTATTGGCGTCCATCGAGGTGGATGCTGACTCATCATGGACGTCCATCCATGTTGACGCCAATTGGCCCTTCGGCCAGAACTTAAAATCATGCAGAAACCATGCTTAACCTATACATATGTACATGAAACCTAGGTAGTATAATGTATTCCCAATTACATACACATGCATTCAATAATACTTACCACTAATTATACATATGCATTCATAAGTATAACCAGCTAATATGTACATAGCTATTTATAGGAATATACAAGTCACACACACCATGACTCAACATACAATAAATAAAAAGACAATAAAAATCGAGGGCCTTACACAAAGTACAGGAAAGTAAAATGGCATAAGAAAAATTCCTAAATCTCTACTGGCGAAGCCCAAGAACTGTGGAAGAATAGGAAGACAACTAAAAATCCTCAAACTCCAACTCATCTCCCTTCTCTGCTAAAACAACAAAATTAAAGCTAAAAACCCAGACCAATTCTAAAACTAGCCAAGCCTCTGCTCTCATAGGAAAGAAAATTACAGAAATAAAAGCTAGAAAAATCCTAAAAACTTCACCCCTGGACCTGAGAACCTTAGGTCCTTAAATAGGCTTCCAGGCGCCTCTGCTTCCCGTCTTCGGCCTTGCTTCCACACGCCAGATCTGTCGCGCACAGCACCCGGGCTCGCCACGCACCGCATAGCCTCCATATGCTACGCACCGCCTCAGCCGCTTCGCACCTCTGCCAGCGAACCAGTAGCTCCCCAATCCACACAAGCTCTGCACACCGCCCTCCAAAGCTCCATCTGCCCTGCGCCTCAGTCGCCGCATCAGCCACCAGGGCTACATCGCACAAGAGCCCCAAAATCTCTATCTGCCCCAAATCATGCACCGCCAGAGCTCCTTCTGGAGTCTTCCTGTCTTCAGCAACCTGGTGGGGAAGAAGAAAAAGATTTAAATCAAGGTTTAAGTGGATACGTGGCCATTTCTAGTGGATGAGAGAAATGTATAATGAACTTTAGGGGGGGGGGGTATGTGGCATGGTGGTATTGGGTAGTCATTTATTTAAAATCTAATTTATTTACAAACTAATATTTACAAGAATTAAAAGATGTTTTAAAGTGATAATAAAACCAAAATTATTTATATACAATGTACTTACAAAAATAGGAAACATTTTTATTAGTGAACTATCAAAAGTTATTGATTTTATGAGAATCTAACTATGTGTTCAACTCGAATTTTAACTAATATGTTCAAAAATCTATTCTTGATGAAATGAGAATTAAAATCAAACTACCCATTATTTTCAGATAAATGATGTCTAAAATAAACTACATGTATGAAATTTAACAGAAATTTTTTTACAGTTATCACTTCCCCCTACTGAACATTGCTAGTCCCTTAGCAATAAAATCACTCCAAATGTAGGACTAGAAGATGTTGTGTCTCATGCTAAATAGTCATCATGAAAAAGATTAATGTAGAGATATGTCTTTCCTAATTGTATGGATTTATGGCAAGAAATTAGTGCAAACATGTTAGCTCACTTAAGAGTTCACATCAGCCCTTCTGGAGCTTCTCTGCCTCAGCTAGTAATTGAGATTAGATTAATTCGAGGGAAAGAAAAGAGTTGTGGAATAAGATCCTTGCTCAGTCAGATTGGGTTGTTTCTCTCAGTCCATCCTGCCCATCTTCCTTGAGGATTATTTTGTTCTGAGCTGAGGACATTGCCCCTTATTTGCACTTTGTGCACTCAGAATTTTTTTCTTTTTCATCCACAATGCTGCACAACCCATCACTTTTCAAAAGTAGCGAGTCCAACTTTACTCAGATCCGGGGCATTTATCATGGTATATATTTTTTCTTTTACTTTTTCTTTTCTTTTCTTTTCTTTTCTTTTCCTCTTAAAGGAAGGATGGACAGTCAGGTTCCTTGATCACATGCCTTCACTTCCTTCACAATTCACTTAAGGGGAAGGGAGAAAATCAATCACCTCTCCCTACTAGCCTTGACAAATTTACTACATTCGGGTTCAGCTAGTCTAAGTTGCTGTGTAGTGTGTGTATTAAAACCTCTGCCATAAATCCTTACATAAAGTAGACAATAAGTACATGTAATCCTTTACTAGAGACTACCTAACATGGATGTTTGCAAAGGAGTGTGACAACCACAAAATTTTAATGGTAAAGATCATACACCTAGTCTGGGATGCGCAAAGCCATGCATTTTTATTCAAAGTGAAAATTTCTTTTTATTTGCACATGCATACGCTAAATGTAAAGAAAAAGTTGAAACACTAGTTAGGTGATGCCTATGAATGCATGCTTTATTCTACCTCTCCCCCCTACTTATTTACAGGAAAAGAAAGTAAGACAGAGAATTACCTGATAAAAGAAATCTGTACACTTGGGTTGCCTCCCAAGAAGCGCTAAGTTATCGTCTTCAGCAGGACGCCATTAGGCTTCGTTTGGCTCAGCTAGCTTGGTAGAATCAATTTTTAAGAAAAGTGGGTTTTTAAAGAATGCTTTAACTTTTTCCCATTAACAGTGAATGATTGTTCATTTTTAGGATCAAGAATAATGACAACACCATTGTCGTAAGATCTGACAACACTGTAAGGATCATCCCATCGGGACTTCAATTTTCCCGGAAATGGATGAAGCTGAGAATTAAATAACCAGACCTTATCTTGCATTTGAAAAGTTTTTCTATGAATTTTAAAGACTTCAATCAATTTCTTCTCCTGCCCTTCTTCAAGATTGCTAGCAATTATGATTGGCCACGTCTCGTCCTTTCCTAGAAAGATGTATTTTAATTAGCAGGGAGTGGTTTTAGCTCAACCTTAGGAGGACGTTCTAATGGAATGATGGATCATTATTCTGAAACATGGAACTAAATTGTCCTTCCTCTTCCTCAAACCCTAGAGCACAGGGTTGGTCTACCGTTTCTTCAACACACGATTCTTTCAAGAGTTCTTCATTACCAGTTGGTTTGTTTTTAGATTTTGGCTTTAAAGCTTCAGAAAAAGGGACTCTTAGAATGTAATGACTTGGGTCTTCATTTATTTTGATTGTTTCTAGAGGCTCTTCAATTATTTTCTCTTTTCCCTTGGATTTTTCAACATCTCTTCAACCTCTTCTTTAATTTCAAGTTCAATTTCATTTTCTTTATCCTCATTCAATGTTGACATATGTGAGTGAGGATTTGTTCTGATGTTTCCACTTCTTAAGTAGACACTGTTTGCATATTTTCCACTTGGGGGCCCCTAGCTTGGGCAGGAGGATGGTCTTGTTGTATAAGTTGATTTTGAATTTGTGGTGCTGGAATGTTTTGGACAAAAATTTGTTGTGGGTTTTGTGTAGTAGGGCATTTGGTCGAGCAGGTGGTGGTCTGTACCCCTGGACCTGATGGTTTTTGTTTCTGATAAAATCCAGGAGGTTTTCCTTGGGTTTGCTATAGTTTGACTTGGTAACTGACCCAATTCCCTCCTACAGACATCAACAATCTGAGACTCTATCCTAGCCAAAATTTGTTGAAAATTTTGGTTCTGATTTTGATATTGATTTTGTTGTTCTTGCACAGTTTGGCAAAGAGTCATCATCATGGTTTGGAGTTGATTCAGTTTATCTTCCAATTGGGATGAGAAGGTAGTGGTTGATTGTATGAAGGTTGCTGAAAATTGATATGAGCAAATTCATTGAAGTTTTGATATCCTTGGAATTGTGGAGGTTTGGAATAAGAAGATTGGCCAAATCTCGGATTCTGATTGGGATAGGATTGACCGTACATGGATTGCTTAAAAGAAGTTTGAGACACTTGTTCATACTGATTTTTTCCAGGAAAATTTGGGTGATTTCTCCAACCAGGGTTGTATGTGTTAGAATATGGATCATGAGAGGGTTTGTAGAAACCTTGGACAGCTTGGACTTGTTCTTGTTGTCATCCTACGAAAGAACCTCTCAATCTCGTCTATAGGTTGATCCAAATCTAAGTTCTGGTAACGTCTACCAGCATGCACAGTTGAAAAGCCCCTTTTTTATGATTTTTGAATTTTTATTGATTTTTTTAATTTTTATGAACAAACACAAACAAAAAACACTTTCAAAACAAATTAACCTAACACTAAGTGTTCCTTGGACTTATGTTATTTTTCTCAAAATCGATTTATGCTTACTTAAGTCCAATCCTAACTCTTCTTGTACAGGCCAGGTAAGAGGTGGAGTAGAGGGAGGCCCCCCTGCTTTCGCAAGGACCAATTAATAACATCTAGCTCACTTAAGCGAAGCTTTTTAACCTCTAATCCTAGACACCAGACTTAAAGAGAAGTTTTGAATTTGAGAAAGGATATATCTAATTATGAACCATAAGGCCATGTCTACTGGTTTTTATTGAAAGTTTAGGCAAATGCGAGAATGTGGAAATTTTTGTGATTTTTGGGCAAAGGAAAGGGTGATGAAATCCCTCACCTTATCTTTTTATTTTTAATGGGTGAAGCCCTTAAGCATCCCATTTTCAAATGTGAAGTGCACAGATCAAGTTTCAAACAAGAGGTTGTCTAATGCTAAGTCTAATGCATGAAACGAGCGATGGAAGTCTTACCTTTCCCCGCACTCTCAATGCAAGAAAGAAAATGGAATTCAAATGACAATTAAGATGATGAATGTCCTAAAACACGAGATTCTAATCTTGAGAAATGAAATTTTTATTTACAAATAACGGCTAACATGAAAGAGCGATTTGAAAAATTTTTAAGATTTAGATTTTTTTAATTTTATTTGGTTTTTTGAATTAAATGAAATAAAATCTAACTAGAAATATAAGATGATACTATAGCTAATTCTCAAACCACACAAACCACAAAAAGAGTCCAATTATTACATGCCGACAAGAAAGAAATCTCTGTACATGCACAGAGAGTACATCAAAGCCTCACTACAAATTTCACTCCTCTCTTCTATCTAAAGACTGAATTAAAAGCAAATGGAAAAGAAATCAGCAAGCTCCTCCTCTAATGGGCTTCAAAGGTCAAGCCCATCTCCAAGTTCCTCCCCTTGTGCAAATCTGAGATGAAAGCCCAATAACAAGTCATATAAGCCCAAAGCAAATAGAATCAAATGAAAGCAGAATTAAATCAACTCTAATACTCCCCGGCAACGGCGCCAAGATGGATGCGCGACATTGTTGACTGTGCATTTCGTTGTCTAGAGTTCCGTGCACAAGTCAATATGCGCACTTCCTCTAAACTGTCTCACAAAAATAAAATTGCAAAGATGAACTCATACAGTGGTGAGAACAGGTCATATCCACGGAGAGGCAAATAAAGTTTGAATTAAACTACTTTGACTTGAAATCTCTTTTCACCAAATACATTGTAATAGAATCAATTCTATGAACAACACCAATCTAAAAACACTATGAAATATAAGATGAAGAACAAAATGGGAACATGATGTAATAAATTCTAGATAAGAAACAATAAAAGACATTAAACTGTAACGCCAAAACTCCGGATCTGATCCCCTTACAAATGTCCGAATTATCTATCAATGCTCAACCATTAAAGCAAGGACAAAAGGATTAACAAATGCAATGGATCGAATTCTAAACAAAACAGAATTTAAAAATGCAACACCTAGATCTATATGTTCTAAATACAGAAGAATGAAAATTAAAGACAAACAACCACCACTGGATCGATCTCTCCACACCAACCTCACACCTCTCACGGTCCAAAATCCCAGAATAGAAGAACAAAAGCAATAAAAATCCCTGATCTGCAGAACTCAAATAAATACTCAAGATGAACACAACAAGAAAAACTGGAACAAATTGCAGTCGAACTCTGGATCTGATCACAGAAGAAGATGCCAGCCATCATCCTCCTCACAGGAGCTTGCAGTACACAGAAGAAATATGAAACAATTTCCCCTGTCCAACCATCTGAAGCCTCCAAGAATCCACCAAACTCCAATCTCATAGCATAGCTCTCCAGCACAGACCAAATGGCAAAAATTCACACAGAAGAAGAAATTTGAAAAACTCCAAACAGAAGAACTGAGAATTAAACTAGATCAAAATCTCTCATAGCCTCAAACTATCACAGTAGAACTCTCGGACAACCAACGAAGAAATGCAGAAATCGCCACAGAAGAATGGAAAAGCTCAACACAGAAAATTGGACTAAGCAACTGTCGCTAGATCGTTCTCCTCATCCACAATTAAACTAAAATAGAAGATAATACAGAACAAACAAAATCTCCCTAAAATTTTGAACTAGAGGAACTCGTCCCCCTTCCACATGCTCTGCGAAAAGAGAAATTTCAGAAGTAAAATTGGAAAAACAATTTTCTAAAATTCCTACTGGTTAACTTCGAACTGGAAGAACAGAAGAACAATTAAAAATCAGAAAAATCCAACTCGTCTCCCTCTCATATAGCTCTGCTAAAACAGAAAATACAAGAAAATGAAAACTAAAAATCCTAAGAAATTTCGAAGTCTCTAACCTTTGCAATCAAAATAGAAGAAAGAACAGAAAACAAATTAAAATTCCACAAAAATCGAACTCACACCATCAAGAACACTCCATTGCTCTCACAGAAAAGAAAAGTATAGGAAAGTAAAATGGTATAAGAAAAATTCCTAAATCTCTACTGGTGAAGCCAAGAACTGTGGAAGAACAGGAAGACAACTAAAATCCTCAAAACTCCAACTCGTCTCTCTTCTCTGCTGAAACAACAGAAATTAAAGCTAAAAACCCAGACCATTCTAAAACTAGCCAAGCCTCTGCTCTCACAGGAAAGAAAATTACAGAAATAAAAGCTAGAAAAATCCTAAAAACTCCACCCCTGGACCTGAGAACCTTGGTCCTTAATAGGCTTCCAGGCCCTCTGCTTCCCGCCTTCGGCCTTGCTTCACACGCCAGATCTGCCGCGCACAGCACCCGGGTTCACCACGCACCGCACATCCTCCATCTACTATGCACCGCCTCAGCCGCTTCGCACCTCTGCCAGCGAACCAGCAACTCCCAAATCCTCACAAGCTCTGCACATCGCCCTCCAGAGCTCCATCTGCCTTGCGCCTCAGGCCGCATCAACCACCAGGGCTGCATCGCACAAGAGCCCCAAAATCTCTATCTGCCCCAAATCATGCACTGCCAGAGCTCCTTCTGGAGTCTTCCTGTCTTCAGGAACCTGTGGGGAAAGAAAAAGATTTAAATCAAGGTTTAAGTGGATACGTGGCCATTTCTAGTGAGATGAGAGAAATGTATAATGGACTTTAGGGGGGTATGTGGCATGGTGGTATTAGGTAGGTCATTTATTTAAAATCTAATTTATTTACAAACTAATATTTACAAGAATTAAAAGATGTTTTAAAGTGATAATAAAGCCAAAAATTATTTATATACAATGTACTTACAAAAATAGGAAACATTTTTATTAGTGAACTATTCAAAAGTTATTGATTTTATGAGATCTAACTATGTGTCCAACTCGAAATTTTAACTAATATGTTTAAAAATCTATTCTTGGATGAAATGAGAATTAAATCAACTATCCATTATTATAGATAAATGATGTCTAAAATCAACTACATGTATGAAATTTAACACAAAATTTTTTACAGTTATCATGGTCGAGGTTGTCGTCCACTCGTATAGGCAGCAAGTCTTCGGCGGGCATTCCTCGACTGGTGGAGGGCTCGCTAGTTAGCGCAGCAGGGCCTCTGGGTCCGCAGAGGGCTATTTGTCTCGTAGGGAGAGAACATAACATCGCCGAGACTCGCGTTGGCTGCCGAGCACCTCTCTGATGCCGTCTGGAGTGGGGAACTTCATCTTCTGGTGTAGAGATGAGGGTACAGCTTTGATGCGGCCGATCAGGCCTCTGTCGAGAATGGTGTTGTGCCCTGGCATGCTCTAGACCACCAAGAAGTCCACCATTTTGGTTACACTCTTCGGTGCTGCTCCTAGGGAGATAGGGAGGCATATCCATCCCATGGGATGCACCGAGACCCTAGAGAAGCCGAACAAAGGCGATTCAACTGGGGAGAGCTGGTCAGCTTTTAAGCCCATCAACAAGAAACATTTGTAAGCCAACACATCGGGGGCACTTCCATTTTCTACCAGTATGCGACGCACAATACAATGGTTGATGGTGGCCGAGACGACCAACGCATCGGTGTGTGGAGTTGTAACTCCTACAAGGTCATTGTTCGAGAAGGTTATGGCCTCTTCGGTTTGTGCTCGTGCTGGACTGGGGGGATATGGGATTGGCCGAGGCGCCGGGGGCCTCTCCACCAGGTGTACCCTATGAGGGTAATCGCGTCGGCTTTGGCTGCTTTCTCTGCCCGCGCCGAAAATGTGTGAGAGGATCGTCCGCGAGCCATGGCAGTCGTTGATTCCTACAGACGGCGCCAAAAATGTGGAGGTGATTCCCTGTTCGGTAGTGGGCCGGATGGACCTCCACTGAGAATGAGAGAAAGAGGGAAGGAACTATCGCCGGTGCGGATGAAGACCTGCAAAACCCAGAAAGCATCAGAGGGGCTCGGTTGAAGAACCGGGAGAACCTTTCGATGCCTAAGTCAGGTCTGACTTTCAGAGAGGCAGAAAAGGAAGGTTTCTTGTGTGTAGGTTTGCCCGTGGGCGAGTGTGTGGGAGAGATGTCTCATACCTTTGCCTGAAGGTTACCTGTTCCTTATATAAGCGAGGGACAGGAAGGGTCCGAACACATCTTTCTTCAATGATGACTGAAGAGGCACGTCGGTTGAGATTCCTGAAGTGAGGGTTGTCCGTTGGGACGTCTGTTGGGATTCTACACTGTTAATGCCCCAGCTCGTGGGGTGGTGTGCTGAGCCGTCGTAATGATTGTTGTGGTAGGCGAAGGGCCGCCTAGAGCCACGGGCCATGGGGGTGCCGTGCAGAGGCTATAGGGCTTGCTCGGTGCTCGACAAGGTTGCCCGGTGTTCGGCACGACTGTTCTCTGCCCGGTCACTGGGTGTAGCTATCCGGTGCTTGACACGGCCGTGTGGTGTCCCGTACTCAGACGCCATAGCCACGAAGGGTTCAAACAGGAGCCTCATGGTCTGCTCGGTAGACCGCGTCCTGCTCCAGCATGCTGTGCGGTGTTCGGAGTCTACCTTGGGACCCTTAGGCGCTTGACGGCTGAAGCGTGTTCGGAAGCCAGTGACTGAATCCGAGGACACGTGGCTTCATGGCCTAGCCTTTCTGCTTGCTGGGTCATGATGGACCTATGGGCCTAGGAGGCTAGAAATAGCCTCTATATATATACACACACTAGGATGACTACCCGTGCGATGCACGGAAATTTTTTAGATTTAAGTATTTTTAATATATTAATATATCTTAATTTATTTATAAATTAGCAAGATTTAAAAAATTACAAAGTGATATAAAACTGTTAAGGATAGTCATTTCTAGTAGTATAAAACTGCAAATAAGCCTTACCATTGGTATTTTTAGACTTGCTTTGGAAGATTTAGCAAGATTTTAAAACTGCAACGGGTAGTCGTTTCTTAGTGGTATAAAACTGTAATTTTAAAAAAAAAATATTGTGCAAAATTAGTAAGATTTAACATGCCGATTTTAGAAGTGTTTCTTCACAAGTTTAGGTGAGAGACTTGCCTTCTTAAAATAGCTACATTAAAGGAGTGAGGTAGGAGAGGTATTTGTGAGTTTTGGCGGGAAATATGAATGTCTTGGTGCTGCCACGTGGCTGCTCCTAGACTGAGTTATATTATAATAGTATAGATATATCTTTATTTATATATATATATATATATTAATATTAGCAAGATTTAAAAAATTACAAGTGATATAAAACTGTTAAGGATAGTCATTTCTTAGTGATATAAAACTGCAAATGAGTCTTACCATTGGTATTTTTAGACTTACTTTGGAAGATTTAGCAAGATTTTAAAAACTTGCCACGGGTAGTTATTTCTTAGTGGTATAAACTGTAATTTTTTTTAAAAAAAATTGTGCAAGATTTACCAGATTTAACATGCCGATTTTAGAAAGTTTCTTCATAACTTTAGATGAGAGATTTGCCTTCTTAAAATAGCTACATTAAAGGAGTGAGGTAGGAGAGATATTTGTGAGTTTTGTCGGGAATATGAATGTCTTGGTGCTGCCATGTGGCTGCTTCAAAATGAGTTATATATAATAGTATATATATATATTTATTCGATTCATTTCGATTCCACATATAAAATTTCAAATTTGAATAACCTACTTATCTGGTGCAGAGTTATTACTTGTGGGGGGCGAGTCTAAAGCAGCTGACGCAGAGCTCTGTCCTGTGGAATAAATGTTTGCCATTCTTTGCTTACCAGCGAGAAGGAGGTGGCTGTGGTCAATCTAGAAGCTGAAGATGCAGATGGGTCAGAGTCTTGGAAGAATAACATGGTATCTGTGTCCTCTCTGATAAAGATACATGACCAGCGGGATTAAAAGAGTGGATTTCCCACTTTGGAATTCAAAGGGGGCTTCTCAGCTTCTTGGACGACAAATTCCTGATCCGTTTCAAGGAGTTAGAAGATATGGAGAAAGTCTGGAGACGTGCATCAACGCCTGGACATTGGCCTTGGCAGTCAACACAGGCACATGCATCGATGTAGTGATACGGCGGTTTGGGTGAGTGACGACGTCGATCGATGCTGTGTAGGTGTGTTCGGGTGCTCACTTCTTGGATCTCCAAATAATGCTTTCTTCCCTGCTCCTATTTCTTGGGACAGTGATCCCCAACGATCTGTACGTAGGATGAGAAGTGTTATGGTGCAGTGGAGACTTTTCGGTAATATGCTAGACAAAGACGCTTCGAAAATGTCTAAGCACACTAGAGGACTAACCCACATCTCTCATCCAGGTACATTCTACGTCACATTAGAAAAGTAGGATACGTAGACGGCTAGAGGTCGTCTACAAAATTGTAAAACCATCTATAAATATTTTGTAAACTGCTACACAATCGTCTATAAAAATTGCATCAATAAAAAAAATGTGGACGTCTATTTACACCCGTCTACAAAAATAATATAAGTAGACGCTAAGTAGCTGTCTATATACATAAGTAGACGACTTATTCCCATGTCTACAAAACTAAGATATGTAGATGACTATTATAGCCGTCTATAAATATATCTAGACGACTTGTAATGGCCCCGACATCCGAACCCCGGCTCCCACCAAGGATCCGACCATCGGCACCGCCACCCACGGGTCCGAAGACCCGAAGGGCTTACGGACCAGTCTAACAAGATATGTAACAGAGGAAAGTAACAACCAAACACACTAAAAATACAAACAAGTGAAGGAAAAGAGTCCAACACAGCGTAGTAGTCTAGTACAGTCCCAAAGTAAATAAAGTACAAGTGCAAAAATAAAGGGAATAACAAGTCCCTAGGGAATACCCGAGGGTGAAGTACACAAATATGGGAAACACTGCTCACAGAAGATGTCGTCTACTAACGGCCCCGTCTCCTCAGCCTGTCATGGAACGTGCTGCTGTGAAGTCTCACCTGTAACAGAGGGAATAGCTTCACGAAGAAGCCCAGTAGAGCTACCAATCTCCCACTAGCTCTAACAGCAGATAGATTCTATATGTGCAATTATTAAATAAAATATAAATCTATTCTACTGACGGAGTAAAGTGCGGAAGCGTAAAGAACTACACGGTCGACAGTCTAATCTAAAAGTTGGGACCTAAAACCCGTGTAAACCATGGCACTGGAAAGAACTCAAGACTGTAAACGCAGACAGTAAACAATTGCCTGGTCAGAGACACTAGCCACAGAAACACTACGCTAGTCGACCGGTCAAGTGCGCCACACGTCTTACCCTCGACCGAAAGTCCATGCCTAGCACCTCCCGTCGGAGTGAGACACGGAACTAAAGTAACCACAATTTCCATAGTCTGGCCGGACTACGGTCCCACGCCTGACCCCTCTAGATGGTTCTGGAACCACGTAGAGTGAGGCAGTGAGAGAAGGACTAGCTAATATGCACCAAAAGAGCACCAAACCACCTCGGCGTCCCAGACTCAGCTAAGAGAGCTCTACAAATGACTCTACGCCGTTGTCCCCACCATTTTCCCCTCTGCTACCAGAGTCTATGACTCGAGCTCGCCAGCCGCCTGGAGAACTCCCTCAAACAGGCACACGGGGACCGGGGGTCCAGGTAACGGTAACAACCTGTCTCGCGGACAAGCCCTCAAGGGCCTAGCACTGGGCAAAAGACTAGAGTAGCACTATACTAGGAACAACACAGGTGCCAAGAAAACAGGGTCGTAGTGGAAGGAAAACTCCGAACAGGTCACCAGTCCCTTCTCGTCTGAGAAGGTGACACACAGGCTGTCGCCACCCTGACTGTCGCGATCTGGGCCAGAAGGCGACAGGGTACCTGTCGCGATCAAGTCGCGACAAGGGCATTGTCGCGACCACAGACAGGGGCCCAAGTGACCACCTGAGGCCTCCCACAACACACGGTGTAACTCGAAGAGAAGGCGACAGCCACCCTGTCACGACCAGAACGTGACAGATGGGCATCGCTTCCTCACATCAACGCGACGTATCAGACTGTCGCGATCTGGG
>CM024763.1:59798297-59923992 GCA_014218235.1 Colocasia esculenta | reverse complement strand
TAAAGCTCAACAAGACGATGATCCATTCTTAGTTCGCGTCAAGAAACTCTAACCTAAAGACCGGACTTTGCACTGACTGAAGATGGAAGGCTTGTCTTTCAAGGAAGGACATGTGTTTCCCGACAAGAGAACTGAAGAGGAAGCTAATAGATGAGCCCACAAGACAAAGTACACTATTCATCATGGAGGTACCAAATGTATCAAGATATGAAAAGAACATTTTGGTGGCCGAACATGAGAGAGGGTAGCTGAACATGCCGCCCATTGTCTTACTTGTCAACAGGTCAAAGCGGAGCTATGCGCCCTGCTGGCGTGTTAAGACCACTGGATATTTCGGAATGGAAATGGAAAGTATTGGCATGGACTTCATCAGGGGATTACCTAAGACTCGTGGTGGACTCGAGGCAATATGGGTCATTGTTGACCGGCTAACCAAATCTGCCCACTCCTAGCATAAAAAGTAAGTGGTCAGTGGTGGTACTAGCTGCCCTATATGTCAGGGAAATTGTAAGACTACATGGAATTCCATCATCCATAGTCTTGAATCGAGATCCGAGATTTACATCTCTTTTTGGAAAGGACTACAAGGTGCACTTGGCACTAACTTAACTTTAGTACTGTGCGTTCCATCCACAAACCGATGGCAAACTGAAAGAACCAACCAAATAGTGGAAGACATGTTGAAGAGCTTCACCATAGATTTTCAAGGTTATTGGAATGTGCACCTGCCTCTAATTGAGTTCGCCTATAACAACAGTTATCAGGCAAGCTTAAGATGGCCCGTTCGAACACTCTACGGAAGGATTGTAGATCTCCTGCATGTTGGAATGAGGTTGGAGAACAACACGGCTAGACCCAGACATGGTGCAACGAACCACAAAGGACATTCAGGTGAATCAGAGATCGACTCAAGATTGCTCAATCCAGACAGAAGAGCTACGCTGACAGAAGAAGGCGAATCTGGAATTTCAAGTGGTGATCATGTTTTCTAAAAGTGTCACCTACTCGTGGCATTCAAAGATTCGGTGTAAAGGGAACACTCAGCCCTAGATTCATCGGCCTTTTGAGTACTCGAAAGGGTTGGTGAGGTTGCATACCAGCTGGCGTTGCCACCGGATCTGTCATGTGTACACAATGTGTTCCATGTTTCCATGCTTAGGAGATAGTGTACGACCCACGCACATCATTCGTCACAAAAGTTGGTATTGAACAAAGATGTGACGTACGAGAGAAGCCAGTCAAGATACTGGAACGGAAGATACAACAACTCAAGAACCGTCCCATCCATGTGTTTAAAGTCCTATGGAATAACCCGTGGAGTGGAGAAGCAACCTAGGAACCGGAAGGAACCATCAGACGGACTACCCCGATCTTTCGGTAAGACATTCCCTCCCTTATGAATATATGAATTTGGGGACCAAATTATTTTAAGAGGGGGAGGATGTAGCAACCTGGATTTTTCAAAAAATAATTTTTATAATAATAAAAATAAAAGCAATTAGAAAATCAAAGAAAATGAATTAAATAAAAAACCCATCAAATGAAAATAAGTAATGGCTTTATTAAATGGACCCATTAGAAATTAGTGGGTTAAAGAGATTTTAAAAAGGGGAATATAGAGAAATACCCAAAATTCTTAACTAAAATATTACAAAATAGAAAAGAGATATTAATGCATTAAATAGAAGTTTGAGTTGGATTGAGATTCCTAAACCTACCCTAATGGGTTGGCCACAAAATCCTCTCTCTCCCAACCCAATAGGAGATCTCTTGCTTAAAAAGGGGAGAGGAAAATAGGAATTCAGAATTTAATAGGAGTTAGACTAAACTAGGAAAGGGAATAGGGAGAAGCTTAAATACTTCTCTTAAACCCTCATGGCCGGCCCTAGCTCATGCCAAGAGGTCCTGGACCAGGGAGTGGCCAAGAGAGGAGAATTCATGGCGAGGAAGGATCTCTCAATTCTTCCCAGTTCTTCAAGTCTTAACCCTAGAAGAGGAAAATGATCAAAGGTAGGTATTCTCACAAGCATAACCATGAAACTTTTCTGTGGATGTCTCGTCTATCAGGAACAAAAGCCCTTGTTTCATAATTTTCATCGAGCATATCCTTCGTTCTTGATTTTTCAGTTCTGCAACTTACATCCCCGAACCCTCTTCTAATTCTGTGATCTCCTTGTATACTCAACCCCATGCCACGAGATTTTACTGTAGGAACTGATGCATGTTAGGCATCTTTGCCCCTAAAAGCCCTAAATTTGATTCATCCTATCTTGCGAATTTAATCGTTGATCTCAACTATGTACTGTTTCATGTTCATCATGAATACCCGTGTTTAAAACATGTCTAAACCCTGGTTGTTTTCCAATTCCTATTTATTATAAGTACCCATGCATGTCTAGGTCGTTTTACAACTGGTTTCATGATTTTTCATTGACTATACAATTAGTTATCATTTTTCTGAATCACCCTGTGTCAAATAGGTTATGTTCTGGCCCGCAATCCAATGTAAAGTCCTTTCCCTGTCGGACTCGGGCGCAAACCCTGTGAACGCGACGTCCCGATAGGCCGCGTTCACAAGAGACGTCGCGATAGTGCCCTCTATCGCGATCTGATCGCGACAGGTCCTATCGTCGCGATCTGCTGCCCGACCTGACTAAGCCTGTCGCGACCTGTACAGACCCCGCGCGATCTAAGTTGACCCCGTTGCGACCCTCATGGTGTACTTGCGATCTGAGTTTTTTGCAAGAAAACACCCCTGTCTCAAAATGCTTGATTATCTACAGGTGTTTGTACTCTTGTTTAACAGTCATGCATACAGAAAACACCTTGTTTATAAATTAAACATCTATGTATGATTAAAATACATGCACATGATCTTTTCTATCTACAATTTCATGACACTTACACACACTTTGAACCATCCAATTATGGCGGAATTGACTTGAAATTATTCATAATACATCTGGTAATTTATGTATTAATTGCCATATTTTAATATACTTGCCTATCGTTTCTCGCGATATTTTGGGAATACCGATATCGACGCTCCACTATTCTAGAATTCCTTTAGAACGTCGAGCCTTGTTTCTATATACACACTCTCTCTTGACTTGGACAAACTCTCTGTCGGAACTCCTTTTGCCGGACTAGTAAGTCTTGTTCAAGGCCTCCGTAAGTCTCCTCTGTCCATGGATTCCCCATGGTCAACGAGCCGGTTGTACCCTAACACCTATTACACCATTTAGGGATCATATGGTCCAAACGGCTATTAGAAGTTCGCTCTCATCTTGAATCAGCCGGACCTCTAGACCTGTGCTTAACATGGCCAGTGGCAGGGTCGTGAGTTCCACCTGACTGCCAACACCATGTGCGCGTGTTGTGCAACTGTTACTATCGCCTGTTTACCCGACGTGTTACGTGCATTGTCCACTAGTCTCATCTACACTCTATTCGCTCATCTATTCACGTTCACTCTACTATCTTGTCTATCATCTAGTCCTCTTATCTATTCTTGGTACTCTATATTGGCCATTGACTGATGTCTAAAGATAAACAATATACCCAATGCTTGGCAATATATAAAGGGCCCGATCTGGTCCTGGGATGTGCGCCGAAAGTGCTAGTACCATGGGAGTTAAATGATCAGAGTGTTTTGCATTACACTCAAGTGCTATCTATCTTGACTATCTAATGACAATCAAAAGTGCTATATTCTCGCGTTGTCCGTTGACAACAAAGTGCTATGCTATACTCGTTGTGCTATTTGTACTATGGCCATCTTGCTATACTTGACATTGTGCGATCCTGCTAGTCTGTGCCATTCTCGACACTTGTGCTATTTTGAAAAGTCTATATTTGGAAAGTCCTACTATTCGTTCACGTGCTATCCTACTATCTTTGTAATACATGACTCTCTTGTTCTATTGTTAGTTACTCTGCCTTTTAATGCACTAATTACTTAAAGCCTGCTTGACTATGAGATTTAAGTCCTACTAGGCGTCATCGCTCACCCTGCGTTATTTGTCGTTGTGTTCTCAGGTGAGACCGAGATGAACCATACACTCATGAGGACGGGAACGACCTGAAGTGATGTCATGAGTACCCTAGCGTCCTATTACTAGCGTTGTAGTAGTTAGGTTTGATGTTTAGTCCTTTACTTTTATTTCAATGTAATCGGGCCCCATAGATTGGCTCTGATATTAGTGGTTGTAACTAGACATTGAAAATTATTAATAAGAAAGGTTTGTTTTAGTATTATTCATTGTGCAATGGTTGATGTCTAGTACTCGCTCTATACCCTTTACTTGCAACTACCCGCGTTCCGATATTCTGCGTCGGGCGTGACAAATGACATAAACTTAAATCTAAATATCTCCGCCAAATCTTAAATTTTCGCCGGACACAAACTTACAAAAAACAATATATTAAATAATGTAAAAAAAAACACAAGCCGCCGATAGCTCCATTGGCAAGAACTCAACACTAAATGGTGAGGTTTCCGTTACCCCATCGATCTTCCCTCATTATAATATATTTTATTATGTTATACTATTAATATAATATTTAAAAATAATTTTATTTATTTTAAAAAGATAAAATTATAATTATAAAATATTATAATTTGTTATATTAATTATTATTATATTTATATTTGGAAGTTTAGTCATTGTTAGAAAATATTGTATTTTGTTATTATTAATTGATTATTAATAATATTTACATTTGAATGTTAATTTAGTTTACAAAATAATATATATATTATTTTTATTAATTGTTATTATTTATATTATATTTGAAAGTTTAATTACTTTAACCAAATATATTTTTTTTATTAATTATATATTTATACTTGAAAATTAACTTAATTTAACAAAGTTTAATTACTTTAAATGATTACTATATCGATTAGTAAACTATTATCAAATCGTTAGATTTAACATTAACCAATATCTAGTGTTTATATTTGATCTCATTTACATTTGATCAAAATCTATTGTTGGGTTTGCGGCCAAGTTAATTAAGATCCTTCGGTTGAATTTACTACATATCTACATATATTCAATATCTGATTGTTAGATTTCATTCGGATCTAAATTCGATTTACACTTGTTTTGTCGATCTATACTTCTTACCCAACATATTAAGATTTGGAACTTAGATTCTCTCATATATGATTTACATATGATCACATATCATCTGTTGATCTATATATACATGATAATACCGTCTGTATATGTTACTATTTTCGAACCATATATGATTATAAATCCACTCGTTTTGTTCAATTTATCGATTCACTGTCAAGCCAATTGGCTCTAATGATCGTACGTCGACAGTGCAGCTCCAAAAGAACTTCTTTTCCATGAGCTTGCTTCGATTACCTTAATTTGTAATTTTATTAGCTGTAAACTTAATTTTGCAAATGAAAGTGATGTTCAAGTGGCTGAGGAGGAGATATACAGCGGTAAGTTGTCATCAATAATGTTAGTACTCCAAAAGGCAATCCCTAATATATATATATATATATGGTGAATTCTAGGGGTTGAATGTTCTGATTTGTAAGTTATTGCATTTGTGTGGGCTCTCATTGGATAGATAAATTGCATCTTAATTTATTCGTGTGACCAATAAGAGCCTTCACGTACACATGCAATGAATATATTTGTATAAATGTAATAAATATTTTTCCTCTCACATATGCGGCCAATTCCGATCATTGGGTGGCAACATGCGGGAGTACTGATATCTCACCGCATAAGGCGGCCAGCGTTGGTGGCTGATCAAAGGTTAGGAAATATAGTTTAGTAACATATTTGATGGGCTATAATAATTTTTTTTTAACACGTTAATCAAAATGCATCACAATTCTCTCATTTATAAGGTTTTTTTTTTTTACTTTTTTCTGACAATTGTTGATTGACACATTTTTATTAATAATATCACTTTAGTATGTCTCGAAAACAGTGTTACACAACATTTTCCAAGGATTAATATCACTAAGCTCGCCGTCACACCCCCTATAAATTACAAATAAATAATGACGGAGTTATTGCTCGTTCATGGATGGGGTTTCATATCTATAATATCCGAGGCCGAACTGTCAGCATATATTTTCCATCCTAACAACACAGACACAGTGCACATACAGTGGGGGCATAAGAGTACAGACGCCAAGAATTTTGGATGCGAAACGGTTGAGAGAAAAGAAAAAAAAAGGAACTTAATTAAATTTAGCCCGTTTCCATGCAATATTAGGCACATCTTGGATTCTTAAAGAACTGTATATGGAACACCGCATGAAACGTGTCCGACGTGAAAATGATGACGATAAGTCATAATTTGGGTTTAAAAATATAGTGGCATTAACGTCTCATTTTTTATTTCCTCAACAAACATTTCATCTTTAAAATGTTTATATCAAACATGGAATTTCTTATGAACAACTCACAGACTGCAGCCAATGTTTGTTTTAAACTAGGTGAATTAATCATATGCATGATCCAGTTCTGATAGGTGGCGTCCTACTTGGATGTATCGTTTACTGTAGAGGGGACGTTGGACATGCCCTTCTTTCGGGTGAGACAGATGACCAGTTCGCAGCTCCGCAACTTCATTGCCTTAGAGCAGTGCCATCCCAACTCGAGAACTCTTCACAACTTATGCAATCTTCATGTGTAATAATCAAAACCGAAAGTGATGTCTCCACACTCAGAAAGTATGGGATAATCGAGACGATGTTGGCAACGACAAGAGGTGGCAAAAATGTTCAACTCGTTATTGAAAGGCACGCTTCTCACCTATAAGAAAGACTATATTAACTCTTCGCTCTTCAAGGACGTGAAGAACTATTTTGACATCCCTCACCATAGGTGGCGAGCGAAGGTGGTGAGCGCATCCTTCCGCATCCATGGGCTCCGATTTCCGTAATCGCCGCGGTTATCAGCTTTCTTATATCGATCACTCAACTTGCTTTTACAATTCTCCGCCGATCAGCTAATTAAGACTGATAATTAATTACCTTTCAAAAGTTATTTTCTGATCGCTACCGTCTTCCTCAAAGTACTACTGTGTTCATTGATATATGTATTTGTTTTTTACCTTTAATTCACATTGTTATCGGAGTACTGCATTTTCTCTCTCATTTTTTTTATAGCGATCCTTATAATTTTGTGAACTCAGAAACTAATATTCATAGACCTTAAAATTAAGTTCTAACAATTTTTATTTTCCGTATACCCATATTACATGTCTTTTACCTCATTTAACCGAAAAAAATTCAGACCTACATATCTCGAAAATATATATATGTAAACCAGATAAACCCCTCTCCACATAATCTAATTTAAGACCTCTTTTTTCTACACAAAAGTTCCAACCCAACCTCGAGGTCCTCATCTCATTTGTAATTAAGTTGTGCATGCCCTCCTTATAGTCCTAGCCATTCTCCTCGTGAATCTAAATGTTGTCCCATTTTCTCAAGAAATAAAAGATGATCTAACACGATTTACGTGCGAGCATGCATGGTCTAGGTTGTTTACACTGGCATGGTCAATATTAATCGTGGATAACACTTAAATTTGAGTGTTTAAATATATAATCTAACTACTTCTATGTGGCCCGTGCATTATCAGAAAAATTATTAAATTTAAATAAATAAATTTATTAGTAATTATACCTAAGGTTAATATTTTTTACTATTTTAAAAAGTAAATAATGAATTAGGAAAGGGTTTTGAGTAAGGATGTTAGTTTTTAGGAATGGTGAGATATTTGTTAGAAGGGTTTAAACGGGGAAAGAAAGAGAGAGACAAGTTATTTAGTAAGTTTTTATTTTTTAGGAAGAGTGAGAGCTGTGAGGTTGAGAGTTTTTTGAAATGTTTAAATGTTATCTTGGGAAGGTGTAATAGAGAGGAGTTACTACAAGAAAAAAATTGGTTAGCGACGACAGGTTCCGTCGCTATTTTGTCGCTATTACAACAGAATAGCGACAGGCTAGCGACGGAATTAGGGTCATAACGCTAAGTTAGCGACGGACAATCTTCTGCCGCTACGCCGTCGCTAATTGCGACGGCTTAGCGACTGAAAATTGTCGTCGCTAAATCTGTCGCTGATATAGGCGACTTTCGCTATTAGCGGCAACAAATTTTCCGTCGCTAACGAGCGACAGATTAGCACGGTCGTGCACTGCCCGCAGAAACTCTGTTACAAAATTGTGGCGGATCTAATAATTTATCCGTCGCTATTCCTCGCTAAAAAAAATTTCATATTATTTTTATAATATATATATATATTTTTTCACCTATATACATTTTTACATGATAATTAACTAAAAAATAAATAACACATCACCATTCAAACATAACAAATCACATAAGCAATTAAGTAAAATTTAACGTTCCACTAATTCAAATATTTTCTAAATGTTTACCAACAAGTCACAAAAGTGTTTACATATAAAGAAGAAGATAAAATTGAAAAAGTCAAATAATGAGACTCCTAATCGTCTGCAGATGAATCTCCAGGCCATCACCATCTGCATCGCTGCTAACCTGTTCTCCAACAATCTGTACGTAAAAAATAATTATTAGATATGTACGAATATGAAGAAAAAACAAGAGATCATTTGTGAGCAAATGCTTCAGCTCTGTTTTCACTGCACTGCAGTACCTTCCGTACTTGCGGACTCGCAATCCCATGTTCAAAGATTTAAAAAAAGGGAGAGAGAAATGCTTACTGAGGTGGATTACAAGAAAAGTAATCTTATTGGTTGACAAGTATCAAAGGACGGTGCTTGTGAGGAGCACTTAATTAATAGAATTTTTCTTTTTACAATCCACTTCAACTTAAAATTGCATATACCGCAATCCCTTCCTGCAATAAGCATTTGTCCACACGAAAAAGGAGTGCATGTCTTCATGCTTTTGCTCATTGGAGAATTTTAATAATTTTCAGCTCTCGATTCCTCCATATCTTTGAAGTGGTAAACAGTTCTTAGTATTCTATTGTACGTGCTGCAGAAGAAGAATCTCATCTTCTGGGTTGTTGTCTATGATCACCTATAATGCCACATTTGCATCAACCACATGACTCTATATGAATAATTCTCCACATATTTACCTATATAAAAAAAGAAATAATATCTACATATTTACTATCCACAATCTTGCCTGAGCATGGACCAATGTACTGCCCCAACATGAGAAATCTTGTCCTAGAAAGCATCCAATCATGATTTAAGCCAGAGATGGCAATGTCCGTTTCGGCTGGGTCTGAACTGTTTTGTTTTCGTTTCACCTGGTTTTGGGCATACTGGGCAGCCTTAAGAAGGGTCTGGTTTTTGCTAAACATTGATTAAATATTATTTTTACAGTAAAATGGCTCGATTGGGATCGGTCTGGTGCAAACATTACAGAAATATTTCATATACATGGCTAATACCTATATATGAAGACATAACAAATTCCATGTCAGAAGAGTAACATCTAAACTTGCAATCATGCTACGAAATAGAAGTAAAACCTAATACATTATGTCTCACCTGGCCGAAGCCTGTAGTGGATGGAGGTGGAGGTGGAGGTGGATGTGGAAATGACACCCCCATCGCATGAAGACTGGGACAACTGTCCGACCGAACCAACTGTCTAACTATCTGATAAGTGCACTACAGTAATGGTCAGGCAGCTCAGTAGGCTGCTGCGGTGGTGGTGGCGACTGTGTATAACTGTAGGATGTTGCCGAGCACCCTGACTCTGAAGTAGAGTTGATGACTCCACCAGCATCCATCCCAGTACCAAAACCCAATCCACACTCGACCTTTCTTTGGTTGACCAACTGCAACCAACCAAGCCGAGGCATCGAATTGGGGATGTTGAGAGGAATCATCACCATGCCGCTCTATCAATTGTTGCTCGTATGACTCCTGAGTAAAAAAAAAATCAAATTATTAGAATGCATTAGTTTAAAAATGTAGTACCATAATAGAAATACATACCATCACTTCTTTCGCCCTCTCAGAGACAAATTCTCCTGATTCCTTACGTTCATGTGTACGACGGAATAACTCTGTGTACACCACAGGACCGCCTGCCTCCTCCTCCTACAATTGCAAATTATGAAATAAAATTAATGTAATGCATAATGTTATAAATTTAAATATAAATGAATAGTACCATTCTCTTCTTGTGTGTCCAAAGGTGATGGAGCCACTAGTATGCAAACTAGCCTCGGGCATTTTGGCCCGATTTTGTGTAGCAATGGCCGACCGTGATTGGTACTTTTTTGTCGCCCACTGGTCACACATAGCATTCCCCTAGTCTTTTCTTATCGCAGGAGGGCCGTGGCCCTTCCATTGGAGTGGATCAGCCACCCCACCCACTGCCCTCTTTGCCAACTCCTTCTTCTTGTAAGGTAGTTAGAAAAACACTCCCCGCAACCTTTTCCCAAGCAATCCTCGCATCCTCCTCTTGCTTCGCATTCGCGAAGCGATAAGTCCACTGTAGAAATTGATGCTATGTTTAGTAATAATTACTTAAAATTAAATTAAAATAAAACATACCAAAAATGATTGGAAGAGACTGTCGAAGACGTCCCTCGGGTAATCCCTCCACTGTGCCACCGGCCCTGGGAGATGGTGGAGCAAGGATTTTGTGATCCATTGCGTCACTTCTGGTGGCTTAAACTTCAAGCTAGACATTATTTATTTAAAGTTAGAAAGAAACATTATGTTACAAACATAAATGTATAAAATGAATAATTAAATACTTACGGGTAGCTGCCAGTGTTCAACAATGTGATCAAGCATCGTGTGGTGGCTCTGACGATTGCCCAAAACTAGAATGACCTATTGAGCTTGTAGTAGAAGGTTAATGGGGGCCGTAGTAGGAGGAGGGGGCGCTGTAGTAGAAGGATGAATGGGGTCCATAGTAGGAGGCAGACAGGGGTCTGTAATAGGATCCAAAATGGGGGTCGTAGTGGGAGGTGGAATGAGGATTGTAGTAGGCGGTAGAGTGGGGCCTGTAAAACAAATAAAATGATTAGACTTTAATAATTACAAATATAATTACGAATAGAACTTATGTAAAATGTGACGTCTGATGGAAGGAGTCGTAGTAGGAGGGGGGGGCGGTGCCCCTGAGTGGAGTGTGAACCTAAAAAAAATGATGAATGATCAGATTTCATTCAATAGTTTATAATAACATTACAAATATTTATGTAAAATGTAAACCTTTGATGAAGGAGCCGTAGTAGGAGGGGGAGGGGGTGCCCCTGAGTGGAGTGTGAACCTGTAAAAAAAATGATGAATAATTAGATTTCAATAATTAAAATATATTACATATATATTTATGTAAAATATAACTCTAATGGAAGGGGTCGTGGTAGGAGGGGGAGGGTGGTGCCCCGTAGCAGAGTGTGAACCTGTAGAAAAATGAGGAATGATTAGACTTAATAATTACAATATACTTACAAATAAAATTTATGTAAAATATAAACCACTGGTGGAAGGAGCCGTGGTAGTAGTGGAGGAAGGCGATGCCCCGTAGTAGAGTGTGAACCTATAAAATTGTGCATTAATTATATCCAAAAATCACAGCCACATATAAAAGGAAAATTGATATATCATTCCCTCTGTCTGCAGGAAATACATCTATAGCCGTGGTAAGTGTTTGACCTTTCACCAATTGTTTAAACATCAAGTTTCTCAATGCAAAAGTTTGGAATTTGACTCAAATATCCGTAAGGAAAATCTCCTATGAGAAAAGCTATAATGTAAAGAAAAAGTCTCCTGTAAGATATAAGTCACATATGGCATATGGACGTAGATCTCTTTGCTTTTGCTTAACTTTGTCCTCCTTATCTCCTTAGTGTTCTAAATCTATACATTTTGTAGCTTTGTAGGTTGAGGTCGTCACTCATCAGTTCGTCTAGGGTTGATGAGGGAAAACAAACCAATATATAGTAGTCATTTCTGTTTCAAACTTTTATCTCCATCTTTGTGATCAACTGTTCAGCTACAATTGATTGCACAAAACAGCTTTCTCTATACGGCATCAGATAAATAGATATGGACGCTTCACACAAATGTGGTGGGAGGTTGTATGGGGTAACAAACACCGGCCAACAAGAGTAAGGGGCTGCTCTACTACCAAATGGATTGAATCCATCCGTACACAATCCAAGTCTCACATTCCTCACCTCCATTGCGAAGGTGGAGTGAGTGCGGTCAAATTGTATCCAAGCCTCAGCATCAGCAGGGTGTGTCATCTTCTCCTCTGTATGTCGAACTCTGTCTGCATGCCATCTCATATGTTTAGCTGTCTTTGATGAAATATACAATCGTTGCAATCTAGGGGTGAGAGGGAAGTAACGAAGTGACTTATACGGTACATCTCTCCCCCTCGTGCTAGCATTGCCACCTCTCTTTGGCTTGAATCGAGGATGCCCACAAAGAGAACATGATTGGGTATTTTCCTGCTCTTTGTAATACAACATACAATGGTTCGGACAAGCATCTATTTTCACATATCCCAATCCAAGCTCCTTAACCATCCTCTTTGCACGGTAGTAATTTTCTGGCAACTTCTCACTTCTTGGCAACATGCTTTTCACCACTGAACAAAAAGAGTCAAAACAAGCCTCACTCAAAGTGTGTTCTGATTTCATATTTAACAGTTGAAGGACTGCGAACAAAATGGTGTGACTCTCACAACCATCCCACAATGGCTCATCAGCATCCCTCAGTAATTTATAAAACCGATTCGCATCATCATTAGGTTCTTCATCGACAGCATCATGCAATTCAGGTCCCGCAGCATCAAACACCAAATTGACATACTAGTTATCCTGAACAACCTCAGTCCTTACTTCTGTATGTCCCCAGAACTCCTCACCATGCGCCGTCCAATTCACATACCCATAGACAAACCTTTCTTGTAGAGATGTTGTGCAACATCAAACGGCTGAGGAATCGATTGTTCTTGCAGACTGCACAGGGACTCTAATACGACCTTCAGGATCCACTGTATTAACATTGCTCACCGCAAAGTCAATGAACCCATCAACACCTCTAAAATTCAGATGACAACTCATTGCCTACAATCCTGCGGTACATCCACTCACGGTGTGCAGACATTTTTCCTATACAAATATTACACATAATATAATTTAAACATAGTTTGTAGTTAGTAAACACTCAATCTCAATCAGACATTATAAGAGCAACTTGAGGGCACCAAATGCAAGCACATGAGATATAAATTGGACAAAGTCTAGAGATGTCAATCCAATCCTACATAAATATGAAGGCAAGATAGAACAAATGCAAGAAAAAGCATGGAGAAATACTGGATACTACAAGAAATTCATCACTCGATAAAATACCAATACAAACGCCCCGCAGCATGCCAACTGCTTTTAACCAAACTTGAGATAAAAATGATCTAAATGGATAAAAATGATCTACCAATACATGAGATAAAAATGCCTGATGTTGAGCTTACCTCTTTCGTCCGGACACAAAACTTTCTCTCTTAGTCTCTTGGTAAGCATTAAGCAAAGGATAATAACATATGAAAATTCTCAAGTTTATTCTCACGTCTGCCCCAGAGATTTAATTCTTTGCAAAACCAAATAATGATCTAAATAGATAAGTGCACATGATCTATGTTATTCTAAGAAAGAAGGGAACTCACTATGCCAGAGAATAAGAACAAAAAAGCACCAAGGTGAAAGCAGGCAATATTGATAACTGCTAGATGTAGGCCAGATTGTGGGAAAGAAATTGCAGATTGTTTTCTGTTTCTTTCCGAGAGGGCTACCAAAAGGAGGCATGACCTTAATTTGCAGCAGCTGTGGGTGATCTGGAAGAATCAGACCTGGTAAAAGGAACAGACAGTGGAAAATATCTGAGATGATGTTTTCCTCTGTAACAAGATCACTGGACATTTTAGCTTATTACATCATGAACATGCTTCTTCCTTGCATCTTCCATCCACCAAAACTACCCTGACCCAATACCTATGAAAGGGCACATGTAGTGAGCACTTCTTCCGGCTCTTCTTACTATTGTATTCAGATCTCTTCTGCCCATCATTTCTCAGACAAAGCACTTTAAAGAGACCGGGATGGAGTGGATGCCAGCCATGATCCGGAGCGGGGGTGGGGGCTAAGGGGTGATGGAGAGAGGGAGAGAGACTTACCAGTGAGGGGAGTGACCACGATTAGGCACTCGATGAGGAGGCGACGATGATAGGAGGAGACGACGACGGGGCGCTCGGCCATGACGATGGGGCGCTCGGCAACGGGGCGGACGGGGTGACGACGACGAGACGGGGCGCACGACGGTGGGGCAACGGCGACGAGCGAGGGGTCCGCTCGAAGATGGGGCAACTTGGGGGGCTCCAACGACGGTGAGGGGTCGCTTGGCGATGGGCTCGATTGCGGAGAAGGGGTGATGGGGTCGATCGCGGAGGAAGGGGGGAAGAACAAGAGAGGGGCGAGTGGAAAAGGGTTTCGAACGGGGGAAGGACGAGGCGAGGGTTTTTTGTTTAGATTATTATAAAGTTAGCGACGGAACAGAGACGACAATAATTCTGTCGCTAGTCTGGGTAAACAGAGCGACGGCCTGTAGGCTAACCTTTTCTGTCGCTAATTCACCACTAAATTATAATTTGTCGCTACTTAGCGACAGATTAGCGACTAATAAATTTCCGTCGCTAAACCATATTTTCTTGTAGTGTTATATAAATATGTCTACTCGATATATAATAATATTAAAAGTTCTACATGATGTTCTTTGTTATTTATTTCAGTCTTAGCTTAATATATAAGTTATTCCTTCTCTCTTCTTGATAAAATTAAAGTGCAGGACCCAAGTCATAGACTCTAATTGCAAATCATATTAAAGAGTAGAACTAGCCGGAGAACAAAATGCTTAAAACTCGTCACCCTCAGCTTCATATAATATATATGTATTATATATATATGTATAATATATATGTGTTTTACAAATAGGGATATGAGTAAAAATGGCAATGAGTACTGTTTCTAGTTTTTCATTATATAAGAAATTTTAGGGAATTGGAAATTAAGAATGATGTTTCCACTTGCGCAACTATTTCTACTTTAAAATAGAAAATGGAAAAGAAAAAAAAATGAAAACTTTGGATGTAACAGCATTTACAGAGTTAAAACAAATTTATGGGTCCACAATTTACATATAGATGATTAGATCCATAAAAATGACAGTTCCAATATAAATTCAACAATGCACATATTATATAGTCAAACTCTACCATATTTATAGTACACATAACTAATACAACTGAAAATAAATAAAAAAACATGGACACCTAGAGAATAAATAAAATATGTCAAGATTAAATTAGTATGTATTATACACACTAACAGGAAAAGAACATATGTCAGCGGCTTTTAGCCGTTGACAAAAGCAAAAAACCCGTTGACAAAAATATATGTCAACGGCCTAACCGTCGACAAAGCCGTCGACATCTTTGCCGTCGACTAAACACTATATATCGCGCCTATAGAGCTCGCTGCAACAAAAATTTTATGTCAGCGTGTTTTTAAGCCGTTGACATAAAAATTTGTCTCAGCGAGCTTCTAACCGCTGACAGAAAGTTTTATGGTCAGCGGCTTCAAACCCGCTGACAAAGTCAGAAAACCTTTTGTCAGCGGGTTGCAGCCGCTGACAAATGTTTTATAATTTTTTTTTAAAATCTTTTACAATTTCTAATTTGCTGTTTGTACAAATATGCTTGATACACAACAAGCAAGAAAACAAATAATACAACTAAAATAAATCCACATTCAATTTATATAACATCACAATCTCTAAAGACTCAATTCATACAATATCAAAATAGTCAATTCATACAACATCAAATTCCTGTTTGTACAAAATACCTGAAACAAACACAACAAGAAAACAAACAGAGATGTGAACCAGTAAGTTTTTTTTTAATATTTCATATCAGTTGGCGGCACTCATCAGACAGAAACTAATACAGGTGAAAATGCAAAAACCTACATTTGTGGAAAATAAAAGTATAGCAAGAATCATGGTTCCCCAAAATGGCAGCCTTTGGGAAATCAAGTTTGCAAGACTTTGAACCGGGGAACCAAGCTACATTCTAGCCAAGCTATGGCTTAATATGATCAACATCCATACCTAGGTAACTTTGCCATAACTCTTTTAACATTGCAGTTGGTTAATACAGAAAAACATTGTCAGGGACAAAAGAGAAACAGCCATAAGGACATATGCAGAAAAACAAAAGGAGCAAAAGAGAAAGAGCCTTGGAGCTAATAATGAGCACTGCAGAAAACTACTCTTGCAAGGGACAAAAGAGAACAGTCATCTGCAGCTATGCAGAAAGCACATTCAACAAGAGAAGAAAATCAGTATAGCACTACAAGTTTGAATACCAAGTCCCCCTTGAAAGCCTGTCATCTTCTCTGAGGAGATTAATGAACAAGTCAGAAGAGATTCACCAATTTAGGGTACATTTAACCTAAAGTCTGCTAAAATTTTCTAGAGGGACAAGCAATTGAATATCCTAAAGTTCTAACATCATGGCCAGTAAAATCCAAAAGGTAAAATTTGTTGATACGAGGAAATTAAACAGGAAGCTTCTTCTGGTTTCTTGCCCAAAGCATTCAACAATAGATGGAAAAAAAAGTGAGGCAATTTCTTCAGCAATCTGGACAATGCTTGTTCAAGCACTGAACATAGCATGGCCATAAAGAAAGCTCAACAAAAGCAATTGCATACATACTCTTAACAGGGGCACTTGAGCTTTTCTAAAGAGAGACTACCCAGTGACCATAAGAAAGTGCAGAGGGCCTTCTGGTTCCACTGTAGGATCATAATTACCAGGAAGTTGAGATAACGATTGCATTCAGAAGGTTGTTAAGGAATTTCTCACATTTTCTGGTTAGCGTTCAAGATTCTTGTCAATTAAACAGTCAATTTTATGTCATCAAATATAGTTTTTCTAGTCATCGCTCAGTTTGTTATACTACCTGTCTATCTATATATAAACGTACATGTGTTTTTAAGTATCTTGTAAATCAGAGTAAAGCATTGTTGGGATGTTCATTCCTTCCACATTGAATTAGGTCATATTTGTGTAGGTTTCCTGTCCAGGTGAGTGTTAAAACCATGACTTTCATTTAGTGAATCCAGGTAAAATGGGTGGAGGGAGATTGAAGTTTTCAGGTATACCAAAACATGATGAAGCTTTATACACATCAAGTCTTCTTCTGTATGACCTAGAAATAAGATAAATAGTTGACATATTGAGCTGCCAACAGATGATGTGTAAATCTTAAGCTAAAATTAGAAGCAAATTTCCTGCCTGCTATGCATTTACAAGAACCAGATCTGTCTGTGTTCAGCCTCATGACACACTCAAAAAGTTAAAAAAAAAAAAAATGGAAGGCGGCCCTTAGACCATTTCTTGTCAGTAAAAGAGAAAACTGCATTCACCCTATCACAGAAAAAAGCCTCTATCAATGTGGCAGATGCCCAACCCCCTTTACTAAGTTACAAGAGATAATCCGACCATGTTCATGACTTGAGAAGCGGCTGAGAAACTTCCCCACTCATTCCTAGTCCTCCATAGACAGCATGATAGCACGGTTTCCTAACTACAAAGTCATAGGTTGTTTGATGATGTCAGTGGTGTTCTCGAGAATCCCTCTAAAACACACCTATTGCTCATATTCACATGCCTAATTTCTCCAACCAATTCCTTAAAGTATGGTATAGTCTGGACTGGTAAGATATCAGCAACCTGCACACTTGTCATCCTTTATGAATAATACTCCATTTCAGACAAGAGGAAGCCATCAATTCCGGAAAGTATAATTCAGCTTCACCGTGACTTCACTGCATCCCTTCATTCAATTCCATCAGAGTATCAAACAAGACCAAGCACCCCGATCTGCCATGAAACACAGTCATTCATCCACCATTACAATTAGCAGACGTCAGAATTTCTCCACGCATGTCCATGACACCTCACAATATCCTCTTCTCTAGATCTCTCTAGTAAATCAAGGGTGAAGACATTAAGAGCTTCCTCGAGCCCATGAAAGGAAAAGAGAAGTAAAGCATGGTACTAGGGATGTTTTGGTGCCAAACACCAGAGAATACCGCCAAGATGAAGGAGAGAACGAACGAAGCAGATCACAACAAATGAATCTTCAAACACAAACTCAGCACAGATACATCAAAGTATAAGGTCCGAAATTACGAGATGGACAGGAATCAGCATTGAGAGGGACCACAAAAAGATTAGTAAACAGACACGTAGCACAATTCTCCATATTCATCAGAAAATGGAAAAGAAGTATCATCAGAAAGAAAATAAACATAGAAGGGAACCTGGAAGAGATGGAGGATGCAGCTCAAAAGCATGGTTTTTCCCCCGAGGTGAATTCGATCAACGGAAGAATGCTACATCCATTTCATTTTTACAATCCAGAGCAATAATTAAAAAGTAAATAAAAAAAGGTGCTGAGAAAACCACACAAGTGACAAGTCGCACCAGAGGTAATTCATCACACAGATGGAGAGAGCAGGATAAAGAAAAAGGAAAAAAGAAGACAAGAAGCCACGACGGAGAGAGAAGAAATTAAGAAAGAGGCACGGAAAATACGAGGAGGAGGGAGCGTCGCACACCGGCGATGGTGTCCTGATGGGCGGTGACGGCCTTGTGCATCTCAACGAGCTGCTGCGCAATGGTGGCGTAGACGGAGATTAGACAGGGACGAGTTCATTGCAATATGTTCGACTCTGCCTTAGCTGAAACTTGGAGGAGCTGCATGCCTGAATGCCTGTTAATCTGTACTCAGGAATAATTCCGCTAGTAAAATCTACAGAGGCAAACGAACAAACAGTTGGATGACATACCACTCAGTAGCAATGGCCTTGGCGGAAGGCGAGGCTTGGCAACTTGAGGGGGCCGCCTGGAGGGTATCTGGAGGGTGCGGTAATTGAACATCACCGTCCACCCTTGCCGTCGTCGACCATCCTGGTGATCACCGTCCACCTCATTGCCGCCTTCCCGTTCACCGGTTCGAGATCCTGATCACAACCTCCCCCCCTCAGCCGACGCCAGCAACGGAGCCGCATCGGAGAAGACGACGCCGAAGCGGAGGTATGTCTCGAGGAGAGTGTGCATCATGATGCGGTAGCGAAACTCGATCTGCAGCGGGAGAATGGCCCCGGAAAGAAGCACCACAGCGGCAGCGGGAACAGAGTCCAAGCCACCGCCTCCTTCTCAAGCTTTGGTAGAGGGGAGAGTAAGGAGGCGGCGGGGTGGGAAAGAGGAGAGAGGGGAGAGCAAGGAGGCGGCGGGGTGGGAGAGAGAGGAGGAGGGGCAGGGGATTTAAGATTTTTTTTAAATATTAGTCAACGGCTTGGGCAACCGCTGACAAATAAGTATATGGCAAAATTTTTAAAATTTTTACTATTTTTATCAATATACATGTCCAACTGCTAGCTAAAGCCGTTGACATATGTATTTTATGTTACGGCTGGGAGGATTTGCGCAAGGTGGGTTTTTTTTTCATTAACATATGTCAACGGTTTATAAAAACCGTGACATATGAGACATATGTCAACGGCCAAGGATAACCGTTGACATATGTTAACTTGTTGCCATATGTAATTAAATTTATGTCAACGGCTACACGAAAGTCATTGACATATGCTACATATGTCAACGGCTTTTTATAGCCATTGACATATGTTAATCATATGTCAACAGCTCCAGTTAGTCGTTGACATATATATTATATATCAACGGTCATCGATAGCCGCTGACATAAAGGCGTTGACATATGTAACTTTTCTTGTAGTGACAGTTGTACATAACAAACGGGCGGGCAACTAATATAGGTGGGCTGTGGGGGCAAGCTAGCTGTGCAGGGCACTTGTTGTGCGCTCATCAAGGCGCAGATGCGCAGGATATGCAGGCGATGGTGGAGAAGGGTGGGAGAGGGAATGTTGGCCATTCAGTTGCGATGGCAATGGTTAGTGTTTGGATGCAAGTTGGGCGTGAGGGCGAGTGTGTGTTTGAGTTATACTGTAGTATATTGATCGTTCGGATCATGATTTAATGGTTATGAAGGTCCATATGTGGCCCATCAATGTGTGTAGCAGGTGTTCGCGCAGGTTTTCAGGGCATAGTGGGCCACAGGTTAGGTCGAAAGCGTCTACATGTTCACTGTCTGTGAACGCGACAGTGAGGAGCGTCGCGTTCTGAAATTTTAATTACATAAAAACTCAAATAAATGGAAATAAATAATTTCCATAATATCAGAGTATTTAAACATGAGAAACGCTTTGTGCACGGGCGCCCGGACAAATCATTGCCCGAGCGCCCGGCCAGGGCGTGCCTAGGCACCACGAGGGCGCCCAATGTGGCGCGTCTTGGCCTTGCGCACAGACAAATGATTTGTTCGTGCGCACGGACATCAAGCATTCTCTTTAAACATACGTATCATTATCGTAGGTGCTAAAACACACATCGAAAACATTCGTAAATATTATAATCAACTCCACATATTATTCCTAAGTGTTCCACGAAGAAATTCGTGCAACGAAAAATCCGATTAACCAAGTGTACATCACATGGTGACCGATTATCCAAATAAGAAAACAAGTCGAAAAACCAACATGGAAAAACGACGCAACCATAAATTAAAATAAAAATGTTGGAGAGGCTTCCAACATTATATATTAATGACCCAATATCATAATTGAGCCAATGGACAACATTTGGCCCAAAAATCAAATGAAGCAAGAAAATTAATGGAAATTCGTAATTTAAATAAGCTGAAATTAGGAAAAGGCAATTTGGGTTGAATTAGGAAGCAATCATGCATTCTTGGCAACCCAAATTCATGCATAGCCATCCTTAGGGATTGCTTGATGGCCAAGACTCTCCAATGGAGGGAGAGATCTTCAAAATATGGAAAGACACAAGTCAAAACCGCAACAATAGTTTCCTTGTTACAATAGGACTCATAAACACCATAGATGCTTAAATACTCTTCACCAAACCCTAGGGACGAGTTTCACAACTTGATGGGTTCATGTGGAGGAGTGCTGGGCGGCTGGGGAGCTGTGGAACGACCACAAGAAGCTCATCTTTTTCCCCTTTTCGTCTGCTTCAGCCTGTGCAACCCGTCCCCTTGCAGTTGAGCAAAGGTAGGATAAACTAACCCCCATTGTGAAAGACTTATACCCCTGGAAAGAGGGTCAAGTCTACGTTCTAACACAAGTGGAATGCACAATTTTCATGCAGTACACTGGGAGCATTAGGCGTTCTTCAACAGACGGTCAGAACTAGGGTCTTCTAAAGAACAAAACTTCATCAACCTAGGAGGTAGGTTTTCTCGGGCCAAACTTTAACAAATCATATACCAATGTGTAGAGCATCAAGTCTAGTTTCATGTCCAATTGGTTTCATCGAATTCCAATGAGTAGATTTTGAATTATAGGCATTTTACCAAAGTCGCGCATGTTAGGGACTTTTTGTGTTCATGTCGATTTATTACGCATCTCGAGGTCATTTTAAATTATATAAAAATCATAGTTTGCATCTATTCCACGTTCCCTACAACTTTCATGTTGAGATTTCTATCCGAAAAGCCCTAGTTTAGAAGATATAAGCGTTGCATGGATCGAACCCCCCTCAGTTCTGAGTTTTTACGTTTTCGGTCTATTCCTTGAACCGCGTCCAGTTCAGACGACGCGTTTCAAGTGTCTAGTATCACGCGCTCGTGGGCGACGCGATCCTCTGAAAGGCATCTGCACAACCCGACGCGTTTATCACTTTGACCCGTCAACGCCTACATGGGTCTTCGCGCCCGCCTGGAAGTCAGCACTGGTCTGAACCGCAGCGGCAGGCCCCGACATGTTTCAGGCAGTTTTCCCGCCCAAGCTTTTATTAAAGGAATTTTCTTTAACGCATCCATTCACCCCAACGCGATTCAAGCATGAACGCGGCCCCCAGTGTGGGCGCGATTTTGGAATTTCACTATTTCGCTGGCTTTCACTATACACTACGTTTTGAAGTGCGTCCACTGACGCGTATTTCAAAGCTTACCCGAGGTCTGATTAACATGGTATCAAGTGTGTGATTTGCACATCTTGGTTCTGATCATTACGTGATGTCTGTTTAATGGCTTAAAAGTGTTTAACCCATTTAAAAGTTATAATTACACGAACGTTATTCTAATTGCTCTCTTAATGACGTGATCATTCATGCAACTTGTGATTTACTCTTCCTATTGTTCTACCATGTTTAAATGATAATTGTTATCTTAAAATCTTGCAAACATGATTAGTTAAAGTGCATAGTTTTATCCCATGTTATATTGTTAAGTGCTTTTCGCGAGTTTGAACAGGTGGATTGTGATTGAGATGCGTACGTCACTACACACTTGCACATCTAGGCAGCCCTTTCTTGGAGATTTAGAAGCTCTCTATCGGTCATTCCGAATCGGTAGACTAGCGACCTTTTCTCTAAGACCTCCGTAAATCCCCATTCTTCATGGATTCCCACATGAAGACCGAGTTGGTTGTACCATTGAAGTTCCCTAGAGATAGTGTGCACTTCCTCTCTTCTCTTGATCTCGTGAGTGTGATTTACAATCTAGACTAAAGCCATTAATGTAAAGATTGAATTAAAGTATAAATCGTACTGTTATGCTGCCAAATTTATCTCTTGACCATTGTTCTCATGAAATCATGCTCAATTACTTATTACTTGTTCTCATTATCATTTTGAACATGACGTTACACATACTTACATCTTGAAACTCTCATTGGCCATTGTTAATGACTGTGGGTATCTACATTTAAAATTTAAGTGAGATGCTGACCGGCACGGCGAGTGTCCAAGGCTCCAGTCTAGCCCCAATGACGAGAGTCATAAATATACTGTTAACCATGGGGTATAATGATTTCTGACGTTGCATCTGCGCTGGGAGTCGTGCGTGTCGTGTTGAATGATAGATACAATAACCACATACACGTATCCTGGTGTACATTCTTGTGGATCTTTCCTTGGTGTACATTAGTGTCTACATGCCTGATTAGTGTTACATGATCGTGCTCGTGCGTTCTTGCTTGCTTGCTTGCGTGATATGGCCATCCTACATTTATTGCAATTAGTGATATCTCACGTTCTTGATAGCTATTGACAACAAGTGAAACCTTGCATGCTTGTACAAAGTGATATATTGCTAGTTCTATCTTGTTATATCCTTCTAGATCTTGTTCTATCATGATCACTCTATCTAGCTTGTTCATGTATCATGTTTTTAATGAGTTTTATTCGTACATTCATATCATGACATTCATCGTGCTTACCTAGTTCTAAACTGCTAATCACTTATATCATTGCCCGCACAATGAGATATAAATCCTACTGGGCTATTTGCCCATCCCCTACTTTTAACCATTCTAGTGATTATGACATTCAGAGGAAGAGCAAGTCGAGGATGGGAATGCGTCCGAGTGATGAGCGTTCTGACTATAGTCTAGTTATAGTAGTATGCTTTGAGTGTTAGATTCATGTAGTAGGAAGTGAGGAATAAATGTACTTTTTTCTTTTTATTGAGTCTTAGTCCTGTATTAGTTCCTTAGAAACAAATATGAGATTTGAATACAATTCCATTGAGTTCAATATTTGGGCCCTATGATGATGTTGTGTTGTTATACACTTAGTGCGTGCTAGCTAGAGGCTTATTTGCCGACTGTTCACGTCTCGGGATATCGTCTCGAATTATTCTGAATAATTTATATCCGCTGCGCAACTCTCGGGACGTGACAGTTTGGATGCAAGTTGGGCGTGAGGGCGAGTGTGTGTTTGAGTTATACTGTAGCATATTGACCGTTCGGATCATGGCTTAATGGTTATGGAAGCCCATATGTGGCCCATCAGTGTGTGTAGCAGGTGTTCACGCAGGTTTTTGGGGCATAGTGGGCTGACAGGTTGAACCCAAACTGCCTACCTATTCACTGTCTGTGAACGCGACAGTGAGGAGCGTCGCATTCTGAACGCGACGCCCTGGGTGTCGTGTTCATGGAACCGCCATTTTGAGTCGTCGTCTGCATGCGCGCCGCGTGTCGCACGCTGGGCGACTTGCTGACCTCAGGAGTGGGAAGGTGAAGGCCAGAACCGTTGCGTTCAGGTCGCGACAGTGAGCCACGTCGCGTTCCCAACCGAGCTGCGTTTTTAAAATAGGTTTGGCTAAACATAGCTTTTACAAGCTCTGCTCGGCCAGGGAGGTGCTGTGTGGTGGTTTCTGGGCGATTTCGCATTCTGAATGTGTTTTCGGCGTGTTTCTTGCCGCGAGGACGCTGCGTGGAGCGGGGGAAATGTCGTGTGGGTCTCGTTCTTCGCGGAGGTAGGGAGATTCCACCTTGTGTTAGCGTGTGGATTGCGTGTGTGTTATGTTTTAGGGTGTTATTGGCTTTAGAAACAGTAGATACCATGCTAGGGCATACATTAAAGCATGAAAAATAGATAAAAACACAGATTTACAGGGTTTGTGTGGAAGATCCAGCGAAGGGTTCCCGGATTAGGGTTTCGCCTGTGAAGGCGACAGACCAGGTTGTCGTGTTCAAAACATGACAGCTCGACCCGTCGCGTTCTGCTTCTGAACGCGGCCTATCGGGGCGTCGCGTTCAGAAGGCGACATAGGACCCTGTTGCATTAACAGGTCCGAGGGGCTTTATTTTTGTGCATGTTAGCGTAGTTATCCGATTATCGTGAATTATTGTGAATGGCAATGGTAAGTGGTTTGTTGGCACCTGTAGCGCTCGGGGAGCGTGTTGTGTGTGTGGTTGGCGTGGTGTTCACGTGGTTGACGTGAGGTTTGTGTTTCACGTGGTTGACGTGTTCACGTGGTTGACGTGAGGTTGGCTGAGGGAAAGACGGCAGTGGGACAGCGACTTGTGAGAGTTTGTGTTTTGGTCGCTTGTAGCGCGCTCGTGGTTGGGGGTTACGGACACCAGTAGATGTACTTAGGGGTGCAAACGAGTCGAGTCGAGCCGAGTATTATGCTGCTCAACTCGTTTCGTTATTTTTAATCGAGCTCGAGTCGAGCTCGAGTTTTTTCGAGTATTGCAAATGGTTGTTCAAGCTTGGTTCGTTTAAATACTCTTGAGTTCGAGCCCTTAACGAGTATCTTAACGAGCCTATTAAATTTGCCAGTTATATATATATATATAAATTATATGTATCTATATTATATGTATATATAAGCCCAATTCAATTTACAAGTAAAAATTTAATTGTTTATAGGACTCAATTTATCTTATTTCAAAGTTATACCCCAAGATCCTTCATAAGTTACTTGTTTAATTATTTTAGTATAATGTTTAAAATATTTAACAATTGTATTTATATTTTTTAATTAAAAGTTTAAATGAACTCGTTTACGAGCTTAAAAGAGTCGAGTAAGCATTTGCTCATACTCAGCTCGTTTTATGAAACGAGCTTAATTTTTTGTTCGAGCTTGACTCATTTACCTATTAAATGAGTTGAATTCGAGTAACATATTTAATCTTTATATTTTAGCATTCATAAGTATTTCGTACCTTAACAAAAATTCTTTAAAAATAAATAAATATTAATATTTTCATATGTATAATAAGAAATTAATATAATTTGAGTATATTAACGAGTACTAATCGAGTAATTAACGAGTATATTATCGAGTATCTTAACAAGCTGTTTACGAACGTATTCGAGTCGAGTATATCTTTGTTCAAGCTCGACTCGTTTATGAATCGAGCTATATTTTTTGTTCAAGCTCGGCTCGTTTTATCTAATAAACGAGCCGAGTCGAGTTTTTATCGAGCCGAGTTTCAAACTACTTGTCGAGTGTATTGGTTCATTTGCAACCCACATGTATTGGGCCCCAGCTAGTCCTTTTTTCTAGTGCCTCACTTTAGGGAGCTCGGGCCGGAGTCCCTAAAGGTGCCAGGCATGGGCCTGCGGCAGTGTGGTCCGAAGGAGTGGTGTTGGTTGGACTCCACAGTTTCTTGTCTTGTTCTAGTGGAGCGGCAGCTGGACCTTTCGTCCGTGGTTGCGAGACTGAGAGGTAGTCCTGTGTGGTTTGTCCGGGTCAGTAGCTGGTGTCGCGAACCAGTCTTCGTGGCTCGAGTGTGGCATTTACCTACTTTAGCACGTACACCTGGTTGTGGTTTGCCGTTTATTTATTAAAGTTGTTTTTAACAATAGCATGTGGTAAGAAGGGTTTACAACTTTAATATCCTGCTTAGATAGTTCTATAAATTGCTAGCATAGCTTTCTGCTATTGTCATTTGTGAATTTGGTTTGCTCGGTTTCTAGGGGAGTTTCCCTACTGAGCCAGTGACTTGTGAGGCTCACCCCTACTCTTTTCAGGTGAGGGAGAGCAGGAGGCTTCTCACCCTTCGTCTAGTTCCGAGCCGCACCGTAGTGGGGTAGGGTCTGTACCTCCAGCAGTGTAATTTTCTTTCTTTGTATACCTCGGGGTATGCCCCAGGTTGTTGTAGTAGTTGTGTCTGGTTATAGTTGAGAAATGGCTATGTAAATTCCTTGTAAATATTTGTGAGATGACAATCTTATAATATATTTCAGCAGTTTACTTTATATTTCTACAGACTTGTGTGAATGATATCCCTTGCGAGGCTTCGGCTCGTTCGCGGGAGGCGGAGTCGGACCAGGCACGTTATTAGGTTTACGGGTCTGGACGACGAGGGCCGCTACATTGGTATCAGAGCAAGGTTCCGTGTGAATAAAAGGAATCAGAAATTTGCATAGCCTATTCTTTACTTTAGCCCACTGCTGGTAGTTGACCCTAGTTTTTGTATTGATAATTGTAATTGTGTGGTTGGAATATTGCTTGTGCAGGGTCCAAAATGGCAGACAGAAGGTATTAGGGAGGAGGTGGAGATGAGTCGGGAGAGGATGCTACGCAGCGGATGATAGAGAGGATATGGGAAAGGCTTACAGATATTCAGACGAGGTTGGATCAGCAGGCACTAGGGGTGTACAACGGTTCGGTTCGGTTCACCCTATTTTTGGGGAAACCGAACCAAACCGAATTATTATATTGAACCGAACCGAACCGAACCGAACCGAACCGGTTCGGTTCAAACCGAAATAAACAAAAAAAAAACTTATAAGCGGCGGTCGCGAGATTTGATCTCGCGACCTCCGCCGGCGCAAGCACCAAAGGTGCCCCCACTGCGCTACGCGATTCTTTTTATTTATATTTGTATTATTAATTATTATATTTACTTATTAAGTTCAAAATATGCAAAAAAACTGAACGCTTTAAGCGAGTTTCGATCTCGCGACCTCCATGCGGAGGCCGCGCCAAGGGCCCAGAGTCTCAACCACTGCGCCACGAGTGGTTTTTTTTATTTAATTGTATTATTAATTATATATATAGATTTCGGTTCATTTCAGTTTCCCACCTTGAAACCGAACTGAACTGGGACCTCCATGAACCGAACCGAACCGAACCGCCAGTTCGGTTCGGTTTTTCAGTTTGAACCATATTTTGCACACCCCTAGCAGGCACCGGTACAGCCAGCAGTCGCAGTACCAACAGTTGTAGAGGAGCAGTGCCAGTAGTACCAGTTTTCCACCACCAGGAGTTAGGGTACCACCTTTTGTACCCATACCCCCAGCAGCACTGGCTTGACCAGTTAGTGCAGAGGACCTACGACACTAGTGGAGAGGTTTTTGAGGTTGCAGCCCCCTATGTTCTTAGGAGGCCCCAACCCCGATACAGCGGAGCACTGGGTGCACGAGATAGAGATAGTGTTTGTGACAATGAGGTGTTCGCAGACAGATTGGGTGATTCTTGCCACCTACCAGTTGCGAGGTTTTGCACAGAAGTGGTGGAGATTTAAGATGTAGACGGTGTTTGCAGGAAGGCCAGAGGATACTATTACTTGGCATGATTTTTTGACGGTCTTTAATGATACTTTCTTCCCAGTCCAGATACAGCAGGCAAGATAGAGCAGTTTCGGACTTTATAACAGGGGAATTTGTCGGTATTAGAATATCAAATGATATTTACGGCATTGAGTAGATATGCTCCATTTGTGGTGACTGATAATACCATGATGGTGGAGTACTTCATAAGAGGCTTGCGAGCTGAGTTGCAGGATGCAGTGATTCCCCTTATGTGTAGGACGGTGGAAGAGGCGGCGCAGAGAGCAGCAATATTAGAAAGGGCTGTTCGGGCCAGACAGGGACAGTCACAGACAGGTGGATCAGGTAGTTTTCGGCTTCCTCAGCAGTCAGTAAGCATTAGCAAGGGTAAAGGACCCTCCGGAGATTCCTCATCGTCAGGATTTGCGAAGTGGGGTAAACAGATAAAGAAGTTCTTCTGAGGAGGAGATCGAGGTGGAGGCAGACAGCAGGGCTTCTAGCATGGTGGTTTCAGCAGGGTCGTGGTTACAGACCACCGGTTCCAGAGGAGTCATAGCAGAGTACAGCAGGGCAGCCTGCAGCTTTTCCAAGTTTAGGTGTTACACTTGTGGTCAGCCAGGGCACTTAGCCAGAAATTGTCCGCAGTCCCGGGGTTATGGTTTCGGCAGAGGGACTCAGCAGTAGCAACAACCATACCAACCACTAGCAGAGCAAGGTAGAGGTGCACCGTACTAGAGAGGAGGATGGGGCCGAGTGATGGCAATCACCAGAGCACAGGCGGAGGCATCCAATCTCATTGAAGGTATATTACTGCTCTTTGACTTTTTTTCTAGAGTGTTGATTGATCCGGGTGCTTCCCATTCATTTATTTTCGAAGATTTTCTGGATAGCATAGTACATCCCCTAGAAGAGAGACAATGTGAGTTGGTAGTAGAAGTTCCTTCCGATGGCTACGTGCTCACTTCTTGCTTTCTAGATGAGGTTCCGATAGTGGTTCAGAGCAATCAATTATCAGTTAGATTGTATGCTCTGTCATTGAAGGATTATGATGTGATACTGAGGATGGATTAGTTGAAAGCTTATGGGGCATTGGTAGATTGTAGAAAGAAGAGGGTCAGATTTTGCAGGCCCAGTGGGGTAGTATTTGAACTTCAAGGTATGCCTTTTTATACTCCTAAGTTTATTATTTCTGCACTTAGGGCTAGGAGATTGATTAATACGGGGTGTGTAGTGTACCTTGCCTCAGTTAGTTTAGTTGAGTCTGATAAGTCTGTAGAGTCAGTGCCTGTGGTTGGAGAATTTACAGATGTGTTTCCAGAAGACTTGACAGGGTTGGCTCCACACAAAAGGTAGACTTCACAGTTGAGTTTCAGCCAGGCAGTATGTCGATATCAAAGGCACCATATAGAATGGCACCGACAAAATTGAAAGAATTGAAGAAACAATTGCAGGAACTGTTAGAGAAAGGTTTTATCAGACCCAGTCATTCGCCATGGGAAGCGCCAGTATTATTTGTTAGAAGAAAGATGGCAGTTTAAGAATGTGCATTGATTATAGGCAGTTGAACAAGGTCACAATCAAGAATAAGTATCCATTACCTTGAATAGATGATTTATTTGATCAGCTCTAGTCAGCCAAAGTATTTTCTAAGATTGACTTAAGGTCAGGGTACCACTAGTTACAGATCAAGGAGGAAGATATTGATAAGACAGCTTTGAGGACCAGATATGGGCATTACGAGTTTGTGGTAATGTCAATTGGCTTGACAAATGCGCCAGCAGCCTTCATGAATTTATGAACAGAATCTTTCATCCATATCTGGATCAGTTCATTGTGGTTATCATTGATGATATTTTGGTGTATTCGGCGTCAGAGGAGGAGCATGTAGCACATTTGAGAATTACATTGTAGACATTAAGGGATCACTAGTTGTATGGTAAGTTTAGCAAATGTGAGTTCTGGTTGAAAGAAATTCAGTTTTTGGGTCATGTTATCTCAGCAGAAGGAGTTGCAGTTGATCCAGCTAAGGTTGAGGCGGTAATGAAATGGGAAGAACCGAAGACAGTGTCAGAGATTAGAAGCTTTTTGGGACTAGCAGGGTATTACAGACGATTTATTCAAGATTTTTCAAAGATAGCAGCTCCCATGACAAGGTTGACAAGAAAAGGGGTACCTTTTATATGGTCTTCAGATTGTAGGCGTAGTTTCATAGAGTTGAAGAAGAGACTTACTACAGCACCGATATTGGAGATTTCGTCAGGCAGTGGCAGATTTGTTTTATACATAGATGCATCAAGGAGAGGTTGAGAGCAGTGTTGATGCGGCATGGCAAGGTGGTAGCTTATGCATCCAGACAGCTAAAGAAGCATGAAGAGAATTATCCAACACATGATTAGAGTTAGCAGCAGTTGTTTTTGCATTAAAGATATGGCGGCACTATTTATACGGTGAGAGGTTTGAGATATTCACTGATCATAAGAGTTTAAAGTACATCTTTTCTCATAAAGATCTGAATTAAGACAGCGCAGGTGGATGAAGTATTTGAAAGATTATGACTTCAGTTTGACATATCATCCAGGTAAAGCTAATGTGGTGGTAGATGCACTGAGCAGAAAGACAGTTATGAATCAACTTATGATCAGAGAATGGAATTATATGAAAATGTAGCAGAAAATTCATTATATGTGCCTAATAGCCAGCGACGAGCAATATAGCAAGTAGTGCAATGGAACCTTCCTTATACTGGTAGATAGTGGAAGCGCAGAGGACGGATGACAGTTTAGCAGATATTGTAAGAATGGAAGAAGTGACTCTTGGAGATGATAGTGTGGTCAGACTCAATTGTCGGTTATATGTGCCAACAGATGCTGAGGTCAGACAGAAAGTATTGGAGGAGGCTCACAGGTTGAGATATACTATTCATCCAGGCAGTACCAAAATGTATCAAGATATGAAGAAACATTTCTGGTGCCCCAATATGAAGAAAGAAATTGCATAATTTATAGCAAGATGTGTAGTTTGTCAGCAAATAAAGACAAAATACCAGAGGCCAGGAGGACTGTTACAGCCGTTACCTATTCCACAGTGGAAATGGGATGATATTTCTATGGATTTCGTTGTTGGTTTGCCCAGGTCATCAACAGGTCATAATGGTATTTGGGTTTTTGTGGACAGATTGACCAAAGTTTGCAGGTTATTGCTAGTAAGTATGTCTTGGTCAGTGGATAGATTAGCCAATTATATGTAGAAAGAATAGTACATTTGCATGGGATTCCAATTACCATTGTTTCAACAAATTTATTTAAACATAATATATATTAACAAAATAACTTGTGTATATATAAAAATAAAAGCTATACTATGACAAATGTCAATAATAATAAAATGTCCATAAAATGTCAATAATAATAAAACATAAAATGTCCATAAAATGTCAACAATAATAAAACATAAAATGTCCACAACAATACATAAAATGTTCATAACAATGAAAAGAAAATCATGAATCCTTGTCCTTGTCCTCGTCCTCGTCTTCTCCTCTACGCCACTCGATGAAGGAACCTACAATAGATATATAACAATAACAAGTTAAAATTAAATACTACTATAAGCAATAAATTATTTGAATTTTTAGATTTTATTCACTCACATTTAAACTAAATTAACTAGCTTAATGTGAATTCGAGTGTCAAGCTCAAACCGGGAGTCCGAATTGAACTCCGTCAGTTTCCACAAGTCATACTCATCGCCCCGACCGTGTTGAAACAAACTGGAGGCCGATCGGATTAGTATTTCAAATTTTGGACCCCAAAACCTAGCTAAGTTCTTCCTTTTAAAACAAAATAAAACAAAACTAACTTGCTTAAGGTGAATTTGAGCGCCGAGCTCAAACCAGAAGTTTGAATTGAACTCCGTCAGTTTCAACAAGTCACAATCATCGCTTGGGCCGTGCTGGAAAAAATCGAAAGCCAATCGGATTAGTATTTCTAATTTTGGACATCCAAACCTAAATTCTTCATTTTTAAAGTAAACTAACTTGCTAAGGTGAATTTGAGCGCCGAGCTCAAACCGGGATTCCGAATTGAACTCCGTCAGTTTCCACAAGTCACAATCATCGCCCTGGCCGTGCTGGAAAAAACCAGAGGCCAATCGGATTAGTATTTCTAATTTTGGACCCCAAAACCTAAGTTCTTCATTTTAAAACTAAACTAACTTGTTTAATGTGAATTTGAGCACCGAGCTCAAATCGGAGTCCGAATTGAACTCCATCAGTTTCCACAAGTCACATCATCGCCCCGACCGTGGTGGAACAACTCGGAGGTCGCGGATTAGTATTTCAAATTTTGGACCCCCATACCTAGCTAAGTTCTTCCTAAAAAAAACAAAACAAAACAAAACTAACTTGCTTAAGGTGAATTTGAGCGACGAGTTGAAACCGGGAGTCTGAATTGAACTCCTTCAGTTTTCACAAGTCACAATCATCGCCCTGGCCATGCTGGAAAAAATCGAAGGCCAATCAGATTATTATTTCTAATTTTTGATCCCCTAACGTAAGTTCTTCATTTTTAAAGTAAACTAACTTGCTTAAGGTGAATTTGAGCGCCGAACTCAAACCGGGAGTCCGAATTGAACTCCGTCAGTTTCCACAAGTCACAATCCTTGTCCTGGCCGTACTGGAAAAAATCGGAGGCTAATCGGATTAGTATTTCTAATTTTGGACCTACAATCCTAGTTTCTTCATTTTTAAAGTAAACTAACTTACTTAAGGTGAATTTGAGCGCCGAGCTCAAACCGGGAGTCCGAATGAACTCTGTTAGTTTCCACAAGTCACAATCATCGCCCTGGCCGTGCTAGAAAAAATTGGAGGCCAATCGGATTAGTATTTCTAATTTTGGACCTCCAAACCTAAGTTCTTCATTTTTAAACTAAACTAACTTGTGTTACAGTGTGGAGCCTGAACTTGTTGATGTAGACAAGAAGGTTCGGGACGCGGATCTGCGGGGGGTCAAGGGGGGAAGCGCCCCCGAAGCTCAGCATTTGACTGATGCAGCCGAAGTCAGCATTCGACTGATGCAGCCGAAGTCAGCATTCGACTAATGCAGTCGAAGTCATCATTCGACTGGTGCAGCCGAAGTCAACATTCGACTGATGCAGCCGAAGTCAGCATTCGACTGGTGCAGTCGAAGTCAGCAGTCGATGTCAGTTTTCTTGCACCCCAAGACAGACGACTCTTATTTTGGACTGTGCTAGAACAAACTGTGTTGGAACAAACCGGAGGCCGATCGAATTAGTATTTATTATTTTGGACCTCCAAACCTAAGTTCTTCATTTTTAAAGTGACTAACTTACTTAAGATGAATTTGAGCTCTGAGCACAAATCGAGAGTCCGAAATGAACTCTGTCAGTTTCCACAAGTCACAATCATCGTCCTGGACGTGCTGGAAAAAACTGGAGGCTGATCGGATTAGTATTTCTAATTTTGGACCTCCAAACCCAAGTTCTTCATTTTTAAACTAAACTAACTTGATTAAGGTGAATTTGAGCGTCGAGCTCAAATCGAGAGTCTGAATTGAACTCCGTCAGTTTCCACAAGTCACAATCATCGCCCTGGCCGTGCTGGAAAAAACCGGAGGTCAATCGGATTAGCATTTCTAATTTTTGACCTCAAACCTAAGTTCTTCATTTTTAAACTAAACTAACTTGCTTAATGTGAATTGAGCGCCGAGCTCAAACCGGGAGTACCCGAATTGAACTCCGTCATTTTCAACAAGTCACACTCATCGCCCCGACTGTGCTAGAACAAACCGGAGGCTGATCGGATTAGTATTTTAAATTTTTGACCCCCAAACCTAGCTAAGTTCTTCCTTTTTAAACAAAACAAAGCAAAAGTAACTTGCTTAAGGTGAATTTGTGAGCCGAGCTCAAACCGGGAGCCCGAATTGAACTCCGTCAGTTTCCAAAAGTCACAATCATCGCCCTAGCTGTGTTGGAAAAAATCGGAGGCTAATCGGATTAGTATTTCTAATTTTGGAACCCCAAACGTAAGTTCTTCATTTTTAAAGTAACTAACTTGCTTAAGGTGAATTTGAGCGCCGAGCTCAAACTGGGAGTGCGAATTGAACTCCGTCAGTTTCCACAAGTCACAATCATCGCTCTGGCCGTACTGGAAAAAATCGGAGGCCAATCGATTAGTATTTCTAATTTTGGACCCCCAAATCTAAGTTCTTCTTTTTTAAAGTAAACTATCTTACTTAAGGTGAATTTGAGCGTCGAGCTCAACCGGGAGTCCGAATTGAACTCTGTTAGTTTCCACAAGTCACAATCATCGCCCTGGCCGTGCTGGAAAAATCCGGAGGCCAATCAGAATAGTATTTCTAATTTTGGACCTCCAAACCTAAGTTCTTCATTTTAAAACTAAACTAACTTGCTTAAGGTGAATTTGAGCGCCGAGCTCAAACTGGGAGTCTGAATTAAACTCCGTCAGTTTTCACAAGTCACAATCATCGCCCTGGACGTACTGGAAAAAACTGGAGGCAATCGGATTAGTATTTCTAATTTTGGACCCCCAAACCTAAGTTCTTCATTTTAAAACTAAACTAACTTGCTTAAGGTGAATTTGAGCGCCGAGCTCAAACTGGGAGTCTGAATTAAACTCCGTCAGTTTTCACAAGTCACAATCATCGCCCTGGACGTACTGGAAAAAACTGGAGGGCAATCGGATTAGTATTTCTAATTTTGGACCCCCAAACCTAAGTTCTTCATTTTTAAACTAAACTAACTTGGTTAATGTGAATTTGAGCGCCAAGCTCAAACCGGGAGTCCGAATTGAACTCCGTTAGTTTCCACAAGTCACACTCATCGCCTCGACCGTACTGGAACAAACTGGAGGCCGATCGAATTAGTATTTCTAATTTTGTACTCTCAAACCTAAGTTCTTCATTTTTAAAGTGAACTAACTTACTTAAGGTGAATTTGAGCGCCGAGCACAACCGGGAGTCCGAAATGAACTCTGTCAGTTTCCACAAGTCACAATCATCGTCCTAGCCATGCTGGAAACAATTGGAGGCCAATCGGATTAGTATTTCTAATTTTGGACCTCCAAACATAAGTTCTTCATTTTTAAACTAAACTAACTTGCTTAAGGTGAATTTGAGCTCCGAGCTCAAATCGGGAGTCCGAATTGAACTCCGTCAGTTTCCACAAGTCATAATCATCGTCCTGGCCGTGCTGGAAAAACCAGAGGCCAATCGGATTAGCATTTTTAATTTTTGACCCCACCCCAAACCTAAGTTCTTCATTTTAAAACTAAACTAACTTGCTTAATGTGAATTTCAGCGCCGAGCTCAAACCGAGAGTCCGAATTGAACTCCGTCAGTTTCAACATGTCACACTCATCGCCCCGACCGTGCTGGAACAAAACGGAGGCTGATCGGATTAGTATTTTAAATTTTTGACCCCCAAACCTAGCTAAGTTCTTCCTTTTTAAACAAAACAAAGCAAAAGTAACTTGCTTAAGGTGCATTTGAGCGCCGAGCTCAAACCGGGAGCATGAATTGAACTCCGTTAGTTTCCAAAGTCACAATCATCACCCTCGCCATGTTGTAAAAAATCGGAGGCCAATCGGATAAGTATTTCTAATTTTGGACCCCAAAACGTAAGTTCTTCATTTTTAAGTAAACTAACTTGCTTAAGGTGAATTTGAGCGCCGAGCTCAACTGAGAGTCCGAATTGAACTCCGTCAGTTTCCCAAGTCACAATCATCGCCCTGGCCGTACTGGATAAAATCGGAGGCCAATCGGATTAGTATTTCTAATTTTGGACCTCCAATCTAAGTTCTTCATTTTTAAAGTAAACTAACTTGCTTAAGGTGGATTTGAGCGTCGAGCTCAACCAGGAGTCTGAATTGAACTCCGTCAGTTTCCACAAGTCACAATCATCGCCTTGGTCGTGCTGGAAAAACTGGTGGCCAATCAGACTAGTATTTCTAATTTTGGATCCCCAAACCTAGCTAAGTTCTTCCTTTTAAACTAAACTAACTTACTTAATGTGAATTTGAGCACCGAGCTGAAATCGAGAGTCCGAATTGAACTCCGTCAGTTTTCACAAGTCACACTCATCGCCCCGACTGTGCTAGAACAAACCGAAGGCCGATCGGATTAGTATTTCAAATTTTGGACCCTCAAACCTAGCTAAGTTCTTCCTTTTTAATCAAAACAAAACTAAAATTGACTGTTAAAATAGAAAAGCTAAAATAAAATCAATTTACTCACACCGTGCTGATGTCGATGGTGCTGCCTCAGGAGGAATGCTGACCTAGGAGAGGGCCTGGGAGATAGCCTGGGAGAGCTGGGCCTGTACAGCGTCGGACACCTGCGTCTACATCGTGTGGGCCAGACGAGACTCCAAACCAGAGATTTCATCTCGAATGAAGCCCATCATCTCACTGGGAGAAGTACCTGGAGCACCAAGTGTAGTGAATGCACTAGTCACCTGTGAGTCTGAACTCGAGGCGCCAAATAACACCCTACTCATGTCCATATTGTGCCCAAAACCATACACATGGCCATTCTTTGGGGCACCAGATGCCGCAACCCATACGTCAGGATCTAACTGCGGCTGCTCCTCCTCCCGGCGTACTTCTCTGTCATCTGTTGGCTATACGACTCCTGCAAAAAATAAAATTGACATTGTAATATTAATCTGTAACGAAAAAAAATAAATAGTGAATAGACTGTAAATACTTACCGCAACCTTCGGGCTCTGTCGCTAATGTACTGTTCCGTCCACTTTTCTTATGTGTCTTATCAAACACCTCCAAAAATGTCGGAGGCCGTTTTAGCTATTTTTCCTATTTCACATAAAAACATTCATAAATGAGTACCTATATAAATAAAATATATCACAAACGGACATATGACTTACCATTTGGACTAATGGGTCGCAAAGGATACAGACCCACTTGTATGCTTGTTGGCCTCTAGATTGGCAGCCCGATTCACTTTCATTGTTGTGGAGGTTTCTTGCCATCTTTCTGCGGCCCATATGTTGCACAGACCTTCCCAGTAGTCTCCCCTCATCCATGTCGGTGCGCGCTCCCTCCAAAGAGTCGGGTCTGCACTCTGACAAACTGTCTGTGCATTTTTCCTCACATTATACAACAAATGTTTATAATTTTATCGGGCGGTGGTCGTCCATACTGATCGAGACCGCGCCTCGTCCGAGGACGCGTGAATCGATGATTGCTCTGTATAGATAGAGTTAGTTAACTGAATGTAGGAGCAAGAAAATAAATAAATAATAATAAGGAATTACATACCATGAACATCTGATACAACAACTCTTGGACCTCCATCGAGAAGTCATTGAATCTATGAATAGGCCCTGGAAAGTGTGCCTGAATTGATCTTGTGATTAATTGAGACGCTTGGGCAGGCTCTATTTTATCCCTGTAATTATGTAACTTGTTACAATGAATTTATGAACTAAATATACCTCTTTAATAAAAGATACATATAAGTTTATTTGTACCCATTTATCCACACCTCCAGCAGAGTGCTATCATAAAAACTGCCTCCCCCCTCTTGTAGACTGACAACATCATCTGGCACAGTAGATGCACCTGCCAAAAAAGCTGGAGGTGCGGAAGCACTAGGTCCGGTACAAAAATGCACAACGACATAAGCAATGTACAAGAATATAAAGAATGACTATACAAATACTTAGTAATTTAAATTTACATACCTGCTACTATAGGAGGAGAAGGTGTACACTGACCCGAGCCTGTAACATTTTAATAGCATAAGAATCAATGCACAAAGAAACTACAACTTTAAATATACATACCTGCTGCCAGAGGAGGAGGCACAGAGAGGACCAGAAGCTGTAACAATTTAAATGGAATAAATAATATGTATAAATAATGCACAAAGAAAAATACAACTTTAAATATACAATGTACAAGAATATAAATAATGACTATACAAATACTTACAAATTTAAATATACATACCTACTACTATAGGAGGAGAAGGTGTACACTGACCCGAGCCTGTAACATTTTAATGGCATAAGAATCAATGCACAAAGAAACTACAACTTTAAATATACATACCTGTTGCTAGAGGAGGAGGCACAGAAGAAGGACTAGAAGTTGTAACAATTTAAATGGAATAAATAATATGTATAAATAATGCACAAAGAAAAATACAACTTTAAATATACAATGTACAAGAATATAAATAAAGACTATACAAATACTTACAAATTTAAATATACATACCTGGTACTCTAGAAGGAGGAGGTGTAACTGACCCGAACCTATAAGAATTTTAATGGGATAAGAATCAATGCACAATGAAAGTACAACTTTAAGCTAGAGGGGAGGCACAGAAGAAGGACTAGAAGCTGTAACAATTTAAATGGCATAAATAATATGTATAAATAATACACAATAAAAATACCAAAGAAAAATATACATACCTGATGCCGCAGAGAACCCCTCCCACTACTCATCCTCCTCCCAGAACTGGAGCCCGATCGTCCTCCACGCACCATATCTTCATAGGGAACATAAAAAATTAATGTTCATTAGTCAATTACTTATATTGAAAGTGGGCAACTTTAAATATACTGAACAGATGTGAAGAATTTCTACCCATGTTTAAATGATATCTATTTCCTCCTCAGATGATGACGATATATCTAATTCAGCCCCATCTTCATCATCATCTTCACATTCATCACTGGTATATTCCTCCTCCTCATCAGAACCTTCACATTCAATATCTGTTCACCTTCCACTACTCCCTTTTATCTCATGTGGATCGACTTCTTCGACCTCATTTCCTTTAGACAAGCAAATTGGCACTTCAGATTCGTCTACTATAGTATGAGCTGTCAACTCTACATCTTCAACCAAGTCTTCTTGAAAGAATTTGGCATTGACCTCTTCATCAGTCTGATCAGTCATGTCCAATTCATAATCATAGAATAGTCTTGATTTAACTCTCCAAACTACCCACTAATCATTTCGTTCTTTGTTCGTAGATGATGGATAGCTTGTATAGTACACCTGCTAGGCTTGTGTGGCTAAAATGAATGGCTCATAAGTATTCAATTTTGACTTATGTTTAAGCTCGACAATCCCAAGCGTTGTGTCATTTCGAATGGAATTTAGATCAACCCAATGACACTTGAACAAGAATATATGATTGTCTTGTCCTAATATTGCAACTGTACGATCTTCTCTACAATACCATAGTAGTCATATTCATTTTCATTATATGTACTTCCTTTAAACATACGCCACTGTTCATGGTAGACTTACTCTGCCCATAGTCTTTTGTATGAAATCTATACCCATTAACAATAAATCCATGATAGTTCTGTGTAATTTTCGATGGTCCATAGGCTATATGACGAACTCTTTCATCAATAATTAAACCTTGTTCAACCTACGTATAGAGAAGACTAGTTAAAAAGTGAACATAACTTATCTTTCGTACTCTTTAAGCATGTACACTTACGCGTTTTCTTAGCTATAAGACCAAACTTCTCTCGTTCTTTTTCAACCTCATAATCATCGAGATGTGGATTTCTTTGAATTATTTCTGAATCAAATTGTCTGCAATATGAATGGAAGACCACCTTCAATAGCTAGAATAAGGGCAAAGAAGTTATATACACAATAAATTGTGAGTTCAGCACTTACTCAACATAACACTCTAGCTCAGCATAATTTAAAAGAATATATATCTCTGCGGTGCATGACTCTCTGTCATCCAGCATGCGAGTTGAAGAACGTCCGAACACAGTGTCCAGGATGATTAAATATGGAGAGTCGATCTGAACACACATATTCCCCCCCATCATCATTACGTGGAGGTTGAGTACGACGAGTTTGTATGTCTGCTTCAAGTACATCGAACAAAAGTTTGAGATTTCCTCCATAATGTATGCCTTAGCAATAGAACTCTCCACTTTTGCTTTATTTCAGACTTTCATTTTAAGGTCATGCATACACTACATCAACAATGTACAAAACAAATGGGATACATATCATACATAAGGTGCAATTCAAAGAAGGAAAAAGGTAATATTCGCATATACCTCTCAAATGGATACATCCATCTATATTGTACTTGCCCTCCGACTTTAGCTTCATATGGTAGATGTACGAGTAAATACTCCATCGAATCGAAGAATGCAGGCGGAAATATCTTCTCCAACTTGCATACGATGGTGACCACATTCTGTTCGATAATTTACACATCCTCAAGCCTGAGTTCTGATGCACACAGAATCGTGAAAAATCGACTCAGCTCAGACAATGCTCCCCATAGAGGCTTCGACAACATGTCACGAAATGCAATAGGTAGCAACCTTTGCGTGAACACATGGCAGTCATGACTCTTCATTCCATATTTTTCCCTCACTGACGTTGACATAATGAGCAATATTAGACACATAACTGTCAGGAAATCTCAATTTTTCAGCCACTGACACACTTCCTTTACTTGTCCTCCTCCAAGCACATAAACTGCTTTTGATTTAATTGATTTCCATTTACTTCAACAAGTTCTAACTTTGGACGTTTAAAAAGCATGGACAAGTCCAAATGTGCATTCATGTTGTCCTTTGTTTTACCTTTTATGTCCATACGGTGTTGAACACATTATCAAAGATATTTTTCTCCATATGCATCACGTCTAGATTATGCCGCACAAGAAGAGTTGACCAATAAGGTAGCTCCCAGAAAATACTTCTCTTCACCTAGTTGTGCTCCTTCCCAAAACCTAAAAGGTGTCGGGTACTGCCCATCAGTTGTGTGATATCTGAAAATTACTACACGTTCTGCCATATATGACCGAACAACCTCTCGAATATAACTTTATCTTGTTCCATTCTATTCTTTAGGAATACATTTTTTGTCTTCTGAAAGGGTGATCAGCTACTAAAAACTGGTGATGGCAATCAAACCAGCATGACTTCCCACCATGTTTAAGTGCAAATGATTTGGTATTATCCATACAAAGGACATGCTAGCCTCTCATGGGTGCTCCAACTAGATAGCATTCCATATGCAGAAAAATCACTTATCGTCCACATCAATGATGCCCTCATGGTGAAATTTTGCTTTCTAGATGCATCATAAGTATTGACCCCATCAGTCCATATAATTTCAATTCATCAATCAATGGTCTGAGATAGATGTCTATATTTTTTGTAGGACTTTTAGGACCAGAATCAATAAAGATTAAACAAATTTCCCTCGCTTCATGCACATACTCGGAGGAAGGTTGTATGGTGTCACGAACACTGGCCAGCTGGAGTAGGAAGCCACTAAACCTCCAAATGGATTGAATCCGTCAGTGCATAAACCAACCTCACATTACGCGACTCCCTTGAGAAGATAGGGAGCATGGTTGAAATGAGTCCAAGCTTCGCCATCTGCTGGATGACTCATAATATCCTCATCACAACGTACTCTTTCTGCGTGCCCCCTCATATGTCGAGCTGTGTTTGAACACATATACATCCGCTGTAGTCTGCGTGTTGTAGATTATGCTTTTCTTTCTTTGGAAGAACTCCAAGTGTCCACAAAGAAAATATGAAGAAAATAAATAGATAATAGAAAGAACAGAGCACAACTCCCAAGTGTGTTATCGTGATCGCCAGACACACGTTGGTGTCGAAGGAGGTGCAACAAGTGCAAATAAAAAGTGATCGCATGGAGTACCTTTAGAGTGGGGGAGATTGCGCGGGAAAGACGTGGGTTCGCTTCTTCTTCTACGAGCACGACTGGCCGTGGTAGAAGGCTTTTTCTTTGATTACCCTTGCAAAATACACAAAAAAAGAAGAGGATTAGCCAAATGGTGTAGTATGCAATTCTCAAAGAAATAAATAAAATGAAGATCATGGAGCTGGACACACCTTGTGATGGCTTTTAAAACCCCTAGAATATTAGGTGTATGTGTATATGCATGCAAATACTTGTGTTTGTGTTTTAAAGAGGAGAAATAAAACGAATATGGATAAATAAGATGGGGGGGGGGTGCTTCCCCAACGAGATGAATGGCGCAGAGGTTGCTGGAAAGAGCTTGTAGCAGAGGAGAAAGCGCTGCTCCTATTGCTGGTTCAGTTGTGGAGTTGGAAAAGATGACGTCGACACGCTTGAGATGACAATCCGGTAGGGCTTAGCCTCAAAGTGGTCTCTCGCAACTCTCTGGACATGAAGATCTTAACCTCAGGATGATGGCCCATGGGTTATATTTACAGGAGAAGGCTCAAAGACTGAGGTTGACAACAGTTGAAAATCGCAACCGAGGCAGTGGTTGCGTTTAGCGTTGAACCGCGATGACAATGTACGACGCCTTAATGAATTTCTATTTCTCGGCCAATGTACGACCCTTAATCGCGACGACACGATACGTCGCATTTAAGAATTTTCATAATTTGTTTATGGAAGTTGCCAAATGTTAAATATGGAAATTAGAATCTCGATGGGAATGACCGACGCGTTTCAGAAAATGGCAATATATATTTCCGTAAATGAAATAAGGAAATTGTTGGAAAATATGGAAACTCAGAATCGCGACGTACAGGACCGACGCGTTTAAGAATGATCGATTATGGTCTCCAGCAGTCGATGTTGAATCGCGACGGGTCAACCAGATGCATTAACGACCAATCGATTGGTCAATCGATTGACTCATATCGCAACGGCTTACCCTGTCGCGTTTTAGTTGATCTTCATAAACACGACCACATAGTCCGTCGTGATTTGTAATCTTTGTCCACAAGCCTTGAAAATGATGGGGAAGCATCAAGGAATGAAGGAAGAATTGGAAGGATCCTGAATAATGGGGAGAACTACTCTTGCCAGGCAAAAGAAGGCCATTTGTGGCATTATGGCGTAATTCGAAAATTGCCCGCAGTGGTGTCATTTTCTCGCGTGTCTATAGGTGTAAGGGGAAAATATCGCAATGACGCATAAGGTATATCCTTTCCCCTAGAATTAACCCCTCTTTTAGGTTTAAACCTATCATGATGGCAAATAGAACATGATACCTTATCTGCATCCTCTTTATGATACAACATACAATAATTAGGACATGCATCTATTTTCACATATCCAAGTCCTAAATCATTGACTATCTTCTTGGCACGTATAAATTTAGAGGCAGCTTCTCATCTCGAGGTAACATGCTTTTGATGATGAGGAGGAGACGATCAAACAACTCTCACTTATATGAAATTCAGATTTCAAGTTCAGCAACTGTGACACCACCGACAACCGAGTGTGTTTTTGACAACCATCCCACAATGGCCATCAGCATCCTTAAGTAACTGATAGAATCTTTCGGCTCCCTTGTTCAGCACATCTTCAGCGTAACAGGATCCTCATGTACATTGAATGTGGGACCAGTAGCATCTACAACCATATCCAGTACGTACTTGTGCCTTCCACATTACTAGGCTCGTGCGACCAGATCTCCTCACCATGACATGTTCAATTCATATAACCTTCAACAAATCTTTTTCTGTATAATGGCGTTGAACCTCCTATGGTGAATTCCACTTCAAATTTTTACAAATCCTACAAGGACATTGGATGCAACCTTCGCTGTCTACTGCTACATTTGGATTCCCCAATGCAAACTGAAATGAAAGTCTCAACTCCGACCCTAAACTCCACAGACATCACATGATCAACTATTCTACGATACATCCATGAACGGTCTGAAGCCATTTTTTTCTGCGCTCAAACAATATAACACACAAATAATTTAAAATTCAAACTCAGAAAAACTAAATCTGACCATTTTCACACATCATTCGACGCAACCGAAATGAATAGGAATGATTATTATTTAGATTATCACTTTTTACCCATCTGTGAATATTTTGATCGCACTCAGATGGGCCATTTAATATATGTTTGTATAATTTGCTGAAAATTTTGGCAGCATCTCCCCACACCTCTCTCCTATATATCAAAAATATTTATTCATTAAGATATTTTCAAACACTTATTAATAAGTGGTTAGAAATATTCTAATCAATAAAGGTATATCAGAGATGAGTGAGTAGACGCATCCAAAATTTTCAACAAATAGTACAACACACATAGTAAATGACCACCTAACTGTGATCAAACATTCACAGACTGTCCAAAACGGGACAATTCAGACTTTGAGTTAGATATACACGTTCTCATCATTCAAAATGAGACGTGCACATCATCCCAAAGTCTTGAATGAGAAGATTTATTGACAAGGGCTTAACACGCTCTCGTGGGTGTGTGTAGTGTTAATTGCTATGCATGCATAATTAAATTTAAATGTCACATAAATATGAAAGAAAAATGAAAACAAAATCATACATATGAACAAGTGCAATACTAAACAATTACATTAAAATAGAAGTGCAATACTAATCATTAAACTAAAAGTAACAATAAACGTAAAACTAAATTAATGTCTAGAAGAAAAGTTTGTACTAATTTTTTTTCCCTAAATTGGGATGTATACCTCAATGGTCCAAGGGAGTTGGGAGGGGAGAGGATTGTGACTTCCTGCACATTAAACTAACGCCTATCCTATGGCTCTAAGGGAGTTGGGGAGGGGAGAGATTGTGACTTCCTGCACATTAAAAATTCACAATGACCTTAAACCAGTAGAGTGGGATTGTGTCCTCTTTCTACATGCCATAATTCACTCATATTGGGGGTTGTGTCCTCTAACAAAAACCAACTTTATAGGAGATAAAACTTTTGTTACTTAGTTTGTTATTTCTATGGTTGTAACTATCTGAATCAAATAAGAACTTCTCTATTAAGTGAAAAAAAAACTTAAAATTCTATCTAATCATACTCTAACCTATCTCATATATATAAGAAGCCAATTAAAATAGTTACGCTCTCCTGTAAAAATTTATAGAGAATTATACTATTATTATTAACTAATTAGATAATCATTTATTTAGTCAAGTACAAAATTGGTCGATTGCCTATGCCTCACATCTTAGAAGCAAATAGTTGATCAATTCCATGCTTGGTTGAGTAACTTTATTTCCAAGACCCTAGCCAGTAAATTGAATTGAGGTCCAAAAAAATCAACTTAGTTTATGTTTTCTATTGTTTCTTCTTAAATTCTCATGGACATATGACGCCTTAGAAATTGTTAATTCCAGAATCTTTGTAAGACTAATATAAATTTGTTAAAATAGGTGTTGTCGAAATTGTGGCCCCCACTTCTGTTTTTTTTCATCCACGTCGAACTGGTGGCAGTTTACTGAATTTGTCTTTCATTTAATTTTTGTGTTCAGGCGTATGGTATATGTTATCTATGTTGTTTGTAGAGAATTTTCTTTTCTATTTTTTACAATTTGTTTTCTTGATTGCAAAACTTTATTTCTGCTATATATCTCTTTTTAGATACTTCGTTCTCATATCTTGGAACTTTCCTACTGGGTTGGGGAGCACATATTTGTTGTTGTTTTTCATATTTTTAGAAGCTTTAATGACATATTGCTTATAGTTTTTGATCTATATTCTATTTGTAACTCATTTCCCTTTTTTTTTCCTTGACCTAGCTACTTTCCTATTAGATTGAGAAAATGTAAATTTCATGTAAGAATAGTCTATAGACAAGAACCCTTTTTTTTCTTCCTAAAATCTCTAGTAAGTTTCCCACACTTGGGATGACTAAGGTCAAGTTTAATATCAAGATAGATTGGGAATAAAGTGAAAATATCTTCAATATTTTTTTTTTAAAAAAAACAATTTATTCTCATTTAGTATTCTAAATTAGAGTAGATTCCTAATAATATGATCCCCTTCATCATTGTGTAGCCAACACACAACACGTTTTAGGTGTATCCTCCTCTAATTAGCTCCCAAAAGTGTAGGGAGACAAGTAAATGATTGCTCTATAGGCTAAGAATCTGTAGTTCTTTTTAAATTCTTCTCTTTTTTTGTGTGGGGAAGCCGCTGAGCAAAGAGACTACTAGATAGCACCAACCATCTTTGTTTTTTTCAGCTTCTCAAGTTCAAATTCAAATGCTTAATTGGCTAGTCGATCACCATCATGTTCTCAATGTTCTAGATGATCCTCTCCCCCTCCACTAAACTAGACAAATAACCCATACGGTTTATAATTAGATGGGCAGTTTTTATCACTTCAAAGATCCATACCAATGTTTATACAAAGATAAGTTTAAGATGAAGCAACACCATCTGGTATCACTGTAAAAAAAAAATGAAAATGAAAAAGAACAGCCATCTGGGTAGGTTACAGTTTGAAATTTAACTGCCCCAGTGTTGAGCACAGGATTGACTCCCACAGCAATGGAGTCAGTCAGATAGTGTGCCATGGACTGGCCATGAACATGTGTGGAGGAAAAAGCATATCAATAATGGCCATATGCAGAAAAATTCAATTTATTCACAAGGACCCCCTCCTACCTAGACAGTGGGAAAGAGAGAGAGAGACCCCACCCCACCCGCGGCTGTCTACCCCCCCTCCCACCGCGGCCCTCCTGCAGCCCAACAACACCCACCCACCACACACATACCAACACAACACATATACACACAGAGAGAGAGAGAGAGAGAGAGCTTACCGCAGCGACGTCGACGTGGAGCTCTGGTAGGGAGGGAGAGACGATGACGACGCGGACGGCGGCGACGACGACGACACGGGCGTCTCGTCGTGGAGATCCGTCAGAGGTGTCGACGGAGAGAGAGAGAAAAGACACAGCAAGAGAGGAGAAAAGAGAAGGGGGGAAGAGGCGCCGACGACCGGGGGGATAAAAGGAATGTAATGACTGAATAGCGACCGAAATGTGTCGATCTCTATTCAGTCCCTAAACCCGCATAAGGGTAACAACCCGACCTCTCGGACCCTCGCCGGGGACCCCGAGGGTCGCGCCGCCACCCACGGATCCGAAGACCCGGAAGGGTTATATGAAAAAGTCTAGTGAGATATGTACTGAGTTCAAAGAACTATAATATCTGTACATTATACAAATGGAATGTACAACGTGTCCCAAGCAAAAGCACGGTACAAGAAGAAGGTGCAGTCCTTAAGGGGCATACCCCGAGGACTTGCAAAGTACAACTCTCAGCTCACTTGGCTACAAGAGCTCACAACGCTCGCTCTCACTGCTGCTGACAACACACGGAGCCACAGCCGCCTCTGCAACCCGTCCGACACTGAGCTCCTGCAAACGACGAGCCCCTAGCTGAAGGAAGTAGGGGGGGGGGGTGAGCCTCGCGAACAAGGCCCAGTAGGGATTACCAGTACCTCACCGGCCAGAGCAGCAGGAACTCCGAAAATAGGAAACTACACTAGAAAGCTGTAAGGCGAGTAACACCTACAGCATGATACTACTAAACAGCGGAAGAGAACAGCGCAACACCACGACCACCAACCGAGGTCGGGCCACACACATGACTCCCGCAGAAACCAACGGAGTCGGGCACAAAGCGGAGGCAACCCTCGGCACACCTACCGAGACCACGGAACAACCAAGTGAGAACGACGTCTCACTTCAAGCACGACCACCTAAGACCTCTACAAGGTCGAGGGCCCACAAGCAGAACCACCCCGGACCCCGGACACACCGCCAGGTCGGGAGCTACACACGCCGGTGCCATCACGGGCTGGCACCCAAGGATGGGACCACGGAACCGAGAGAATACCGAAGTGGGAACCACCAGAAGCACGGGTCTGCCCAGGGCCAGACCAACGACGCCCACGGGAGCTAAGCACAGCCATGCTAAAACCTCCGTGCAAGCTAGGGCAACGAGGAACACTGGGAAACGTCGTAAGGAAATACCGTCACAACAACAGCAACAAGCCATCGCTGCTAGCAGCCAAGAGGGGGACCCGCAGTCCGCACGCTCTGCTCGCTAGCCTAGCTCCTGCCTCTGCCCTCGCGAAGGGCGAGACAGAGCCGCCACAGAAACACACACGCACGCAACACTGCAGCCTGGCCAAGCTGCGGCCTCACTCTTAACACCACTACGTGGCTCCGGAACCAACGCAGAGAGAGGCAGTGAGACAAGGGACTGTCTGGTCTGCGCCAAGAAGTACTCCGAACCCCTCGGCGTCCCAGACCCAGACAAGAGAGCTCTACAACGACTCAGCGCCGCTGTCCTAACCTCGTTCTCCCCTCAGCTCCAGAGTCCGCTCACGTGGGCTACCAACTCGAGCACACTCGTCCCTGATACCTCCCTCAACGGACTCCGAGGATGGGGGTCCCAGGAAACGAAGACAACCTCTGAACGGGACAAGCCCTCAAGTGCCAAGCACGGGCGAACAGAGAAAAGGCGGGGCAACACAACAAAACCACGCCGAACTGCTGGCTTGTAACACACGACAAGCCCAGCAAGCGAGAGGCACGCACGGACCCTCAAAAGGGGCCGTCGGCCAACCAAGGCACGTACGAATGGCTAGAACCTCGGAACACCACCGGACAGTACAGAAACTCGTCGCTATGCTAATAATAGATCGACCGTCGGTCAATCGATTATTAGGCAGACACGACCCTTCTGGCACCGCTGCCAGGACACGGCCACGAAGGCGTCACCTTCGGTCACTGAACGCAGGAGGCAACCAGCCGCGTTCCCTACCAGAAGGTCCTGAGGGCACAGCCTGCCCTGGGGCACACGCCGACACACAACCGGGCCACGGAAACACCCTTGGCACCCATAGGCACTGTTGCGCCCCCACAGGTCGTCGCGATACCATCGCAACGGGGAAGGACGCCGCGACACGAACCTTGATGCGACGGGGCAGCGCGTCGCGACAGCCACCCTGTCGCGACGGGAAACTAGGTCGCGACAGCGACCCTTATCGCGACCGCCAAGTGCGCCACGATAAGGTCGCGCCCGACCTGGGCGACGCCTCTACTGATGTCGCGACGCACCGTGCGGTCGCGACACCACCAGGGAGGCAGACCAACGGGATCCTCAATCCCGGGGTCGCCCACGAACCACGCACATGCACATACGGGGGAGGGGAGCATGGGGAAAGCAGTAAAGCTATCTATAAAACCTCGAGGGCTCCCGATCCACCCGGATGGGAGAGGGCACAAGAAATCCCTACCTTTCATGAAGAACGAACCACAATGGGGCCCTTCACGTCGGAATGAACACCTCCTCCTCGCTCCACGCATGCTCACGATGCCGGGACACCACGCACGGCCCTCCTCCCGCCTGAAACACACAAAGGGAGAAGAGGGGAGGAAGAGGTCGTCGGAGGGAGAGGGAGAAGGGAAGAAGAAGAAGAGAGAGGGGGAAGGGGTAGCCGGCCTGCGCTTAAGCCCCCGGCACCCAGAACGCGACGGACCGCCTCGTCGCATTACAGACCTTAACGCGACGGGTCCACGGACCGCGACAAGAACGCGCCCGCCACGGGCGCCGCGACAACGCGACAGGCCGTACTGACACACCTGCCACCCTGACAGGCATCAGACGACCGGACACCGCAACACGACAAAACACTGTTGCAGCCCGTTGACCGAGCGCTACAAGAACGCGACGGGCAACCCGGGCGCGACAAGAACGCGACGCACAGACTCACCGCGACACGGATGACTGTCGCGTCGGGCACCCCCGACGCGACACTGACCCGTCGCCCAGCCTGGACGCGTCAGACGTCAGTGGCCAGTCATCCCAGACGCTGGACGGAAAGCCGGGAAGCCGGGTCTTACATAAAGTATTGTGACCGAATGACTGTCGGTCACAATTCAATCTCAGATCTGAGACTGAATTTGTGACCGAAATATTCAGTCATAAAATTCACTCATAAACTGTCACGCCCCTCCAATTTAGCAGCGGAATAAATCGGAGGAAACGTGAGCAACAAGTATGGTAACATAAATTGCGCATACAGACGCAAACATCAGAGCATCTAATGAACAATAATTGGAATAAAACTCTTCATTTCATTATAAAATCACTAAGACTATTACAACCACTAATTTGGAGCGAATACATAGGGCTCAATGACATCATTACATTGAAAAGAAATCTAAAGTATAACTATTAGACTCCATAGTACTAGGGCAACTTCATCAACTGACTCCAGGTCACTCATCACTCTGGTCCTGTCCCATTGATGTGTGTAACATCATTGTCCGACTTATCTGAGACACAATAACAAATAACGAAGGGTGAGCGATAACGTCCAGTAGGACTTAAATCTCAGGATCAAGCATGCTTTAAATAATAATGCTTTAAAGGACAGAGTAGATAATGATAAAGCGAGTCATGTAAATTAAGTTGAGAAAGTAATAGCACAAGTAACATGGTTCAAATAGCAGATGAATCAAGTATAGCACGATGATTAAAGTCAAGTCACGATAGAAACGATAACAACAATAGCAAGTAACGTCATTGTTAAGAAATAGCAAGCGACATGTATAGCAAGGAGAGAGAAAGTAGTTGGCCATATAGAGAGTAAATTGCACTTTGATTGATTTTCATCAATCAAGATAGTATAACACTTTTGATTAACTTTCGTCAATCGAGATAGTATTGCACTTTGGTTATCCGTAGATAGCCGAGAGAGAACATAGCACTTTTATTGTCAATAGACAACGAGAGAGTATAGCACTTTGAATGTAATTAAGTCAGGATAGAACGCAATAACTCAAGATAGCAAGTATCAAGTAGAGCAAGGAGAGAGTACGACAATAGTCGCTCAATAACAGGATAATAGCAGTTCAGTAACAGTAAGTGGTAGTACAGTAACAGTGTAGTACGTCTGATATAACAGACTAACAGTAACAGTATAACAGTCAGATGTCTAGCTAATTCAGAACAGTCAGTCAGAACCGGTGCAAATGCAGACACCGTCATTAGCCCCTGCAAGTATTTTTGGGTGGCTCTCCGCCCCCAGGACTAGATTGGAGCCCCTCGGACACTCTCCGTGCCCTTAGCAGTAAGCATTCAAGTCTAGTAGGGTCGCAAGACCCATTTTAGCACTAGACAGTCATGAACAGTACAAACAGTAGGAGCCACACAGCTCAAAGGGTACCAAGAGAGTACTAGATGAATAGACAAGATAGATGAGATAGTAGAATGATCATGAATGGACGAGAGTATAGAGACAGTAGATGAGACAAGGACATATTCGTAAGACAACGTTAAACAGCGATAATAACAGTGCACAACACGCGTGTGACGGTGTAGGCAGTCAGGTGGAATTCACTACCCTTCCACTGGCCATGTTATGCACAGGTCCAGAGGTCCGGCGTGATTTAAGATAAGAGTGAACTTCTAATAGCCGTTTGGAACATGTTGATTCCCAAAGGGTATCATAGGTGTTAGGGTACAACCAGCTCGTCGACCATATGGGAATCCATGGACAGAGGAGACTTACGGAGGCTTGAACAAGGATTCACTAGTCCGACAGAAGGAGTATCCGACAGAGAGTTCGTCCAAGTCAAGAGAAAGTGTATATATAGAAACAAAGTGCTTGATGTTCTTAGAGGAATTCTAGAATAGTGGAGTCGGTAACGGTATTCCCAAAACATCGCGCGAAAACGTAGACAAGTTCATTTAAAATTAGGCAAATGAATTACATAATTGCTATATTCTACCAGATATATTATGAGATATTTTCATGCCAAGTTAAGCATATTTGGATGGTTCAAGTTTGTGCATGTGTAAGAGAAATTATAGATAGAAAAAGGTCATGTGTATGTATTTAAATCACTTGATATACATTCCATTTATAACAGGTGAATTTCATGCGTGTATGATGGTTAACAAAGGGTATGAACACTGTAGAAAGTGATAGCATCAAAATTTATGGGTTTTCAAGCAAAAGTCCCAGATCGCGACGTACCCTTGTAAGAGTCGCGACGGGGTCAAGTCGGAACGCGACAGGGGCTTGCACAGAACGCGACGGGTCGGGCAGTGCAGGTTGCCAGAACGCGATGGTGTAGCCTGTCGCGATCAGATCGCGATAGGTACTGTGTCACGACTGCCCTGAGAACGTGGCCTATCGGGCCGTCGCGTTCTCAGGTTCTGCGCCTGAGTCCGACAGGGAAAGGACATGTTCTTGGATTGCGGTCCAGAACTACCTTATTTTGACACAGGGTGATTCTAAAATTAAGAACAAATTGTACAATGTATTAAAAATCACGAAACCAATTCTAAACAGATCTAGACATGCAAGAGTACTTCCAGTAAATCAAAATTTGAAAACAATCATGGTTTCGATAGGCTTTAATCAGGTCAAATATGGAGAATAGAAGACTGTGATCAGTTGAGATGCAAGAACTAATTCGCATGATAGGGTGGATAAAAATTAGGGCTTTTAGGGGCAAAAGAAGCCTAACAATCATCAGTATCTCCAGTAAAATTTTTGTAGTATGGGATCGAGTGTACATGGAGAACAAGAATTTAGAAGAGGGATCGAGCTCATGCTAGTTGCAGAATATGAAAAATCAAGAAGAAATGGAAAATTATGAAAACAGAGGGCTTTTGTTCCTGATGCATGGAACAATCTACAGACGAATTTAATTTGGTTTTGCTCGTGAGAATGCCTACCTTGACTCGATTTCCTCTTCTAGGGCTAGAACATGAAGAACTCGGGTAGAAGCTTTGAGACATCCTCTCCCCATGAATTCCCCTCCTCCTTGGCCTCTCCTCCAGGTCCAGCAACCCTTGGCAACGAGCTAGGGCTGGCCATGGAGGTTTAAGAGAGTATTTAAGCTCCCTAGATTTCTAATTCCTATTAGGACTCTAACTCCTATTGAATTTCGGGATTTCCTATTTCTTTCACCCTTTCCATGCTTGCCAACTCCAATTTGGGTTGGGTTGTGATCCAAATCCGTGGCTAACCCATTAGGATAGGTTTAGAAATCAAATTCTAACTCAAACTACTTATTTTAATGTTTTAATATCTTTTTTCTATTTAGGTAATATTTAAGTTATGAATTTAGAGTATTTTCCTATTATTCCTCTTTTAAAAATCCCTATTTTGGCCCAATAAATTCTAGAGGGTCATTTAACAAAGTCCATTCTTAATAGAATTTAACTTAGGAGAATTCTCCATTTTAAATAGGGAAATAATAGAATTTTGGAATTTATTATATTTTTCTTACTTGAATTTATTCATGGGCCATGAGTGGTCCATTGGTCCAATTCCGATAATGGGTAATCATTTCATGATGTGGAAGTCTCTCCGACATGTTCGTTTAATTTATGGGCGCGTTATTTTTTGTGTTAACAGTTTTCCGATTTAGTTTCATAATTTGGATAATTAGTCACATTGTGATGTACACTTGGCCGATCGGTTTTTTGTTGCTTGAATTTCTTAGTAGAACACTTAGAAATAATGTCTGGAGTTGATTATAATTTTTAAGGAATTTTCCGATGTATTCTTGCACATACGATAGTTGTACGTATGTTTCTATTATTTCGATTTAAAGAAATTATTATTTAAAATTTTAAGTATTAAATTTTCCGGTTGCTACACAAACCCACCAGGAGATAGTATTAGTGACCGAATTTTTTTTTCAGTTACTAAATCTAAAAGTTAGTGATCGATATCATTTAGTCACTATTCGGTCTCAAATCTGAGACTGAATAGTGACTGAATAATTCGGTCTCAGATTCGGTCTTTATTGCGCATTTTTTATAGTGGTACAAATAGGGAATATGCGACTAATTTAAGGAGCCGTCAGCACTTTTAAAGAAAGACCGATTGTTTCAACGTCGGTCTCGTAGAATAAGAATTGGAGTGAACGTCGTTCCTATAGGAGTCCTCTCTAGAATCTCTAGAGAGAGAAGCTATGGGGAATCCCCTCTTACGTGCATGTGAGAGGCTCCCTCGTGCTCTTGACAACGGCTCTTTCGGAGGCTGTTCGCACTTGCAAAGCTTCTGTCACCGGTCTTCTCGGTGGAACCGTGCCGGCTTCCTCTGGCGATTCTCTTGTTTCCTGCTAGATGGGGGTGAAGGATCGAGGAAAAGGTGTGGATAAGATCTAGAAGGGGGGGGGGATGAATAGATTATGCCAATTATGCGGAAGCTTAAGCAATTTAAAATACTTTTAGAATCAGGACATTTTAACAGGAAAAAAACAAGATCTGATGTAGATGTTAGTGAGTGATAAAATAGATGTGAAAAACTAGTTGATTAGTGAATCTTAAGCAATCCTAGCAAGAATCTAACGGATAATAGAATCAAACCCCAAATAGAAAGTGCACAAGGATTTAGGTGGTTCGGAAAACACAGATCTGATGAGATGTTAAGTGAGTTGATAAAATAGATGTGAAAACCAGTTGATTAAGTGAATCTTAAGCGATCCTATGCAAGCATCTAACGGATAATAGAATCAAACCACAAATAGACAAGTGCACAGAGATTTTTAGGTGGTTCGGAAATCACCCATGTGATTCCTCCATCCCTCACCCCCAGTGAGGATTCACTAAACAACTGGGTAACACACCCACTGGAGCCAGACAACTCCAACACCTGAGTTACAACTCACACAACTCTAGAGTAAGACTACTCTAGATCCCTGAGCAAGACTGCTCAACAAACACTTGAGTTCGACGACTCAAACTGAGCACAATGGCTCACAAACAACTTTGCTAGACACCAACACAAGACATAGATCTTCTAGCAGCAGATCATGTCGAACATGAGAACATTCATGAGAATTATGCAGAAGCACTTGCACAATCTCAAAATGTCTCAGAAGAACAAAAGTACAAGAGAATTGTATGAAAAGACTTTGTTCTTCAGTGTACTCCCTTGTAGAAGCTCAGATTGGGAAGAGGCTTGGATTCTTGAAGTCCCAACGATGCTCTGCACTTTTGAACTTGGGGATCTTCCTTGAAATCTTCTCCAACGGATGCTTCTACTTGATCTGCTTCCTTGAGGCGCTTCAAATGCTTCTTCAAGGATCACACTCCAATTCTCACAATCGAATTGATGAGAATTGGTCTTCAGAAGACACCAGGAGAGCAGAGGAGGGAGATGAACTCTTCTCGCCGCCAAAGGGAACTTTCTGGAGGCTCCAAGAGTTCGTTGGGTCTCTTGATGTGATGGATGGCCAATTGGGGGCTTTTTATACCCAAAAGATTCCAAAGATACCCTTTAGGTACAAGGGCACACGATCCTAGGTTGATACACCATCGCCCTAGGATGACACGTGGCAATCATCCATCTTAAGTTGGAATCTTTCCGTAGTGTGTCGACCTGCCCTGGGGGGTGGTGTCGACACACTGTCCCATTCTGAAAATAGGTTGTTCTGGGAATTGATCAGTGTCGACCTGCCTGGTGGTGGTGTCGACCTGCTGTCCCAATTCTGAAAATAGGTGTTCTGGGAACGAGGTCCAGTGTCGACCTGCCCTCATCCTGCGTCGACCTGAGTAGGCTAATTCCTGAAATTGCAACTCGTGTCGACCTGCTCTTTGACTAGTGTCGACACAGTCTCAGCATTTCTTCAGCTTTTGCCTTTGAGTCTGAGGTGTTGTGTCGACACCATTGTGGGGTGTGTCGACACACCTTTGCAAAAAGTATTTGTACCTGAAAATTAAACACATATATCATTAGTAAAATATTTTATTATGAGTACAAATGATAAGTGTGCTTTGAAACATGCTTTTTGAATATAAATTCAGGTGAAATGTGTTTATCATGTTTCAATTAATTTGCATTCAAATCACATTTGTCATCATCAAAATAAGAGGGGAAATGATATGAAATATAAATACACTCAACCCAAACTCCCCCTTTTTGATGATGGCAACATTAAATCCATATGACAATGAGGTTTTGATGAGATGTGATTTTAAGCAATTTTTGGTTATTCAAAGTCCTTATTTTTCTTTTTGTTCATGCTTGTCAAAGACCTTTAAATATAACTCAGTCACAATTGATGGTTGTACTGTGAAGTACAATGTTACTTGAAGTAAGTTAGTTGCATAAAGAGGTCAAGAACTTGACAAGCATTCATACATTCACATTCACATAACAATTTTCAATCACATTGAAGACACAAATGAGAAATTCATTCAAGCTAAGCAAAAAGCATTTCATTTCATTCAAGAGAAACATTACAATCTTTCCAAAAAAATTCAATCATTCCTTGTTCTCTTTCTTCTTTCTTCTTCCCCCTTTGACATCATAAAAAAAATACATTATGTAGAAGGTGGAGGAGGGGAGGAATGGGAAGTAAGATTGTCTCAATGTCTGACAGTCTTTTCTCCATGAAAGTCAAGCTGGACTTGATTTGATCTTGAATGGTTGTGAGTTTTGTGTGCAAGTAATGTTCCATTCTGTCTGAGTTTTCTATCAAAGTAGCTTGAATTCTGGCTAGATCAGCTGATATGGGTTGTGAAGAGGAAGATGATCCAGCTGACCAACCAGGCCTTTGCATGATTTGAATTCCTTTGTCAAATCAGTGATCTGGTTGTCAATGTGTGCATTGAAATTCCTCATGCTCTCCAAATCATCCACGAAATGAGCAAAAGACAGTCTAGTGCTGGTGATCTCATGTAATGTCTGCTTGTGTTGAAGACATCAGCTTGGGAATTTGCCAAAATCCCTTAAGAACTGTCTCAAGTTTTTCTTGATGTCCTTTGAGCTCAATGAAGCATCTGCCATTGTACCAATTAATCTATTGAACCTTGAGCTGCATAGTCTGAGGCAGCTTTTTGCTCTATGAACTTGGCAGACACAGTGTTCTCCAATTTGAATCCTCAACTCAAAGCTTGTGACATGGTTTGAATAGAGGTGTTCAAGGTTTCAAATTTATCATTTAAAAAGGAGACAACTCTGGTGGAACAGAAGGTCCACCAGAGGATGTGGATGCTTGAAATGTGGGTTGTGGAGAGAATGTGGAAACTGAGGTGAGAGTGGGGCATGAAATGGAATGTCACCTTCAGTTGAGACTTGAGGCTGATCCTCATTCAAAGGAGGCTGATCCCTTGACCTGGGGATGGTCCCCTGAGCTTGGGTGTTCCTCTGACCCTGGGGCTGTCCCCTGACTTGAGGCTGTTCCTCTTGCCTGGGGCTGGTCCCCTTGACCTGAGGCTGTTCTCTGACCTGGGGCTGGTCCCCTTGACCTTGAGGCTGTTCCTCTTGAGCTTGAGGGGCCTCAACTACAACTGGCCCTCTCCTAACTTGAGTACCCTCCAGTCTGAATCCCATGAATTTTGAATATTCTTGAAGCGATAGATGTTGGATTTAGGGATAGACTGGGATTTCTCATTGTCTAAAGGCACACCAAAGTGCTGGAACACTGAGGTCAGGTGTGCAGCATATGGAAGAGATCTCTTGAGGTCTTTCCTGGTTTTCAGATATAATTTGATACATTATTACATGGAGATTGATTTTGATGTCTTTGCCATGCAATAAAGAATGAACCTCTGTATATCTGTTAGCCTGTCCCTTCCACCACCTTGAGGGGTAATGATTGTGGTCAACATATGGTGGATAATCCTCAACACAGGGGGAAATGAATTTGTGTTGAATTTGGTGACAAAGGTTTGTTGGGATCAGATTCATCAGCAGGAAGCCTGTCATGATGGTATAAGCTTCATGAAGATCAAATTCGAAATTATGATAATCTGCCCCTTCATCTGGTACTTTGAAAATTGAGGCAGCTTATCTGTTGGCATGTCAATAGATCCCTTAACCTTTGACTGATACCCTTCATCTGTGCATTTCAAATTCTTGTAGAATTCCGAACAAGTCTTGGATAGATGATTTGAAATTCAGAAATGAAGAGTAACCAAGACTGAAAAGAGAAGTAGGTCTGAATTTCTGGAAAGGTATTTGCTAGCTGAAATATGTCAAATCCACTATCCTGGGCTTTAGGATTAGCTTGGCTTCACTATGGACTGAGGAGTTGGTGTCTTGAGACTTGGAAGACTCAGACGAAGATGATGATGACTCTGTAGAATCTCCAGAAGAGGAGCCCGGATTCTCAGGTCTAGAAACCCTACCTCTGCCCGAAGAAGAGGGTCTACCTCTCTTGGCTGCTGGCTGAGATGCAGAGGAGGACCCTGGTTGCTCTGCAGGGTCATTGCGCCTTTGGTTCTTCTTTCTAATGAGGAACATCATCCTCTGCCGAACTGGCCTAGATGAGGCCTGAGATCTTGCTCCACGGCGAGGACCCATTTTTCTCACCATGGTTGCAAGGATGGAGTGGAATCGGGAGTTGATGAAGGAGAAGAGAGATGATTGAGAAAGGGATGTGATTGAGAGAGAAAGTTTGTGGAATTTCTTGCCGGAAATGAGAGAAAAGCGACCGTCGGGTCGACCTGATGCCTAAAAAGGGTTTGCAGTGGTGCAATACCCCGCAGGAACAACAAGGGCTTACCGGAACCCACGATTTAAAAAGGTCTGGCAAGGGGTGCAGTGTCGACACTGGAAGACTGTAGTGTCGACCTGACCTAGGGTGTGTGTCGACACGGGATAGGTGTGGTGTCGACCTGGCCTTTGAAGAAAAGTTGAATTTTTGTGAGAATTTTTTGAGTTTTTGGACTTCTTTAAAATGATAATCAATGAGAGAAATAGTCATTTCAAGGATGTTTAAGAGACTTAAAAATTCATTTGTTATATTTTGCAAAAATTCATCACAATTCAAGTTTTAAACAATTTCCAATAGGATATGAGCATTCAAAGACTTGAGTCAATGAAATGATGATTTGAGGGATATAATATATCTAACAATCAACTATAATACCATATTTCTCAACGTTAAAGAAATAAAGATATCCTCTAGACTGAATACAATTGTTTTGAAAAAAAAAACAATCTTAAGAACAACTTGATGATGAATGAAAATGATCTTTCTAAACAAAACTCCATTAACACATATATTTTGTTTTTGTAACAGACTATCAAATGATATAAAATTTTTCACTCAAGTACTAGTGCTTTTACACACCATAGTCCCTGGATACTTAAGATTTATTCATTGTCAAGTCTCAAAGGGGAATAATGACCTTTTGACATGAAAATATACGTTTTGTAGACGCCAATATTTCCAGTTACTCAGTCATTATCAAAAAGTATAGCACATTTTGCTATTTTGAAATTATTTTGAATTTTTATCCCCTTTGAACAGAGATAACATTAGTGCCTCATGACATGCATGGCACTTCATTCATTGTGAAGGTGTGCAGTTTCTCAGCACAAATGTCATTGCTCTGTTGAATTTTCAAAATTTGAGAGTTTTGTAAGATAGAAATCAATTTTATCCAACATCAGTTGCAAACAAAGAGATGTTTTAATTTCAAGACACAAGTTGTTTTCAATCTTGGAAGAGTTCTGAGTTTCTGTGGGTTGAAAAATATAGTTGACATTGATTAGTAAAAAAATGATAGATCACTCAAAGGATCATTTGGAGACTCTAGACATCTGAATGATGACATCATGCAGGAAATTGATGAAATGCAAGAAAAGTTATGAATTTTGCAAAAGTCATGACTTGTGAATTTTCTAGCTCCCCCTGAGATGATGATTTCAATCATTTTCTATCAAAATAAAGATATGCAAGTTTTTTGAAATCAAGAAAGATTTTCTTTAAACAATAAAAGCTCCCCCTCAATAATTGCATATTCATTCTTAGTACTTGGCGGAGACATATACTCTCGCATAGTGAAAGTGTCCAGACAAGCATAATTGTCCTTCTCCAAGTCACCATTTGATATACCAAGAATTTCAACACAATAAGAGTTGAAGAATTTATTGTCCAAAGGAAATGGAAGTGGAATTGAGAGAGATATGGACAGTGTGACTGAAGGAAGCAAAGGGTTATGATATGAAAAGAACTCCCCCTAGACAGTGCATAACACTCAACCCAAACCTAAAGAGAGATCAAGAATGTGGACATTTACAAAGACCAAGTTCTCTCCTCAAAGATGAAAATCTGTTTTCAGGAAGGGGTTTGGTGAAATGTCTGCAACTTGTTTTTCAGTTTCAATGAAATGGAGTTCAAAGGACTTCTTTGCAACCTCATCTCTCAAGAAGTGATGCCTAATCTCAATATGCTTGGTTCTAGAATGCTGAATGGGGTTTTAGACAGATTTATTGCACTTGTATTATCACATAGGATGGGTACACAACCTAAATCTTGGTTGTAATCGAGAAGTTGATGTTTCACCCAGAGAATCTGAGTTCCACATCTACCTGCTGCAACATATTCAGCCTCTGCAGTTGACAGTGCAACTGAATGTTGCTTCTTGGAAGCCCAAGAAATAAGGCACCCACCTAGGAATAAACACAAGCCACTTGTGCTTTTTCTATCTAATTTACACCCAGCATAGTCAGCATCACAATAGGCAATCAAATCTAGCTTGCAATTAGCAGGATACCAAATTCCTAAATCACATGTTCCAACAAGATATTTGAAAATTCTTTAACAGCTAACATGTGACTTTCCTTAGGATTAGACTGAAATCTAGCACACAAACACACACTAAACTGAATATCTGGTCTAGAAGTTGTAAGATAGAGTAGAGAGCCAATCATACCTCTGTAGGTCTTTGGGTCTACTGACTTACCATTTGAGTCTTCTTCTAGCTTAGCATTTATAGCAATAGGTGTGCTTGAATGCTTGAGGTTCTGAAAGTCAAACCTTTTGAGAAGTTCCTTGACATACTTGGCTTGACTGATGAAGATCCCTTCAGATGTTTGGTTAACCTGCAATCCCAAGAAAAATGTTAAATCTCCCATTAAACTCATTTCAAATTCATTCTTCATTTGATTTGAAAATTCAGTGCATAGCCTTTATTGGTTGAGCCAAATATTATGTCATCAACATAAATTTGGACCACAATTATTTGATTTTTGACTGTTTTTGTGAACAAAGTCTGATCAACATTTCCTCTAGAATATCCTTTTTCAAGTAAAAAAGTACTCAAACGGTCATACCAAGCTCTTGGAGCTTGCTTAAGACCATAGAGAGCCTTATTAAGCTTGAAAACATGGTTAGGATGTTTTTCATTTTCAAATCCAGGAGGTTGTTCAACAAAAACATTTTCCTTAATATATCCATTTAAAAATGCACTTTTGACATCCATTTGATAAACTTTGAAATTCATGGAGGATGCAAAAGCAAGGAAAATTCTAACTGCTTCTAGTCTAGCTACAGGGGCATATGATTCTTCAAAATCAATTCCAATTCTTGATTGTACCCCTTTGCAACTAGCCTAGCTTTATTTCTAATGACTTGACCATTTTCATTCAACTTATTTCTGAAAACCCATCTAGTGCCAATGACTGTTTGGTCACTAGGTCTAGGTACTAATTCCCATACTTGATTTCTTTCAAATTGATGAAGTTCATCATGCATGGCATTAATCCAATCAGAACTTGATAAGGCTTCATCAATTGACTTTGGTTCAATTTGGGAAATTAGAGCTAGTGGGTCTTCTTCAATATCATGCAGGAATGATGATCTAGTCCTAACTCTATCATGTACATTGCCAACCACATTGTCTAATGGGTGATCTCTCAAAAATCGATGTTCAGAAATTACCTGTTGAGAAGTACCCACTTCTGGGACAATATTACCTGAACCACTTGAAGATGGTGTGTTCAGGTTCTCTTCAATGTTTTCAAACTCCTCAACAGTTGGTGAAGAGTCCACAATAAATTCATCCTCTTCAGTGTCTTGTCTTTCCCTGCAAGATTTAGAATTATAGTTGAAAAGGAATTTTCATCAAAGATAACATGTGGAGATTCTTCAACAGTTTTAGTTTTAAGAATGTACACTTTGAAAGCCCTTGACACCTCAGAATAGCCAAGGAAGATGGCTTCCTGACTTTTAGCATCAAATTGTCAAGGTTTCTTTGTTATTGTTGTGTACAAAGCATTTGCACCCAAAAGTTTTAAAATAAGATACAGTTGGCTTTTTGTTTTTCAATAATTCATAGGGGGTTTTCTGATTTTTGGTCTGATCAATGCTCTATTTAGAATGTGATTGGCTGTGTTTACAGCTTCAGCCCAAAAGGATTTGGGCAAATTACTTCCTAAGAGCATGGATCTAGCCATTTCCACAAGAGTTCTATTCTTTCTTTCCACAACTCCATTTTGTTCTGGAGTTCTTGGTGAAGAAAACTTGTGGAATATTTGAAATTCAGCACATAAATCAGAAAAGGATGTGTTCTCAAATTCACCCCCATGATCAGTCAAAATATTTTGATTTTATATGGATAAGTTGTTAAGACAGTGGTACAGAAGTTCCTGAATTCAAGACAAGTATCACTTTTGTGGGACAGAAAAATAACCCAAGTAAATCTAGTAAAATCATCAATGATTACAAACCCATATCTTTTGCCACTTAGACTTAGAATTCTTGTAGGGCCAAAAAGGTCCATGTGAAGTAATTCTAGTGGCCTAGATGTGAGTACCTCATTGAAGTTTTTAAAAGATTTTCTTGTTTGTTTTCCTTTAGCACAGATCCCACAAACTTGATTTTCAACATTAGAGAAGGATTCAGGAAGACCCTTAACCAAATTCAATCTTAACAACTTATTCATTGTTCTGAAACTTGCATGGCCAAGTCTTTTGTGCCAAGTCCATGCAATTTCATCTTTATTTGCAACAAAGCAAAGATTTTCAGAAAAGTTTTTATTTAGGTTGATCATGTAGACATTGTTTTCCCTTTTTCCAAAAATTTGATTTTATCAGTTGATGAGTCAATTATCTTACAGAAATCAGATTCAAACACAACTTTGTGACCTTTGTCACATAGTTGGCTGATACTGAGCAAATTGTAATCAAGACCATCAACTAGTAAAACATTATCTACAGAGTTTGAGGAAGTTTGACCAACCTTACCAGATCCTATGATCTTTCCTTTATTTTTACCTCCAAAAGTTACTGACCCTCCCTCCTTTTCAATCAGGAATGAGAATTTGGCTCTGTCTCCCGTCATGTGTCGTGAACACCCACTGTCAAGAAACCACACATTGGAGTTGGGTGCACGACCTTCCTGCAAAATAGATCAGTGGAGAGAAGATTTTGGTACCCAAACAGAGTTGGGACCATCAGAATGTTTGAACATTGTTAGTAAATCTTTTCTCACCCAAATTTGACTTGTTTTTATTTTTGTTTTGTTACATTGGTGTTTTCAGTCTTTTTCTGTTTGTTCTTTTCCTTAGGAATGAAAGCACCAATATTTTGTTTTTAGTGGGAGGGGAGTTTTTCATTTGAGCATAGGAATTCAGATGAGGAGATGGAATCCATGGATTTTGTTGGTACATCAAAAGGTTTGGATAAAGAATTGAGGATGATACCAACAAGGGTTGTCATACCATTGGCTCCAAGGATTGGTCCAATCATCTTGAAAGCTGTGTCTGGAGGTCCAAGGTTCTTATAAATGATTTCCTTTGACTTTTTCTTGTTTTTCAAATTTTTATTTGAATTTTGATTGAGTTGTTTGTAGCTGTTGATGTTGAGCAGGTCGACCTCTCCATGACTGGTGTCGACACAGCAACCACAGAAGCCTTCTCTTGTGGACTGGTGTCGACCTGTCAGGAGACTGTGTCGACCTGGTTGTCTTTTTTTTTGAGTTTTTGATTTGTTTTGTGTTTTGTTTGATGTTTTGTCTGATGTTTGCTTGATTTCTGTGTTCTCAAGATTAGGACCTTGACAAATTTAATTAATGGTGCTTTGCCCTTTTTCTCACCAGATTTGTCTTTCTTTGGTTTCTGTTTGTTGAATCCTAATCCATGAGAAGTTGTTGTCATGTTTGTTCCTAGCAGTGCCTCCAAGTTATCTTTACCTTTTGTGAAGGTTTGGATAACTTCATCCCTTTCTTTTAGCTGGTTTTGAAGAGTTTTAATTTCTTCAATCTTTTGTTGTTTTTCCATTTCCAGCTTTTCAGATAAGTCTTTGAATTCTTGGGTGGCCTTTTGAGAGGCAAGCTTTAGATCATCAATTAGGTTCATGAAATTTTCTTTTTCTTCATTTAATTCTGTTATTCATTTTCTAGCTCACAAATTCTGTTGTTTGAAGATTGGTTATGATAAAGGTTTTCAATTTTCTTTTTGATGTGTTGTTTCTTTTCTCATTTCAGAATATTTTTCAACTAGTTCAGCATAAACATCCTGCCAATCTTCAACAGTGAAATCTTCAAAAGAGGTGCTTACCTTTTCTTCAGAGTTGTTGGCCATGAAGCAGATTTCCTCACTCTCAGAGCTTGAGGATTTTTTGTCTTCTTCTTCTTCACTTGAAGTCTTCATCAGACCAAGTGGCTACCATGGCCTTTGGCTTCTTGAACTTCTGGAACTTCTTGTGCTTTTCTTTCTTGTTCTCAGGACACTCTCCCTTCATGTGTCCTGGCTTATTGCACCTGTAACAAATGACAGTTTCGTCAGATTTTTATTCTTGTTGAAATTAGAAGAGGAAGTGTTTCTTTTACCTGAGGAAAACTTCTTTTTCCCAGACATTTTCCTTTTCTATATTTCAAGAATTTTCTGAATTGCTGGTCATGAGGGCAATTTCATCCTCATTTGACTCAGACTCCTCAGAACTTGTCTTTTCCTGACTTTTGTCTTTATTACTTGAAGAGGCCTTAAGTGCCATTGGCTTGGTTTTAGTTATGTGTTCTTCATTTCTTTTCAAATTGATTTCATATGTCATTAAGGATCCTATCAATTCATCCAAAGAAATTTTGGACAAATCTTTAGAATCTTCAATGACAGTGGCCTTTGTGTGCCAAATTGAAGAAAGTGAACGTAAGATTTTCCTTACCAAGTCTGCATCTGTGTAGTCCTTACCTAAGGCCTTCAGTCCATTGACAATAACCATGAACCTGGCAAACATTTCAGAAATTGTTTCATTAGACTTCATCATAAACAATTCATATTCTGAAACAAGAATATTTGCCTTAGTTTCCTTCACTTGTGATGTTCCCTCATAAAGTAATTCGAGTTTATCCCACATCTCTTTGGCAGATTTGCACATTGAGATTCTCGAATACTCTTTGGGATGAACAGCACATTGAATCATGTTCATGGCACTATAATTCAATGTGGCTTTTCTTATTTGTTCCCTAGTCCAGGTTTCTTCCTCTCCCTGTTTTCATAGGGACCAACTCAACCACTTTCCAGATTTCATAGTTTGGGCTCTTAGAAACACTTGCATTCTATTTTTCCAATATGAATAGTCCGTTCCATTAAAGAATGGTGGCCTATTTATGGAATGCCCCTCAGCTATGAAACCTTTGGAATCCATTGACTTAAAAGAAAGCACAGAAGAATACTCAGCAAGCAAGCAAACAATCAAGCAATCAGACACACAATACTCAAAAACTGCTCAGATCAAATCAGATCAAGTGTAAACCGCTCTGATACCAATTGAAGGATCGAGGAAAAGGTGTGGATAAGATCTAGAAGGGGGGGGATGAATAGATCTATGCCACTTATGCGGAAGCTTAAGCAATTTAAAATACTTTTAGAATCAGAGGCAATTTTAACAGTGAAAAACACAGATCTGATGAGATGTTAAGTGAGTTGATAAAATAGATGTGAAAACCAGTTGATTAAGTGAATCTTAAGCGATCCTATGCAAGCATCTAACGGATAATAGAATCAAACCACAAATAGACAAGTGCACAGAGATTTTTAGGTGGTTCGGAAATCACCATGTGATTCCTACATCCACCCCTCACACCCAGTGAGGATTCACTAAACAACCTGGGTAACACACCCACTGGAGCCAGACAACTCCAACACCTGAGTTTACAACTCACACAACTCTAGAGTAAGACTACTCTAGATCCCTGAGCAAGACTGCTCAACAAACACTTGAGTTCGACGACTCAAACTGAGCACAATGGCTCACAAACAACTTTGCTAGACACCAACACAAGACATAGATCTTCTAGCAGCAGATCATGTCGAACATGAGAACATTCATGAGAATTATGCAGAAGCACTTGCACAATCTCAAAATGTCTCAGAAGAACAAAAGTACAATGAGAATTGTATGAAAAGACTTTCTTCAGTGTACTCCCTTGTAGAAGCTCAGATTGGGAAGAGGCTTGGATTCTTGAAGTCCCAACGATGCTCTGCACTTTTGAACTGGGGATCTTCCTTGAAATCTTCTCCAACGGATGCTTCTACTTGATCTGCTTCCTTGAGGCGCTTCAAATGCTTCTTCAAGGATCACACTCCAATTCTCACAACTCGAATTGATGAGAATTGGTCTTCAGAAGACACCAGGAGAGCAGAGGAGGGAGATGAACTCTTCTCGCCGCCAAAGGGAACTTTCTGGAAGGCTCCAAGAGTTCGTTGGGTCTCTTGATGTGATGGATGGCCAATTGGGGGCTTTTTACCCAAAAGATTCCAAAGATACCCTTTAGGTACAAGGGCACACGATCCTAGGTTGATACACCATCGCCCTAGGATGACACGTGGCAATCATCCATCTTAAGTTGGAATCTTTCCGTAGTGTGTCGACCTGCCCTGGTGGTGGTGTCGACACACTGTCCAATTCTGAAACAGGTTGTCTGGGAATTGATCCAGTGTCGACCTGCCATGGTGGTGTGTCGACCTGCTGTCCAATTCTGAAAACAGGCTGTTCTGGGAACGAGGTCCAGTGTCGACCTGCCCTCATCCTGCGTCGACCTGAGTAGGCTAATTCCTGGAATTTGCAACTCGTGTCGACCTGCTCTTTGACTAGTGTCGACACAGTCTCAGCATTTCTTCAGCTTTTGCCTTTGAGTCTGAGGTGTTGTGTCGACACCATTGTGGGGTGTGTCGACACACCTTTGCAAAAAGTATTTGTACCTGAAAATTAAACACATATATCATTAGTAAAATATTTATTATGAGTACAAATGATAAGTGTGCTTTGAAACATGCTTTTTGAATATAAATTTCAGGTGAAATGTGTTTATCATGTTTCAATTAGTTTGCATTCAAATCACATTTGTCATCATCAAAATAAGAGGGGAAATGATATGAAATTACACTCAACCCAACAGGGGGAGGAATCCCCCCCCAACCTCTTTCTTGGAGGTTGTTCGCACCTTCAGAGCTCCTGTCGATTAGTCTCTCCGGCAAAATCATCGCCGATTTCGGAAGTCCTTGTCGGCCTTCGTCGCGCCTTCCTTGCCCTGTGTGTGTTTCGTCACCTGGGGTATGCCCCTAAGGGAGTTGTTATTCCTTTCTTTCTGCACTTATACTTTGTTACTTTTGGACTGTACTATGTTGAACCACTCTTATATTTTACACTTATATTTGGTGATAACAAAATTTATGATTAATTAAAATTATTAAAAATATATTAAATCATGTTTTCCTAATAAATATAATTTATGATATTTTGGTGATAACAAAATTTATGACTAATTAAATATTATATAAATAAATATCATGTTTTTTATAATTATAATAAATTATGGCATTATGCTGTGTGATTTGCACTGAAAAGTCAAATCGATGTCTATTCAATATAAATCGATTTCAATTCACAAAGTGCCACATCGATTCTATTAAAAACATAGATTCTGTTGAAAACATCGATTTCGGTCTCACATCGATTTCATTAGTGAAACATTGATTTCACTCTCACATCGATTTCATAAGTGAAACATCGATTTCGTTCTCACATCGATTTCATTAGTGAAACATCGATTTCACTCTCACATCGATTTCATAAGTGAAACATCGATTTCGGTCTCACATCGATTTCAAAAGTGAAACATCGATTCGCTTAAAAGAACATGGATTTCAACATGGATTTCACTTAAACATAGATTTGCTTGAAAGAACATGGATTTTAACATGGATTTCACTTAAACATCGATTTGCTTGAAAAAACATGGATTCAACATGGATTTCACTTAAACATCGATTTGCTTGAAAGAACATAGATTTCAACATGGATTTCACTTAACATCAATTTCTTTATATTTCAAAATGTTTTGGCATCTAGTGAAAAGTCAAATATATTTTGACAGAAGATCTTCTTTTATCTCTCTAGATCTCTTCTCTCCTATCAGACAAAAAGGGATTTACCTACCACTTCTGGGAGACAACATGACATAGAGATATGAATCTTTTTGACAGAAACATTCTTTTATCTAAACACTTTATTCTATGCTTGCGGACCTCGTAGACCACAAAATATCAGAAAAAGAATAGAAAAATCAGCAACAACTAGAAGAGTTCCAACGGATCTCTTCAACGGATCTATTCAAAACTACTCATATAAAAGATGATGCAAGACTAAAGAACGCGTAGAGAGCTTTCCTGAAGATTTTTAAAAAGAGTGTACATCTAGTGAAGAACAAAAAAAACTCTGGATACACTCAAAGGAAAAGAGAGAAAGAGCTCGAGCCCAAGAAGAAGTGCTCAAGCATCTGAAGACCTTCAAGCTCCTTCTCCTCTCTTCTCTCTCTCTGTGGTCATTGTAAATTTGGGGGAGAGTCTGTGGCTAAGAGCCAGAGTTCTTAGTGTTCATCTTGTAATAGCTCTCGGTTTGTTCTTTCTTTTCTAAGAAAGATTTGTGTCTAGTTGTAGGACTGTATACAATGTAGAACCTAGCTAGGGGTTTAAGTCTAGCAGAACCGCACTGGGGTTTGTACCAGAGGTTGGCTTCTTGACCTGTAAGAGAAGTGGGGGCCTTCTTACTCAGGAAAGAGAAGAAGACCAGCTGGGGTGCTGGGTGTTGTACTGTCCGTGAGGGGGACTGTACCCTTGGTTAGTAAAATCCCAAGATTGCTTAGGGACTGGACGTAGGACTTCCATATGGGAAGGGCCGAACCAGGATAAATTCATTGTGTTCTTTTGTGTATTGTTTTGATTTGCTTCTGCAGCTACTCTCTATCACACTCAACTAACCAAAACCTCAAGTGATAATTTTCTTTATTTAAGTTTCTATTTCAGATTTCAGAAAACCTATTCACCCCCCTCTAGGTTAGCTTGTTCCGTACCAAAAGGGCCCACAAGTGGTATCAGAGCGAGGTTCTCTGATCAATCAAGAAGATCCAATGATCTTAGAAGATCCATGGCAGCTCAAGGATTTGTTGAAGGTCAATCAGTCATCAGACCTCCACTCTTCGATGGAGAGGATTACCAATACTGGAAAATGAGAATGGAATGCTTCATTCGAGGCACAAACTTTGATCTGTGGCAGGTAATAGAGGTAGATGATTTTATCATTGTTCCTGCTGACGGTACTACTGCCATTACAGCACTGATAAGAATAATTATCTCAAATTTTAAAGCAAAGAACTATTTATGTTGTGTTTTATCCAAAAAGGAATTTAGTAGAGTATCTACATGTAAATCTGCAAAAGAAATGTGGGATAAACTGTAGATAACTTATGAAGGAACAGATAAAGTAAAACAACTAGGATAGATATTCTTATCTCTCAATATGAGCAATTTAAAGCTTCCAAACGAAAATATCACTCAGATGTATAATAGATTTTCAAGCATAGTAGTGGGCTAAGTTCTCTTGGTAAAACTCTTTCTGATGAGGAACTGTAAGAAAGATACTTAGGTCTTTAACTATTTCATGGACCCCTAGGTCACAGTTATTGAAGAAGCCCATGATCTAACCAAGTTTTCCATTGATAAATTAATTGCTCTCTCATGGCACATGAAATCAATATGAGCGGCTATCTGAAAGCTCTTCCAAGAAAAAACTTACTAATGCTCTTAAAGTTGCAGCTATTCCTTCCACCTCTTCTTCTTCTTCTAGTTCAAAAAATGCAGGTTCTGAAGACAGTGATGTAGATGAAGTTCTATTCAAACTTCAGAAGATTCTCAAGAAGAAGAAAAATGGATCGAGAAGGATTCAAAAGAAAGAGAGAAAAGAAAAGAGCCAGTTGCTATGAATGCAGAAAATCTGGACATCTAAGACCAGATTGTCCTAGACTAAAGAAGACTGGTCAACCAGAAAAGTCCAAAAAGAATTACAAAAAATTCAAAGAAAAGCCATGGCGGCTGCTTGGACAATGAAGAGGCCACAACTTCAGAATCATCAAGCTCAGAGTCAGAAAAAGAGCATGTAAGTCTAGCCTCATGGTAGGACTAGATAAGGTACATCTTGACCCATATTTTAGTTCTTGCACTAATTCAGGGTCAGAGTCTAAAGACTTAGAAGAAGTCTTTAATGAACTTTATAAAAAACACAAAGGTGTTGCAAAAGAATTAAAAATTCTGAAAAATAACACTACTTGTTTAGAAAACACCAATTCTGATCTTAAATCCGAATGGAACAATTGGAAAATAATTAAAGGAAGTAAAGATAATAATTATCGTTTGAATGAAGATTTGAAAAGAAAGAATAATAAGAAGTTAGAGTTAGAAAAAAAACTAAAAACTCTAACTGAAGAAAATCTTTATTTAAAAGAATATGTTAGAAAATTAACCAAAGGAAAAACATCTCTAGCTTTATGCTTAAAATGATCAAAATCTAGAAACAATAAATAAGGGCTTAGATACATACCTCCTGAAAAAGGAAAACAAGTCATAATTCCTGAAAAATATCCATAGCCCAAGTTCGTGAAAGAAACCAAGATGTCTCAGAAAACGGCACCTGTAATGAACAAGCTTTATCAAAGGAAAAGGTTTCAAAAATTGTGTTCTAACAGACATTGCAAAGATAATAAGAACTGCAAAACAAATTATATTCATTACTGCTCTCATTGCAATAAATTGGAACACCAGTAAACCCAGCACAACAAGGCACCTAGTATGGATTCCGAAAGGATATTTTTATGCATCTAACCATCAAGGACCCAAAAGATTTGGGTACCTACTTCTGAGTAGTTTATTTGCAGGATAGCCTTGGAGCATCAGGATCAAGGATCCTCAAGGCATTGGTGACTGCCAGCTCTTCATCCAACTCATATTTGAAAAGGGAGTAGTCACAAATTTATTTTTTTAATTTATAGGACTACTAACATCAGTTTGCAAGTCTCATTCAGGTGGAGCCCCTCATTCAGGCGGAGCACAGACTAAGGGGGAGTTATTCATTAATGTCAATCATTGTTGAACCCCTCAATGGTAAGAAATTTTCACAAAAAAGGGAGAGAATGCATGGTAAGATCCTTCCTTTTTGGTTTCTGACAAAAATGGGGAGAGTATGCATATATGCATTATCTGTGAATTTTCTGTATTTTCCATACTTTAAGTATTTTTGTCAAAAAATTCTCATAAGTTTTGTCATCACCACAAAGGGGAGATTGTTGAACCACTATTATATTTTACACTTATATTTTGGTGATAACAAAACTTATGATTAATTAAATATTATTTAATATTTTAATATCATATTTTCCTAATAGATATAAATTTATGGTATTTTGGTGATAACAAAACTTATGACTAATTAAATATTAAATAAATTAATATCATATTTTTCTAATAAATATAATTTATGGCATTATTGTTGTGTGATTTGCACTGAAAGTCAAATCAATGTCTCTTCAATATACATCGATTTCAATTTACAAAGTGCCACATCGATTCTATTGAAAACATAGATTGTTGAAAACATCGATTTCGGTCTCACATCGATTTCATTAGTGAAACATCGATTTCGCTCTCACATCGATTTCATTAGTGAAACATCGATTTCACTCTCACATCAATTTCATAAGTGAAACATCGATTTCGGTCTCACATCGATTTCATAAGTGAAACATCGATTCGCTTGAAAGAACATGGATTTAAACATGGATTTCACTTAAATATAGATTTGCTTGAAAGAACATGGATTTCAACATGGATTTCACTTAAACATCGATTACTTGAAAGAACATAGATTTCAACATGGATTTCACTTAAACATCGATTTGTTTGAAAGAACATAATTTCAACATGAATATCACTTAAACATCGATTTCCTTTATATTTCAAAATGTTTTGGCATCTAGTGAAAAGTCAAATATATTTCTGACAGATGATCTTCTTTTATTTCTCTAGATCTCTTCTCTCCTGTCAGACAAAGATAGACTTACCTACACTTCTGGGAGACAACATGAAACATAGAGGTATGAACCTTTTTGACAGAAACACTCTTTTATCTAAACACTTTCTTTTATGCTTGCAGACCTCGTAGACTACAAAATATCAGAAAAAGAATAGAAAAATCAACAACAACTAGAAGAGTTCCACGGATCTCTTCAACGGATCTATTCAAAACTACTCATATAAAAAATGATGCAAGGCTGAAAAACACGTAGAGAGCTTTCCTGAAGATTTTTAAAAGAGTGTACATCCATTGAAGAACCAAAAAAACTCCAAATACACTCAAGGAAAAGAGAGAAAGAGCCCGAGCCCAAGAAGAGTGCTCAAGCATCTGAAGACCTTCAAGCTTCAAGCTCCTTCTCCTCTCTTCTCTCTCTCTGTGGTCAGTGTAAATCTGGGGAGAGTTTGTGGCTGAGAGCTAGAGTTCTTAGTGTTTATCTTGTAATAGCTCTCGGTCTGTTCTTCTTTTCTAAGAAAGATTTGTGTCCAGCTGTAGGACTATATACAGTGTAGAACCTAGTTAGGGGTTTAAGTCTAGCAGAACCGCACCGGGGTTTGTATCAGGAGGTTGGCTTCTTGACCTGTAAGAGAAGTGGGCTGCCTTCTTGCTCGGAAAAGAGAAGAAGACCAGCTGGGGTGCTGGGTGTTGTACTGTCCGTGAGGGGGACTGTACCCTTGGTTAGTAAAATCTAAGAGATTACTTGGGGACTGGACGTAGGACTTCTATGTGGGAAGGGCCAAACCAAGATAAATTCATTGTGTTCTTTGTGTGATTGTTTATTTGCTTCCGCACTGCTACTCTTTATCACACTCAACTAACCAAATCTTCAAGTGATAATTTTTGTGTTTTTAAGTTTATGTTTTCAGATTTCAGAAAACCTATTCACCCCCCCCCCTTTAGGTTAGCTTGCTGCCGTACCAAAAGGGCCACATACTAGACTCGTACTTGTGTTGGATGTTTTCCTTCACTTGTTAGTACATTTTAGTGCTGTTGTTGTTACTTACTCCCGTTACATATCTTGTTAGACTGGTCTGTTAGCCCTTTCAGGTCTTCGGGCCTGTGGGCGACGGTGCCGATGGTCGGATCCTTTGCGAGAGCCGGGGGTGCGGGCGTCGGGACTGTTCTATAGACATTATTAACATGATGTTACTATCGTCACAGAACATTATGAGGGTAAGGAACATAAATTTGCAAGATTTAACTGAATAATAGAGTTCTGGAAAAACATAGTGAAATCGTGACGTAGGTACTTGTCGAGTTCAAATCGCGATGGACAGGGCTGTCGAGTTCAAGTGAACCGGACTAGGCCAATCGATTGATGCGCTGAAATGCGACGGGGTGACCGATCGCGACTAGGGCAATCAGTCCATAAACGCAACGTCAGGGTCTGTCGCGTTCAGGGCAGTCAGTACAGACAGGAAGACGCGACGTAGTGGACTGTGGCGTTCATGACGTGACGTGATCGACTATCGTGACCAGGTTGATAACGCGACCATTCGGGCCATCGCATTCTCAGAGACCTTGGGCGAACCCAAAAGTGAATGGGTCACCTTTGGTTGCGGTCCAATCCTCCAAGGACTTGACATAGGGGTCTTTAAAAATCAATATCAAATCGTATACATAACAAAAAATCACGAAATTAATTTTAAACGAATCTAGGCTTGCAGAAGTATCAACAGTCAGGAGTAATTAGACTACTAACATGGTATGAGCATGCTATTAATAGGTTCTTCATGATGTACCAAAAATCTAACACAGTGGTGAAGAATGATTTAATTCGAACAAGGTACTTGATGGAAATTGGGGAAAAGCATGTCATTCAATTCCTGACATCAAGTAAAATGTACAGTAAAAGTTTCATGCTACGAAATCAAGTATACATAAGGATTTAAAGAGAACATAAGGGGTCGAGTACGTGTTCTTAACAGAACTTTGGCATGAAATGCTCATGGATGGTATGATAGAAATTGGGGGAAAACAAGGGGCTTTCGAAGTTGGGTCATGGTCTATCTAGGGTCCATTTAATTTGTTTTTACTTGAGAGATTGCCTACCTTTGAACGCTTTAGAATCCTAGGGCAAGAAACTTGAAGAATACGAAGAACTCTTGTTCCTAGCCTCCTCCTCCTTGATTTCCTCATCCAAAAACTTCTCTTCCTCGTCCTCTAAACTCAAGAAGGTCAGTAGGGTCTAGGGACGAAATAGAGGTGTATTTATATGTTTATGTTACCAAACTCTTAAAACTATTCCCCTCTTTCAACTCTGAATTTTTCATAATTATCTACATTTCTTAGTATTTATCCTTTCATTTGACATGGGGTGGGCTCTAGATCTATGACCAACTAGTTAGGATAGGGTTAGGACTCTTTTTAGAATATTTATGAGTCATAATAATAATTATATTGATCCCTTTTATTTTATTAATAATTAAGGTACAAATTTAAACTTACTTATCTCTAATCCATCGTTGGACTTTTGCTTTGTGACCCACTAACTCATGTACAAGTCATTTAGGAAAGTCTATCACTTATTTTACTTAATGCATTTCAATTTATTCATAATTTTTTAATTTAAATTATTTATCTCAATTTAAAAATTAAAAGTTATACAAAGAATATTAGAATGCCTATGATGACAACTCCTTGGAATCATCATCCAAGAGGCATGTGTTGCTCATGACATTGTCGGTGAGGGCCAAGGTTTGGTGAAGTTCCGGGCCAAATTCCATCATCTACGTCACAATAGTCAAGTTTCTATTTCAATTTTAGGAAAGTTGTTTTTCGCATTTTAGGTAGGGATAAAGGGGGATTACGAAAAAGTCACAATCGTGAGATCTTCACAGAATTACCTACTCTTTTGAATAATGTCAATTTTAAGTCTTTTATTTTTTGGTAAATTTTGCCTCCTTATGAAGGCCGATTCTTATAATGTGGGGATAGTTTTTGGAGCAATAAAATTTCAGAGTTAACCTCCTTCCCTGCTTATGTGTTGCTTTTCTTCCTCTGAACCTGCCAGCGGCTACTGCATCATTTAGGGTCAACTCCTGGCTTACACATTATCTAGAAAAAAATTTATGCATTATGTAAAACAATTTATTCATTAATTTTGAACTGAAAAAAAAACAGATCATAGTGTATTTATAGAAACCAAATATACAAAAAAGAACTAATTTGCACGTACCGTATACATTGCAATACCAAGAAAATACTATAAAAAACATGGCTAAATAGTCCAACGTACGGTGATTGCAATACCAAGAAAATAGTATAAAAGTATGATTTTTGGTATTCTACACTGCAGAAACCATAACGAATCCTTAGTAGATTGGAGCAGGAAATGGCCCTTAGTCCTCTACCAGTAATTAATGTATCTGATCCAAATACAGTAAGGAGGGAATACGATTACGGTACCATAAAATTACAAGGCACAAGCACGCTTATGATAAGAGTGGACTACGTTGGTACTCATGTATATATATATACTAGATCTCTACTCGTGCGTTGCACGGTTTTTTTTTAAATATATATTTAATTATAATAATTTTATAAATTATAAATTAGATTTGATATGATTGTTATAATAATAATAAAGGAATATTATATAGAAGAAAAAAAAACCTAATTTTCATGCGGAACACTAAATAGATCAAATATGAGAGATGCATATTATAATGGAGGCGAATACTTATATTTTTAGATGGGGGTGGCGGATTGGATAAAAAATATTATTTTTTGTCAAGGGCGGGTCAAATGGAGAAAGGGAGAGGATTTGAATTTTAATCCCGCTGAATTTGCTGCTTGCAGTGACAGCACATAAAGAGAGAAAGAAATACAAAAATAGAGAGAAAGAAGAAGGGGGATAGTTTTAGGCGGTATCACATATCTCAATTTGGGCGGGAAAAGAAAAATTCTGGTGCTACCACGTGTACTTCTAAGACTGAGTTTTATTATAATAGTATAAATAACTCAATTTATATACTATAGTAAAGTAATGTGAGATGATATAAACGTAGAATCATTATGATGTTTAATGTTATATAGTAAAGGGTAAAAATAGTATAATAAAATACTATTTTTATTATATTTTTAGATGGGGGTGGAGGATTGGATAAAAAATACTATTTTTTGTCAAGGACGGGTCAAATGGAGAAAGGGAGAGGATTTGAATTTTAAATCCCGCTGAATTTGCTGCTTGCGGTGGCAGCACATAAAGAGAGAAAGAAATACAAAAATAGAGAGAAAGAAGAAGGGGGATAGTTTTAGGCGGTATCACATATCTCAGTTTGGGCGGGAAAAGAAAATTTCTAGTGCTGCACGTGTACACGTGTACTTCTAAGACGGAATTTTATTATAATAGTATAGATGTCTAGTCTTACGCAGATTTAATTTTTTTTACTTACTTATCTGCATGTACAAGGGTTCATTTGGAAAATTTAGAATAAGTACAATTCTGATATTTATGTAAAACTTGGTGACAAGTGCTTCAAAAAGTTAAAATGCAGGGTTACAAATTTATTAGGATAAAAGATCCTTGGGAAAGATGTTCATCAGACAAATATGTAGGAAACAAAGAATTAAAAATGAATATCAATTTTCATATGGCGATTTATAAATATGCTGCCTAAAAAATTCAATTCTGATAACCCAGACTTATGGTTAATGTGTGAAGGCATATATGTGTAACCCTTCAAAATAGAGCCGTCAACGGATCGGAGTCGGAACAAAATAATATTTTTTATAAATATTTTTTTATTAAAAATTAAAAATAGATTAGAAACAAAAGAAATAAAAATATTTACTACAATCAGATAATAAATGTGTGTAGCACTGAGAGCAGTGGTAAAGAAGAATGTCTTTGATAATAATAGATATAATAAATATTAAAAAGGATACAAGTCTATTAAATTCTATTTACAAATTAAAGAGATATCAAAAATTTAGAATAATTTTTCAATATTATGAAATAAATTTTAAGAATATATTTTGTAAATAAAATAAAAATATATTATCAAAAATAGAAACAAAAAAATAGATGCAAAAATAACCACCAAAAAAATAAAAAATAAGTAGAAAAGTTGAAAACAATATCCATTAACAGTCCTGCTCCAAAGAATCCCATGCAAAAACGTGGAAGCCAAGTCCCAGGAAACCACGAAAGGCATCCAGTGGCGTACCTAATGAGTTAAAGATTTGTACGGTACGTGCAAGATTTGTACGGTACGGTACGAGAAAAGTTCAAAAAATTAAGTCGAAATGTCGGAAAGTGAATATCTATTTATCGAGTTGAAGATAATATTTGAATTATGTTAATAATATAAAAATATTTTTAAATAAAAAATTAAAAATAAGTATGATTATTTTTTATTTAAAATTATTTATATTATTAACATGATTTTAATATTATCTTCAGACGTACATATCTCGACAAGATATTATCGGACTTCGATAAAAAATAAAATATGAAACTACCATAATTATTAAAAAAATGTGATGATTTAAAAATATGAACATCGAGAATTATTGAATAAACGGATATCGAGATTAATTTGATTTATTAATTTTTTAAATAATTCTTACTCTATAAAATTTTATTTTAAAAAATTAAACTAAAATTATAATAAAATATATCACCTTTAATTAATTTATATTTAAATTTTCATCTTAATTTAATATTATGTAAATATAAAATAAAAATACTTATTAAATTCTAAAAAAACTCTCCTGTGCAACACAGGAAAGAAGTCAGTCTTCAAATGACCGATTTCCTCACATCATTAATTTATTTTTTTTAAAACAGTCGCGTCCACGCCTGCGCACGGACGCGGCCGTTGACGGGTAAAATTCTACTATATTACGAAATAAATTTTCAAATGTGCTATTCACCTAATAAAGTTTTAAAATCTGTTACTTTTAAATAAAACCCAGCTCGTTACCCCCCGGCACCGGTCAAGTCTAGCGCACCAGGGTCTTCACCACGTCGGCGGCTCCATCGAACGTTAATTCCCATATCCACGACGGCATATGGTCCCCGTGTCACGGCGGCTCTGTGAGACGCGTCTACATCCATGATGCCGGTGGATCCGCCATCGCTCTCAACACCCGCATCCATGAACTGTGTGATCTGTCCGTGCCGCCCTGCAGTGGAGTCACACATTGATATGGGATCGCTCTGTCTTGCTCACACTCGCGCGACGCCGCCCATGTGTTGGGTGTAGGGGTTGGGCAACTACAGCATGTGCATGGGGAGGACCGGAGGGGAAACCGTGTGTTAGTTTTGGCCCTATGAAGCTTCTCCAGTGGGCAGAAAACCATATGCCGGACAACCAGGCTAGGAAGAAGAACTCTTCACCCATTTCCACCTAACACAGTTATCTGGAGAGATCTGTTTGTCCACAAGATAAACCCCTTCACTTCTAGGTTGCCACTGTTCTTTTTTTTTAAGGGGAGGGGAAGAGTTGCGGGTCGAACCCACGACCTCCCCACTTGGAGGGGGAGGTAGTACCGCTGCTTTGGTAGGTTGCCACAGTTGATGACTAAGAACTTGCAACATGGAAGTAAAACATGTGGTTAGGAGTTGGAATCTGAGTGCCTGGCAAGTCCCACTGGACCACTGTGACACCTGCAGCTGTATGTGATAATGCTCGAGCAAGCTAATATGATAGGTGATTTGTAGAGGACGACACACCGCAAGCAAGTCATCCAGCTGAGATGACTACCATATATGTCTGGTCGGGTTGACCTGAACATTAATAATGTTATCCTGTTTGCACATGGCCCCTCATAATTGGGACACCCGACCATACTAATGGAAGTTACGCAGTTTCTTTGGGCAATGGAAGTTGTAAATTAAGTTGGCCTTAGAAGTTGCAAAGCGGTGCCGGGAATATTTGCATGAACAGTTGCGGCTTCTGGGGCTTCCCAGTTTACTCCCTTGCCATCCACTAGAAGACAAAAAGGATACTTGGAAAAGGATAAGGCAAAGGTCGGAATCTAGATGCACCAACTCCAATCAGTTTCTAAAGTGGACTGAGATTCCGGTCCAGATTTTATTATATATAGAATTCTGACAATCTGGTAAGCTACTATGCACCAACTTGATCGACCAATGATTACAATTAAGGGATCTAGTGGACTGGGCTAGCTAGGTAATCGGATTAAATCCCACCAGCAACACGCATTGTTTTATTGTGTGATTTTAAAAAGTTACCTTAGAAGTCATCTTTAACAATGATTTATCTTAAAATCTTATGTTTATCCGTAAGTATTCACACGCGAATAATTCAAGAAAAAATTAGGTAAAACGAATACGTATTTGTCTATAAAAATTGTTCGTCCGATAAACATATATAGAAGTATATATAGATCGAATAGAATAAATCAAATATTAAAATTAGAAAAGGAAATCCCTAAACATATATGACAAAACCTCTTAAGGTTGCAATCTGAAGAGTTCAGTTCGTACGTAGTCATGGAGTCTAAACAAAACCATAGGCAAAGAGCGGCTCATCAAGTACATATATATGGAGCTCAGGATTCCCGTAGTAGATTGAAGAGAAACATTTCTTTATAGCTGGCACATGGTTTCTGCATGTGCTGGCTGCGAAGCCCCGCTCCGGCAACTCTCTCACTATGAGAACTATATGAAATGGCGAAGCCATGCTGGGCAATTTCCTAATGTGCTCCCCTCCAGACAAACCGCTTATAAGTGTCCCCACTGCTGGAGGGCATAGACAAGATTGTATTCTGTGTACGCCGCTGCAGGTGCCCCTGGCCATGGCGGATCCGCTAGCCTCATGGATGTGGACGCGTCTCACAGAGCCGCCGCCGACGCTGCCGCACGCGGGCCATGTCCCGTGAACATGACGTGCTAGTCAGACCCCAGAGGATGAGAAGGTCCTGCTGTCGGCGTCATCCGATTCAAGTCGAACCTGCCAATTCTGGGGACGTCCAGAGGACAAGAAAGCCGGCCGCGGCGAGCCTCTTTCCTGGGAGGACGGAGATCATGATGCTAATGATGCACCGCGGTCTCCAGGGACGACGATATTCCCGTGGATGATTTCGAGAAGGACGTGATAAAGGCGGTACCTGCAGTGAGCAAGGACAGGCCGTGGATCTGGAGGGTGAACCTCAGCGTCAGGGAAAATCATGGCGATGCCTACGAACCCAAGCTCGTCTCCATCGGTCCCCTCCACCACGGCAAAAAGGAGGCGTTAAAGCCCATGGAGGCAATCAAACGGGGGTACGTGCAACATCTTCTCGACAGGAGCCCAAAGAACTCGTTGAAGAGTTACGTCAAGGTCATCCGCAACTGCGAAGACCGCGCCCGGAAGCAGTATGCAGAGAAGATCGGTATGCGGTCGAAGGCGTTCCAAGAGATGCTCGTCGTGGACGGCTGCTTCATGATCGAGTACTTCCTTAGGGACTTCTTCCCGGAGGAGAAGCAGATCGACCCGGACGATCTGGTCAGCGTGGGGTGGGATTTCTCCCACCTACGGAGGGATCTGATGCTGCTGGAGAATCAGATCCCCTTCTTCGTGCTGGAAGAGCTCTTTCGTGAGTCCGTCATCCCTAACAACAAAGGTACGGTCGAAGAACCTCTCGATCTTATGACGATTGCCCTCCGCGTTCTAAACTTCCACCTACCAAGGGAGAAGCGTCCAAAGGCAGATAAAGTGCACCATCTACTTCACCTACAGTACGTATGCCTGAAACCTGATGATCTGCCACGAGCTGGGCCTCTCTCAAGTAGCCAGTCGATGCTGTTGTTCCCAGTCAAGAAGGCGTCTAGCATGATCTCGTCTGTCTTCTACAGCCTGCTCTATGTACTGCTGATTAACGAGTGGCCGTGGCGCCCCAGGGAGATGGAACCCAAGTCGACCATTCCGTGTGCTACAGAGCTTCACAGGTTTGGAGTCAAGCTTAAGAGTAAGCGTTTTGCACAGAATGATTACTACTTGAATGTGACATTTTCTGATGGGATATTGGAAGTGCCTTACTTTCCGGTGGGACAGACAACTAGTTCTCAGCTCCGGAACTTCATTCCCTTTGAAAGGTGTCACACTATTGGAAACTACTTCACCGAATATGTCATCTTCATGGATAACATTATCGACACCCAAAGTGATGTCGCTATACTTCGAAATTACGGAATAATTGAGACAACCTTGGGTAGCGATGAGCAGGTTGCTACGACCTTCAACTCATTGTTGGAAGGCACGCACATCAGCTACAAACAGCACTTCAAGATTCATACTCTCTTCGATGATGTGAAGAACTACTGCAACATCCCTCGCCATATGTGGCGAGCAAGTCTAAGGAGCACGCATCTCCGTAGCCCATGGGCAACCCTTTCCCTTTGGCTGGGACTATCGGCATCGCTACCTCGATCATCCAAACTTATTTTTCAATCACCCGACCACATCAAAGGACGTAATTATGTATATCCTCTGAAGTTACATGCAGTGCGGGACAACCTATCCTTTATCAGATCGTCACCGGATGTTAATTTGAGCTGATATCTTTATAGTTTCTCTGGTCACATTTGTATGTTTTTCTCTTTTATCCTGCAATGTAGTTAACAAGCACTTGATATTTCATTATATATAGCTTTCTAAAATTCTGTCTTCTGTAATACGTAGGGTAAGGTCTGATATCCTCCCTCTTGTAATTTTTCCACTAAGAATAAATGATTAGTAAACCTTGTGATCACTGTCGTCTAAAGAAGTACTGCCGCGATCAAGTTCACGTATCTTGCAATTGTTGGTTTTCTGTTATTTTCAACAGACCACAGGTCGGTTATTTTAAATCATCCAGAGACATTATGCAAGGGGATCCCCTTGCGCCAGCTCTTTTTATTATTATAGAAGAGGCCCTTAGTAGGGGATTGCGTATCCTACAATCTTTAGGCGCCCTAACTACTTTCAGAGGTCCCCGGGGTTGCCTTCCTATTTCTCACCTTCTTTACGCTGATGACACGCTCATTTTCCTCAATGGTCAGACCAGCAACATCAGGAAACTTCTCTCTTTCTTAAAAGTTTACGAGGATTCTTCTGGGCAAAAGGTTAACGCCTCTAAGAGTTGCTTTATTATCTCCTCTAAAGCTCCAGCTACCTTGGGGACTCGTATCACAGCACTGACAGGTTTTAAAAGACAGCAGGGAGATTTCTTTCTTACCTGGGTGTTCCCCTCACTACTGGCCGCACCTTAGTATCCCACTACAAGCACATTATTGATAAGGTGAACAATTCGCTGGCCTCATGGAAGTCCAAACTCCTCTCTCAAGCAGGGCTAGTTATTCTTATTAACTCTGTCCTTTGCTCCATCCCTATCTATGTTGCTTCTGCCACTTGTCTACCTAAATATGTTATTCAGTATATTGATCGTTCTTGTGCCTCCTTCTTCTGGAACGGGGCAGAGGAGCAAAGGCGTAGACATTGGATTGCTTGGAATCAGATATCTAGGTCTAAAAAGGAAGGTGGTTTGGGGTGTTAGAAGCATGTGGCATGTTCAAATCTCCTTATGGCTAAGCTTATCTGAATTCCATGCAAGGTCATTCGCTGTGGTCAAGCTATGCCAAAAGTAGATTTTTAAAAACTCCATATTTTGAGGCTAATAGGGCCTTTCCTACGGGAATTTCAAAAGAGGTTTTTAATGCGGCCTACAATCTGGTCATGCAGAATAGTAGATGGGTCTTGGGTGATGGAAAGGACATCGATATTTTGAGACATAAATGGGTTGGCAATGCTTCACTTATATCCTTCTTCCAGAGTTATCTAAGCAACCTTTTTACTTCTATCTGTGATGTGGTGGTTAATCCGGAACATCCCCTCAGAAGTATGTTATTTACGAGGGTCATGGATAATATCAACATTTCAATACTCCTGATATATGTGTCTGGACAGGTAATGCGAATGTACTGTTTTCTACCAATTTTGCCTTCCAGGTTATTAGGCCTCAGGGTATCCGCCGTCCTACGTTGGCCAAAATCTGGCATTATTCTATTAATCCCTGGGTTGCCATTTTTGGATGGAGGGTTCTGCACAGGGCTGTGTCTACTGACGATCGGATATCTGACTGTGGCATTTATCTAGCTTCTTCCTGTTCTTGTTGCAGTAGCCCATCGATTGAAAACCTGGATCATCTCTTCCTTGAGGGGGAGTTAGCCGCCGCACTTTGGAACTGGGCTTCTCTTTTGGATGCTCAGGCTAAGGGTCCACATATCACATCCGCCTTATGGAAAATCTTGTCCTCTTTGAATTGCCAAGCCGCACATGGTTTTATTGCCAACTACGTTATTCTTCTTATGTTGTGGGAGATTTGGAAGTTCAGATGTGCCAAGAGGTTTGATTCTAAAACCAAATCTGTGAGGATCATTATTTCAGATATCAGATTTGCTGTTAATGTGGCTATCCAAGGGATGACTTTCAGAAAGGATTGCTCAGCTTACAGACTTGGTGTCCTTCCAAAATTCGGCTTTAAACCTGTTGGCCCTTTGGTACGGCAACAAGCTAACCTAGAGGGGGGGGGGGGTGAATAGGTTTTTGAAATCTGAAATAGAAAACTTGAACACAGAAAATTATCACTTGAAAGTTTGGTTAGTTGAGTGTGATAAAGAGTAGCGGTGCGGAAGCAATAAACAATCACACAAAGGACACAAGAATTTATCCTGGTTCGGCTCTTCCCACATGGAAGTCCTAAGTCCAGTCCCCAAGCAACCTCTTGGGATTTTACTAACCAAGGGTACAGTCCTCCTAAAGGACAATACAAACTGTGACGACCCTCATTATACCGGTACGGTTATACCAACCACGTCAGTATAGTAAAGGTTATCACAGTGGGACATTTACCCAAACACTATCACATGATTGAGATATACACAAATATAGACACAGAGTCGCGGAAGTAAAGGACTAACTGTCATCACATTTCATCATCCACATTTCTCATACATGATCCATATAGCAAATTAAAGGACTAAACTTTCATAATGAAATTAAACCAAACTACATTGTCCACAAAATTAAAGTTCTACATTAATACATAATTTGTCCACAATTACAAAATGATAACTCTAATACGAGCTACAATTTACATACTATGAAACAAAAAGGGACACAACGTCAACTCCACAAGCTACTCTCCACGCTCGGAGTCGCTCTCCACTGTCTCCTCCAAAAGTGTGTCACCAACTAAACCTGTACGCCGAAGCAAGGAGTGAGTCTAAAAGACTCAGCAAGTAACTCCATACACATCATTCATGCATACATCATAGTAGGGTACTATTTCAATTTGCAAGGCAACATGCAGCATGCTTGAACATTAATAAGAGACAACCTATCATGGTTTCTACAAAATCAAAACACATGGTACATGGTTAAGATGTTTCAATAACACTTCCTATCACATGCTTTCTACTCATTTAATCACATGAAGACTACACTTCCAATTTGACTATAACATGATAGCAATTTACATGGGATTAGAAATATCATAGTATGAATTATCGTCTCATACTCTAACACATTCACTTCACATGGTTACACATTCCTATATTTCACATGGTTCATTTTCAAACATTTCACATGTACACATGTTCACATTCTAACATAATAGTTCACATGATTTCACATTTCACATTCACATGTTCACATATACACAATTACACATGTTCACGTATACACATTTTACACATGTTCACATTCACATTTTCCACATGTTCACATTCACATTTCACAATTATTTGCCGTGACACATAGTCCAAACCACCACTAGAAGGACACATCACATACACATAACACATAGCACATCACCTAGGCAAAACAGTGATGACTCTTGGCACTGCGCAGACCGGGAGAACACGTCTCCACCCTAACCAGTGGTACTTGTCCACCTCCAGGATTTCATCCTAATGCCCTTAGGATATCTTAACACATTGAACCTTCTCATGGGGACTTTCCATGATACAGTTCCACAGCCCTCTATGGAAGCAGTGTCACACACGGCACATTTTACACATTACACATTCGATTAACACACGTTTTACATATGATATTCACACTTTCTTATTTATGCACATGGTTCTGTTCATCCCTAGCATGATGCCACTAATAACAGAAATCAAGCATTTAGTAGCTCTCATGGATTAATTGGAACACACCTCATTTAACCTTAATCATGGTACATGTATTTATAACTCATTTTCACCTGGAAATCTCATAGTGTAGGCTACTGTTATCAATATTCTTGAAAATTTAACCACATGCTGTTTTCGGGTATAATAACACACATACAAATTTCACAGTTTTCTGAATTCACATGCATTTATAGAAATTAAAACATTCAGTTTCATGCCATTCATAAACTAAGTCAACATAGAACATGACATGGATTTCAGATTTGGTCATGCACAGTCATGAACCCACATTCATATTGGCACAAGAAATTTTTCCCAAATTTATTTCCAACACACGATTTATTAAAATTTTCACAAGGTCTACACATGCTTTCTATTTCTCATGTAGGATTATAAAAATTCACATGAATATGGGAAAATTCCCAAATTTGCAGGGCATGGACTGATACCTACAAACATGTTCATAAAATTCTACAGCATTTAATTCCTCAGAAATCATGGGAACAAAATTTAACATGCATAACCTCTTTCCTACACATGCTTTTCAATAATTCTAATAAATTATGCCATGTACAGAAAAATACAGGAATTTCACACACATCACATTATCTATTTTACATAACATATAAAATTTACATTATATCCTCATGCGTAGAAATCCGGAAATTAAAGATATATGGCAGAACAGTTCACTATTCTGTCAAGAAGAACTCAACGGCATACTATGGACGTTTACAAGAGTTGGCGGCAACATCGTTGGCCGCTGACTAAAGATCTCAACGGCAATAGGTCTGCCGTCAAGTTCGGACCTGTGTAAAAACACAGTCCGAGCTCTAAAGAACGGTGAATGTAGGGGATCCAGGACACGAGGAAAATCCATAAAAATGATAGAAACCTCCTAGACACATACATGGACAAGGTGAAAGGGTTACTTGCCTTTGGAAAACTCCTAAAGGGATCAAAATGGTTGGAGAAGCTCTCCTTGGGCAGTCCCAAGAAGCCTCCAAGATGCCTCCACTCCGGCTTCTGTGATGCTCCCCTCTGCAATCCAGGGCCGGGGATGTGTAGCCGGATGTGTTGTCTCCCTCCTTGTCGAAGTAGATCTCCAGTGAAGCCTTGGATCGCCGGATCAAAGCCTCCAAACTCCAAGTTTTCTCACAGGTTCTAGGGTTTTGTTTTTCTCCTTGCAAAGAGCCAAGAGAGCTCTTTGGGGTTGCAACAAGGGCTCTTTAGAGAGGACCCTCTCACCCCACGCAAGAGGTCGGTTGGAAGGCCAAGGAGCCGTTGGGGGAGTGGTTGGTATCTCCAATCAAAGGCATGGCACACCATGCTGCTGCAGACTGGCCTGTCAGGAAGTAGACGTCCACCGATAAGGCCGTCTACTTACTAATAGACGTCCACCGATATGGACGTTAACAATGAGTGAACGTCCATTCATGTTGACGTCGACTAACCCTTCGGCCAGAACCCAAAACCATGCAAAACCCTAATTTCTCCTAAGTTCATGCATGCAATACATAGGGTGTAATGTACACACTCATTATGTCACGAAAGCAACCGATATATACAACTAAGTATATACATACATTCATAAGTACACCAAGATAATGTATACATAATACTTATATGATAATGCATATACATATACAAGCATAAAATTGCACACAATAAAATAATAAGGACAAAATTCGAGGGCTTACACCCTCTCCCCTTAAAGAAACTTCGTCCTCGAAGTTAGGACAACACTACTCAAACAAAAGGGGATACTTCTTCTTCATCGCTCCTCAGCTCCAAGTAGCCTCCTCCCGCGAGAAGTTACGCCATAGAACTTTCACCGACGCAATACTCTTGTTCCGGAGATGCTGAACCTTCGGTCAAGAATGGCTACGGGTGCTCGACATACGAAAGATCTGGCTGGATCTCCACTGGCTCATGACTAATCACATGAGACGGATCTCGGACATACTTCCTGAGCATAGATACGTGGAATACCGGGTGAACGCTAGCCAAAGCTGGGGGTAATGCTAGCTCGTACGCCACGTTGCCCAAACGTCTGAGAATCTCATATGGGCCAATGAATCTAGGGCTCAATTTACTATGCCTGCCAACCTGACGACACCTCGAGTAGGCGATATCTTCAAGAAGACATGATCACCAACCTCGAACTCCAAATCCTTTCTCCTGTTGTCGGCATAACTCTTCTACCTATCCTGGCCGCAAAAAGCTCTCTTCTGATAAGCTGGATCTTATCCGAAGTTTCCTGAACCAACTCCGGTCCGATCAACTGCCTATCACCAGTCTCCTCCAACATAAAGGAGATTTGCAGGCCTACATACAACGCCTCAAATGGAGCCATACCAATGCTAGCATGACACTGTTGTTGTATGCGAACTCCACAAGAGGTAAATGGCGATCCCAATCATCCTTCCAATCCAGCACACACGCTCTTAACATATCCTCGAGCGTCTGGATAGTCCTCTCGGACTGTCCATCAGTCTGGGGATGAAATGCCGAACTGAGCTTCAGCTCCGAACCTAAAGCATCCTGAAGACCTTTCCACAACCTCGAAGTAAATCTCGGATCTCGATCTGAAATGATCGACTTCGGCACACCATGCAACCTAATGATACCGCTAACATACAATTTAGCTAAGCTCTCTACTGACTGCTTCTTCTTCATAGGCAGAAATGAGCAGTCTCGAGAATCTATCTACAACTACCCAAATCGAGTCATTGCCCCTTCTAGATCGAGGCAAACCCGATACGAAATCCTTAGTGACAGCTTCCCACTTCCATACGGGGATATCCATCCTCTACATAAGGCGGATGGTCGCTGCCGCTCGGCTTTCACCTGCTGACATACTAGACATCTAGACACATAATCCGCGACATCCTTCTTCATGCCGGACCACCAAAATGATCTCTTCAAATCCTGATACATCTTAGTGTACCCGGATGAATAGAGAATCGCGATCTATGAGCCTCCGCTAACACATGCTCACGGACATCTACTACATCAGGGACACAAACGCGGTGCTGAAATCTAATCACACCGTCCTCATCACGAGCAATGCCCGCCTTACCCACTAACTCTAACAATCTAGGATCGGCTTTCTGCTGCTCAATCACCTCATCCAAGATAGAGGATCTAAGGGATAGCTGAGCTACAAAAGCCTGACACAGCGATGGCTCTAACTCGGTCATAGAGCACGCTGCATCCTCCAACATCTTCCAATCCTGCTGGAGCGAAGACCTCTTCCTACTAAGAGCATCCGCTACGACGTTCGCCTTTCCAGGATGATACTGAAGGTCGAAGTCATAGTCCTTCAAGAACTCAATCCATCTCTCTGCCTCAGGTTTAATTCCTTTTGGAGAAAAGATACCTCAAGCTCTTGTGGTCGGTAAACACCTCAAATCTGACACCATAAAGATAGTGCCTCCAGATCTTTAGTGCATGAACCACAGCTGCTAACTCCAAATCATGAGTCGGATAGTTCCTCTCATGCTCCTTCAACTGACGAGAAGCATAAGCCACTACCCTCTCTTGTTGCATGAGCACACAACCTAAACCAATCTGAGATGCATCCGTATAAATGGCAAAGCCCTCTAGACCACTAGGCAATACCAATACCGGAGCAGAAGTAAGCTTAGCCTTCATAGCTGAAAGCTACGCTCACATGCCTCAGACCACACGAACTTCTCACCCTTCCGGGTCAGCTTTGTCAAAGGGGCGGCGATGGATGAGAAACCCTCAATGAATCGCCGATAATAACCAGCTAACCCAATAAAGCTACCAATCTCCAAAGGGGTCCTGGGAATCTCCCAATCCATGACTGCCTGGACCTTTGCTGGATCAACAGCTACACCAACGCCGGAGATGACATGCCCGAGGAAATGAACCTCGCGCAACCAGAAATCGCACTTGCCGAATTTAGCATACAACTTGTGCTCACGAAGAACCTCTAAGACTAACCTCAAATGCTGACGGTGCGTGGCCTCATCCGAGAATAGACCAACACGTCGTCAATAAACACAATAGCATGCAAATTAAATAGCAACTACTTGGTTGTTTTATTAATTTACCTGGGCCTCCAACTGGGCATGGAGTGCTGCCTGGGTGTGTGCCTGGGTCTACATGGCCTGCACCAGACCTTGCATGAACACTCCATAGTCCACTGGCGGCGGTGGGGGAAGCACAGGGCCTCGTGGTGCTGGGGCCTGTTGCTCCGCCTGATCATCACGCCTCTGCTCGTCGTCGCGAGCTGACGCACCTCCACGTCGTCCACGGGAAGCCATGGCTGTAATAAAATTTCAGCCACCATTAGAACTAGGTTACTAAGCTTCCTAACCATTTTCTTATCATTTTTTTTTTCCATTCATATTAGTCGTTTCTACCCATGTGGACAATCTATAAAGATTTAGCATGCAATGAGGATGATGATTCATGTATATTCATGTAAAATCTCAATCGGTTGCTCTGATACCAATCTCTGTGACGACCCTCATTATACCGGTACGGTTATACCAACCCACGTCGGTATAGTAAGGTTATCACAGTGGGACATTTACCAAACACTATCACATGATTGAGATATACACAAATATAGACACAGAGTCGCGGAAATAAAGGACTAACTGTCATCACATTTCATCATCCACATTTCTCATACATGATCCATATAGAAAATTAAAGGACTAAACTTTCATAATTGAAATTAAACCAAACTACATTGTCCACAAAATTAAAGTTCTACATTTAATACATAATTCGTCCACAATTACAAAATGATAACTCTAATGCGAGCTACAATTTACATACTATGAAACAAAAAGGGACACAACGTCAACTCCACAAGCTACTCTCCACGCTCGGAGTCGCTCTCCACTGTCTCCTCCAAAAGTGTGTCACCAACTAAACCTTTACGCCGAAGCAAGGAGTGAGTCTAAAAGACTCAGCAGGTAACTCCATACACATCATTCATGCATACATCATAGTAGGTCTACTATTTCAATTTGCAAGGCAACATACAGCATGCTTGAACATTAATAAGAGACAACCTATCATGGTATTTCTACAAAATCAAAACACATGGTACATGTTTTAAGATGTTTCAAATAACACTTCCTATCACATGCTTTCTACTCATTTAATCACATGAAGACTACACTTCCAATTTGACTATAACATGATAGCAATTTACATGGGATTAGAAATATCATAGCATGAATTATCGTCTCATACTCTAACACATTCACTTCACATGGTTACACATTCCCATATTTCACATGGTTCATTTTTCAAACATTTCACATGTACACATGTTCACATTCTAACATAAATAGTTCACATGATTTCACATTTCACATTCACATGTTCACATATACACAATTTACACATGTTCACGTATACACATTTTACACATGTTCACATTCACATTTTCCACATGTTCACATTCACATTTCACAATTTATTTGCCGTGACACATAGTCCAAACCACCACTAGAAGGACACATCACATACACATAACACATAGCACATCACCTAGGCAAAACAGTGATGACTCTTGGCACTGCGCAGACCGGGAGAACACGTCTCCACCCTAACCAGTGGTACTTGTCCACCTCCAGGATTTCATCCTAATGCCCTTAGGATATATTAACACATTGAACCTTCTCATGGGGACTTTTCCATGATACAGTTCCACAGCCCTCTATGGAAGCAGTGTCACACACGGCACATTTTACACATTACACATTCCGATTACACACACGTTTACATATGATATTCACACTTTCTTATTTATGCACATGGTTCTATTCATCCCTAGCATGATGCCACTAATAACAGAAATCAAGCATTTAGTAGCTCTCATGGATTAATTGGAACACACCTCATTTACCTTAATCATGGTACATATATTTATACTCATTTTCACCTGGAAATCTCATAGTGTAGGCTACTGTTATCAATTTTCCTGAAAATTTAACCACATGCTGTTTTCGGGTATAATAAAACACATACAAATTTTCACATTTTTCTGAATTCACATGCATTTATAGAAATTAAAACATTCAGTTTCATGCCATTCATAAACTAAGTCAACATAGAACATGACATGGATTTCAGATTTGGTCATGCACAGTCATGAACCACACATACATATTGGCACAAGAAATTTTTCCCAAATTTATTTCCCAACACACGATTTATTAAAATTTTCACAAGGTCTACACATGCTTTCTATTTCTCATTGTAGGAATTATAAAAATTCACATGAATATGGGAAAATTTCCCAATGTTGCAGGGCATGGACTGATACCTACAAACATGTTCATAAAATTCTACAGCATTTATTCCTCAGAAATCATGGGAACAAAATTTAACATGCATAACCTCTTTCCTACACATGCTTTTCAATAATTCTAATAAATTATGCCATCTACAGAACAATACAGGAATTTCACACCATCACATTATCTATTTACATAACATATAAAATTTACATTATATCCTCATGCGTAGAAATCCGGAAATTAAAGATATAGGGCAGAACAGTTCATTGTTCTGTCAAGAAGAACTCAACGGCATACTATGGACGTTTACAAGAGTTGGCGGCAACATCGTTGGCCGCTGACTAAAGATCTCAACGGCAATAGGTCTTGCCGTCAGTTCGGACCTGTGTAAAAACACAGTCCGAGCTCTAAAGAATGGAATGTAGGGGATCCAGGACACGAGGAAAATCCATAAAAATGATAGAAACCTCCTAGACACATACATGGACAAGGTGAAGGGTTACTTGCCTTTGGAAAAACTCCTAAAGGGATCAAAAGGTTGGAGAAGCTCTCCTTGGGCAATCCCAAGAAGCCTCCAAGATGCCTCCACTCCGGCTTCTGTGATGCTCCCCTCTGCAATCCAGGCCGGGGATGTGTACCGGATGTGTTGTCTCCCTCCTTGTCGAAAGTAGATCTCCCGGTGAAGCCTTGGATCGCCGGATCAAAGCCTCCAACTCCAAGTTTTCTCACGGTTCTAGGGTTTTGTTTTTCTCTTTGCAAAGAGCCAAGAGAGCTCTTTGGGGTTGCAACAGGGCTCTCTTAAGAGAGGACCCTCTCACCCCACGCAAGAGGTCGGTTGGAAGGCCAGGAGCCGTTGGGGAGTGGTTGGTATCTCCAATCAAAGCATGCACACCATGCGCTGCAGACTGGCCTGTCAGGAAGTAGACGTCCACCGATAAGGCCGTCTACTTACTAATAGACGTCCACCGATATGGACGTTAACAATGAGTGAACGTCCATTCATGTTGACGTCGACTACCCTTCGGCCAGAACCCAAAACCATGCAAAACCCTAATTTCTCCTAAGTTCATGCATGCAATACATAGGTGTAATGTACACACTCATTATGTCACGAAAGCAACCGATATATACACAACTAAGTATATACATACATTCATAAGTACACCAAGATAATGTATACATAATACTTATATGATAATGCATATACATATACAAGCATAAAATTGCACACAATAAAATAATAAGGACAAAATTCGAGGGCCTTACAACACACCAGCACCCTAGCCTTGGTCTTCTTCTTTCTCTTTTCCCGGTGCAAGAAGGCAGCCACTTCTTTCACAGGTCAGAGCCACCTCCTGGTACAAACCCCAGTTCTGTTCTGCTAGACACAAACCCCTAGCTAGGTTCTACACTGTATACAGTCCTACAACAGGACAAAGATCTTTCTAGAAAAGAAAGAATACGGCTGAGAGTTGGAATAGATGACACCAACTAAAATAAACTCTCAGCTAAAAAAACTCTCTCCCCAGATTACAAGATGCACCAGAGAGAGTGAAGAGAGGAGAAGGAGCTTGAAGTGGGAAGGCTTCAGATGCTTGAACCACTTCTTCTTCTTGGGCTCGGGCTCTTTCTCTCTTTTCCTGTTAGTGTATTTGGAGTTCAGTTCCTCACAAGATGTACACTCCTTCAAAGATCTTCAAGAAAGCTCTTCTCTTCTTCTTCAGCCTTACGTCATCTTTTATATGAGCAATTTGATCAATCCGTTGAAGAGATCTGTTGAAACTCTTCTAGTCGTTGCTGATCTTTCTATCCTTTTTTCTTCTTCTCAACTGTCAGCCACTTGGTGGTCTTCGAGGTTTGCAAGCATAGAAGAAAGTGTTTAGATAAAAGAGTGTTTCTGTCAAAAAGGTTCATACCTCTATGTTTCCTGTGGTCACCTAGAAGTAGTAAGTAACCCCTTTTTTGTTGGCAGGAAAGAAGAGATCTAGAAAGATAAGCAAAAAGATTTCCTGTCAATAAGATAGAAGATTACGCAAATCAATAATGTATGACTTTTTCACTAGATGCCAAAAGACACTTTGAAATATAAAGGAAATCTATGTTTAAATGATCGAATCCATGTTTGAGTGACCAAATCCATGTTTTTACAAGCGAATCCATGTTTGAGGCAAATCGATGTGTCACTTATCAAATCCTCATCATGAGACCAAATTGATGTGAGAGCAAATCCATGTTTCACTTATCAAATCCTTATGGGAGCAAATCGATGTGTGAGCAAATCCATGTTTAACTTATCAAATCCTTGTGAGAGCAAATCGATGTTTCATTTATCAAATCAATGTGAGAGGCAAATCGATGTTTCACTTATCAAATCGATGTTTGAAGCAAATCGATGTGAGAGCCAAATCGATGTTTCACTTATCAAATCGATATTTGAAGCAAATCGATGTTTCACTTATCAAATCGATATGAGAGGCAAATCGATGTTTTACTTATCAAATCGATGTTTGAAGCAAATCGATGTTTCACTTACCAAATCAATGTGAGAGGCAAATCCATATTTTCAAGCAAATCGATGTTGTAGTGAAATTTATGTTTTCAAGCAAATCGATGTGGCACTTTGTGAACTGAAATCGATATATATATTGAATGGACATCGATTTATCTTTTTAGTGCAAATCACACAACAATAATTCCATAAATTTATATTTATTAGGGAAAAAATAATATTACATGTATTTAATAATATTTAATTAATCATAAGTTTTGTTATCAACAAAATATCATAAATTTATATTATTAGGAAAATATGATATTAAATATTTTTAATAATATTTAATTAATCATAAATTTTGTAATCACCAAAATATAAGGGTAAAATATAGGAGTGGTTCAACAAAACCCACTATCAAACTGAAAACACCGAAGCTGGTTCGGTGGATTCCTCCTTCATATGGCTACTGTTTGAATGTGGATGGTGCTTGCAAAGGTAATCTTGACCCCTGTGGTGGTGGTGGTTGTCTGCGGGACTCTAATGGGGATGTACATTTAAGCTTTGCATATTTCTATGGTCAAGGCAACAGTGTTATCGCTGAGGTGCGTGCACTTTGTGATGGTATGAGGTTGGCGGAGCATCGCGGTCTTTCTATTTCAGATGTTTATTCATATTCTCTGCTGTTGGCTCAGTCTTTTATTTTAGATAAATGTCCTTCGTGGAAATGCTCATGGTGGTGGAGAATATCTAAGGCCTTTCTGATCAAATTTAACATCACAGTGCTTCATGTTTACCGGGAGACAAATAGGGTGGTTGACGCCCTTGCTTCATTTGCTTGTGAGAGAGGCGAGTCTTCAGTCTTCACTAGTTCCTCCTTCCCCCACATTTGTAAGGGCCCAGTTGTACTTGATAAAACTGGCCTACCGTCTATTAGGTTAGTCTAGTTTCTCGATTTTTTTAAGGGTATGCCCCGTTGATCCATGTATATATTTTCTTATGTTATCTATAAAATTATTTGGGCCGAGTACAACCAGGGGAGTGAGAACGTTATCTCCCTCTGAGAGGTAGCGCACTTAGCTGGTTTATTCATGGCCGTGTCCTGGCGGCGGTGCCAAGAGGGTCGCATCTGTCTCATAATCGATTGACCAGCGATCAATCGATTATTAGCAGAGCGACGAGCTTTCCATACTTCTGGTTGTGTTCTAAGGTTTTGGCTTGCTCGTGCGTGCCATGATTGGCCGAAGGCCCTCTCGAGGGTCTGTGCATGCCTCTTGCTTGCTGGGCTTGTCGTGGGTTACAAGCCAGCAGTTCGGCATGGTTCTTGTTGTGCCTGCCCTGCCTATTCGCCTGGTGCTTGGCACTTGAGGGCTTGTCCCGTTCAGAGGTTGTCTCTGTTGCCTGAGACCCCCATCCTTGGGAGCCTGTTGAGGGAGTGCTCCGGGATACGAGCGTGCTCGAGTTGGTGGACTCTAGAGCGGAAGGGAAAACGAGGTTTGGACAGCGGCGCTGAGTCGTTTGTAGAGCTCTCTTGTCTGGAGCGGGATGCCGAGGTTGTTGAGGTGTTTTCTTCCCGGCGCGGCTCAGATAGTCCTTTGTCTCACTGCCTTTCTCTATGTTGGTTCCGGACCCACATAGTGGTGCTAGGCGTGGGGCCGCAGCTTGGCCAAGCTGCGGTGTTGCGTGCGTTTGTGTGTTTCTGTGGCGGCTTTGCCTCACTCTTTCACGGATGGGAGGCAGGAGCTAGGCTGGCGAGCATAGGGCGTGGACGGCATGTCCCCCTCTTAGCTGCTAGCAGCGGTGGCTGGGTTGCCGTTGTTGTGACGACGTTTCCTCACGACGCTTCCAAGTACGACTCGTTACCCTAGCTTACACGACGGTTATAGCCTGGCTATGTCTAGTCTCCGTGGGCGTCGTTGGTCTGGTCTTATGCAGACCCGTGCTTCTGGTGGTTTTTGCTCTGTGTCCTCTCTGTTCTGTGGTCCTGTTCTTGGGCGCCAGTCCGTGGTGGCACCGGCATGTGTGGCTTCCCGACCTCGTGGTGTTTGGGAGTCCGGGGTGGTTCTGTTTGTCGGCCCTCAACCTTGTGGAGGTCCGAGGTGGCCGTGCTTGTGGTGAGACGTCGTTCTCGCCTGGTTCTTGTGTGGTCTTAACGGGTGTGCCGAGGGTTGCTTCCGCTTTTTGCCCGACTCCGTTGGTTTCTGTAGGAGTCGTGTGTGTATCACGACCTTGGTTGGTGGACGTGACATTGCACTGTTCTATTCTGCTGCTTAGTAGTACCCTGTTGTAGGTGTTCCTCGCTTTACAGCTTTCTAGTGTAGTTTCTTGTTTTCGGAGTTCCTACTGCTCTGGCCGGTGAGGGACTGGTAATCCCTACTGGGCCTTGTTCGCAAGGCTCACCCCTTACTTCTTTCAGCTAGGGGCTCGTCGTTGTGGGAGCTCGGTGTCGGACGGGTTGCAGAGGCGGCTGTGGCGTCGTGTGTTGTCAGCAGCAGTCTGAGCGAGTGTTGTGAGCTCTTGTACCTAAGTGAGTTGAGAGTTGTGCTTTGCAAGTTCTCAGGATATGCCCCTTAAGGACTGCACCTTTTCTTGGACATGTGCTTTTACTTGGGACACGTTGTACAGTTGTTATATTGTTATAGTTATTTAAATTCAGTACATATCTCACTAGACTATTTCTTCTAACCCTTCCGGGTCTTCGGATCCGTGGGTGGTGACGTGAACTTCGGGGTCCCTGACGAGGGTCCGGAAGGTCAGGTCGTTACAGTGGTATCCGAGCGTGGGTCTACTAAGGTTTGTAATGAGTTAATTACTATAGATGTCCCAAAGGAAGGTACTAGTACGCTGCTGACACCATCCGACTATTGTTAGGCTTGTGCTTTCAATTGTTTTACAGGCGTGCGGCTTCCCTGCAAGATTCGTGTGCATGCTGCAGTGGGTTGTAGCTGCTGCTGTGTCGCGTGCCTGGCGAGTGTGTTCGTGTCGTGGTGGCGTGATTGGCGGTGGACTCGCTGGCAGTGGTCTTCCCCGTGTGGAGGACGATTGCAGGCAAGTCTAGGTACGGTGCTCCTGGTCGTCTTCGGTGCATTTGGGTGTGTGTGTCGTTGTGGCTAAAAGAGCCTGCGTGTGGTGTGGCCTTCACCGGTGCAGGGTCGTTGCCTGTGGAACTGGTGGAAGGTGTCCTTGCCTTGTTGGCTGTTCCCCTGTTAATTGGGGTGTGTGCTGCCTTTCTTGTGTGTGTGGTCTTTTGTCTGTGCGCTGTTGTGCGCTGTGCTCTACTTGGTCGGCGTTGTTGCTTGGGCTAAGCAGATGTTCTGTGTGTCGTGTTGCATCGCTGGTTGAGCTCTGCGACACTTGCCTGTGGTAGTTGTCGGCCTGGCGCTGGCTGGTTGTGAGCTTTGGTAAGGTGCTCCCAGAGTCTTTCTCTGTTGGTTCTGGCGGAAGTGAGGTTTCCCTAAAACTGTGTTGTGCTTGTTTCTAGTTACTGTGCGTTACCCTCTGGGTTGAGGTGCATCGCTTGGTTGCCCTGTGTTCTGGTGAGGTTTCCCAGAACCGTTTGCTGTTGTCCTGGTGAGGGTTTCTCTCAGGACTGTTCCGTGCTCGTTTCTATCTATTGCTGTGCTACCTCAGGGTCTGAGGTGTGCTGTTGGTTTGGCTGGTGCGTTCTGGCAGGTTTTCCCAGAACGTCGCCTTGGTGGTTCTGGTGGAGGTTCTCCTAGGATCGACTTGCGTTGCTTCCACAGTTCTGCTTGCTGCAGTGTTCTCTCTGATGGTCCCTGTTGTTTGGTCGTTTGGGTTGTGCGTTCGGGTGAAGGTTCCTCCCAGGATCACCCTTTGTCGTTTCTGGCAGAGGTTCTTCCCAGGAGTGCTCTGTGTTCGTTTCGGGCCACCGTTGTGTTGCCCCTGTGGTTCGAAGTGTGCCGTTTGGTTGGGCTGCGTTCTGGTGAGGTTCTCCTAGGATTTCTCTTGGCGCTTTTAGTGGTGGTTCTCCCCAAAGCTGCCCGGTGTTTATTTTGGTTGTCGCTGCTCTCTCTCTGTAGAGATGAGCTGTCATTGTTGCCAGTTGGACTGTCTGTGTTACAGTCTGCTTGGGCGTTGTCGGTCAAGGTGTGGTGCCTTCGACCGTGTGTCCGGCCGTTGTGCTGGCTAGGTTGCCTTGCTGTTCATTTCCGAGTTTCTCGGCTGCGCTGGTGGGACTTCGTGTGTCCCCATGGTCGGGTGAGTGCCGTGGGTGTTTGGCTGGCTGTGCTTCTTGTGGAAGTGTCAATCTTGCATTGTGGATTTTCCCTCTCGTGTGTGGAAGAGACTCATTGCGTTGCGTGTCTCCTTCCTTTGCTTTCCGTTGGTTGCTCGGGGTGGCGATGCTCCACTGTGGTGTTGTGTTTCTAGGGTGCACATCGTTGCGACCTTCTGGTGGAGTCATCTTCCCTTGAGTTGTTTTTGGGTTGAGCTGGTTGCTCCCCTCGTGCTGTCATTTCCTTGTGGCACCATAGGTCGGTGGACCTGTTCGTGAAGTTTGTTGTTGATTGTTTCTTGCTGCCTGCCTGGACAATTTGGGGCATTGGGTCCCTATTGGTTTAGTGCAAGGTAGTATTATTTTATGCGAGCGCGATGTTGCTCTTGTTCTCGTCGCTCGCGTGACTTCTCGATTGGGCTGGTGACTGATGCTAGCTGTTGCTAGTAGCATGAGGTTGTTCCCTGATGTTGTGCTTGACTCTCAGGCATTTTTCTTAGTTATTGTCAGTAACTGTGTACTCTGTCAAGTTTCGCTGGCGATAGAGTGAGTTGCTGACTGGCGTTTCTCGTGTTACTGCTGGCAAATGCGTCCTCTGTCGGGCCTTGCTGGAGACAGAGTGGGTTGCCGATCGGTTGGCCCACACTACAAGAAAAATCGGAAATAGAGACCTGAATATTCGGTCTCTATTCGGTCTCTATTCATCCCTAAACAGCTCAGAGACCGAATAGTGACCGATTTGTCGGTGAGAAATTTTTGGTCACAAATCTGTGACCGACTTATTCGGTCCCCTATTCGTCACTAATAGGGACCGAATCAGTTCGGTCCCTAATTAGGGACCGAATATTCGGTCCCAATTCTGTCCCTATTTTAGGGACCGAACTGGGACCGAATCAGTTCGATCCCTAAATAGGGACCGAATTTCGATCCCTATTCGGTCCCTAAAATAGGGACCGAACTGGGACCGAATAAGTTCGGTCCCTAAATAGTGACTGACTATTCAGTCACTTCGGTCCCTAAAATAGGGACCCAAGTGGACTGAATCAGTTCGGTCCCTAAATAGTGACTGATTATTCAGTCACTATTCGGTCCCTAAAATAGGGACCGAACTGGGACCGAATCTGTTCGATCCCTAATAGGGACCGACTCTCAGTCACTATTCGGTCCCTATTTTAGGGACCGAACTGGACCGAATCAGTTCGGTCCCTAATAGGGACTGAACTGATTCGATCCCCAATTCGTCCCTATTTTAGGGACCGAATAGTGACTGAATAATCAGTCACTATTTAGGGACTGAATTGACTGATTATAATCGGTCACTAATCGGTCTCTATTTTTTAATATTTTTTTAATATATACATTTTTAGGATTGGACATTTTAAATAATAACATATCCACAACAAATATAATTGTCTACAAGAAAATGTCAAAACACAACAATAATAAAAATATCCACAACAATAATATTGTCCACAAGAATAATAAATGTCCACAATATAAAAATAATCAAAATCTACAACACATATAATAAAAATATCTACAACAAATAATAATAAATGTCCACAACATCAACAATAATAAAATATCCACAACACAACAATAATAAAAATATCCACAACACACAATAATAAAATGTCCACAATATCAGAATAATAAATGTCCACACATCAAAATAAAATATCCACAACATCACAATAATAAAATGCCAACAATAATAAAAATGTCTACAAATAATATATGAAATGAAAATCATGAATCCTCGTCCTCGTGCTCGTCTCCTCCACTCCACCCATGAAGGAACCTACATACATATATAACAATAATAAGTTAAAATTAAATACTATTATAAGCAATAACTTATTTTAGAAGCATAAATTAAATACTATTATAAGTAACAAATTATTGAATTTCATATATTTTTATTCACTCACTTTCGGACAATATTTTGATCGCACTATAATTTTTGTCACACAAATCGGGTCCGAATTGAACTCCGTCAGTTACCACAAATCACACTCATCGCCCCGACCATGCCGGAACAAACCGGAGGCCAATCGGATGAGTATTTCTAATTTTGGACCCACAAACCTAAGTTTTTCATTTCTTAACTAAACTACTTGTTTATTGTGACTTTGAGCGCCGAGCTCAAACCGGGAGTCCGAATTGAACTCCGTCAGTTTCCACAAGTCACACTCATTGCCCCACCGTGCTGGAACAAACCAGAGGCAATCGGATGAGTATTTTTAATTTTGGACCCACAAACCTAAGTTTTTCATTTCTAAACTAAATTAACTTGTTTATTGTGACTTTGAGCGCCGAGCTCAAAACGGGAGTCCGAATTAAACTCCGTCGGTTTCCACAAGTCACACTCATCGCCCCGACCGTGCTGGAATAAACCGGAGGCCAATCGGATGAGTATTTTTATTTTAGACCCACAAACCTAAGTTTTTCATTTCTTAACTAAACTAACTTGTTTATTGTGACTTTGAGCGTTGAGCTCAGACCGCGAGTCCGAATTGAACTCCGTCAGTTACCACAAATCACACTCATCGCCCCGACCGTGCTAGAACAAACCGGAGGCCAATCGGATGAGTATTTCTAATTTTGCACCCACAAACCTAAGTTTTTCATTTCTTAACTAAACTACTTGTTTATTGTGACTTTGAGCATCGAGCTCAAACCGGGAGTCTGAATTGAACTCCGTTAGTTTCCACAAGTCACACTCTCGCCCCGACCGTGCTGGAACAAACCAGAGGCCAATCAGATGAGTATTTCTAATTTTGAACTTCTAAACCTTAGTTCTTCATTTTTCATCTAAACTAACTTGTTTATTGTGACTTTGAGCGTCGAGCTCAAATCGAGAGTCCGAATTGAACTCAGTCGGTTTCCACAAATCAAATGGTTAAGAGCACAGTCTCATATGCAATGATATTGTTGAGGAGGTGCTATTCCTCCCAACCAACCATGCCTCAGATAGTATAATTATCTATGTCAACATGCACAGTAAAGCCTACAACCATAAAACTTTTTTACTAGAAATAACTTGAACTGTTTAATATGTTAATATGTACTTTAAAACCCAAAATTCATCCTGCATTAAAATACATTCACACATCCTGCAAAAAATATATTCACGCATCCACACATAATATAAAAGGTGAGTCACCACCCAGGCTCGCTGGATTAAATAAAATGAGCCACCACCCCCAGCTCGCTGGATTAAATAGAGATGAGCCCCACCCAGCTCCCAATACAGAAGTAATAGACCAATACAAAGCTAAGCCAGGGAACAGTTTCAGATGAAACTTGATTTGAGACCACAAGGTGACAAAACTACAGGCTTGAAGTATGATACACCCATACAAACATGTATTCTGATGTGTTTATTGTTTTCACTCTTCTGGTTGTCAACATTCTACATGGCAATTCAAGAAAAATCATTAACAACATTTTCAATGTACAACTTATGTCACATTCATCAAAATAGTTCAAATTATCTAGTCCTTTTGGTTTGTTTTTTGTTTCTTGTTTTTAATATACAGTCATTTCGTTAAGCCAACACATCTTTTACAAACCCTTGAGATGACAAGTGGGCTAATTAGAACATTGAACCCATCTTAAGAAAATCAACATGTTGACAAGTGATGGATCATTTTTACAGACCAGCTAAGCACTCACTGTCAAAGCTACAAAGGTAGAATAGCGCAGAGAGAACTAAGATGGATTTAAGCCAAAGTTGACGCACCATATCCTTCCATAGAGATAATCTGCAAATCACCTCCAAAATAGCGTGCATAGAGACGACTTATGGGCAGCCCATATCCATATCCCGCCATAGTCACTCCATCATTTCCACTACTAAAATCCTCACTAAGTGGATTTTCTCCTGTGCTATAAAGATATGTAAAATTTTAGGAAGTCCACTCCTCGGTATGCCACCACCTTCATCTGAGATCTGCATTTAACAAAGCAGACATGTTACAGAGGATGTGTATATAAGCAGTAACTATGCCTTCATGATCTGCCAAACAGAGCATAGTGCCTCAAAGGCTTTTTTTTTTAGATGTGGATAATACCACAGCATATATTGATAGAAGAAGGATTGTACAGTGTAGAGGTATAAAGAGACAAAGATCTCTATACAACCAAAAGACCCAACCCAAAACACTTGACATCTGAGCTCCCCAAAGACAAAAAGAGTTGGGAACTAGATGAGTCAACTTTTCCCAAGTGCTTGGCCCACATACAAACTCTGTTTCTTATAAATTGAACAATGCTTTCCTTAGATCTTGATTCTCTCCTAAAAACTCTACTGTTCCTCTCATTCCACAAGGTCCATAGGGTGGCATGAAGAATGAGCTGCCGATTTAAGCCTCAAAGGCATGTATAATGGCTAGCAAAAGAAAAGTTATCGATGAATTACATTGCTAATCTTTGGCCAATTCAATGCTAAAGTAATTGAAGATATCAAACAAAGAACAGAGTAATGCAGAGACTCTAGACAAGAGGTCTATCTCCTTTTTAACAACTTCACAGTATGCACCAATATTGGAACAATTATTAGTCTACACACCTGAGGAGTAGATAAGTTTGGGGCATTTGAATTTTCAGGCCATTAACTATATAACTTTGACCTTCAAGATTGAAACTGTTGATTTCAAATGTAAATATAAAAAAAAATTGAATTGACATACATAGGTTTGTTGTTTGAGACAAGATTGCTATCCAAAGGAGCACAGGAAACATGAGTACATAAACCCACTGGCTATGCAATAAACTAGATGAGTTGAAGTCTAAGGATGCCTAAGGAGATAATGAAAGCTTTGGAGTCCCCCATGTGATACAGGCAGTGGCTGGTGCAAAGCAGAGTGAAACACAAGAGATTGATGAATAAATCCCATGTCCTAAGCCAACAGGTCAGTCATCCAGATTTCAAAAACTTGATGAGAGATGATCACTTTTAACAGTGAAGTTATTTGGTTGAAAGTTCAATAGGAAAGCAATGTCTACCATGGCTAGCAGCCGAGCCATGATGTTCATGGAACCTGATACCTTAGATACATAGATGGGTTGGAAGCATCTAACATAAAAAGACTACAAGTAAATTGTAGAAACCATATCTTTTAGTGAATAGGAGACAACTATAAGAGATACAACGATAAGGGATTGAATACCTTTATCGTAACATCCTTATCCCATCAGCAACTATGATTTTAATAGGAGGTACATCTCTATCAGAAATCATAGATCGTTCCTGGACTGCACGCAATGAGTTATTGACCAGTTCAACATCATCATATGCAAATGCGAAGGCACGTACCTGTTCCAAGGATAAATATTTAGTACATTCAAATATAACATCCAGCAAGTGTGATTCAGTTAAGAATCTTGCATATGACACATAACAAATGAGAAGATCTATGATGACACTAAAATCCATGTTATAGGCTATCACGGTGAAGGGCCCAGCTAAGCAATGGACTGAAAAATACGAGTGCCATGTGATGAATATCAACAAGGACTTACGGGAAGTGAAATCTGGATCTCCATAGATGACAACATCAGAGCACTTCTATATTTCCGCATACAAACAACACGAGCATCTTCACTGGCGTATGTGCAACACTGATGGGTGACATTCTGGTGTTTATGGACCAATGCAGCCAGGTTCTGGATTGGGATCATGCAAAGCGACATGCTGTCCTGCCTTTCAAGAAAAGAAAATCGCAGCAATTGAGCGGAACACCTTATAGAATGTCATGATCCAAGGTCAGCAGGTCTCCAAAACTATGCAAGCATGTATTCACAAAAAAGGAAAGCATGCACAAACTAACACACTCACCTCATAAGCATACGGATTCCAATCTCTAATACTCACCTGAAGACCACTGCAATTTCAGAGGAAACACGGAGGAGAACGATTTGATCAATCTAACACTACAAAAAGAAGAGCATATGTCAGCGGTTTGGAGCCGCTGCCAAATGTCCAGAAAACGCTGACATATTGTTATGTCCGCGCCTCTCCAGGCGCTGCCAAAGCCGCTGACAAAAACCCCGCGGACATAACTTATGTCAGCGCTTTACATGTAGCCGCTGCCATATAAATATTTATCCGCGCCTACTGCGGCCGCGGCCATAAAGTACTATTGGCAGCGGTTGGGACCACCGCGGCAATAGATTTACAGCAACGGCTGGAAGCCGCGGCCAATAAATGTTATGGCCGCGGCTTACAGCCGCGGCCATATAATTTTTGTCAGCGGTCTTAGGGCAGCGGCCATATGTCCATTTTTGTCAGCATGTTGTAGCCGCGGATATATGTTCTTTTGGCAGCGGCTATTGAGCCGCTGACATATGATCAGAAAGAAAAAAAAAATTATTTAAATACATACAACACTCTATACTCACATGTGAACCACCTGAATCATTCATTACATATATTATCATTGAGCCACCACCCAGGCTCGCTGGATCATTCAATCACATATCATTGAGCCACCACCCAGGCTCGCTGGATCATTCAATCACACATCATTGAGCCACCACCCAGGCTCGCTGGATCATTCAATCACACACATATAATATAATGCGTAAAAATTGTTATACAATATCCAGAACAATAGAAAATATGAATGTGTAATAAAATAAGGGGAAATCAAGAGACAGGAACATCATGATCTAAATAATCATCTGCCGCCTCATCTGTCTCAGTGTCGCTCTCGCTCTGAACTGGAGGAGGTACAGGTACAGGCTGGGTACGTGCCTGTGACGCCTGTATCTGGGAGAGGAGTACGCTCATCTCGTCCACCTTCGAGGCTACACTCTGCAATTGAGAAATCTGTTCTTGCATTTCATTCATCTTATCTGCCTGTGCTTTCAATTTGTCTTCTTGTACTTTTAATTGTTCTTGCATTTGCCTTTCTCGCTCTGAATAGGCAGACGGTCCTGCAGATGTAGATCCATACCATGTCCTCAACGTCTCTCCACTCCCTGCGCAGCGAACACGCCCAGGTCGATCTTTTCCCATGACTGAAATGAAGGCGTCCTCGGGAGTCTGGCTCTCGGCATCAATGTCAGACGGAGCAATCATTTCACTCATAGCCTCCTACAACAAAGGTAGAGAAAAAAATATTAATTATACAACTATTGTAATGAAAACATATTCACATAAAATAAATAGAAATAAAGTTTCTTACATATCGTCTCCTGCTCTCCTCATCTACCCAACTCTCAGTGCCGTCAGGTAAATTTTTACATCGACCCATCTTGAATACCTCAAGTCGATGCGGAGTACGTCCATGCATTAGAGACTGTTTAAATTAAAGACATATAAGTAAGTAATGAATAAAGGGATACATAATTCATAAAGCATAACTCACAAAATCACTCATCAACTGATAATGAGAAGTCCTGCCCCGTCTATATGACATAGATTGAGTGGCACGATTTTGCTTATTTCGATCAGCAATCCTCTAAAAAGACAAGAATAGACAGTTATTGTTCCATTTATAGAAACAAAATAATCATAAACAATTATATTCTAAGCATTTTAAAATATTACCCTCTCATCCCCAGTAGTCCACAACTCGCACATTGTTTGCCAATCGGAGGGGTCAACACCTGCTGGGACGGATGCAATCGCATCATCTAAAGGCTTCCCATTAAAATGCTGACATGAAAATAAATTTTTGTCAATATATAACAAGTATATAAAAAAAGTACATATGAAATGAAATAGTATATTAACTTACTCTTTTTTTTTGCTTGCTACGCCAGCTGCGATGCATGGCGCTCATGTGAGCAAGCATCTCCCTATCTGTTTGGTCTGTGCGATCCCACTGATATGTCAACTGCAAACAAAGTCACTGAATTATAACAAAAGCATATGCATATATTATTCAATTTAAATAATAATTACCTGCAGATCTCTGAATATAACTCCTTAGTCGCAGCAGGCAGCTTCGCAAAGTCTTTTTGCCAAATCTTACAATATATCTTGATACAACGCCCATGCGACTAGTAAGTGATCTGCAGTAGGGCCGACGCCATAGCCTCGGACAAGGAGACATTCCATTGTTGTCCATCAGGGCATCTCCTCTCCGTAACTCCCCTAGTCGGCCCTCGACGGCCATGACCCCTCCCCCAAGGTCGTGCAGATGGACCTGTTGAAATATAAACATTAAACATCATTAGAGAATATCTATTAAACAATGAATATAAAGTTACATGAAATTAAAATATGAACCTGCTACAGAAGATGCAGATGCCGCCGAAGAGTCCTGAGGGCTGGAAGAGGGAGTATCTGCTGTACAGTGAGAGGTAGAGGAAGCTGCTGAGAGGTGGGAGTGGGAGAGAGCCCCTGAAATGTGGGAGGGGGAGGCATCGCCTGAAAGGTGGGAGGGAGAGGGACCGATAGAGTCCGAAGCCTCCGTGGGCGTGAGCCATCACGAGAAGAGCGCTCACCAGTGGAAGTCATCTGTTACAAAATTTGTTAGTAAACATGTAAACATAACAAGTTAAAAAATTATTTGAAGCATGCACAATATAAATACTAATGTAAATAAATCACCTAAATGTCAATATAATCGTCCACTCTTACGCTACTTTCTTGACATAGATCCACATCTTGAATTTCTCCTCTAATGGGAACATCAATCAGATTGTCCTGAAACGCTTCGTCACTTGGTTCTATATCATTCTCAGGAGCATCATCTTGCAAGTCGTAGTAATCACGCGGACGTGCTTTGACAGGGATGATCCATCCTTCTGTTGTGTTATCATTGACATAGAACACCTGTTCCACTTGACTTGCCAGGGCAAATGGTTCATCTGTATTGAGTCTTTGACGAGTGTTCAGACTGATAGTTCCATATTTATCTATTTTAAATCCTCTGTCTTTTCTATAAACATCCCACCAGTCACACTCAAATAAAAACAACACGTCTTTGATTATCAAAATATATTTCCAATACATCATTTAGACGTCCATAATATCCATCACATCCGGATTCAAGTTCCGCATTCACTATAACTCCACACAACTGAGTGACCTTTGTTGCATCAATAGATGATGCACGAAACCTGAATCCATTGACAATATAGCCCGAGTGTGAACGCACAAACCTTGAAGGTGTTCGTGCCAGACAGTATATCAGGAGTACACCGAGGATCATTTGCATCGTACAAATCTTTCACATAAATTTGGAACCACTTCAAGAAATTCCTTTCTGTGTGGCTTGAACTCTCTACACATCTCTTGTGTTCAAAAAAATATTCATCGATATCTTCAATCTGTTTAAGAATGTACAGATGTGCCTTCTCAACTTCTTCTTCAGACAATATACGACTATTACCTGCTCCTCCTAAGAAACGTCCTGAAGACTTGAATATCGAACAACCGCCTTCATTATTGTCTTCAGATGGGACATCAAAGTTTCTTTCCCTTCGATTAAAGCGAGTGTCAATACCCTCCATATACATAGAACAAAATGAGATTGTTTCCTCCATAAGTAGCCTTCAACAATTGAACCTTCTGGATGTGCCCTATTTAAAACATATTCTTTCAATTTCTTCAAAATCTCTCTAGGATACATCCATCGGTATTGAACTGGTCCCGCAATTCTCGCTTCATATGCAAGATGTACAACCAAATGAACCATGACATCAAAAAAAGACGGTGGAAAATTTGCTCCAACTTACATAATGTTACTGCAATATCACCTTCCAATGTAAGCAAACGATCAGATTGAAGAACTTTGGAACAGACATCTCTAAAAATATGCTCAACTCTGTAATTGGGTCTGTGACATTTGATTCACAATACCACGAATCGCCAAAGGCAATAATACTTGCATGTATATATGGCAATCATGACTCTTTAGCCCTACCAATTTTCGACTTCCAATATCTACACATTTCATCAAGTTGAGGAATATCCATCTGGAACTTTTATATTACGCAGAAAGTTGCACACAGCCGTTGTCTGCAATCTGTTCAATGTATATCTGCCGCTGGTAACCTGGTCTTTTTTGACTGTCTGTTTGTGGATGGAATTCTGGTCTTATTCCCCACTGTGCCATATCTAACCGTGCATTCAGACTGTCTTTGCTCTTTTCCCCCCAAGAGATTCAAAGTTCCCAACAAATTGTCACATACATTTTTCTCAATGTGCATTACATCCAGGTTGTGCCGAATGAGTAGATTTGACCAGTACGGCAGCTCTCTAAAAATATACTGTGTTTCTTCCATCCCTCTAAATTCTTGATATCATTCTTAATTTCTTTCCAAATCTGATATGAGGAAGTTGAAGTTGTTGACTCCACATTGCAGCACCCGTTAACACTTCTGGACGGTTACGACGTTCAGTCACGCCATCAAATTGTGTCGATATTCACGCCTTCTCCATCTATGACTGATTGGCAAAAATCGTCGGTGCCCTAGAAAACAAAATTTCCGACAATTTTGCAGCCATTTTGAAGTTGTATCATAATGACATGATGGACATGCACGCTTTCCTTTGGTACTCCATCCTGATAAATTGGCATATGCAGGAAAATCATTGATCGTCCACAGCAGGGCAGCTCTCATTTTAAAATTCTGTTTCTTTGAAGCATCATATGTTTCAACACCGTTGTCCCACAAATCTTTCAATTCTTCTATCAACGGTTGTAAATAGACATCGATATCATTTCCAGGACTTTTAGGACCTGGAATAAGTAATGACATCATCATAAACGTCTGCTTCATACACATCCATGGCGGCAAATTATAAACTACTATCATCACAGGCCATACACTGTATCTGCTACTCATCATCCCAAATGGATTGAACCCATCAGTCGCTAAGCCGAGTCTCACGTCGCGAACCTCTGCCGCAAAATCTGGATATTGAGCATCGAATGTCGCCAAGCTTCAGAGTCAGCAGGATGTCGCATAGTTCCATTTTTCGAGTCCAATCGGCCATCTTTGTGCCATGTCATCCACTTGGCAATCTTAGAAGACATGAACATTCTTTGCAATCTATCTTTCAATGGAAAATAACGCAATATTTTATATGGCACCTGTTTGCGACGTCTCTTCTTCAGGCTACCTTGTTGCGTATTTTCTTTGTACCTAGGAGCATTACATGCTGGACATCGATCCCTATGTTCATGTTCATTTCGAAACAAGACACAATCATTCTGACAAGCATCTATCTTCTCATGACCTAACCCCAAATCTTTCATAGTCTTCTTCAATTCATACCATGTTCGAGGTAAATTAGCTCCTTCTGGTAATACTTCTCTAAGCAACTCAAGAAACATTTCCATACAAGAAGCTGTCACTTTGTTCATAGTCTTAATGTGTAATAGTTTCAACAGAAATGTCAATTTTGAAATTTGACACAACTAGGATATAATGGTGTTTGAGCATCTTCTAATAATTGATAAAAATCTCTTGCTTTCTCATTTGGTTCATGTTCCTCTGCTCTTCCCTCTATTTCAGCCTCTTGTACTCCTGCAACATTTCTATTGTTGTATCAATCTGCACTTCCATTTGTGCTTCATTAGCAGACGGGCTAACTTGCTGAACATGAACTATCGGTGCCTCTCCATGACATACCCAATTGGTATACCGTGTCCAAAATCCATCTACTTTAAGATGAATTTCAACATCCATCCGGGATAACTTCACTCCGTTAACACAGTTACGACACGGACATTGTATGAACTCATAATTCTGTCCATGTCTAAAACATTGTCTTTGCTCATCAAAAGCAAATTCCAAGAACTCATCTACTCCTTTCTCATATCTAGGATCCAAACGATCTCTAAGTTGTATCCAACTCTTATCGAGTCCTGCCATTTTTGGATGCAATAGTTCTGCATTGACAATAACCCATCAGCCTAACTTGTACCCAAACGATGTCTATGTTTGTATCGAATAAATATGAATTAACCGACAATTCAAAAAATATTCGACAGCACCTCCCCTACCGGGAGCATTTTCACACATACCTTCCACACACATATACATGTCCATATACATTCCACATTCACAATTCAAGACTTTATGCTCGATATATGACATTACTATCAAAGACAGTAAAAGCATATATCCTAACACAAGTCTTGAACGGGCAAAAATGGAAAAAAGGTCCACTCAAACTCACTCATTTCCATTCATGCTTTCTCTCCGTCTTCTCATTCATACATCCTGTAAAGCACAATGTATACATAATTCTAATGTGCTCACCATACATCACATCCTGCAAAAAATAGAGCCACCACCCAGGCTCGCTGGATTAGTTTAAACATGAGCCACCACCCAGGCTCGCTGGATTAGTTTAAAAATATCAAAGTAACTTAATAGTCTATAAAACAGAGAGAAAAATTTAATTGTGAACCTTGCTCTTGTTCTTCATTTGGATTGTCTTGATGCTAAGAGAAGGCTAAATTTGAGATAGTTTCCCCTAATACATTACTTTATTTCATGTTCCTTTTATGAGGAGGACCAAGAAGTCAATAATACATTGGTTTGAGATGTATCCTCCCAATTACTTGAACAATGGTATTGACTAATATATGATTTAGTCAAATATGATCGAAATTAATGAGGTCACTTTACAGTTGTGCAATATTAAAAAAGAGAAAGAGGAACATCAGCCAACAATTTGGCCCACTTGCATGGTTTCCCCTCCATTTGCCAATATTAATGACCGGTAGTGATCAACAAAAGCCCTGTAAGGTAGCCAAGCACTATAAACAGCAAGAGTAGGCAGGAACAAAGGGGAAAGAAGAATACTAAAGACCCCCCTGTTTCCTTGTCACGTGGCTGGCAATAACTTATTGAAACATCAAAGCAGGCAGAATAAAGGAGGAGGAGAAAAGTGCTACCCTATTTTCCTTATCATTTGCCAATCATTTGTGAAAAAATATTAGTATTTGCTTGGGTAGATGCCATTAAGTATCCACTTTGTTATTACAAGTCTTCACATGTGAGCGGACCTCATCGTCAAGTCGGCTCCACTTACTTAGTGACTCGCTCCACTTGTTGGAAGAAGGAGTAGGTAGAAGTCAGAAGTTTTTTGTCGTTAAGCTTGCACGGGGATTTTTGGACATTTTCATGTGATATTTTGATTTTTCATAGAACATGATAAAAAAATAGTTTTTTATTTTCCAAGAGTGGGAGTAAATTCTTTAAAACAATTGACTATTATGTATCAGTTCAGAGAACAATAACTAATCTAATTGCAAAACCTTAAGATCTCCATTCATGTATCTCCATAAGCTGCCTAGAAGACTCTGAACAATTAGCAAAAGCAACCAAGAATTTTGGGGAATCTTCTATGTATGTATCTTTCTTTATAAAAAGTTGGGAGCATAACTCTCTTATTTTTCTGTTTGTTTATATGCATGCTCCTAACATGCTGAAATATGCCAAGTATATTCTCTGGTTCACTTGAAAATTCATGATGATGTGATCTACATAAACCCAACAACGTATTATATGCACACATCTGATGATTGGAATGAAGAAACAGACAAGGAAGGTAAAATCTTTGACGTGACAAAGCTTTACATGGTCATGGCATTGGGGCCTCAAACTGTTCTCCCTTTTCTTCCTCCTCCGTTCTGGGGAATTTCACGGTGGGGTTGTTGATATGTATATGATTCTTTGGATGTCCTTGTCAACCCTTTTGGCTTGATATGAGTTAAGTTGGTGGCCCCCTTCCCATTATTACCGTAAGGTAGGTGAGAACATTTTGCCAATTTATATACCAGAAATTTTTATTCTTGAAACTAAAGAACCCATGAAAATATGTAAAATTTTGAATTCTTGTCTCTCATGAGCATAATAGGAGTATACAGATGGGCAGGATCTGAAAAACTTTGATGGTATTCTCCTATTGCAAGTAACTTGTTTGACCCCGATGGCAGATTCAGAATTTTCATTTGATGGGTATATTCTTAGATATATTTTCTTGATCTAATAGGGTCATTAATGATGAAATTTTATATGTCTAATAAAAAATTTTCAATTCAGTGAAATCCTATAATCCTACTAGCCCTAAAATATATGTCACTGCTTAACCCAACTCTCTTAGGGGGGCGGGAAATGAGACCTCTTTTCTTCCGAGCAGGAACTTTTGAATCCCCATGATGTGGATAAAGAGTGATTTAAATAAGGAGGAAATGAAGTTATAGCTTCCAATATATTTTTTTCTTCCATAGTGGCCATTAACCATGAAGGGCCCTCCATGATTGGTGATGGTGAATTTGTGACTTGGGTATGTGGCCATAGGGTTTGTGATCTTTAAATATTGTACTTGGCCTTGTTTTGATTATACAAATTGTCAAGTGTTCTTTTGTGGATGTCATGGATGTGGAGGCCAGCCCTAAATTGTCAAGTGTCCTTCCCGTATACATTTTTAACTCCAAACCCTAAATTTTAAACATTCGGAAGGCGGAGGTTCTGTCCCCAAAGACTTTCCTACTTCCTCCCCTGGAGAGATCCATTCGGCTACCAGTATGTCTGCCTGCTGCCAAGGATAGGATAGGGTCATCTACTTTTCTTTTACCAGGGAGGGGAGAGAGAATATGTCGCAGCTCTCACTGCACCACCTAACATGGGATGGGAGGCCCTTGGTTGGGCTGGGCTAGGTCTCGAGCCAAGCTTTGGAGAGTTAGACTCCGCCCCACTGAGCTGACCCATGTACTGTTGGGTCAACGGCAGGCGCAGTGGGGGCGAGGGGGCACCGTGGGGGCGAGGGGGCACCGAAGGGGAGGGGCCGCCGGAGAGAAGGGGTGGGGGAGGGAGGGGTGGGGGCGCCGGAGGCTCACCGTAGGGGGTGGGGACAGCCGCCGGAGATGAGGGCGTCGCCGGAGCCACCGCCTGCCGTCCGTCGTCGGTGCGTCGCCGGAGGAGAGGAGGCGTCGGTGCGTCGCCAGTCTTCGGGAGAGAGAGAGAGAGAGGAGCGAGCGAGAGAAGAGAGAGCGAGCGATATGGCGCGCAGTGGTGTTTTTGTTTGGCGGTATAGGCGAAAATATGGCAGCGGCTGTACAGCCGCTGCCATATTAGTATTTAGCAGCGGCTAAAAAAGCCACTACTATTTATATTTATGGCGGCGGCTAACCACCGCTGCCATATGTAATTAAACTTAAAAAAAGTTGTTGCCACGCATCAGTGAGAAAGTCGGTCGACCGATATCTCGTGGTAGGACGACCGATCTTCTCAGTGCATTTAGGCTGCCAGCAGTGAGAAAGTCTTCGACCAATTTCTAGTGTTCGGTCGACCGATCTACTCAGTGCATTTTGAGTGAGTTAGTCGGTCGACCTTTTCTAGTGTTCGGTCGACCGCTACCTTGCATTTTGAGTGAGTTAGTCGGTCGACCTATTTCTAGTGTTCGGTCGACCGATCTACTCAGTGCATTTTGGCTGGCAGAAGTGAGTTAATCGGTCGACCGATTTCTAATTGTCGTCGACCGATCGATTCAGTGCATTTTGAAACGCAGAGGTGAGACAGGCGGTCGACCGATTATATTGGTCGGTTCGACCGATCAAGGCAATCTATTGTTTGCAACGCCTACGCTATCCTCTTGCCTGACGGATATGTTCACTTAATTTGTGTATAAAATATTTATATTTGAGAATATTACAAGTATATACATGCATATCTAGCACAAATATACTTGATTATTTGTAATATAATTAATAACATATGTATATATGAATCACTAAACTAAGGTAGAGATTAAGTTCATGCTAAGCTAAGCAGTTTTGTGTTGAGCCTCGTTTTGTCATCAAGCAATATACCATAAAGTACATCAAGCAATCACATACCAGATGAAGCAGAAAATGATAGACATATTGTAGCTATTACATAAAGAGCACCCTTTTGTCACAGCAAAGAGGCGAGAGTAGATACGAAAAGCAAAAGGTAGACATCATAGAACAGCTAAGGAATCACTCAGAAGGAGGCTGATTCTGAGAAGGTCGCAAATAACCCATGATTTCCCGTAACATTTGAGACTGGGAGTCCATGTGGCCCTGGTGGCTAACTCTCAACTCAGCAAGTTCTCTAGAGAGATTCCCGACTGTGTCGCCCATTGCCGAACTTCTCCCCGAATAGATTCCATCTCCCCCTCAAGCCTGGTCAAGCTACCTTGGATCCGCAGTTGGAAGTCATCACCTCCGGCAGCCGAAGGAGGCAAATCTTGTTCCATAGGAGCCAAATGCTCTTCTTCTTCATGTCTATCGTCTTCACCTTGTGCTTCACCCTTCGCCTTCATCTTCCGTTTCTTCTTGACTGTCTTCACCAGGGTCATCAGTGACATTCCTCATGAATTGTCCATTAACATTCCTGTAATTCATGAACCTCATGATGTTGGTTTCATTGTAGACCATGGAGACAGAAATATTTTCTGCTCGCTCATTAGTGAGTCAATGCCAGCATGCTCAAACACAGCCGTAAGTTGGGCTGCATAAGGTAGAGATCTTCTTCTCTGATTCTTTACTAACTTGATCAGCGTTACCATCATCTCAGGTAAACACAGTGGTACATTGTGAAATAAGCAGTGAAAAATACATTTGTGCACTCGAGTGACTTCATCCGAGATCCACCTTTTGGAAAAAGTATAGTGGTGATCATGTGGTGAATGATCCTCTGTAGTGGTGGAAAATGATTTGCATTGATCAAAGCATGATGTGCCATCAAGGTGCCGGATCTTTTCCCAACAAAACTTGGCACATATCACTATCATAATACTGGACATGTTCCACTAAATAACCAGCATTTCGATCTCTAATGCATGACTAAGAACTGTATCACTCACGTGAATCTCAACTCCATAACAGCAGTAAATAGTCTGTTGTTGCTTGTATATAAATTTGCATAGAATTTTTGAACCAAATCTGGATAATAGACTCTATGGCTAGACGAAGTGAACCCACCCTTGTGTTGCAAATAGAAGACTGAGCATGGGCTCCGTATTGTCTAGATTGTCGAAGTCCACATACCGAGGGGCAGAATTTTCCTTCTTGTTTCAACCAACAACTCTCCAGGAGCCAGGAACTTGTGTAGCCGCCCCTGATCCTTCACCAACGTGGCGGCGACGACTCGGGACCGAACGACGATGGCGCATCCGTGGAGGCATCGGAGATGGACAAGGGTGAGGGAAATGAGAAGGAAAATGGAGAAGGGTGAGGGAATGAGAAGAAAATGGAAAGGGGTGAGGGATGAGAGGAAGATGGAGAAGGAGAGAGTTCTAGGGCAAGTAGATGAAGATGGAGAAGAGGAGAAGATGAGAAGAGTTCTAGGTAAGAAGGGAAAGATGGAAAGGGGGAAGAGTTCTAGGGCAAGAAGGAGGCAATGGGAAGGAAGGAGGGAAGAGTTCTAGGGCAAGAAAACCACCTTAGGGCTGGAGAGATGGAGGAGAACTTATGTGGGATGTTTCCCACCCACCCTACATATATAGGAGGGGGTTTGGGTTGATACAAAGTGGGCCGGTCGCGACCGAACCGAACGACGAAATCGCGACCGGAATCGGTCGACCGATTAAATATATCGTCGACGACCTACCTACCCAGTGCAGATTATAATTTTAGCAGTTAAACGTCGGTCGACCGAATGTGCATCATCGTCGACCGATTAAAAATATGGCAGCGGCTATATAGCCGCGGCCATATTCGTATTAGCAGCGCGCTGCTACAATCCACATGGGTTTTTTTTGGTGCCACATGTACAAAAACACATGTGCATGGTGCCACATGGGCAAAAAACACATGTGCATGTGCCACATGCAAATATCCATGTGACACTTATGCACTTTGCACAAGTGCACAAAGTCTCTCCTAGCACAAATATACATATATATTTCAATATAAATAACATATGTATATATCAATCGCTAAACTCAAATAATTTATTATTAAAAATGTATATGTTCTAGATATGACTGATTAAAGTTTTTTATTTAAAATGAATAAAGTAATATTTTTAAATTATTTAAATGTCAGCGGTTTGTAGAATTGCAGACATAACATATATATAGCGGTGGACGAAGCCGCTGCAGAATATATGTCCGCGGTTTAAATAAAGCCGCGGCCTTAAGGCAACATTTGTCCGCGGTGAAATTTTAGCCGCTGATGTATGCTTAACTTTTATCAGCGCCTACAACTAACCGCGGACAAAACGGTGTATGGCAGCGGTCTACAATAGCCGCTGCCTTATATCTCTTTTGTCTTGAATTTTCAGCCGCGGACATATATTCGTTGCCAAATGTTGGTTCTCCTGTAGTGTAATAAAAAACGGGAAGGATCAGCAGAAAAGCAAATAATCTGAATAATCAAAAGTAAATAAATCTGAAAGATGTGATCATCTGATGAAAATGGCGGATCAGTAGAAACTCAAATAAATCTGAATAGATAGAAAGTAATAAATCTGCTTTTAAAAATATTAAAAAGATAAACAGTGGTCATAGCATGGTGTATAGTACTCTAATGCTCATTCATCCATAATCATCTTAAAGGTAATAAGATCTATTTCTTTTGAGAAATATTACCCCTCGCTCCTCATGTTTGGGTGCATGTAAAAGAAAAGGCAAAAAAAATGGAAAACCCCAAAACTTGGAATGATCAAAGTCCATGGATGCCTAGATTTCTATAATGTGGTTCCATTGTAAGAAACAATGGAATTTAGAAATGGGATGACATTTCACAATGTGGTATCCGATGTTTGTTGTCAAATATGGGTGGAAACCAAGTTTAAATTTTTCCATTGAACTAAGTTCTGTCTTAAATCACTAAATACCAGGTGCAGTAATATTACTGTAGTGAATGTAGCAAACTAATCTTCAACAGGTGAAAACATCATAGGCTAAAAGCTAATTCATGTCTATAATTTGTCAAGGGCATTAGTAAGATTAATCTTCTTTGCTGGAGATGGAAGAGAAGGCAAAGAAGAAGAGAAATGGCTACTGTAGTTAAATGGAGAGGGAGGGTTCAGATTTCATAGAAACACAGCTAGTTTTTAGGATTATAACACATCGATGGCGGCAGGGAGGCAGCGCTCAGGGGCCGGGCTAGTGTAGACGGAGACGACAGAAGCGCCAGTCTCGCACACCAGTCGGGCGTAGAACTGGTAGTACATGTACTTTTCATGGATTAACATAAACTCAACAGATTTTAGTACTAATTACATATTTTCCATGGATTAACATAAACTCAACAGATCTTCAACCAAGAACTCACTTAACTTTATAATAACATGCTATCCATTTCAAATATTTATGAGGCACTTTCTGATGCCTACAGAAAATTATCATATCATCCTAATTGTTGCAACTGAAGATGGATTATTTAGATGTATATCACACAGCTACTATGGAACATATCTAGAATTCAGGTAGCCAAAACTATGCATGGAACCTGCTTCAGCATGCCACTCCTGTGACATATTGACATATTACTATATTACTATTATTTACATGTTACTCTATTACTATTGTTTTTGTTGCATTCCTAATTTTTCAGCTCCTTCCTGTATCCTTTGAAAGAACAACATCTTTTTACTTTTTCTATCACATCTATGGTGTGAACTACTCTAGATGAAGACATGAATCTTACATTGTTGTGCTTTCAAACAGAATAATGATGTTCCAATTACTATTTAGAAGCTGATTTTTTTATCTAGCACAAGGCGTCTGATTTACTAATTTTTAACGTTAAATTTCATACATACAGTAATTTAAAATGTCTTGTATGTAGATAATGCACATTTTTAGTTTAATTTTCGTTTCATCTATCAATAAAATTTTGAACATATTAGTTGAGAATGTGTAGAATACATGTTGATTCAATAAGTCACTGTTTTGACAAACTAGGTACATAAGAAATTTTTGTAAATAAATATTGTAAATAATCTTTGTCGCAATAAAATTTTGTAAATATCTTTTAATAGTAGATAGATATAGTTTGTAATTATTCTTTTTAGAATTTCAAATAAAACCACCCCACCTCATTAAATATCCCAACTAAATCTTACAGCCATATACCCCACCCAATCTTAAATAAAAATAAAAGTATGTTAATAAAATAATCTACCTAATTCGATTAAATAAATAAATAAACACTTTTAACACCTCACCACACTTTTTACCACGAACACATCTGAAGCCTTGTTTTGCCCTTTTCAGAAGCTCCTGGAAGCGGCACATCAGAAGCTCCTGGAAGCTGGCTCCAGAGCTCTGGCGATGGGGCTTGGGCATGGCGGTTCTTCCAGGTACGCTCAGGCGATGGTGCGGCTGTGATGGGGTGTGCTGGTGTGTGCAAGGCCTGTTGAGATGGCCGATGGGATCTGCGGCCAGACCAGGTCAGATGGCGGATGGGATCTGCGGCCAGACCAGGTCAGATGGCGGGCTGGTCCTACGGATGGCAAATGGGTGATGGCAAGGAGCTTGGGCATGGCGGGAGCAGATCCCGTTGGGAGCGACCAGGGCTGCTAGGCCTGTAGGCAGCTGGCGATGGCTGCTGCGAATGGAGCTGACCCGTGCGATGGTGAAGCTGAGCCCAGGCGGAGTGCTTCTGAAGCTGGGCGGACCAGGGTCTGGACCTGGGCGTTCTCATGCGGATGTGGCCTGCTGGAGGCAGAGCAGATGTGCAAGTGGCTGGGCGTGGCCCGTGGGTGTGCGCGGCCAGATCTGGGCGCGGGGCTGTGCTGAGGTGGCCAGCTAAGGTGAAGCGCCTGAGGAGGTGTGGGAGCGCATAAAGCTGGGGCGGCCTGCTGAGCTGCCCAAGGCAGATCTGCTGTGCGATGGTGATTTGGCGGGAAAGAGACCTGGGCGGAGCTTGTGCGTGCAGAGGCGGTGCGCTCGTGCGATGGAGGCTGGGCACGATGCTGAGGTGGCGGCGGCCTGCTGAGCTGGGGCAGAGCAGATGAGGCAGATGCTGGCGTGGTGGTCTCCCTGGGCGTGATGGAGGCGCCCGGGCATCTATAAAAGGACCCGAAGTCCTCATCTCCAGGGCGCTGGTTCGATGTTTAGAATTTTTTTTTTTTTTAGTTTCCATTTTCTTTCCTGTATTTCTCTGTTCTTCCATAGTGCAGTGGGGAGACGAATTGTGGAGATTGAGAGCTTAGCTAGTTTAGATTTTAGTTTAGTTTTCTTGCCATTTCTTCTGTATTTTCTTGGTTTGAGCGAGCAGTGAGGGAGACGCTGCTTCTGGGCAACTTTGATTTCTCTTTGGTTTTTCTTCTTTTCTTGTTTATTGTTGTTGTGGAGAGATGATGATTTCTATTTCTTCAGTAGCATCTAACGAGAATTTGAGCCAATGGTTTCTTTCATTTCATTTGTGTTTGGATAGCCACTCTTCTGTGACTTTTCTTTTCTGTAAGCGATTGGAGGGGTTTCTATTTGAGCATTTGAGGGATACGAGATGGAGAGGGTGACTGCAATCTTGTTTAGGGATTTATTCTTTCTGTAAGTGTCATCCGATCCAGTGGACATTGTTCTTTCCATTTTTGTTGTGTTAAATTTTCATTTCTTCTGTTTCAGAGGGTCCAGGGGAAGAATCGAGGACTCTTACCCATTTTGTTCTTAGCTTGTTCTGAGATTGAGTGCTGCTGCTGTGAGGATTGGAGTCTTGCTATTGGGAGTTACTTTTGCTGTGATGGTTCTGCAATGTTGAGAGCAGGGTTCGGCAACCAGGGGCTCGGTTACAGGGAGTTTCAGGTTCTACAAAATTTTCTGGGTTTCCTTCTTCTTTCTGCAAGGGGAATTCCAGGGAGTTGTTCTTGTTTCTTCGGTGTTTAAAGGTTGCTCAGGAGAGGGAGTTTGTGATTTTCCCGGGAATTGTTCTTTGCTATTTGATGGATTTTGGCTACTGTTAAAGGGGCAATCTATTTCCAGTTTTGTTATGTTTAGTTAGATTAATTCGGTGGCAGTTGCTTCTTAAACTTCTTCTGCAATTTTTGTCTATTCTTCTGTGTTTAAGTGGTTTGATCCAGGAGGTAGTCTGAATTCACGAGGGATTAGGAGTTCCTTAGTGTTATTAATCTTGCTCTTATTTATGTTCTCAGTAATGGCAGTGAGAGTTTGGTTCAGCAATTAATTTCTGTTCTGATTTTCTGTTCGAATCTTAACTTTGAGAGTAGTGATCCGGTGTTTGTGGAGAGTTATGACTGTTCATCTCCTGAGCTATAGGGGTACATGGCTACATTGGTTTGATAATGTCCTTTGAGATTTCTGCTCTGTCACCTTCTCATTTCCTTAAATTTTAAATCATTTTAGAATAGAGTTGCATTGTTGTGCAATCTTAATTTAATTTTTATTTCAGATTTTTATCTACTTATTGATCCCTCGAGCTGTGAGGGTACAGTGATATCATATCTTTTCCTTTATCAATTCCGCATGTTTTTCATTAGTTTGATCTGTCAAGAATGTGCGGGATTTGATCGGTGTTGTTTACACATTCATTTTAATGCATTGTCGATAGAATAGAGATTTCAAGTCAAAGTAGTTTTAATTCAAGCTTTATTCAGTCTCTCCGTAGAAATGACATGTTCTCATCATTGTGCTAGTTCTTTTTGTATTTTAAATCTGTGAGACAGTTTAGAGGAGGTGAGCTTGTTGCTATGTGCAAGGAACTCTAGACAACGGAATTGCACAATCAACAATGCGCGTGTTTCATCTTGGCGCCGTTGCCAGGGAGGCATTAGAGTTTGATTTAATTCTGTTTTGATTTGATTTCATTTACTTTGAGGTTTCATTTGACTTGTTATTGGGTTTTCATTTCAGATTTGCACACTTGGAGATTGGGCTTGGAGATTTGAAGCCCATTGGAGGAGAGCTGCTGATTTCTTTTCCCAAATTGCATTTAATTCAGCATTGTAGATAGAAGAGTATGAGTGGAGCTTGTAGTGAGGCTTTGATGTATTCTGTGCATGTACAGAGATTTCTTTCACGTTGGCATGTAATAATTGGCCTCTTGGTGGTTTGATTGTTTGACATTAGTCTATAGTACCACTTCATATTTTCTTAGTTAAATTTCATTTCATTCAGTTAAAAAAAAATAAAAAAAAAAAAAAAATTCTAAAATCTAAAATTTTTTCCAAATCGCTTTTCATGTTAGCCGTTTGTTGGTAAATAAAAATTTCATCTCTCAATATTAGAATCCAATTTTAGGACATTCATCATCTTAATTGCCATTGAATTTCATTTTCTTGCATTGAAGAGTGCGGGGGAAAGGTAAGATTTCTCTCTCTCGTTTCATGCATTAGACTTAGCATTAGAAATCCAATTGTTTGAATTTGATCTTTGCATTTCATATTTGAAAAAGGGACTGTTTAAGGGCTTAACCCATTAGGTAAAAAGATAAGGTGAGGGATCTCATCACCCTTTCCTTTGCCCAAAAATCACAAAAAAATTCACATTCTTGCATTGTCCTAAACTTCAATTCAAAAAACCAGTAGACTTGGCCCTAGGGTTCATCATTAGATTTATCCTTCTTGAATTCAAAACTTCTCTTTAAATCTGGTGTCTAGGATTAGAGGTTAAAAAGTTTACGCTTAAGTGAGCTAGAGGTTATTTAATTAGGTCCTTGCGAAAGCAAGGGGGCCTCCCTTTACTCAACCTCTTATCTGGCCAGTACAAAAAGAGTTAGGATTGGACTTAAGCAAGCATAAATCTGATTTTGAGAAAAATAACATAAGTCTAAGGAACACTTAGTGGTAGGTTAATTTGATTTAAAGTGTTTGTTTGTTTGTGTTTGTTTAAAAATTCATCAAAAATCAATAAAAATCTTAAAAATTCAAAAATCATAAATAGAGAGGCTTTTCATCTGTGATTGCTTGGTAGACGTTCCAGAATTTAGATTTGGCCCAACCTATAGACGCTTCCAGATTGACCACAGCCACCTCCTTCTCACTGGAAGCAAAGAAGCCTGGAACTTGGCAAACATTTATTCCACTGGACAGAGCTCTGCGTCAGCTGCTTAGACTCCCCCCCACAAGTAATAACTCTGCACCAGATAGTAGGGTTATTCAAATTTTGGAATTTTATATTGTGGAATCGAAATGAATCAAATATATAATATATACTATTATAATATAACTCAGTCTTGGAGCAAGCCACATGGTAGCACCAAGACATTCATATTCACGCCAAAACTCACAAAACCTCTCCTACCTCACTATTTTAATGTAGCTATTTTAAGAAGGCAAGTCTCTCATCTAAAGTTGTGAAGAAACCTTCTAAAATTGGCATGTTAAATCTTGCACAAATCTTTTAAAAAAAAAATACAGTTTTATACCATTAGAAACAACTACCCGTTGCAGTTTTTAAATCTTGCTAAATCTTCCAAAGTAAGTCTAAAAATACCAATGGTAAGACTTATTTGCAGTTTTATATCACTAAGAAATGACTATCCTTAACAGGTTTATATCACTTTGTAATTTTTTAAATCTTGCTAATATATATATAAATTAATATATATCTATACTATTATAATATAACTCAATCTTGGAGCTGCCACGTGGCAGGACCAAGCATTCATATTCCCGTCAAAACTCACAAATACCTCTCCTACCTCACTCCTTTAATGTAGCTATTTTAAGAAGGTAAGTCTTTCACCTAAAGTTGTGAAGAAACATTCTAAAATCGGCATGTTAAATCTTGGTAAATCTTGCACAATATTTTTTTTTTTAAATTGTAGTTCTATACCACTAAGAAACGACTACCCGTTGCAGTTTTTAAAATCATGCTAAATCTTCAAAGCAAGTCTAAAAATACAATGGTAAGGCTTATTTACAGTTTTATACCACTAAGAAATGACTATCCTTAACAGTTTTATATCACTTTGTAATTTTTTAAATCTTGCTAATATATAAATAAATTAAGATATATAATATATTAAAAATATTTAAATCTAAAAAGTTTCCATGCATCGCACAGGTAGTCATCTAATATATATATATATATATAAATATATCTATATATATATATATATTGTGGAGGCTTGAAGACCCTCGAATTTCCGTCGCTTTATTTGTATTTGAGTGTGCATGATTGTGCTTGTGTATGATGTACATATTTACGTATGCATTAATTAGTATAATAGTGTGTATGTGTTATGTTTAATGTAAATAATATATGTATTGCATGATGATAGTATGGATACAATACCATATGTATATTGCATGTATATATGCATGGTATGCATGGTTTTCTGCATAATTTAGAGTTCTGGCCGAAGGCCCCTTGGCGTCAAGCCCAGGCCGTTTAGGAGTGTCAGCGTCCAGACATAGACGCCAAACATATCCTGGCGTCCAGAGATATGGACGCCAATCTCTCTGGCCTGCATTCGCAGCAGAGCTGCAAGCTTCTGAAGCAAGGCAAGCCAGCCATTGGGGGTTGTCCCCAACGACTCTGAAGGCTGTCAAATCAGCCTGGTGAGTGGGAGAGAGACTCTCTACAGGTTAAACCCGAAAGCCTCTCCCCATCTTCTCCTTCACCTTGCAAGAGGAGAAAAGGAAGAGAAAAACCCTAGAGAGAAAAGCTGTGAGAAAAACCCACCTTAGCACCCAAAAATCCGACCCCTTGGAGGTTGATCTGGCCATCTTCCCAGACAAGGAGGAAGCTGGAGCAAAGGAGAAGGCTTCCCCATCGACCCCTTGCTGTGGAGCTCATCCAGAACCCGGAGGAAGGTGATCTTGGAGGCCTTTCTGCAACTTTCTTGGGACTGCCCAAGGAGGTCTTCACCGAGCCCTAGATCTCTTGGAGAAATTTTTGAAGGCAAGTGACCTATCCATGGTGTTTCCTTATGAGTCTAGGTCGGTTTTATGATTTTTGATCATTTTTCCTCGAGTCTTAGACCCTCCCATTCACCCAAGTTTCAGAGCTCGGGTCTGGGTTTTCTGCACAGACCTGATTCGACGGCAAGGTCCCTGGACGTCCAGATCATGCTTGGCGTCCATCGACCATGCCGCCGACCCTGAGTCAGCGGCCAGAGACCACCGCCAAGTTCCTCAGGACAGAACAATGAAGGTTCTGCCCTTCTTCTACTTTAATTTCGATATGGTTTCCGTGATGAGGATATATGATAAACCTTTACTCTATGTATATTGTTAATTGTGATGTGTGAATGAATGTGAGGTGTGATGGTGAATGTGGGAAATGGTACCCCTTGAACTTGTGAGTATAACTTATTGAGATTCTTGCAAATTTAGATTTCACGATTAGAATAGCATGAATGCTTGGTTGGTCTGAGCATGAAGGTTAGTGTGTCAGTATGTGTGTTTGCAAATTTTGGTAAATTATCCATGCTTGTGTAATTTGCTAATAAATCCGATTCGGTAGAATAAAATAAAAGCATGCAAGAATGGATGTGATGATTAATCTATAGATGTATGCTTTAGGGTAATTTCGTATTCTCAACTCATGTATATATATTAGTAGCCTCTGGTTAAAACAGTAAGTGGTAAATTGCAAGATGTGTTAAACCCCATGTTAAGTTAAATTGTGAATGGCATGCTAATTAGGTGTTTTATTTACTGTAAATTCCATGTAGCTCAGAAAAATCTGAAAAAAATTGAGGGTATAATCTTGAACCCGAAAACAGCATGTGGTTTAAATTTCAGGTCAATTGGATCAGTGAATAAAAAGTTATGTATTTTTCATGTGAATGTGACAATTTATGCATATTATCGTAATGTGATTAGTTATGGTCTAAAACCAACATGATTAGTGTGTTTACTGTGTGTTAAACTCTTGAAATTCTGTAGTACTCTGTTAGAAAAAACAGAGATATTCATGTGAGTGAGAAAGTGAATGTGATGAAAAGTGTAAAATGTAAAACCATGTGTTAAAACGGGTAAATGTGTAAATGTGTAACTGTGCAAGGACATATCCGTAGAGGGCAGTGGAGCTGTATCAGGGAAAAGTCCCCCTGAGAAAGTTCAGTGTGTTAAGTGACCCTAAGGGCATTAGGGGGAAATCCTGGAGGTGGACAAGTACCATGGTTAGGGTGAAGGACTTGTTCTCCCGGTCTGCGCAGTCCAGAGTCGCCATTGGAATGCTAGATGGGTCTATGTGTAATGTGATGTGTATATGTCCTTCTTTGGTGGTTTGGACTATGTGTCACGGCACCTAAAATGTGTAATGTGAAAGTGTAATGTGTATGTGTCATGTGTAAATGTGTAAGTGACAATGTGAATGTGTATGTGTAAAGTGAACCATGTGAAAGAGGGAATTCGTGTAAAGAAAATGTGAAACTCAAGATGTGAAAAATGTGTTATTGAAACCTATGTGAGACAAATCTGAAACCATGTGAATTCAGTAAATTCATGTTATTATCATCATGTTTAAATGTGCAAAGATGTCTAGAATCCATGTTAGGGATAATTAGTGAATACGGGCACAAGATAGCATGAATGGTTGTTAACATGATATGTTTTATGCATTATTGTAGCTCTCATGCATAGGTTTTCAGCATGAAATCATATGAAATCAGCAACCTAAAGCATGTGAAAAGGTTCATGTATGTGTTTAAAAACATGTAGGATCCGCTAATGTGTTCCCCTTTCATGTATGTAAAATGTTCATGTGGTAGCTCTCATGTTTA
>CM024763.1:59641669-59798197 GCA_014218235.1 Colocasia esculenta | reverse complement strand
CCCCGGGTTGTGTGTTTTGACCCTTTAGACTCAGGTTTTTTTTAGATCCGTCATTTCAATGCCCAACCCAATCCGGGAATCCAAATGGATTCCGTCAGTTCGCACACGTCACTTCACCCACCCGGTCGTGTCGGTGCGAACGGCACGCCGATCAGATCCCTATTTGAGGATTTTGGACCCCGGATTGTGTGTTTTGACCCTTAGACTCAGGTTTTTTTTAGATCCGTCATTTCAACGCCCAACCCAATCCGGGAATCCAAATTAGATTCCGTCAGTTCGCACACGTCAATTTCACCCACCGGTCGTGTCGGAGCGAACGACACGCCGATCAGATCTCTATTTGGGATTTTGGACCCCCGGGTTGTGTGTTTTGACCCTTTAGACTCAGGTTTTTTTTAGATCCGTCATTTTAACGCCCAACCCAATCCGGGAATCCAAATCGGATTCCGTCAGTTCGCACACGTCAATTTCACCCACCCGGTCGTGTCGGAGCGAACGGCACGCTGATCAGATCCCTATTTGGGATTTTGGACCCCCGGGTTGTGTGTTTTGACCCTTTAGACTCAGGTTTTTTTTAGATCCGTCATTTCAACGCCCAACCCAATCCGGGAATCCAATTGAATTCCGTCAGTTCGCACACGTCATTTTCACCCACCGGTCGTGTCGGAGCAACGACACGCTGATCAGATCCCTATTGGGATTTTGGACCCCCGGGTTGTGTGTTTTGACCCTTTAGACTCAGGTTTTTTTAAGATCATCATTTCAACGCCCAACCCAATCCGGAATCCAAATCGGATTCCGTCAGTTCGCACACGTCATTTCACCCACCCGGTCGTGTCGGTGCGAACGGCACCCGATCAGATCCCTATTTGGAATTGGACCCCCGGGTTGTGTGTTTTGACCCTTTAGATGCAGGTTTTTTTTTATCCGTCATTTCAACATCCAACCCAATCCGAGAATCCAAATTAGATTCCGTCAGTTCGCCACGTCCATTTTTCACCCACCCGGTCGTGTCGGAGCGAACGGCACGCCGATCAGATCTTATTTGGGATTTTGGACCCCTGAGTTGTGTGTTTTGACCCTTTAGACACAGGTTTTTTTTAGATCCGTCATTTCAACGCCCACCCCAATCCGGAATCCAAATCGGATTCCGTTAGTTCGCACACGTCATTTCACCCCCCCTGTTTGTCGGAGCGACCGGCACGCCGATCAGATCCCTATTTGAGATTTTGGACCCCCGGGTTGTGTGTTTTGACCCTTTAGACTCAGGTTTTTTTTAGATCCGTCATTTCAACGCCCAACCCATCCGGGAATCCAAATCAGATTCCGTCAGTTCGCACACGTCACTTTCACCCCCCGTCGTGTCGGTGCGAACGACACGCCGATCAGATCCCTATTTGGGATTTTGGACCGCCGAGTTATGTGTTTTGACCCTTTAGACTCAGGTTTTTTTTAGATCCGTCATTTCAACGTCCAACCCAATCCGGGATTCCAAATTAGATTCCGTCAGTTCGCACACGTCAATTGAACCACCCTTCGTTGTCGGAGCGAACGGCACGCCGATCAGATCCTATTTGGGATTTTGGACCCCCGGGTTGTGTTTTTTGACCCTTTAGACTCCGATTTTTTTTAGATCCGTCATTTCAACGCCCAACCCCATCGGGGAATCCAAATCGATTCCGTCATTTCGCACACGTCAATTTCACCCCCCGGTCGTGTCGGAGCGAACGGCACGCAGATCAGATTCCTATTGGGATTTTGGACCCCCGGGTTGTGTGTTTTGACCCTTTAGACTCAAGTTTTTTTTAGATCCGTCATTTCAACGCCCAACCCAATCCGGGAATCCAAATTGAATTCCGTCAGTTCGCACACGTCAATTTCACCCACTCGGTCGTGTCGGTGCAAACGGCACGCTGATCAGATACGTATTTGGGATTTTGGACCCCCGGGTTGTGTGTTTTGACCCTTTAGACTCAGATTTTTTTTAGATCCGTCATTTCAATGCCCAACCCAATCCGGGAATGCAAAATAGATTCCGTCAGTTCGCACACGTCAATTGAACCCACCCGGTCTTGTCGGAGCGAACGACACGCCGATCAGATCTCTATTTGGGATTTTGGACCCCCGGGTTGTGTGTTTTGATCCTTTAGACTCCGGTTTTTTTTAGATACGTCATTTCAACGCCCAACCCAATCGGGGAATCCAAATCGGATTCCGTCAGTTCGCACACGTCAATTTCACCCACCCGGTCGTCTCAGAGCGAACGGCACTCCGATCAGATCCCTATTTGGGATTTTGGACCCCCGGGTTGTGTGTTTTGACCCTTTAGACTCAGATTTTTTTTAGATCCGTCATTTCAACGCCCAACCCAATCCGGAATCCAATCGGATTCCGTCAGTTCGCACACGTCACTTTCACCCACCGGTCGTGTCGGAGCGAACGCACGCCGATCAGATCCCTATTTGGGATTTTGGACCCCCGGTTGTGTGTTTTGAACCTTTAGACTCATTTTTATTAGATCTGTCATTTCAATGCCCAACCCAATCCGGAATCTAAAATCGGATTCCTTCAGTTCGCACACGTCACTTTCATCCACCCGTCGTGTCGGTGCGAACGGCACGCCGATCAGATCCCTATTTGAGATTTTGGACCCCCGGTTGTGTGTTTTGACCCTTTAGACTCAGGTTTTTTTTAGATCCGTCATTTCAACGTCCAACCCAATCCGAGAATCAAATTGAATTCGTCATTCGCACACGTCAATTTCACCCACCCGGTCGTGTCGGAGCGAACGACGCCGATCAGATCTCTATTTGGGATTTTGGACCTCCGGGTTGTGTGTTTTGACCCTTTAGACACAGGTTTTTTTTAGATCCGTCATTTCAACGCCCACCCCATCCGGAATCCAAATCGGATTCCGTCAGTTCGCACACGTCAATTTCACCCACCCGTCGTGTCGGAGCGAACGCTCGCCGATCAGATCCCTATTTGGGATTTTGGACCCCCGGGTTGTTTGTTTTGACCCTTTAGACTCAGGTTTTTTTTAGATCCGTCATTTCAACGCCCAACCCAATCCGGGAATCCAAATTGAATTCCGTCCGTTCGCCCACGTCAATTTCACCCACCCGGTCGTGTCGGAGCAAACGACACGCTGATCAGATACCTATTTGGAATTTTGGACCCCCGGGTTGTGTGTTTTGACCCTTTAGACTCAGATTTTTTTTAGATCCGTCATTTAAACGCCCAACCCAATCCGGGAATCCAAATTAGATTCCGTCAGTTCGCACACGTCAATTGAACCCACCCGGTCGTGTCAGAGTGAACGGCACGCCGATCAAATCCCTATTTGGGATTTTGGACCCCCGGGTTGTGTGTTTTGACCATTTAGACTCAGGTTTTTTTTAGATCCGTCATTTCAACGCCCAACCCAATCCGGGAATCCAAATTAGATTCCGTCAATTCGCACACGTCAATTGAACCCACCCGTCGTGTCGGAGAGAACGCACGCCGATCAGATCCTATTTGGGATTCTGGACCCACGGGTTGTGTGTTTTGTCCCTTTAGACTCAGGTTTTTTTTAGATCCGTCATTTCAAGGCCCAACCCAATCCGGGAGTCCAAATCGGATTCCGTCAGTTCGCACAGGTCAATTTCACCCACCCGGTCGTGTCGGAGCGAACGGCGCGAACGGCACGCTGATCAGATCCCTATTTGGGATTTTGGACCCCCGGGTTGTGTGTTTTGACCTTTAGACTCAGGTTTTTTAGATCCGTCATTTCAACCGCCCAACCAATCCGGGAATCCAATTGGATTCCGTCAGTTCGCACACGTCAATTTCACACCCCGGTCGTGTCAGAGCGAACGACACGCACGCGATCCGATCCCTATTTGTGATTTGTGGATCCCCGGGTTGTGTGTTTTGACCCTTTAGACTCAGGTTTTTTTAGATCCGTCATTTCAACGCCCAACGCAATCCGGGAATCTAAATTGGATTCCGTCAGTTCGAAGACGTCACTTTCACCCACCCGGTCATGTCGGAGCGAACGGTACGCCGATCAGATCCCTATTTTAGATTTTGGACCCCTGAGTTGTGTGTTTTGACCCTTTAGACTCAGGTTTTTTTTAGATCCGTTATTTCAACGCCCAACCCAATCCAGGAATCCAAATCGGATTCCGTCAGTTCGCACACGTCACTTTCACCCACCCGGTCATGTCGGAGTGAACGGTACGCCGATTAGATCCCTATTTGGGATTTTGGACCCCCGGGTTGTGTGTTTTGACCCTTTAGACTCAGATTTTTTTAGATCCGTCATTTCAACGCCCAACCCAATCCGGGAATCCAAATTGGATTCCGTCAGTTCGCACACGTCAATTTCACCCACCCGGTCGTGTCGGAGCGAACGGCACGCCGATCAGATCCATATTTGGGATTTTGGACCCCCGGGTTGTGTGTTTTGACCCTTTAGACTCAGATTTTTTTAGATCCGTCATTTCAACGCCCAACCCAATCCGGGAATCCAAATCGGATTCCGTCAGTTCGCACACGTCACTTTCACCCACCCGGTCGTGTCGGAGCGAACGACACGCCGATCAGATCCCTATTTGGGATTTTGGACCCCCGGGTTGTGTGTTTTGACCCTTTAGTCTCAGGTTTTTTTTAGATCTATCATTTCAACGCCCAACCCAATCCGGGAATCCAAATCGGATTCCGTCAGTTCGCACACGTCACTTTCACCCACCCGGTCGTGTCGGTGCGAACGGCACGCCGATCAGATCCCTATTTGAGATTTTGGACCCCCGGATTGTGTGTTTTGACCCTTTAGACTCAGGTTTTTTTTAAATCCGTCATTTCAACGTCCAACCCAATCCGAGAATCCAAATTAGATTCCGTCAGTTCGCATACGTCAATTTCACCCACCCGGTCGTGTCGGAGCGAACGACATGCCGATCAGATCTCTATTTGGGATTTTGGACCCCCGGGTTGTGTGTTTTGACCCTTTAGACACAGGTTTTTTTTAGATCCGTCATTTCAACGCCCACCCCAATCCGGGAATCCAAATCGGATTCCGTGAGTTCGCACACGTCAATTTCACCCACCCACCGGTTTAGTCGAAGCGACCGGCCGCCGATCAGATCCCTATTTGAGATTTTGGACGCCCGGGTTGTGTGTTTTGACCCTTTAGACTCAGGTTTTTTTTAGATCCGTCATTTCAACGCCCAACCCAATCCGGGAATCCGAATTGGATTCCGTCAGTTCGCACACATCAATGCACCCACTCGGTCGTGTCGGAGCAAACGACACGCTGATCAGATACCTATTTGGGATTTTGGACCCCCGGGTTGTGTGTTTTGACCCTTTAGACTCAGATTTTTTTTAGATCCGTCATTTCAACGCCCAACCCAATCCGGGAATCCAAATTAGATTCCGTCAGTTCGCACACGTCAATTGAACCCACCCGGTCGTGTCGGAGCGAACGGCACGCCGATCAAATCCCTATTTGGGATTTTCGACCCCTGGATTGTGTGTTTTAATCTTTTAGACTTGGGTTTTTTTAGATCCGTCGTTTCAACTTGTGTTTTGACATTCTTTAGTGGTTTCATTTCATTCAAAGTATATGAAATTAATAGTAATACTGACCTGAGGGGCTGGCTGTGAGGGGCGTACTCCCTGCATGGCTGAGATCAACTGCTGAACTATATCGCCGAATTGCGTTCGTATCTCTTCCCGTAGCTCTTCCCGAATGAGGGTTCTCATCTCCTCTACACCACTGACGGGCGGCGCAGTAGATGAACTCGCGTATGCCGGAGGAGCGACCGAACTCGCGTATGCCGGAGGAGCGACCGAACTCGCCTATGAGGACAACACTGGAGTAGTATCCAGGCTGTCCCCAAATCCGTACACTCGACCCTTCCTCGGCCCTCCCGCTGCGTCGACCCAAGCCTCCGGATCCAAGTCTGGCTGGGGAGTGCCCTTTACATAGCGATCCGCCATCGTCCTGTCATAGATCTCCTGCAGAACAAATTAAAACTAAATTATTGAAAACAAATTATTTTAATATCTTATTGAATTCAAAATTTATAGCTTGACTTACAGCAATCGTGCGAGCACTCTCGCTGACATAGTCATCCGTCCCCTTCCGCTTATGAGTCCGATCAAATAACTCGCGAAAAGTAGGGGCACGCTCGAGCTCGTGATGCTTACAATTCAACAAAATTAGTTAGTTTCACAATAATAATCAATGTATTAAGCAATTGAACAATAATATGCTTACCAATTTTAATTGGCTGTGGGTCGCATAAGATATGGACCCACTAGTATGCACATTCTTCTCCGGATGAGTTGATCGTTTGCGTTTTTGCCGCCTGTGACCGCTCCTGCCATGGTCCAGTAGCCCAACGCTCACAAAGGGACTCCCAATAGTCCCTCCTCAGCCAAACAGGGCGTATCCAGCCAAGCCATAGGATCCGGTTGCCTGTGGTCTTCATTGCTTTGTCCCGGGCCTCCCACATCGACTTTCTTAAATTAGTCTGGGCAGTAGACTCCCAGACGGCTTGAGCTCGAGGGAGATCCTCAGGTCTCGTGAACGCGTACCTCCGCTGTAAAGAAATAAATTACTCAACTATCTGCACTAACAGAGATAGTAATTAAATAAATGACTTCAAATCAGTAAAAATTAATAATACCGTGAACATGCCAAATAATAAATCTCGGACGGGCACCGGGATCTCTCTCCATGCATCCACTAGTCCTGGAATATGTGCGTGGACCAGCGTCGTAATATAGCGAGAAGCAGAACCAGGATCTATCTTCCCCCTACAATTGCACATTAATTTTGTACATGAAATGTATAACATAAATAACAAATATAGTAAGTTTCAAGTGATCAAGTTTACCCTGAGATCCAACATGGCTGCCGTCCCGGTAGCTGAGGGCCCTCCTCATCCGCTGCTGGATGCTGGCTCTCCACCTCTGTTGAAAACAATTAAGTACACTATTATTGTATAAATTGGAAGAAAAGAAACATACTAATCTATGGAAACATACATGTACCTGGTGGTGAGGAAGAGGGAAAGGTGGCGCTACTCGCGTGGTCGACGGGGAGGCGGTCCTTGCAAAATTATATACACATTGGAAAATATGAATTTAAATTGAACAATAATATAAGAGTTTTGTGTTTACATATACATATACCTGTCACGGGACGACCGGCGTGGACGGGGAGGCAGTCCCTGCAAAATTGTATGTATGTTAGATCTCGTGAATTTAAATTGAATAATAATATGTAGAGTTTTGTGTGTACATATGCATATACCTGTCACCGGGACGACCGGCGTGACGGGGAGGCAGTCCCTGCAAAATTGTATGTATGTTAGATCTCGTGAATTTAAATTGAACAATAATATGTAGTTTTGTGTGTATATATGCATATACCTGTCACCGGGCGACCGGCGTGGACGGGGAGGCAGTCCCTGCAAAATTATATGTATGTTAGATCTCGTGAATTTAAATTGAACAATAATATGTAGAGTTTTGTGTGTACATATGCATATACCTGTCGTGGACGGGGACGCGGACCCTCGGCCTACGGACGTGAAAATCGTCCGACTCCGTCCTCCACGTACCATATCTCTATTGAGATAAATAAAGATATAACATGTCATGAAGTTGATTTTAAAGTAGCTATTGAAACATATAATTAACAACAACACGAAGTTCTTACAAAATGTAGGGTATATTATCTATATTCATCATCAGATCCTGAAGATATGTTAATTCAGCGTCATCTTCGTCATCCTCCTCGAATTCGTCCTCATCATGCCGGGACTCTTCCTCCACATCAGACTCCACCTCCCGCTCAAGTGCATTTGGGTCAACTTCTTCCTGTTCGTTATCCTTATAAGCAAATTGTTTCATTTATATCATCAACATTGAACTGCGTAGATATTTTCTTAAACACTTACTAATAAGTGGTTAAGAAAATATTCTAAATCAATAAAGGTATATCAGAGAGGAGTGAGTAGAAGCACCCGAAATTTTCAACAAATAATGCAAACACATAGTAAATGACCACCTAACTGCGATCAAACATTCACAGACTGTCCAAAACGGGACAATTCAAGACTTTGAGTTAGATATACACGTTCTCATCATTGAAAATAAGACTCGTGCACATCAATCCCAAAGTCTTGAACGGGAAGGTTCATTGACACAGGCTTAACATGCTCTCGTGATGTGTGTGCAGTGAAAATTTGCTATACATGCATAGATCAAATTTAAAATCCACATAAATATGAAAGGAATATGAAAACAAAATCATACATATGAACAAGTGCAATAATAACGAAATTCACACATACATGTACATGAATTGCATTAAGTAAGAAATACAATACTAATCACTAAACTGAAAGTAAGCAATTAAAAACAATCCATATAATAGTGTTACATTGAAATAAGTTTGAATTAAGGATCTAATAGCTACAAGAAAGATTTTGTATTCATTTTTTTATTCATAAATTGAGATGTGTTGTCTTATTTTCCAATTTTCATCTTCTTTCTGGACCTTCAAAGATATCTTGATTAATTACCTGAATAAATGCATGATACGTTTTTACACTTCCGTCGATGCTTTATCAATACCATGTTAATGCCATAAACTATGTGGAAACTGAACTAAGAAATTTCAACATTTTTTGGCCCGATATATTGTCATCTGAAATCTTAAAAACCCTAGAAAAATCATTTGGATTTCCAGACTTGTCTGTTTTTACTAGTTTATTTCTTCCATTTTTTCCTTCAATAAAGTTGATGGCCTGAATCTTTTTAATTTTTTTTTCTCTTGTGCATTTAAATCTTGTTGCTATTTGAAATTTGCCATAGAATGGTTCTAATTTTGTTTATTGGATCTATGTGCTGTCTTTTTTCCAATTTTCTTGTTTACTCCTAAACTTATCTTCCTCCCCTCTCCCACCCTCTGGCAGAGAAGAAAGGGGGGCTTAATGTTATGATGTTCATGGATGTGACAAAGGGGAACTGTTCAAGGCTTTATTTTTACACAAAAGGGATTAATGAGTAATATTTTGTGCATATTATAGATGGAATATTATTATTTGTCTAAATACAAGTAAGGCAAACATTACCCGTCCGCTCAATACATGCACAAATATTTTCTCCACATATTTTGATAAATGAAGTGAGAGATGTAGAGAGATAAACGACAACTTCCATGTGGTTTTTATTTGATTATAGTTAGAATATGGTAAAATGTCATGGGGAGGGTTTGGTATGAGCTCAATAAAAGCTTGCCAACCCATGGATAATGACAAAGAATTTTACAAGATTTTACAGTGGCAAAATCATAAGATATTGTCACAAGTTATACTAACTTGCCATCAAGTCTATGTAAGATTAGCTTAAGTTATCACTAATGAAATCATAAGATAGTGGTGAGGATCAGTAGTTTTAGAGGCAACTTAGATGTTACTTGTTTTCATAAAAAAAGACTATCAATTCTAAAATACCTTGTCATAATAACTGTATCATGTTTGATATATCAGCAAAAAAAACATCATATTTAAAAATAAAATATGTTATTTATGATATTTTCTGTTGAACCAAATAACCACTAAAAATCAACATCAAAACACAAGTACCACTTAAAGAAATACAACTTAGAAAACACAAAAAAAACTCTACATTCACATCCACCTAAAACATTAAAAAGATAGTCCTCAAAAAATAATTTTTTTTGGCAGGGGGAGGTTTAGCAGGGGGAGGGGGGCCGGGTGGGGGGTTTAGCAGGGGGAGGGGGGCCGGGTGCAGGGAGAGGGGGGCCGGGTGGGGGGGGGTTGGGAAGGGGAGGGGGGCCGCGTGCGGGGGGGGGGGGGGGCGGGTGGGGGGTTTAGCAGGGGGAGGGGGGCCGCGTGTAGGGGGAGGGGGGCCACGTGCAGGGGGAGGGGGGCCGGGTGGGGGGTTGGGAAGGGGAGGGGGGCCGCGTGTAGGGGGAGGGGGCGGGGTGGGGGGGGGAAGGGGAGGGGGGCCACGTGCAGGGGGAGGGGGGCCGGAGGAAGGTGGCGGGGGTGGGGAGAGAGGGGGAAGGGGGATACATGTACGGGTCGGGGCGGCGGCGGAGAGGGGCGCGGCGGCTAGCGGCAAGCGGCGGCGGCAAGCGAGAGAGAGAGAGAGAGAGAGAAGAGAGAGAGAGAGAGGAGAGAGAGAGAGAGGAGAGAGAGAGGAGAGAGCGGAGAGAGAGGAAAGAGAGGTGGGGTTTCGCGAAAGGGGGTATAGGCGTTTTACCGATGAAACTTCTGACGGAAATATCTCCGTTGGAATATCTGTCGGTATTACCTACGGATATTCCGACGGAAGTATTTCCGTCCGAAATTCGTTGATTTTCCGACGGATGCATTGTAGTCGGAATTACCGACGGAAAATTATCCGTCGGAAACATCCGTCGGTAATGCCGCATTTTTTGTGGTGATATTTCCCGACATGTTGTTTTCGATGAATCAGTATTTCCTCTTGCAGGTCAAGTGGCAGAAGCTTCCCTTCAACAGTGTCGTCATCATCTCATATGGGTCTTCTTGTCCCTTTCCCGGGTGGTACCCAGTTGCAGCATCACCAGGCCTTTGCCAGTATCATCACCTGCTGCTTCCCTAGAGGTTCTGCCAAATGCCCAGCCCACCTCCGCAGTTGGGCCCCAAGCCGTGCCGGACCCATCGTCAGTCCCTTCGCCGTGCGCGCCCCTCAGGCACTCGCTCCCGGGTTGGCCGATTCTGCCTCCCCACCTCCGCGCACGCGCTCCCTTGCTGACATCTATGCTGCAGATCCCATCACCCATGCACAAGCTTTGACTTCCACCATTTGCTCCAGCGAGGTTGAACCCACCTGCTACACACAGGCATCCAAATCCCAGCATGGAGGGCAGCTATGGTTGCTGAATTTGATGCCCTTCTCCGCAACGGCACATGGTCTCTCGTGCCTCGCCAAGCTGGGATGAACGTCGTCAGTTGCAAGTGGGTCTTCCGACTCAAGCGCAAAGCTGACGGATCCATTGACCGTCACAAAGCACGCCTTGTGGCCAAAGGGTTCCGTCACAACTCGGGGTCAATTTTCATGAAACATTCAGTCCAGTTATCAAGATTACCACTGTTCGGTTGCTACTTGCCATCACCATCAGCTGTGGGTGGCCGATTCGCCAATTAGATGTGTCAAATGCATTTCTGCATGGGCATCTTCAGGAGAAAGTATTCATGGACCAGCCCCCTTGCTTTGTCCATAACCTCTTCCCGAACCATGTATGTCACCTCCACAAGTCGCTCTATGGTCTTCGCCAGGCGCCAAGAGCGTGGTTCACACGTCTTAGCTCGCGACTTCAGTAGCTCGGCTTCACAGGTTCCAAAACTGATCCATCTCTATTTTATCGGCATTCCAAAGGGTGCAAAATTTTCATCCTCATCTATGTGGATGATATTCTCGTCATGGGCTCTCAGGCAAGGGGCGTTGATGCCCTTATTCGTTCCCTTAGCGAGGAGTTTGCCGTGCGTGATCTTGGGCCAGCCCACTTCTTCCTGGGGATTGAGTTATGTAAACATCCCCAAGGCTATGTGCTATCTCAATCTAAGTACACTGCAGAGCTTCTTCAACGTGCAGGTATGGATAATGCTAAGCCCATGATGACACTGTCGGTAACATTGGATCAGCAGCCGTTCGTACCGGGTCACCACCTGATGCATCACAATATAGAAGTCTGGTCGGAGCACTTCAATATCTTACCATCTCCCGCCCGGATATTGCCTATGCTGTCAACCGTGCTTGTCAATTTATGCATGTCCCCCAACCTGAGCACTGGGTTTTTGTCAAACGCCTACTACACTACTTGAAAGGCACAACTGATCATGGGCTTCTGCTCCGTCGGTCATCCAGTCTTCAACTTAGTGCCTTCAGTGATGCAGATTGGGCTGGGTCTCCAACCGACCGTCGGTCCACGAGTGGGTACGTCATATATCTTGGCAACAATCTCATTTCTTGGAGTTCCAAGAAGCAGGCGACTGTCGCCCGATCAAGCACCGAAGCAGAATATAAAGCAATTGCCAACGCCACTACCAAGCTTATATGGCTGCGATCTCTTCATCACGAGCTCGGTCTTCAATATCCATCATCACCGATTCTTGGTGTGATAATATCGGCGCTACTTATCTTGCTGCCAACCCTGTATTTCATGCCCGGACAAAACATATTGAAATAGACTACCACTTTGTTCGTGAACAAGTGGCACAACACTGCTTACAGTCTCCTTCGTTTCTACGAAGGATCAGTTGGCTGATATACTTACCAAAGGGTGCCCAAGGCTCGTTTTACCTGGTTACGTGACAAGCTCAACGTGATAGCTCACATTGGCTTGAGGGGGCGTGTAAGCATAACTCCTAACTAGCCATGCACTGCCGCCATGCAGGGCCGCCATTCCCTGACAGAGAGCATCTTCCAACTCTCAACCACTTCCTGTAAAAATGTCTTGGAACCATCCCACTCTTTAAGGAGTGCCCCTTTGTATTCTTTGTCTATATAACCAATACAATGATACGGTGAAGGAACAAGGAATCCTTCTACAACTTTCTCTCTACAAGTTTCTCTCTCTAAAAACGGTACTCTATTTTCTCACATCTCTTTACTTATAAACGTCGACCAAGTGCGGCATCTACTGCATCTGCACCACATTTGTCTAGATCCCAAGTCCATACCAGATGAGCCTGCCCACTGCACATATATGCAGGTTGCGAGCTACCCATTCAAGGTCGCATATATCCTAATCTCATCGATCGTGTTTGGCGTCCTCTACATACTGTTGATTCACAAGCTACCTCGATACTGCTCCTTCCCCTGCACAGAGGAAGAAGAAGTACCCAGGGACATCTCGTGTGCCACTGAGCTCCACAACTCCGGCATCAAGTTCAGGAAGAAGGAGAATGTGAGCTCCTATGTGAAGGTGTCGTTCGTAGAGGGGACACTGGAGATCCCGTTCTTGCGGGTCCAAGATTCGACCAGCTCGGAGCTGCGTAACTTCATAGCCCTGGAGCAGTGTTGCCCCAAAGTTGGGAGCCACTTCACGAGCTTTGCTGTGCTCATGGACAACATCATCAACACTGACGGCGACGTCGCAATACTCCGGAAGCGTGGGATAATCGAAAGCAAACTGGGATGCGACGACGAGGTGGCCAAGATGTTCAACAAACTATGCAAAGGCACGCATCTGGACTACTAGAATCACTACAATGCTGGTCTCTTCAAGCAGGTGAAGGAGTACAGTGAAGTCCCACACCATAAATGGCGAGCAAGTTTGAAGGCCACCCACCTCACAAGCCCATGGTCTACGCTTTCCTTCGTGGCCGGGATTCTCATCTTTGGTCTGGCGATCACCCAAGCTTATTTTACCATCTCCCGGCGCCGGAAGTGATCATCTTCATGGTCATTGATGTGCTTTCTCTTTTTTCTTTTATAATTGTTACTGTTTTTTTTTTCGACATTTTTGTTTGTCTATATATATATATATAATACCACCTCTTGTGAACGAGGAAAATAAAATTGGATAAAAAAATATGCGTGGCGTGCCATGTTTGAAAATTATTTTTTATTTTGACTTTAAAAATTTTAGGTGCGCACATGCATCTCACACATGAGGTGTGAGAAAACCTTTGGAATACTCATTGATGGAGTATTATTTCTATGAAGCAGTGGTTGAGTTTGTTAAGGGGCCGGGTCTACCGCCTAAATCGTATACGTCCACACATCTTGTGTTGATTCCTAAGGGAGACTCACCTACCTCTTTAAAGGATTTCGGACATATCAGCCTCTGCAATTTTACATATAAGATTATTACACTTATTGTTTGCAAAAGGCTATCTACTATTTTCCCTGCTCTGATCTCTCCTTTTCAGGGAGCATTTGTGAAAGGAAGAAATATAGTTGATAATATTTGCATGGCTTAAGAGCTCACACATAGCATATCTAAAAAGGGTGAGAGGACACAATATCATATTCAAGCTAGACATGACGAAAGCTTACGCTAGAATGGAATTGGTCCTATCTTAATTTTTTCTGTCCTACAAAAGTTCGGCTTTGGGCTCTTTACCAGTTGCTGGTTTTCTGTAGTGTGTAATGGCAATGCTGGAAGATTTTTCACCTCTTCCCATGGCCTGAGACAAGGGAATCCTTTAGCCCGGCCTAGTCTGTTTATCGTCACTGAGGAAGCGTTTAACAGTTAATGGGTCAGGCTCAAATCGGGTTTAAGTGTGGCTGATTCAGATCCGACTCTTCAATATAAAAGCACAAGTTCGGCTCAGGGCACAAACTATGTCGGGCCGAGCCAGTCCGAGCCTAATATTTTTAAAAAATTATAAAGTCCGATTAAGATCTGATTTGGTCTGACTCGAATACTTAAATAATAATTAAATTAATAATATAAATAATATATTTAAAATTTATAATCTCACTCAATTAAGTTGAATTTTGATATTATTTACTTAATTTATTTGAAATGAGAGTTTTTGACTTTTCAAGTAAGTAAAATAACATAATTTTAATTAACTAAAATTTAATATTTGAAAAGAGAAAATGAAAAGAGAACGAGCCAGATTGGCATGTCGAGCCGAACTTAAAGTCCAAGTGTAGCCCATGGGCTTACTCGGGCTGAATTTTTAACCCCGACTAAAAACTCATGAGTCAAAAAGAATCATACGACTTGCACTATAAAAAAAATGACCTATAGCTTCGCGTAATAACTGTAGGTATATGCCACAAATCCGAAGGTGAAACCCTTTACCTACGGAAAGTGCTACGGTTGAATCCGACACGCATGTGTGCGTGATTAAAGCCAATACCCACAGAAAAATAATCGTTGGTATATGTCGGATTATTCATACAAATATTAACTGTAGGTAATGATTTATATAAAGCATAGGTAAAATTTCTAAAAAGCATAAGTATTGCCATCTATACTTATGGTTTTATAACCATAGTAATACATTTTTGAGATGATTATAAATAAATGTAAGTGTAGAGGTCATCTATACTGATTGTTTTGTAACCGTAGTAATACATATATATACTTATGGCTTTACAGTATTGTATGTAATGATAGTTAGTCATGAATATTAAAAATCGTAGGTGTAGATTTTTGTTTTTGTTTTTTTACAAATATAAACTAAATACCTGTCTATATCTGATGTAAACATGTAATACAGATACAGATACATCCACATAACTAAAATAAAATTCAAATCCATATCCACTCATCTACATCACATAAGCAAAACAACATTCAAATCTATGATATTCACATTCACATCCATAACATTCACATGTCTACTGATATCCACATAATATCCACTCTTATATTCATGAAGAGATTGAAGAGATTGAACTTAATCAAAGACATGGAGAAAGAATAGACATGACCAAAAGAGTTGTAATTATGATCTACTAGAGAGAGAAGGCGATCCTAGACCGCCACAACCATGGGCCATCCTCTGCCGATGCAGCAGAACTGGAGGGAGAAGGCAAACCTTGATGCCACAAGCCCTTGAAACACATGAAGAAACAAACTTCATTCAGAAACACGCCACATTTAAACCTCATCTAACTTTCAAGAGCATATTTGCTCTGGTTCTCAATGTCTACCTGGGTTATTTGGGAAACTTGTTGAAATGCCAAGAGGGAAAGACCTGGATGGTAGTCCATGCATGACATTTTTGGAGGGAGTTGTTCACCTGGTCTGACTAGATGGTTAAGCATTGGCATGGAGTAAATGTCTGAGCTGGAATTTTGGGTGACCTCAATATGATGAAGTTGGCCATCAGCGGTAACTATGCAGAAGCCACACCTGCACAATTTCTCCACTCAGCAAACTCAGGTAACAAAAAGTAAAATGAAAATTTACATACAATTTTTGGCCAATGAGCATTGAGAAAGAGAAAATTCCAAATAGAAAATCAGTAAATTTAGGACTCACAATAATGATTTCTTTGCATTGAGATCATCCAGCGCAATCAAATCAATAATTGGTTCCTAAAGGAGGAAGAGGTAAGTCTGGGAGGAACACAACAAGCTCATGTTCTCCCTCCCATTCCACCTCCCATTCCAGTATTCTGCATATAGTTCCAGACTTCAGTTATACATTAAACAATGAAAATATCAAGTTAGAGTAGAGAGAATAAACAGAAAAGAAGTAATAGTGCATTATGTACATGTGGATATTGAAATTATCATGTGATATAATTTCTAGATGAGCTTAATTTTCTGAAGCAATGCATCAGCTCTAATATCCACATAGAATCTCAAACATAAAGAAAAGTGATAGACATGTTCAATAGGCTATGAGAGTAAAAATCTCATCTAATGTACAAGGGGCTAAGCATCATGAAGCATCTAAACTGGTGATAAACTTAGATTATGATATCAACTATTAAGCACAAAACAGTTGAAGTTTAAAAAATAAAAATGAAAATTTTAAAAAATGTAAAAATAAAGGGCAGAAGCCAAGTACATTTAGACTTGTTTAAATTGTTTTGAACTCAAAATGTGGACAATTTAAGTTGCCACTTTTCCATTTATTTGATTTTTTTGTTCCTATTCTGATCCTGCCCTCCAAGAAAAAAATGGACTGCTTTACTCAAAACAAACCTAAAAATGGATCGGATAGACCTCACCTGCCAACAGGGTACACATCCACAGAGTTTCCTAAAAACTTTGTTTTCAACATGGAGGCTGGTCAGTCTCAGATTAAGTATAGTGGGGTTTTCTGTCAGTCTTAGGGAAGTGGTTGTAGAAGCTTGGGACTGAGGAGAAATTGTCTCCTGCTGGAAGTTATTCACCAAATTTATTATAGATGTTCCGGACTTTGGGTCATTTCTTCCAAAACCTCAAGCAATATTTCTTACCTTTGGAGTGGCATCCTTCATGGATGTGGTTTAGGACAAAAAGGTTACAATTGGCAATGGGCAGAGGTGTGATCAGTTCTAGAAGGAAAGATGGTATGGGAGCATATTGTGGAGGAGATATTTCCCCAGCTTTTCAAAACCTATATATATCGACCAGCAAACAGATCTATGGGAGATGCTAGGTTGCATTTCTCTTAGTAATGTGCATGTCTGAATATTCATGCACTGTTTTTGGAATTATAATGTTGACACTGAAAGTAGTTTAGCAGCATGGTGTCATGTTGTTGACTTTTAAAATACATGTTTATGACATGCATTAGTGAAAATAGGCAGCAAGTAAATGCATGCAGGAGATGACATTTTTCTTCTTTTCCCAAATTATCCTCTTTGTTGTTGCCTTTGTTTAGTCTACCGCTAGCACATTGTTGCCATCTTAGTGATTGGTTATCTTGCCATTGAAATTGCAGAGAAGAGGAAGAGCTGGTCGTGTGCAACCTGGAGAGTGCTATCACCTCTATCCAAGATGCGTATATGATGCCTTCGTAGAATACCAGCTTCCTGAACTTCTGAGAACTCCTTTGAATTCTCTTGCTTTCAAATAAAGAGTTTGCAACTTGGAACTATAGGAGAATTCTTGTCAGCTGCTCTGCAACCTCTAGAGCCCCTAGTTGCTCTGCTATGTTCATGGATGCAGGTCCAAAATGCAGTAGAATTTCTGAAGATGATAGGGGCACTAGATGAGAAAGAGAACTTCACCAATCTAGGTAAATTTAATTAGGACTTGCCTGTTGAGGAAGCTTGGGATGAAGATCATTGGTTTCTTTGCTATACCGGTAACATTCTTTATTTGTCTTTCTATAAATAGTCTCATCTTCTGAATCAGGAAAATACTTTTCAATGCTCCCTGTTGATCCAAAGTTGGGGAAGATGCTTATAATGGGAGCCGTCTTCCATTGACCAGCCTCCAACTTTTGCACACTGTTCTCCCAGTTGCCTTGCACTCATCGGAGGGTGATGACTCACCTGGAAGGAAAGGTAAAATAAGCTTAGGCACTTTAGAAACTTGGCAAAGACCACTTATAGAAAATTGGCAAAGACTAAATGGATAAGATGCTGTAACAAAACATTGCTTGCATCTTTGGCATGCAAATAAAGAGGAATATTCCTGATGTGGTGTAGAGGAATCCTCCCATTTACCCCCAAATTTTTTTTTTAGAATTGCCTGAGAGTAACGTACCTTAGAGCTGCTGCCATTGCAAAGGTGATTGCAGGGGGGGTTGACAATCTAACACCATTTAAAGATGCTTATATATTATACAACTTCCTTCTCCTTGAACACCCAAAAATAATGAAAAATCAATAGATCTAGCATCCATATTTTCTTGAAACAATATAAGATCTAGCATCCATAGCAAGAAAGAACAAAACATATTAGAAGCCATACACACATGGCCTCCGTATATCAAGCAAGCATGTCCATATACAAGAGGGAAACTCCACTAAAGGCCCATGGCAACCATATATATATACAAGCACATGACCTCCATATACAAAATAAAAAGTCTGCTTCAAAAAAAAAGGCCAGTGTATTTCAAAATAAGAAGTTTGCTTCAAACAAAAGACAAGTGTATCTCAAAATAAAAGTTTGTCTCAAAAAAGGGCCAGTGTATCTCAAAATAAAAAGTTTGTCCAGCAATGTTCATGCATGTAGTCAATGTGTGTAGTCCAGCAATGTTAGCCAACATGAAGTCGAAACCAGCAGCATCATTGATGAACCAGAAACTGAAAAAATAGATCATGCAAGGCTAAAAGTTACCAAATTGAAGACATAGGAAGAAATAGTTAACTACTTACATAGTCCTTTAACCATAAGATGTGGCTTCCGAGAGCATCACTCAACCTTTTCCTAAACTGATCCTTAACAAATAGTGATGTGTTTAGCCTTTGAGCATGGGTGATTGATACCTCACAGTACTCAGTGCCTATTTTGCTGCCCATGACTACCTTTTCAATTTCTGTGCTAACGAGGATTCCATCAGCTACATGTTGCATCTCAATGTCAACTAAAAGGACACGTTTTCCAATCAACTGTAATATGTATGAAAATCCAAACTATAAAAAATTATTGAGCATGTACGTATAGTATAACTAGATTATATACAACTTTTTGAAAGAGAACTACAAGTGCCTTGGACTATTCCCAAGCACTTCTATTGACCTCCTCATTATATTGTATAATTCCATTGGGGTGTGTGATCCCAATACGAAGAAGTTACAATAGAAAATGCAACAAAGATTGTGAAGTAGGATATGCATTTTTTGGGTTTAATATGGTCTTGGAGTACACAACTTAGAGTGCTTGCATTTAAAATAATGTCATGCCCTTAGTTTACCACCACAGCCAGAAACATGGAAGGAAGTCTATAGAGTTCCACTGTGTGCCACCTTACATCACTAGGCACCTTTACTACAAATCGACCAAAATTAAAGAAACTCAATTTTACTATAAGTACTTCTGACAGAAGACAATCAGTCATCAGAATGACTGCCCAGTAGAAAATAGATTCATAAATGCTTAACTAAAAGAAAAAATAGGGAAGGAAAGCTTTACCTGTTTGTTTGCATAAACAAGGACAATGGCACCTTTAGTTCTTCCTCTTGCAAAACATCCATTACACACTTTTATTTTTTTTTATTTAAATAACAACCATATAGCTACACACTTAAATGTACTCCATAGCACATTATGTATAATGCAACCCAAAGAATACTCACAGACCTCCAAAATGGCATGAATTCTTCCTTTGCAATTACAAGTCTGTCAATGTCACCCGAATCAACAATGTATATGATAGCCTATGTATTTGGAAAAGAGCACCTCCAATATGGTCTGAAGATCAATATATATTGGTAAGTGATAAGTGGCAAATGATTGAGTTCAAAGATGAACATGAATAAATATTCTATTGAGAGCAAAAGAATGTTCAATATATATTTGATGGAAGTAATACTACCTAGGATGATATCCAAAGCTAGCTCCAGGCGGGATTGGAGCATTCAAGCCAGGAATTTTCAGATGAGGATACGATGGTGGGAGGCCATACCTCTGTCCACACAAATTTTAATCTTTACAAAGAGGCATTTGAGATCAAGATTTGCAGAACCAACTAGTCACATTGGGATCAGGAGAACCGAATTGGAACTAGCTGTCCCCAATCCGGCTAAACAGATTCCAGGGCCTCACCAGCAGGTTCTTTAAAACATTAAACGATATGCATATTTTCAAACAAAAGGGACAATTTTGAATAAACTACAAAATCAAGTCATAAACTTAGTGATTAACATATTTGAGACTCCAATCAAATGAAATTAAGGATAACAACTTGATTCGGTTGAAAATTACAAATTAATAAAGATTAGGGCTTTAAACTTTGAGATTATATTTAAACTTTTTGGATCATTTTTTATAAAACTAACCTAAGGGACCGGCCCCACATTGAGCAAGAACCGGAATCAGAACTGGCCCCTACCAGTTCCAGTTCCGTGAACCTTTTTGAGATCTCAACATAGCCTCTAAGCAATTGACCTACATATTGATTAGCCATGGAGGAGGGGCACCATCAGCATACCAAGGGCTTCCTTCAGTTCTTGGGACAGCTAGCATTCCTAGCTTCATCTCCCTAATTTACCTATCGTGCATGATTTACAGGAATAGTGAATTAAGAATAGCATTGACGGATGCAACAAAAACAATTTTTGCAATTGCTGGCAGTTTCTTAATTAGTGACAAGGAATACATGAATGCTTGTCATAAAACAAAAGAGTAAGGAAAACCGGCAAGGCACTAATGTCTTCTAAATTTTTCACACAAGATACCAAACAAACATAATGTGCTTTCGATAAAGTACCTCAAATTCTTTCCCTTCATGGTAAAGGTCACCATGGGTGGTCAATTTTGGCTTTGTTTGATATTTGAAAAATGCATCATGAAAACCTGTACAAAATTTTTAGTGACTCTCAGTCAAAGAGGCAGTAGAAGTGACAGAACTGAAAACAAAGAAGGATACTAGACACCCATAACTATAATTGCAGAATGTGAAATTAAAAGAAAAAAACACGCACACAAGGGCAGACCTGATAATCAATATCCATTTTCCCCATTTTTTGTTGCATGTGTTCCCACTCCTACTGTTTCAACTTCTTGCTATCTTCTTTCTCATATAGTCTGAAAGTACAAGAGTAACAAAAATATCACAATCTAATACAAATAAATAACAAAAAATAATAATATCATTACTAAACAATGTCCCATCAACTGAGGTGGTTTAAGGTTCAAACCTGGGTCTTTAAATTTCAGTAGAAATAGTGGCAAGGACCTTAAAAAGAAAACTTATAGTTAAAGCTCAAGCACCTAGCCACCCTTGCACTAAGAGGAATAATAGACCAAATAAAAAACCGACACAATATATGGCAAGGACCTCAAAAAGAAAGCTAGTTAAAGCTCAAGCACCTAGCCACCCTTGCCTGAATTTTGCCTCATCTGTACAATACCATCTCCACAGACCGTCATCTGGGAGGCCAACCGGGACCGGGGCATCAACAACTCCACCGGTGTCCTGTCCTTCCACAACAACGACAGCTTGGTCCTCTCCGACGCCAGGGGGGAGGTGTACTGGTCGACTACGGCGGCGGCGGGGGTCGCTAGCCCTATCGCCAGGGTCCTGGACAGCGCAAACTTTGTGGTGACCCGCTCCGGTGGTGGTGCCCCTACCTGGCAGAGCTTTGATTACCCAACGACTCCCTACTGCCGGCCATGAAGCTAGGTTGGGACCTGCGGGTAGGGAGGAACCGCAACATCACTTCGTGGAGGAGCGGAACGATCTGGCGCCGAGGAAGTACTCGATGGTCGTGATGTGCGGGGCGACCCACAAATCTTCCTGGTGCAGGGGGCAACGCGGCTGTGGAGGACGGGGCCATGGATCGGGCAGCCTTCAGCGGCATCCCGGAGATGAAAACCTATGATATGTTCACCTTCAGGTTCCACAACAGCGCCGACGAGGTGTACTACCAGTTCGACATCTTGAACAACATCGTCCTGTCGAGGCTGGGCTTGGTGGAGCGCATGGTGTGGATCAAGGGCACCAAGTCGTGGAACCAGTTCTGGTTCGCGCCCAAGGACCAGTGCGACAACGTCAGCCCCTGCGGCCCCTTCGGCATCTGCAACACCAACGACTCCCCCATCTGTAGCTGCGTGCAGGGGTTCAAACCCAGGTCGCCTTAGGTGTGGTTCCTCCTCCCACTACTAGAAAATGGGTTTTACCTACGGCACTTACCTAAGTGTAGATTAATTGTAGGTATAAAAAGGATTTACCTACGTTATAAACATAAATTTACTAACATTAATATTAATAGTAAGTATAAGTCACCGATTCCCCAAATTTTCTTTTCCGCCCTCAAATTTCTAGCGGCGCCAAACCTTATGGGACAAAACCTACACATTAATATATGGTAAGTATATAGACTTCTATACCTACAACATTTAATACATATTATATTAATAAAATTATTTTTTACCTCACCCAACCCGTAACCCTATAGCCAATTCCCATTTCGTTGCAAACAACCTCCCTGCGCCGCGAGAAAGGGTTTCTGGACGCCTTTCCCCGCTTGCCGGCGACGGTGACACTGCATCCGCCTTTCCCCGCACCGGATGGCGACAGCGCGTGGCTTGCGGCGGTGACGTCGTACGCGGCAGAGACATCCCCGGCACGGTGAGATGATCTCTTTCCTCTTCTTCATCGTCCTCCTCCCCTCCTGCTTCCGATCCCCAGAATAATGCCGGCACGAGGGGGATGGGCGCCGGGGTGTGGGGTGGGTGGAGGCTAAGTAGAGGGAACCCCTCCGACAAACAACCCTGCGCACCAGGTCCTCCCTCTCGATCATCATCGTCATCATGGGTTCCGTTTTTGTTTTCTTTCCCGTTTGGGCCACTTTTGATCAGCTCATGTTAATGGGAGCTTCGTATTCTTTCGTTTATGTTTGCAAGGTTGCAGATGGGTATCAGGCAGAGGAGCGGCAGGGGGAGCTGATCGTGCAGTGGCTCGTCCCCGACTTCGCCCTGGATGAACCGAAAGGGTAGACCTCTCTTGTGCCATTTTTCCAGCGGATGGAACGGCTTTTGCTTTCGGTGGATGCGGGTCAGGGTTTTTTGTGTGTTCTGTTCGTTGAAATTACTTTGTGATCAAGTATTTGGCGAGGATTATTTTTGGCTTATTGCTGCAGAAGGTCTTGGTTTTGGAGATATATGTCGGCTAGATGACTAGCTGGTGCTCAGATTCTATGAGTGTATATAGGCCTGCCATAAGTAAAAGTTTTGCTTATAATCTGGTGTTCATAAAAGAATCTAAGCACTAAAAAAATGACTTGTAACACACAAAGCAAAAACCTTAGCAAAAGGATTTATGCACATGTCAATGTTCCCATCTTTAAACTATAAACCCTACACGACCACGGTTCTTACCAATCAGGAATTGTTAACAGAAGATTTTTATGCACATGCAAATTTTTTTGGTAAACCGCAAAGCTTAATTGAACTATTTTTTATTATATGCACATGCAATTTTTTTTGGTAAACCCCCCATGTAATGTATATGCACATGCATTTTCTATTCTTTTTATTGTATATATTAATTATACTTGTGTATTAATATCTTAGTTATAAAAAAGTGGACAAGAGATGGATCGTTTTGAATTGTTCATCGTCACCCATACTAGAAAAGATGGCGTTCCAGTAAATAGCGAATGTGCAGTTGCCATTGTAAGTGTGAATGCTTTTCATTTATACCTATGTGTTAAGATGTTTTATTTTTGACCTCCAACTATGTTTTCAAATAGGAGAAAATCTAGGCCTTAAAACAATCACAATCTTCAGCTAGCTCTTCTCAGACGGTGGCATCTAAATATGATATATATTCTCAAGTGCTTGGTGAAGACAAACCTGGTCGTGTACGAGGTTTAGGTACCGGACCGACACCTGCAACTTTATGAGGAAGGAGTACAGATATTTTGAAGGATGAAAATAAAAGTTGGGTGACCGTGTTAAGGATCTTGAGGAGAGGATTTCCAAGTTGGAGAGAACATAGTCAAAATTTCAGGTCATTTAACTTCAGTTTTTGGGAATAATTATAGTACACATAATTTTTGTCTGATCCACTTATTATTTTACACGTAGGAGGAAAATGATAGTGTGGATGGTGGAGTGGCACCAAAAGAAAGCACAAGTGTGACTAATAGGATGTACATTCTGTGAGTTTTTAGTAGCATTTCTGATATGTTAATTGCAAAGATATTTCTTAACTGCTGATATCTTAACTGCAACTCCCGATTAGTTAAGGAAACACCTAACCAAATTATGGAGTCATGAATAATATGGAGGGTTGACCATGTAAGCAATGTACATAAGCAACAATCCTGGAACTCTTTGTTCTGCAGTATCTTGGTGGTGTCCCATGTCACAAGATACAACTATCTTTACATCCAATTTGAACTATGCTCAACCTCTAGCTGTTATTATGCACTTCTTTTAATTAAGAATCCAGCATTCGATTTAATCTTTGTCTTTTGGATGGAAGGCTACATAGAGCTATATTATTAGAAGGCATCCACCAAGTAACAGGGAAGTACATTCGATGGTCCTTACAATTATGATATTTTTATTAACACATTTGATTGCTGGGCTTTGTGGCAGAATTTTCCAGGGGAAAAAAAGGTGGCGATGTGTATGTGTAAATGAAATAGCACCAAATAAATGTCACATGATAGCAACACTAGTGCGTTGATATATTTGCTGCAGAAGAAACCACAATTTTCTACTTTTAGTTTTTTTGCAGAAGCAACCACATGATAGCAACACTAGGCGGTGATATATTTAACTATCTTTCTACTTTTAGTTTTTTCTGTTTCTTCCATTTTTCTTAGTTATTTACTGTAGAAGAACCACATTAGTTATTTACTGTTATCAGTGTTCTCTATTCGGGTCATATCTACTACATATAGAATGAGCTTTTATATGTCCTCATATTTTTATCATGGTCCCCCAAAATGTAATGAGCTTTTATATGTCCTCCGGAAGGTACAGAGTTCACAGATCAAAGGAAATATGACCAAAGCCGATATCAGATTTCTATGACTATTCAGCACAGATGGATGATAAATTTATTATTTTCTAGATATGAAGGAAGGGCACATGCTTGTGTCTATATCCCAGTGTCATGGTATTTTTCTTACCTGATTATTTGAACCTAAGTAATTATATTCTAAGAATGCTATATTATGTGGTATCGATTGATGTTGGGTGACAGATTTTTTCTGGTTAGCTTCTTTTTTATTCTGTTGTTGCAGGTGGATCTTAACTGGGTTTTTGCTCCATGCTGGCTTTTCCATTACCTGCTGCCTTGATGTTTTTATGTGTACATCAGGAACATTTCTTTTAACATGTGTTATCTTCTATTCCAACACTTGTCAAATTGATCATTTCTCAACTTTTTTATTTGTAGTTGATATCAAAAAGAGTTAAATTGTTGGATATGTATGGAAATATAGTGGCCATGGGTATTGTCATGAGTACAGATCCAACAAAAATAGTGATGGACAGGCCTATTGGCCAAGACTTTTGTGAAGTTGCTGTTTTATTGGCGAACAAACCTGAATCCCCACTATTTATCAAGGATGATAATAGGAAGACAATGAAGGATGCTATTGGAAGCCACATCTTATGGTTTCTATAATATGCATGTGTTCTACTTGTTTATACTTTAAATGTTTGTCATGTTGAGATAAAATTTATCCTAACTTTGCTTTGTCTGTCTTTGTTTTTTTTTTTTTTTGACAATTTCAGGTGCAATTGGATTCTAAGAGACAAGTTGGTGATCAAGATTAGTATCTTAGTTATATGTGATGTTCCAGTTATTCATGTACACACGTCTTATCCATTGGATAAACAATTATGGAAGTACTTGTCATGTATTACTTTAATCTTAGTGATGAAACTTTCTTAGATGTCTATTTCACCTTTACTTTTGATGTTATTTAAATTGTGAGAAATTGTGGATGTTTGTGAATGAATGTGTTGGATGGATGTGTGAATGGATGTGTACATGAAGTGTTGTTGTGGATGTGAATGATATGAAATGTTGGTTTTGAATGTGAATGGTATGAAATGTTAGTTGTGGATGTGAACATGTAAGAGTGTTTGTAATGGGTGGCCCGGTCACATTTATAAAATTATGTGCAGTTGTAATTTGGTAGGTATATGTTTTCCTACAACTATTATTTGGTAGGTGTATCTATCTGGTGCATCTACTTAAATAACCTACACAATATACGTGGTAGGTAAAGTCACAATCTACACCTACATAATGTATACATGGTAGGTAAAGACAAAGTCTACACCTACGACTTTTACTTTGTAGGTATATGTTTTACCTACGGTGTTTATACCTACGAGCCAAGTCGTAGGGAAGTTGTAGGTAAAGACTATTACCTACTATTTTTTGCCTACACCTACGGTTTTGGGTTGTAGGTATAGCCTGTTTTTCTAGTAGTGTCCCCTGTGAAGCAGCAGCAGAGCCGCCGGCAGCCAGCCTAGAAATGGAGACCAGTTAATTAGGAGCTGCAGTGGAAGAATGATAGAGGAGAGACCAGCTGACTCATTTCACAAAGACCAGTGGAAGAAGACGATAGAGGAGAGACTAGGGAGTGAACGACGTTGGTGGTGCCCGAGGGTTGAAGAACGACAGTGGGTTTGGAGATGATGGTGGAAGGGATATCCCACACAAGGGAAACCCCTAAATCCAGCCTTTTTTCATTTCCCACCGAAATGGAAAGCAATGCCGCCAAAACTAAACCCTAGACCTATGGTTTTTTTGTTTTCGGATGTTACGAATGGACTAATACATATTTTTAAAATTTTCATAATATATTCTAACGTTTTCTTATATTTTTGGTAAACTGTAACTAAAATAACTATTTTTACACATTATTATGTAAAACTGTAACTATATGTACATGTATACATACGGTTAAAATAATTGTATGTATAACCTTACAATGGATGCTTTTAGTGTATTAATTCTTGTTTATACCTCGTATTACCCTGCCGTAGCTAAAATCTGTGGGTATAGACCCAATTTCTTATAGTGTTGGCCCAAAATATGTCAGACCCGCAGATCTATCGAGCCAGTCCGATCCATTAATAGTCCTAGTTTAGCAGAGGTCTTTAGTATTTATTTCAGACTAACATTATTACTCCTTATGCCACATTTATCCAGATTCCTGTCATATCCCACTTGCTATGTGCGGATGATACCATCATCTTCACTAATGGTTGTCATGGTTCTTAATTTGCGTAGGCTTATGGCATTCTTGAATATATATGAAAGATGTTCAGGACAGAAAATTAGTACTGCTAATAGTTTCCAAACATAAAAAATAGAGCATGCCAAAGACCCGACCTTTCAGGAGAGCCAACGCATTTTATCTTCAGCAACTCCCAACTTCTTCGCAAGGGGCAGAAAACCTCGTTCTGCTTGGAGACTTTTGGTGCGTTGCAAGATTTCATCATGTGGGTAGGGGAGCCATGGCAGGAAGTGCTGTCGTCCGACTTGGAAAGGGTCGTTTAAGAGGTGGGAATGGAAAGAATTAGCCGGCGGGGGACGAAGCAAGAGAGAGCAGGGAAAGAAAAAGAAATCCCTAGCCCTAGGCGATATCGATCCCTTGCCGCGATGGGCGATGGCGATCCCCTGTCGCGATGGGCGATGGCTAGCGCGAATAGGTAAAAAATGAAAAAGGGGGAAATAGTTAGTTTGGGGGGTCAGATTGCCACGATGGGCGATGGCGATCCCCTGCTGCGATGGGCAATGGTAGCTGACGCGAACAGGTAAAAAAAGAAAAAGGGGGAAATAGCTAGTTTGGCGGGTCGAGTTGGGGGCGCGCGGGAAACTGAAATAGGGGTAGGTGGTGGGTTTAGTCAGAAACCCACCAACTTTATATCCTCATAGCACGTTGACGATGTGAACCTCCATCCATCGCTTACATAGTCGACGGCTTGTTGCTAACTGATCGACCGTGTGGTCTCAATCGTCGACGAAGTGTGCGTTTGTACCAAACACGGTTTGGAGGTTGAAACATAAGAAACTTGGATTCCAAACGAATCAAAGAGCTCGTCATCCCTGGTCCCAGAACATTTCTTCTCATGCAGCCTAGTTGGGCACATGATCCCAGCCAGGGTGCCATTAATTAGTCATTGAGCCACCCTATTAATATGCACGACGCTCCCTATCACGACAATATTTGGAATAATAATTTTATTTGTCAAGAATGTCACTACAAGAAAATATGGTTATATGTACGACCCACTTTCATTTGTAAAGATTTAAAAATCGTAGGTAAAAACTTTTACCAACTAATCTCCTTACGGTTAAGTATAGTTGGTGTTGACAGCGTAGGTAAAAGTTACCTACATTTTCAAACCGTAGGTATTAACTATGGCCTACACCAACAATTGTTAATTCGTGTAGGTAATTTCCATCTGTTCAAAACTGTAACGACCCACTTTATACCGGTACGATTATACCAATCCCCATTGGTACAAAGGGCGTCATTACAGTGGGATAATAACCCAACACTAAACGATAGGTTGATATGTACATGAATATAATTGAGTCCAGCGAGAATAAAAGAAATAACTCAACTTCATTCCATCATCATCACACATTCCACAGTCTATATAGTAAAAGAAAATGACGGAGTCCACATTATTACAATTTTAAAAGAACTACATTGTCCATCACATTATCCATACTAACAACATTGTTCTTACTATGAAATAAAACAACTAATAATCGGTCGTGAGCAGCTACTCCTCACTCTCGATGTCGCTCCTTGTCGCAATCTGTCCAAATGCGGGAGTACCTATCTCACCTGTACACCGAAGCAAGTATGAGTCTAAAATACCCAGCAAGCATCAAAAGACTCAACCTTACACATATCACACACATGTTAAGCTACCAAACATATAGAACACATGTTATCATTTAAACCATAACATTTACATGGCACATGCTTTATATAATTAACTACACATAGATCATCCAAACACGTTCCTAACTAACACATGCTCATATTAAATCATGGATAATAAACATATACCTATACATGTTTTCTACACCTAACATGTAACATGATTTAACAATCCAAACATTATCCATGTTATGGTACAATTCTACCAACTAGAGCATAGAGTCAAGCACAAAGTAAAGAGCAACCTAGCATGATATCTATTCATATTTCACATGCAAATTTCATAGTCAATTACACATTTCATTTGTTGTTTTAATATAAATAAATCACAATTTCACATGATATCACATTTTATTAAACATGAATTGAATGTTTAAAACATATTCAAGTCAGTTGGCAACTATATACAATTTAAGCATGGAACTATGTACTAAGTGAATCACATGTCTATCATGGAACCTAGACAATCTTTCATGTATTTATCACAATCATAATTACACTTTGCTTGCTGTTTTGACATGAAATAACACAGTTACAGGATTTACATTTATTCACATACTATCTTATTCATTTAACAATTCCACATGCTCATCTTTCTCATTGCACAATTTACAGGTTTACATACATATATTCACATACACTACTATATGGATGTTATTAAACTTTATAACATGATACTACATCTAACATTTTAACAAATGAATGATAGGAATATAGCATTATTACATTGGTTTTCACATGCAATCATGCTGTCATTAACATTTACTCTCTCCCTTACACATCATTTACACATTTTTCACATCGTTTACTCTTGCACTTTCACTTATCACATATCACATTACTTGCACTTACCACTGCCACATTCACATGTCACTTTACATTTTATTCACATTTTATCACTTAAGTTTCCGTGACACATAGTCCTAACTACCATTTAGAGGAAAACACACACTTTAGCACTTAGCACTTAGCACTTCACTTACACATATTCGTCACCTGGGCAAGCTAGTGACAAATCTTGGTTACTGTGCAGACCGGGAGAAGCTCTCTCCACCCTAACCAGTGGTACTTGTCTACCTCCAGGATTTCATCCTAATGCCCTTAGGATATCACTTAACATTTAGCCTTCCATAGGAACTTTTCTATGGTACAGCTCTCAGACCTCTATGGTAGCAGTGTCAATCTCAACCCAATTTTACACATTCACTTTATCACATTTTGTCATGTCATTTACACATTTCACATATACTTTTTGACTATTCACATGCATTATTTAATAATTGCTCATACTTCAGTTCACCTAATATGGTACTACTGTTTCACAATGAAATCGGTTTATTTTACAGTCCTAATCATATAGAAGATCATTGCATTACACATAATTAACTTTACATGCTCAATTGAGTCATTATTCCTTATTTAATCAATAAAGATACTTGTTGTTATCGAAACAGTTTGAAAATTTTATCATAATCTTTACACAGTCAACATGTCACATACTGAATTTTTCAGATTTTTCGAATCAGTACAGCTAATTTTTAATAAATAGGACAGATTTCAGGCATTACTATCAAAATTTCATCTAATTCCATATTCTTAGAAAACAGTAATATCTAACAGTTTCAAAACATGAAATCAATCATTATACCAACATGGAAATTTATGAAACCCTAATGGACACTGGATCTAAACATTCAAGAAATATCATGGTCGATTTATGCTTATTGTCCAGTTGCAGGAATTTTAATAAATAGAACATATTACAAAAATTCACCTCGTCCTCATGATATGACCTAAAGACTGTCTCTGACTACATATAATTTTTACAGCATGCACACATACCCGGAAGTCAAATAACACTTTAAATAGATCAAACAAAAATTCTTTAAAGCCCTGAGGAACTTGGCAGCATAGTGTGTTCCGCCAACTGTGTTAACGAAATAATATCCTGCCGCCAACACAGGAACTTGGTGGCACAGTATGTGGCCGCCAACTTCCTGTCAGCAGGCAGTGCAGGCAGTACACAACAAAAAAGGGAATTTGGAGGTTCCAGGACTCGAGGAAAATTCTAGAAAAATGCTAGGACCTAAGGGGACATGTGTAGGATTGACATCCCTAGATTACTTGCCTCCAAATAAATCCTCAAAGATCAAATCTTGTCGGAGAAGCCCTCCTCAGCCCAACCAAGAAGGTGCTCAAAACCTCTTCAGATTTGGTTCTTCTATTGATGTAGGTTGATCCTCGGAGTTGGGGATGCTTCTTCTATGTATGGACTATCCTCCAGTCGGTGTAGATCTTCAGAAAGCTCCTCCAATCACCGGATTGAAGTCGTCAAAGACCAGCTTTTCACCACAGGAAACCCTAGCTTCTTCAAAGACCCAAAAGACTTGGCGCGGCCAGAAAAGGGTGATTTTATAGAGCTGGGTAGGTTGGGTACGCATTAGAGTAGGTCTCCTACGATTATAGATGGGTTTCCTAAACTAGAACCGGAAGAAACACAAGTGTTACCAAATCTGAAATCGTCATAGCACTGGGAACTTGGCGTCCACCTATGGTGCCGCCAGCATGGGGGTTGGCGACCATCGATATGGACGCCAACTCCTCTGGCCCAGGCAGTCAGCGGCCAGCATGTTGCCGTCAACTGTTCATTTCGGCCAGAAAATAGATATACATCAAAATAATGCACAATTACTCCACAAACAATTTAATGTGTGCAGAAATAAATAGGCATACATTCACCATATAAACTACATACATTACACACTATTTTTTTAAATATATTTGTACTAATCTTAATTAAAGATAATATGCACAAAATAACATACATATATATACATACACAACATAATTACATGCATTATGCATGAACATATAAATACATTATGCACATTATTATTATTTAAGTACCATACACGTCTTAAACAATTTAACATGCATAAAAGTAGATAGATATCATTTGAACAAGATTAACATATGCATGTATACATATACACATCATAGTTACATACAATTTGCATGGAATAATTAAATACAATATGCAAATCAATAATTAAATAATACATGCACATTTAAATATATTGCATGCACAGAATAAATCATAATTGTTTACAAGATGCATGATAATAACTTCATACTATATGCAAACCATTCTCAAATACAATATGCATGATACTTAATTAAGTATAACATGTACAATATTAGATAACTACTTATGCTCACGGAAAATAAAATATATATACCCGCATATGCACATGAACCATTTAATAATTATAATATGCATAGTTTTAATACACACACTTTATTCATAACAAGTAAATATCACATGCACAATATAAAAAAAAATTCGGGGGTCTCACAAAAACCGTAGGTGAGACTTATCTACACTCACTACAAGAAAAATAAGAATTGTCAACGACTTTATGTCAGCGGCTATAAATAGCCGTGATATATAAAAATATGTCAATGACTAAAAGAGGCCGTGACATACGTTAAACATATGTCAACGGCTACTACACATATGATTAACATATGTCAACAGCTACTGAGATCCGTTGACATAAGTTAACATATGTCAAAGGTTACTGGATCCGTTGACATAAGCTAAGAATTTGTCAACGGCTACTGGGAGTCGTTGACATCAGCCTCATATGTCAACGGATACAATAGTCGTTGACATTTGTTGATGAAAAAATGGTGGTAATTTTCCTGCCAACTTCACAATATTTGTCAACGGCTCTGAATAGCTGTTGACATATGTCCCATTTGTCAGTGGCTATATCAGTAGCCGTTGACATATGTTGATGAAAAAATCCCGCCAACTTCTCAACATTTGTCAACGTCTCTGAATAGCCGTTGACATATGTCTCATTTGTCAACGGCTATATCATGAGCCATTGACATTTACTTTTAAAAAAATTAAAAGACCCCTCACCCCCTCCTTTCTGTCTCCCACCCCCCAGCCTCCCTGCTATCTCACGCCCTGCCCCCTCGCTCTCTCCCATTCTACTCTTTCCCACCCCCATGCCCTCTCCCAGTGCGAGCTCACCCTCACCGCCATGGGATCACGATCATGGCCTCTCAGCAGGCGTCCTTGGGGAGATCCAGCCGTCCTTCTCTTGGACGGCCTTGAGCAGCTGCGCCGCCTCCCGCACCCGCTGCACTCCCCCTATAGCGCCATGAACACCGTCCGCCCCACCTCCAGCGCCGCCGCCGCCACCCACTCCCCATCGTAGATCGCCGCCAGCACCCCAATCGCTCATTCCCTCCCCCTCTCGGCCAGCTTCTCCATGGCTGCCGTGCCAGCAGCGCCCGGGCCGCGGCCCTGTTCCTCCGCACCTCCGCCGCCCCTTCCGGAACTGTGCATATGAGGTCCAGGGCGGCCAACGCTTGCTCTGTCGTCGTCGCTCTCATAGCGGACGCCGCCGTCACTGCCTCCACCACCGCTGACGCGCCCCTCGCCTACACGAGCTCCGCCTCACGCATAGACACCACGATGGCGTTGATGGCGTCGTGGTGGGCGTTAGCCATCGTCGTGGTGGCGTTGATGCCTTGCCGTCGGAGGCCCGCCACACCTTGAAGGTGTGGTCACAGGTAGCGGAGAAGAGGAGGGCGCTGTCGTGGGACACGGCGAGGGGCGCTGGAGGCGATGACGATTTTTTTTTAAAATAAATTTGTCAGCGGCTGTGATAATCCACTGACATATTTATGATATGTCAACAAAGAATGACCGCTGACATATGCCTCATGTGTCAACGACTGTCATTCGTTGATATATCCTATATATGTAAGCGACTGAAAACCGCTGACATATGTCTCATATGTCAACGACTGTGTGTAGCCACTGACAAACATTAGTCGACGACCAATTTGTCAACGATTTTATCAACGACTTGTGAGCCGCTGACATATGTTTATGTCAACGGTTATACTTCTTTTGTCAACGGTTTTAAGCCGCTAACATTTGTGATCTTTCTTGTAGTGACTTTTAGATACATAGTTATTAATTAGGATCTACACCGACACTTGTTCATAAGCGTAGGTAATAACCATCAATTACAAAGTGTAGAAAAGATATATTTTGGTAATTAAATTAATAGAAATCTCCTTATATAGTTGGAATATATTAATACTTGTCAAATCACATAATTGTTTGCACTAATTCAATCATATGTACAACCATACTTCTAAATCCATACACACATACAACCACACTTACAATCCCACAAAACTTATTTACAACCACACATATAGTCTGACACACATCTCATTTGAAAAATAGATATTTTATTAAATATTGACAACAATGTCCAACATTTTCCATTCAAACATGGAATGTATAAGACTAAAAAATAAAATCCTATATCTCATACATCCTAAAATCATCATGTACATCTAATATGTACACATGAAGACAAAAGATAAAATTGTTGAAAGCTTCCAACTATATCATGATCTCGTATCTAGAAGCATCCACCAAAACCTGTAAGATAAGACAAAAGAGATACAAATTAATTAACAAATAAATTTAAAAAATAGAAAGATTGAAAACATATTTCAACTACATAGTTTTTAAGCCACAAGATGTGAATTTCTATGACATCTTTAAGCTTCTTGTGTTAGTGGCTATTGACAATGAGAAGACATCCAACTTATGGCAAATAATAGAAATATTTTACAATAGTCATTTTCAATCTACTTATCTATCACTATCTTATTTGGTGATATGTGTTATGACAATGTCGATATGTATCCACTTGTTACCTCTTCAAATCAAATAATTTAGCTCTTCGAATTAGAAATAAAATTTGGAGTAATATATGATATTGATATACCTCTCAAGAAAAAATAGATCTCCTAACCTTGTCCGGAACCGAACCTCTAACCCAAAGCCTAATTGTGTATGATATGATATGAGAGTAGCTCATGAATATATAACAATTTATGATGTGCATAACTATCAACATAACCAAACATACATCGAGGTGTGGACTGCAAATAAACAGTGAAATGGCCGCATGAGTCATATTATAGACTTTCATATGAAAAAAAGGAGACATGCTTATTTGGGGGCACTTGTCCATGCAGCATTGAAAAGATATGATGAACTAAAGTTTTTCTTTTAGTGGTTGGAGAGACCCATAGTTTAAGAGAAATAAGGAGCTTGCATAGGTGGACATATAAAATGTATGAGAAAAATAATGTAGACGAACCTGATCTTTTCCGTCGCATTGCATTACCCGTACGCGTCCTTTGCGCAGTTTGCCGCTTCCATTGTTCTTCCGACGGCACATGATTCTCCTCAACACAGATAAGAGAAAAATTAGGGGTGTCAATTTCGCCGGGCCAGCCCGTAGGTTCGGTGGCTCGGCCCGATTTTACACATATTTGGGTCAAATAATTTAATATTTTTTAAATTTGAGTCCGGTCTGACCCGGTCTAGAGTAAGATTGGGCCGGATTCGGGTTTGGCTCGCCCGGCCCAGTTGCCCGATATTTTTTTTAAAGTAATACGGTGATAATTCTAATATTCTAAAATTTAGATTGAGAATTGTGTTGTGGAGTTATATTTAAGACTTAACATTTATTTCATATTGTAACAACTAGAAATAAGTTTATGTAGATTAGTCTAATATTTAATTTATGTTATTTTGATTCAATCAACACTAATTTTTTATAAAAATAAATAAAAAACAATAAAAATATCTTTAAAAAAATAAAATCGAGTCGGGCCGGGTTTGGGCCGGGCCTTACCTAATTTTTCCGGGTCGGGTCGAGCTTCAAAAAATCGAGTCTCGTCCCAGACCGAACGGACTTGAGCCGAATGATTAAAGACCGGACTAGACCTAGACCACACACGGGCTCGGTTCAGACCCGACCCATTGCTACACCTAAAAAAAAATACTCGCTGGAAAGAAAACTTACGGGGAAAAAGAAACGAAAATAGCTAGAGAATAACATCCTCACCGCCTCCCCAAGTCCCCTCATCTTTAAATCCAATTTGATAATAAGAGGGTTAAAGTGGGGTAGAGGGGGGGGGGGGAGGTTAACCCCCTACCCCACTTTGGGGTGGGGGGGGGTTGCCTAATCGGGGGCAACCTAACCTACCCCTCTTTAACCTGGGATAGTTCTGTCCCATCTCATGAGCGGATAGAGGGGGGTAGAGGGGTTAAGTTTTCTTCTTCTTTTTTTAATTTATTTTGAAAACTATAAATATTATTTTATTTTATAATTTTAAATTTATTTTTTTAATAAAAGTAGGAAAAACTATAATAAGAAGTTGACTTTAAAAATAACTCAAGATCCATCTAATCAACAATCAAAATGAGGTAGAAAAAAAGGGATTAGTAGATCCTTGATTAATCTACCTTTGGTAGACTAATCAGGTGCCAAAATAAACTTAAATAAAATTTGACGCTGTACAGAGCCTCACGTTTACGCCCTTGATCCTTAATTGAGTTGATTAATGGTTATGCCCCTTCCCAACATAGAGAGAACTGGATCGCGGAGGCTCATCCAATTCCCGCGTACGATCTTACTACTCCCCAACGATGGGAAGTGGAGCAGTTAAGGACGAACTCTTTAGCACGCAAGAGACAACACCTGCCCCACTCCTTTTAATTTTTATTTTCATAATATTTAAATTTTAAGTGCATGTTTGGTACGTGATTAAATAGGAGATAAGAGATAAGTTAATTATATCTTATATTTGGTGCTTCAAAAGAAATAAAGATAAACTTAATTTAAATATTTTAAAAATATCTTCAAAAAATAGGAGTAAATTGAGGATAGCTCATCCCATCTTTTTGATGGAATAGTTTATCCCTATTTTCTAATCTTAAAAATACTAAACAAGAGGCAAATTAAGAATGGAGATAATGTATCCCAAAATTAATTTACTTCTATCACCATTTTTTTTAATTAAGTACATATTTGGTATGTGATTAAATATGAGATAAGAGATAAGTTAACCTCATCCCATATTTGATGCTTCAAAAAAAATGAGGATAAATTTAATTTAAATATTTTAAAGATATCTTCAAAAAAATAGAGTAAATTGAGGATAACTCATCTCACTTTTTTGGTTGGATACTTTATCCCTAATTTTTAATCTTAAAAATATCAAAAACAAGACAAATTAAGAATGAGGATAATATATTTCCAAATTAATTTACCCTTATCTCCATTTTTTTTAATCCCATCCCAAACATGTAAGTATTGTTGGCGCGCAACACAGAACTCCCGCGCCAGTCATTCTCATTTTTTTTTTCAAAATTTTGGGCATCTTTTGTGGCGGAATCAGTTATTATTCTCATTTTCCTTGTATTTTGGTTCTCTTTATTTAATTTTTATATTCTAAGCGATCACATCCGTCTCATGTGAATGGGGTGTAATCTGTTCATTAGACCTGTGATTAAATGCTAATCTACTTTATAAACAATAATTACAAATTTTTATAGGGTAACTAACTGATTTTCTTTGTGAGTATGGACTGCAATGAAGAAAAAACTAAAATCATTTTTGGGGCTTATTTTTAATCATCCATATTTAAAATTTTTGAAACTGATAAAATTTTAATCAGATTTTAGATTTGAGCTCAACGCTTAAATCACATATTTAAAAATTAAGTTAAATGGACAACTAATGAACTCTGGTTTGGAGTCCAATATCTAAACATCCGTAATGTCAAATTTAATTTTTAAGTTTTTTATAAAATTTAATTACATTATATGCATATATTTATTGTTCTTTTATTAGACCCTACTACGTGTTCACCATACGTTGAGGGGGGATGAAGACGCGGATCGGGAGGATATATAAGTTTTTAATAGACATTGTTTTAAAAGATTTGAGAGTTGTAGTCGTAGACTAGATAAAGATAGGGATAAGAGTTATTTATAAAGCTTTAGGGTTACAGAATTTTTTTTCTTAAAACGAATGTCAGATTATTTTTTAGGGATATTTTGGATGTGAACCACAATCATTCGGATATATATAAAAGAACTTAACTGCTGAACCGTATAATAAACTACATAGTAAAAAATTTACTGTACATTCTATACAAGATACAAAACCCAACTTTATATTTGATATATAAGCTACTTTATGCATATTAAAGCTACTTAAAATTACAGATGTGAACGGTAACCAATAATTCGATAATCATCTGTTTCGTTAACTTAACAAACAGTAAATAAATATTATTTTTTCACTGATAAATTATTGGATACGAATATAGATATATCTTGTACCTTAACAAATATGGAAACAGATACATCCATTCCGAATTCGTATCTGTTCGTACTATCAAGTAATTTTAATATAATATATATATTTAATATGATCTCTTAAATTTAAATCTAATGATAGATTTAGATGTAATTATGTATTATATTTAATATTATATTAAGAGGATTTATTTGTAAAAAATGATAATTATTATAGAAAGAAAATAAGAAGACCGTCGGACTTCCATACTTTGGTGGGTTTCTTCTTTCGGCACACAAGGAGATTTCTTCTCTTAAACCGCAACCTCTTTCCAGTTTCTACGTCATCGTCTTCTTTGCAGGTGCAGTAATTTTTTTTGTCTCTTTTGGTTGTGGTGATGGGTCCTGCCTCTCTCAAAAGGTATTAACACGGTATTTTTTTCTATTTTTTTCCATGACATTTTTTTCTATTTTTTTTTCTATTATGGACGGTAGTTCTCTCTCTGGAAAATTCCCATGACAATTTTTTTCTTTTTTTTTTCCTGTTGTTGGATTGTAGTTCTCTATCTGAAAAGCTTATTTCCATGGCATTTTTTATATTTTTTTTCTTAGTCTTACATAGATGAGAATCGACAGTCATTCTCTCCGACATAGTCATAGAATGACAATATTTTCTTAGTGTTATCTTCTTATTTCATTTTATATATTTTAACTTGTCTTTGAAAATATTGTAGTATAGTCTATGTTTGCATTTTTAATTTTGTTCTATGTTGATTCATGAATGATGATGATATGAAAACTATGTTAAAATATATTTGTTTATTATATGGATCTTTCGTTTCAATTTAATTTGTATTCTAATTGTGTTAATTTGTATCATAAATTTCAATTCTATATATACTCTTATGACCGATAACTATCTGCAAACCGTTCGTTAATCGTATTTTTTTGAATACTTAAAAAAGGTTTCGGATACATCATTATCCGAATTCTTAGTGAACATCAAATAGATACAGTACTTCCTTAACGGATACAGAAGCAGATAATCTATTATCTGCACCATATTCGACTAGTTGACATCCCTACTTAAGATGACTAAAAAATAATCTAAATAATCTTTTGTTAATAATATAGCAAATTTGGGGACTTCTGAGTTCAACAAATGGAAGTTAAGAAAACAAATGTATTTAGGATAAGTTTTTTTTTCTTTGCATTTATTTTTCTATACAATTCTAGAAATTTGGGGACTTCATACAATAAAATCCAAAACCAAAGTTGGGAACTCATCAAATCGGGAATACTTTGTTACCTTTGAAAAGGATTCTGGCGGGGAGGAGAGGACCCAGTTGGGTCGATCGGTTAGAACTCTGCTTAAAAATAGGAGGTCGCGAGTTCGATTCATGTGAGGGGTTTACCTGATTTACATTTAATCCTCGAGGTGTGCAGATCCGTTTTTTTTTTCAATCAAGTGGGATAAAGATAATACGGGTACACGGAAAGTAGGAGCTACCAAGTCATAACTTTAAAATTCACGAACATCAATCTTTGAACCCATAAATTTACACGGGACAGGATTTTCTCGTTATAAAAAAAAAGATTCTGGTAGGAAGGAGTTCGAGCATATTTTATTTTTAAAAAGATGAAAGAAAATAAATAGAAGCGGGAGAGAGTCCCGCGCGAAGCAGAAAAAAGAAGCGGAGGAAGGGGGCGACGGTTATTTGGACATTGCCTACTGGTAGGCCAATCAATAGGAGTGTTTTTTAGTATTACCTACGATTTTTTTAAAATATAAAAAATTAATTTATTTTATTTTTCTAAACTGTAGGTAAATTAAAAAAAAATAACAACAATATACACAATGGTAGGTAAGAGTGGTAGGTATAGCCACCTTTCCTTGTAGTGCGTCCACCTATCTGTCATTTTAATAAAAAAAAATATTTATTATTTATAGCTTATCTGCAGTCTTAATAAAGCTGTACTCTCCCGCGCTCCAAGAGGCAGCTGGTGCAAGGGTCTTGCCTCCCTTGGGCGTTCCAAGTTCCAACCTTTCCCTGCCAATTGTGATGGGACATCCCTCCATTAATTAAATTTGCATCTACCTCATGATCTGGCGTCGTCTCGCTCGAAGAGGAGGGAGTGCAGAGATTCCAGGCCGGTTCAAGGGCACTGGTATGGATCTCTTCAACACCAAGCTGGTCCTAGACAGACATCTTCAAAGCCCCAGAATGATACGAAGATCACTTTGGCTTGGAGTATACCTGCACCCTTGATTCCTATATATGCCGACACGTAAGACAGCTGGCGTATAAATCTCATGTTTCTGATCAGGAGCTAGGTAGGAATTTGGTCCAAAGCTACATTATTGTTGGTGTTCGCACATAGCTTGTTTCCCTGATATATACATGCAGTCAATGATTCAACTTAAGAAAACAATCAAAAGTATATACCTTATCTTTACGGATACAAAATTACATATCATTAAAATAAAATAATTGGGGGCAGAGAGTCGCAACACCCACGCAGTTTATATACTTATACTTTGGTGGTCCAGGTGATAAAAAATTTCACGTCACATGTAGGAACCTTTTATTAATACCTGTCGTTCCGATCATTTTATTAACCTTTAATTAACCTTGCCATGCCGTGCCTTCAGCCACCCAACTTTCCCTAGAGAGCGCGAGTGAGATGGGGGTGAGTAGGTAGGTGGAAGTCTGGAACTGTTTTCCAGAGAAATATATTTGATGCACACCTTGATAAGAGGCTGTGTCCGAACATTTATTTTTTGTAATTAAATATTCATCACATCAATATAATTTATATTGAATATCAATTCACATAATAATATGTAACAAATATTTCTCATTTTAATTTACTTGAACACCCTCACTTTTTATTATTTATTGACAGCATACATGCCAGACATGTTTCTACCCACTGCCCAGCGTAAGCCATATAGGAGGCAAGACCATACCAAGTAGTATATATAGACTTCACTTCAGTGAGCAACAGAAAGCATATCGAAGAGTACGCAGTAATGGTAGGTAGTAGTAGTAGCAGGAGCAATATCAGTAGTGTAGCCGCTGCCTAGTGTCCGTGTGATCATGAGCGACCCACTAGCGTCATGGATGTGGGAACGATTGACAGAGCCGCTCCACGACGACCATGTCACCTTGAACATGGGTGTCTTGGACGGATCAGCCGCCGATGTGGTCTCCCCGCCGGCGGCGTCCGATTCCCAGGTGCAAAAAGGAGATATGGAGGCCTCTTGGGATGGAGAATATGGTGACGAGGATGATGCTACGCAAGCAGAGATCTCACACAAGACGCCGGAGAAAAATGAGATATACAGAAGAAGTGTCCCCGTGGATGCGGTGGTTTCAGCCTGGCATCTGGGAGCATGGAAGCCAGGCCTCCTCCACCTCGACTGCAACGAGGGGTTAGCGCTAGCGGAGGACGTCAAATCGAGGTACGTACGTTCAACGTCTCATTAATCGAAGGAGAATCAAATAGCAACAGGACTCTGGTGGGTTGGCCAGTGTCCATTAATTTTCCTCCCCACAACTGTTTCTCTCCCTCTCCTGTCTTCTCTTAAACTTTTATTGTGTGCATGCGCAAGTTATATAGGCGGACGCAAGAGCATGGGTCCTGTGGTTGAAGGGGGAACGGAAGGTCCCTGGCCGGTTCGCGTTCGACATGAAAGCGGCCCGGTCGGGTACTTACATATATTCACGTTTGGACACTGACGTAAATCCCTGATCCTTCGAAAAGCGTTTCGCAGAAGTTAAAGAAGGTGCAAGGGACCGGCGGCGACCAATCGTGGTGGATCTGCAGGGTTCACCCCAGAATCAAGGAGCAAGAACGGGAAGCCTACGAGCCCAAGCTCATCTCCATCGGCCCCCTTCACCACGGCAAGGAGAATCTGCTTCCCCTGGAGGAAACCAAACTGAGGTACATGAACGCTCTCCTTGATCGCAGCCCAACAAAGAACAGGCTCAGCAGCTACATCGAGGCAATCGCCGGAATCGAGCACGTTGCCCGGAAGGAGTACCGGGAAGAAGAGATCAAAGGTTTGAAGCCGAAGGAGTTCGTGGAGATGCTATTCGTCGACGGATGCTTCTTAATCGAGTATTTGCTCAGGGCATTCTACAAGGAGGACCAGGAAACGGGCATTAATGACTCGCAGTGGAGCGTCATACAGCTGAGGAGGGACCTGATGATGCTAGAGAACCAGATCCCATTCTCCGTCCTGGTAAAACTGTTTGATCAGACGGACGCCTACTATATCCAAACTAAGTCTCCAAAACCTTGCTGTCCTCTAAGTCTGATGGCGATTGCCCTCGAATTCCTGTATGCCGAAGATCCAACTGAGATGTACCCAAAGGCAGATGAAGTGCACCACCTACTTCACCTTAACCACCTAGTTTTGAACCCCACTGACACAGGAGAACATGGGCAATCTCCCGCAAGCCTACCCATCACGAGGTCCGATACTCTAATCAAGAAGCTCTTCGTCTGGCTGCTCTTCTTACTAGTTAACGAGTGGCCGTCGAGCCCCGAGGAGCCGGACAGGAAGAAGGAGATACCCTGTGCCACGGACCTTGACATGTACGGAGTCAAGTTCATGTGGTCGCGTAAATACAACTTTTCATTTAAAGACGGAACATTGGAGGTCCACGGCATTCGGGTGGCGCAGTCGGTAAGGAGAGACTTCCGCAACTTCATTGCCTTGGAGCAGTGCCGTCCCAGAGACATTGAATCCCATTTCTCAAGTTACGTATGTTACATGAACCACATTGTCTGCACACAAAGCGACGTCGCGGTCCTTCGAAAGCACGGAATAATCGAGATCTTTTCTGGCAGCGACGAAGATGTGGTCAAAATGTTCCAGTCGATAAGTCAAGGCACAGGTGTGTACAAAATGAGAAAGAGGAGTACCTCTAATCTCTTCGAATGCGTTAATGCATACTGTGACGACCGTTACCGCAGATGGCGAGGAAGGCTAAGGAGGAGCTCCTACCTCCGTCGTCCATGGTCCGCCGTTGCCTTCATGGTCGGGTTTCTCATGCTGGGTCTCACGGCTGTTCAAACTGGCTTCACAATCCGCCAGTCACTTAATAAACAAGGATAATATATTATATACCCTTCACGTCGCAGATGTGTTGGCATGCAGAGAGTTCAATCTGGGGTGGCATATATATATGTAACGTTGATATATAGCAGACTTTTTATGATCATTCATATACACTACTTGTTGATCATTTTTATGATCTGGCTGTAAGGACTTAACTGCGCATCTTAATTTATTGCAAACATTGCTCCATCATCTGTAATCCCTATCTAGCTAGAAGTAAGGTGTGGACCTCCCCTTCCCTCTCCTTGTCCATGTCGAATGAAATTAAGTTATGGACACTTTCTGTGGATTCATTTATTCTTTCTCCTTGATTAATTTGGTCTTATATTTAATTACGCGAACATATTGTGATGACCGACCTTTAATACAAGAAAGGTTTTTTACCCAGCCGACTGATAAAGATCCTACGTGGGCTATTCAGCGGGCCGCAAGCAGTACTCCACGGAGACATTTTTACCTGGTCGATTGGATAGAAATTAAGCCTTTCTCTAACTACAATTAATGGGTGGAGAGGATGGCTGGAGAGCTGGTACCACCTCTGCGATGCCTGGTCTGCGCTGCCCCCTTGGCCGCAAACTGTTACGAGAAAGTATACCAAAGAGTGCGTTATCGATGGATAGCCTTCCACATATATTAGAAACAAGTTACGATCGAGTTCAATTCTCCGATAGGAGATTTATAAGAAAATTTTTAATATCACATTGAAAATATTTTGGGAGAGTTTAAAATCTGGGAGAACATAGTTTAATCTTCAAAACTATCAATGTCCTTTTCTCCTTGTGTTTCATTTGTTCACTAACAAGCTAACCTGAAGAAGTGGACTTATATTGTCAGTATAATGACCCCAAAAATTTGACTCTCGGCTACGACCGAGGACCCGATTTCCGACCATGTCACCTACGGATCCGAAGACTCAGAAATGTTGAAAGATCAATCAAATATGATATGTAAAGGAAGTAAATAACAACTACAACATTACAATTGTATGACCAAGCGAAATTAAACATAAGGTACGTAGAACAAGTCTGGTACAAGTTCCAAACATAATGGTACAAGTAAAAATGGAAAGACACTTTTAAGGGATATAACCCAAGGGTAAAGTACCAAGGCATAATGGAGACACTGCTAAGGACGAAGTCGGCTACCACTACAAGAAATCTTAGCTCTGCCTATAAAAGTTGCTTACGGTTCAGTATATTCGTAGCTATTCGTATGGATAGACATATCTTACTTACGGACTATACATGTCGTAAGTATATCAGACAAACTTTGTTCTTAAAATTTTAAGATATGCCTACCCCTATGGCGTAATGTCGTAAGCACATAACATTTTCATTTACCTACGGAGTTTTAATTGGGCGCCTATTCAACTTTGGCCTCCCGCGCCCCGATGAAGGGAAAAAAAACCCCGCCTTCGACCCCTGGCCTCCACTCTCCTCCTTCGACCTCTCCACTCTCCTCCTTTGACCCCTTGCCTCCACTCTCCTCCTAGCGAAAAAGGGCAGCAGCGGCGATAGGGCAACAACGGCGAAAGGGCAAGCAGTGGCGTCTCCTGCCGAACTTGCGGAGAAGGCGGTAGCAGGCAGGCAGCGCGGAGGAACTTGCGGAGAAGGCGGTAGCAGGCAGCGCCGTCAGCGGTTTAGGGCAAGCAACGACGGCGAACTTGTAGGCGGCGAACTTGCGGCGACAACAGAGGAAGGATACTCCGGCCACCCGTTCCTCCTTCCCCTATTCCTCCGCGTGTCCCACGCCGCCGGGGGTCTCCTGCCGACCCCATCGCCTTCTTCCTCCTCCGCTTCGTAGCGGGCGTTGGCTCCCCACTGCTCGTCCCCCGCCGCCCGTTTTCTCACGAAGGCTGTGCTGCTGTGGTCTGTTTTTTGCAAAGTTGTGGGCTGACTGATCGCCAAAGGTGAATCCGTCGCGGCGAAGGTGAGTACTCTTTTCCATTTTCTTTGCTTCTTTGTCTCCCTCATGGTTGGGTTAGGTTGAATGTGTGTATACTGATGACGACCGTCTTGATGGGAACCCCATTTTTAGAATCCAAATTTAGCCCATCTGTGTTTGCCACATCATCAATGAGACCAAGATACTATACAACAACTCTTAGTAACACAAGTCTAGCTTAGTTAGACCAATGTGTGCCTGCTCAGCTTCTATTGTCTTTTGGCAGTGTGCTTAGCTTTTATTTCCTAGTGTTGATCAATTTTGGTGCCACAGAGTGATGGATAATCATTAGAGAACATCTTTGCCATTTCAGCTGTCTGTAAAGCTGCATTCTTTGGTAAGAATGGAGACGCTTAGCTTAGCATCCTTTACTTGTGTGGGTTATCACACGTCGTATGCACGTCACCTTAGCATCCTTTACTTGGCCTCATGAACTCATCTTGCATAGGGCTGGGTGGCCATCCAAGGTATTAAGTATGCTTTTTTATTGGCCCAAAAAGGAATATTATAGACTGTGTAAGCCCTCACCTCCTAGCAACTTGTCTTTGATTAATTACAATGGCCCTCCTTTAATGGTGATTTTGTAGTAGATTTCAAAGATACACAAAGATTAGGCTCTTGGGTCTACCTGTGACCTGACAGAATTAAGTAACTGGGATTAAGGAGTATCTTAGAGGAGTGTCTCAAAGCAGACACCAAAGCATCACAATTTTTTGTTTTAACAAAGGTGAACTAGGGACAACATCTGGGGATGGTGTGATCTCCCAGGATTTAATTAACAGGGGGCAGACAAAGTCATGTCCTGCAACCTTATCTCTGAGGCTTTGTGATTGTGATGGCTGGCTGGTCAACTGTTTCACAGGCACTGGTTGTCCCAGTGGGATTAATCAGATGCAGCTGCTCAATCTCTCACCAACTCTTATTGATGGTTCAAATGGCATTTGCACTCAAAACTATGAGCTGTATAATATTCTGAAGGATGAGATCAAACATGGGTAAGAAATTGCCATTGTTGAACTTTTCTCTCTGTGGTAAGAATGGAGAACATCTTTGCCATTTCAAAGATTCTCATTGTTTGTTTTGTGCTCTGGCACTCCTTTTTTATTGTCCTATTAATCTTAGTGTCATGTGCTAATTATATCAAAACTATAACAGTGATATATCATACCGTAGTTGAGTCATGCCTTGGGACACTCTATTTTCAGCTTTTGGCATGTTCTTTCCCATGTACTCTACCTTGTCCTATCGTTAGACAATTCATTGGAATCTTGCAACATTTATAGTATGAAGAATATAATGTAAATGAATTTTTTTTTGTAGTTAGACGTTATGGATTGGAGTTGTATGGATAAATTGAAGAATACAAGAGAATATATGGATGGAGTTGACACATACATTCAATTTGCTTCTGCTCACTTTGCTCCATCAACAAAGATTAAGTGTCCTTGTTTGGAGTGTGTATGCCTCTTGAAACATGAAAAGGAAATAGTAAGACAACATTTGTTTCAATATGGAGTCATTAAAGACAAACAATTTTAGAAGTTCCACGGGAGTAGTTCTTGTTCCAGGCACATGCTTACGGATTTTACACGTACAACACTTCCGAAGGATGTTGGTCTGCATTCGATGTTGGAGGATGTTATTGGTGAGGAAAAACAAAACATGCAGAAGTGAAGTCAATGGATGATAATAAAGGAGAATATGGTGAATTTCAACAGTTGTGGCAGATGTTGAACGGCTTTTGTACCCTGGTTGCAAGACATTCAACAAGCTTTCATTATAGTCAGATTGTTCAACATAAAATGCAGAGGCAAAATGAGCAACAAATCTTTTGACATGCTTCTGAAGCTGTTGAAAGAGGCTCTTCCAGAAGGTGATGTGTTGCTAGCTACTTACTATGAATTGAAAAAAATCATTGGTAAAGTGGGATATGACTATCACAAAATTGATGCATGTCCTAATGATGTATTTTGTACTGGAAAGAGTATGAGTCTTATGATCATTGTCCTAAATGTGGAGAACGTAGATGGACGAAAGGAACTGAAAGAAGTGGTCATAATAAGAAGATTAAGGTTGCAAGAAATTCGCGATTTTCCATTGATTCCAAGACTGCAGAGATTATACACTTGCAGTAAATCATCTGCAACCATGTGTTGGCATAGTGATGAACGCCAAGAAGATGGCATTCTAAGGCACCCAGCTGATTCCCTTGTTAGAAAGCGTTAGATGCGATTGATGGTTTTGGTTTAGAACCTCGTAATGTGCGCCTAGGCTTGGCAAGTGATGGTTTCAACCCCTTTGGGATAATGAGTATGAGTCATAGTACATGGCCTGTGTTGTTGACACCATACAACTTACCTCCATGGTTGTGTATGAAGCCACAAAGTATTTTTTTGTCGTTACTCATTCCGGGTCCTAAAGGTCCGGGAAATGATATTGATATCTACCTTCAGCCACTTATTGAAGAATTACAAATTCTTTGGCACGGAGTTGAAACATTCGATGCTTATAAGGGTGAAATATTCTCTATGCGTGCTGCACTACTTTGGACAATTAACGATTTTTCTGCATATGGTTATCTGTCTGGTGGAGCACTAAAGGCTGATTAGCTTGCCCTACATGTATGAAGATACATCATCATTATGGTTAAAAGGTAGTAAAAATTATGTTACCCTAATTGTAGTAACCCGGAAAATTTAGTATTTAAAAATTCAAAATAATAATTTCTTTAAAACGAAATAATAGAAATATACGTACCATTATTGTATGTGCAAGAACACATCTAAAAATTCCTTAAAAATTATAAATCAACCCCAAATATTATTCCTAAGTGTTCCACGAAGAATACGTGCAACGAAAAATCCGATTGGCCAAGCGTACGTCACAATGTGACTAATTATCCAAATTTAGAACTAAGTCGGAAAACTGTTAACACAGAAAGATAACGCGCCCATAAATTAAATGAACATGTCGGAGAGACTTCCAACATCATGAAATGAATAACCATTATTGGGTTTGGACCATGGACCTCTCATAGCCCATGAATAAGTTCAAATAAGAAAATGCAATAAAAATTATAACTCTATTATTCCCTAATTAAAAAAAGGGAAAAACCTATAGATAAATTCCAATAAATAATGGCTTGGTTAAATAGACCAATTAGAAATTAGTGGCCAAATAAGGATTTTAAAAATAAGAATAATGGGAAAATATCCTAATTCGTAACTAAATTATTACTTAAATAGAAAAGGGATATTTAATGCATTAAATAGAAAGTTTGAGTTAGAATTGGATTCCTAAACCTACCCTAATAGGTTGGCCACGAATTTAGCTCCCATCCTAACCCAATAGGAAGTGGAAAGCTTGAGAGGAGGTTAGGAAAGGAGGAAATTCGAAATTAAATAGGAGTTAGAGTACTATTAGGAATTAGAAACATAACTAGCATAAATACTCTCCTAAAACCTTCATGGCTGCCCTAGCTCGTGCCAAGGGATTGCTGGACCAGGAGGAGAGGCCAAGGAGGAGGAGATCTCGTGGGGAGAAGACCTTTCAAGCTCTCATCCCCGTTCTTCAAGTTCTAGCCCTAGAAGAGGAAAACGATCAAAGGTAGGCATTCTCACAAGCTAAAATTCTGAAATCTCCTCTGTAGGTTCTTCCTACCCTCTTGAATGAAACCCCCATGTTTCATATTTTTCCATCTATCAAATCTTTTCTTATGAATTTCAAAGTTCTGTACACTTCATGACCACGAGCCCTTTTCTTTAATGCATATCTTTGAATCCACTCGTCCTCTTGTCATGAAACTTTTTGAGTAAATACTGAAGGTTGATAGGCATCTTTTGCCCCTGAAAGCCCTAAATTTCGTTCACCCTAGTTGGCGAATTAATCATTTATTCCAATTTGCTCACTGTTCCTGTTCTTCCTGTTTGCATGAATTAAAGCCTGTCGAATCCCTTGAAACTTTCGAATTCCCGAATACTGCATGTACCCTAGTCTGTTTAGAGTTGTTAGAAATTTTTTTCACGAATTTTCATGCACCATGCGATTTGTTATAAATTTTCGAAGCACCCTGTATCATTTTATTTCAAGATGGCCCGCAATCCATAGTCTGCTCTGGTTCCTGTCAGAGCCAGGCGCAAACCACCAGATCGCGACGGCCCGACAGGCCACCTCCTGGAGGTTGATTGCGACAGTCTACTCGTCGCATTCAGAAAGCGACAGGTAACCGCCGCCCTATGCCTATCCGCGCGTCTCACCGTCGCCGCTTCTCAAGCCCGTCGCCGAGCTTCCCTTGTCGCTTTCTGAACGCGACAGTACCCTACGTCGCGTTCTGGCCTTCTGTTCTGGCAGCCCTGTCGCGACCCTTTGCATACCCTGTCGCTACCTGCCCTACCCCTGTCGCAATCCTTACGCCTTTCTCACAGTTACACACGCAGTAAAAACACCTGCTTTAAAATGGAGCTTTATTGAATGCTTTAAAATACATATTCACGACTTCTTTTCTATCTACAATTTCATGGCACATGCACACACTTGGAACCATCCAAATATGGCTTAATTGGCATGAACATATGACATTATATCTGGTAATTTATGTATCTAAATTGCCTTACTTATAAATGAACTTGTCCTCGATTTTCGCGTTGTTTTGAAGCACCGATCTCGACGCTCCACTGTTCTAGAATTCCTCTAGAACGTCGAGCACCTGTTTTATATACACACTTACTTGGCTTGTGGTGAACTCTCCGTCGGTATTCCTTTCGTCGATTAGTGAACCCTTGCACAAGGCCTCCGTAAGTCTCCTCTGTCCATGGATTCCCACATGGTCGACGAGCCGGTTGTACCCTAACACCCATTGCACCTTTAGGGATTGATATGATCCAAACGGCTATTAGAAGTTCGCTCTTACCTTGAATCACGTCGGACCTCTGGACTTGTGCATAACATGGCCAGCGAGAAGATCGTGAGTTCCACCTGACTGCCACACCATGTGCGCGGTTGTGCAACTGTTACTATCGCCTGTTACTCGAAAAGTTACGTGCATTGTCCCTTAGCTCTCATCTATACTCGACTCGCTCATCTATTCACGTCACTCTACTATCTCGTCTATTCATCTAGTACTCTCATCTATTTTTGGTACTTTATTTGGCCATTAAATTGATTGTCTACGATAAAACATGACTATGCTAGGCAACATTATAAGGGCTCGGTCTGGTCCTTGGGAGGAGCACTTGAAAGGCTATAACTCGCGAGGGTCTAATGATATGGGTGATGGCATACACCTAACGCATGAACACGCAAGATTTGATCTATGGCCATCAATTAATCAAACATCAATTATTGTTTACTTGAATCTCGTGGTTGAAAGAATATCGACCAACACTTGCTATCGTGACTTGTGCACTGAAGTGCAACTTTACTTGTTATCTTGTTATACGGCCAATCCAATATCAAAAAAACTTGTCGTGCTATACTCTCGTGCATTGTGCTATTGTTCCTCGTTATCTTGTACCAGTACTTGCTATACGTTTCTCGTTATTCTCTCTAGTTAACCTTCTTTATAAGACATTAATCACTTAAAGCGTGCTTGATCCTGAGATTTAAGTCCTACTGGGCGTTATCGCTCACCCTGCGTTTTTGTCGTGTGTTCTCAGGTGAGACCGAGGATGAACCATACACCCAGAGGACGGGAACGACCTGGAGTGATGTCATGAGTACCCTAGCGTCCTAGCACTATGATTAGCATTGTAGTAGTTAAATTTGAAGTTCAGTCTTTTGCTTTTATTTCAATGTAATCGGCCCTATAGATTGGCTCTGATATTAGTGGTGTAATAGTCTTAGTGATTTTATAATGAATTAAAGAGTTATTCCAATTATTTTTATTAGATGCTCTGATGTTTGCGAAAGTATGCGCAATTGTCTTACCATACTCGTTGTTCGCGTCTCCCTCCGATTTATTCCGCTGCTAAATGGAGGGGCGTGACACTAATCATCGTCGATGGTTAGGTGTGGGTCATAAGTTTCGTTCTATGAAACGAAAGTTTGATGGAAAAGAAGAAATGAGAGGCAGACCAAGTGTATTATCTGGTGTTGATATACTTAAGCAGTTGCATCCACTTAAATTTACTTTTGGGAAAGTTCCCAAATTTAAAGTGTGCGTGAGAAGAAAACGAAAGGAAGCTGCAACTTCATCATCCACTCTTGAGTGTCATACCAATTGGAAGAAGAAAAACATTTTTTTGACTTACCATATTGGAAGTCTTTACTATTAAGACATAATCTCGATGTCATGCATATCGAGAAGAATGTTTGTGATAGTATTATTGGAACTTTGTTAGATGTTGATGCTAAAATAAAAGATGGTTTGAAAGCTCGACATGATCTCCAACATTTGGGTATAACGGCCACTCTTCAACCTCAAACTCTGGATTCTAACAGATTGCTATTGCCACCTACCATGTTCACTTTGAGCAAGATGGAGAAGGATACGATTTGCAATGTTTTGAAAAGTGTGAAAGTTCCAGATGGCTATGCATCAAACATATCAAGGCATGTAAATCCCAATGATCGTAAGAAAATTTAGGGTTTAAAAAGTCATGATTGTCATGTCCTCATGCAACAATTGCTTCCAGTAGCAATGAGGGGAGTGACACAAAAGGAGCTGAGATCTGCAATTAATGATGTATGCAAATTTTTTTCTCTAATATGTTCCAAGACTTCATCGTCAAGTGATTTCTATAAGCTTAGACAAGAAATTGCAAACATATTGTGTCGATTAGAGATGATCTTCCTGCCAAGTTTTTTTGATATAATGGTACATCTTCTCATCCACTTACCTGATGAAGCAAGGCTTGCTGGCCCAGTTCAGTATAGATGGATGTACCCCATTGAAAGGTTTGCATTAATCTTATACTTGTGCCTAACGATTGTATACTATTGCTAATAATACTTGAATTTTTTTTTAATCTCCACTAGGTATCTGGTGAAACTTAAGTCCTATGTACGGAATAGGGCACGTCCAGAGGGGTCAATGGCAGAAGGGTATATAGCAGAGGAGACTCTTATCTTTTCTTCGAGATATCTAGATGATGATGTTGAGACATGGCTTAACCAACCTTTAAGAAATGAAGATGAAGGGGCTGAAAATTGACACAAAAAGGATGGGATATTTTTTCAACAAATGGTCGATGTTTAGGTGGTGGAACCGTTTGTCATCTTAGGAATGACGAGTTGAACCAAGCTCATCTCTATGTACTATTTAATTGTGAGGACATATCTCCTTACATAAGGTAAGTCAAATGAAACACCCTTAAAGTATTGTTTCTCAAGAGAAGACCATTAATGTATTGTCCACATTTTGTATGTAGTATGCATCTTGAAGAAATAAGGAAAACAAGATCACGAGCAAGTGAAATGGAAATTGAGCAATGTCATACATTACAATTTCCAGATTGGTTTAAGTGTAAAGTAAGTAAACATATATAACATTTTTTTTAGTGCACATCACATGTTTTTAATGATAACCAACATGTAACCTTTTTTTTTTTAGGTCAACTCTTTACAAGACAATGACAGGAATGGGTTACATGCAAACACAATTGTGCTAAAAGATCGACCATTGAATGTGGGGAGAAGTTTAACATATGTTTAGTAAATGGGTTCCGTTTTTAGACTCAGCATATTGAACTTCATAGGAAGACACATAATAGTGGGGTTGTTATGTCTGCAAAAACTTCAAGTTTTTCCAGTGTTAAAGACAAGGCTCCTATTCGAGATGAGGTGACATATTACGGTGTTCTTCAAGAAATATTAGAGTTGAACTATTACGATAAAAGAAAGGTATTACTTTTCAAGTGTGACTGGGTTGATATTCAGCGAGGGGTAATTAAAGATGAAGTTTCACATTGGTCAACCTACACTATAAATTACGTACAAGTGAACCATATGTTTTGGCCTCTCAAGTGGAACAAGTATGGTATGTGGAGGATCCCAAAATGGAAGGATGGTCTGTTGTGAGGAAAACAAAGCCGAGAAATTACTTTGACATGCAAAATGAAGAAGTTACTAAAAATGATGCAAAAGATGTAAAGATTGATGATGATGTTGTTTTTTTTGATGACATAAACATCACATGGAAGAGAGACGACATTGATGGTGTAGAAATCCCAATTTGAAGACATATGTTATTGGGCCTTCCCCAACACATAAATGTCTGCCATTTTTTGTCAATATTTATTGTGTTAAGGCTTACGGCTTATTTTGTCCATCTGGTATCTTGCCCATTTGCCATTACTTACATTGGAAGTAGAAGAACTACATCAGTGAGATGGAAAAAATGGTGTTCTGTGTATACAGATCATCCAGTTGGTTTTTGATGTGTACATGTGCATTCGTCTGAGCTGTGCATGCTTTGGAATTTTTGCATCTCTTTTTTTTTCATCGCAGCTTCAACATCTTCTCTTTATAATACAAGGGCCCTTATCTGAAGCCGCAAAAGGACAGCATGGGCTGCAGCGTCAGCAATATTTGAGCCCACTATAGCTGACAAGAAAGCCACCTGCAGAGACATCAAATAATATTTTTGTGTCCACTACAGCTGACATGCCAGCTACCTGCAAAGACATCAATAATAACATTACATCTGCAGAGACATCAACTTTCACTTCTGATGAAAAAAATATTTATCTTCATCGTTGTCTTTGTTTAATTTAGTATTTTAACAAAAGGGACTTTGTTTTATTACTTGTGTTTTACCCTCTCATTTGTCAATTTCTTAATATTGCAGTTTACAAGTTGCCAAGGAAGGCTACAACATCAAATGTAATCTTATGTTTAATTTTTCTAACTGAATATGTTAAGTGTTATTTTTTTTGGTTGATGTTGTTAACATGTTATTTGCAATTTGAAGGGGCCGAAGGAAGAGATTTACGGTGGTAGATTCCAAAGAAGACAGAGAAGACTCGCCGAAGAAGAAAACGGGGCCATCATGCGATACCGATGCAAAAAAGGCTAAAAAGAAAACAATGAAAGAAGTGTATGATGGGGAGCCCGAGATGCTGGACACACTAATATTTCAAGAACATGTTGAGTGAGTATTTGTGTGTTTTTAGTTTTCTTTAATATTTTTTCCAAGGCTAGCATGAGTCACCAATATAGTATGTCTGTTGTGTTTTAATTTCTTTTAAACTTGCAGGTATTTGTGGGGGGTGATTCCATCAACGCTTTTAGAGCGTTTTGAGATATTCGATAGTTTGTGGTTTAACTTTTGTAGATTGACTTCTGATGGTGTCAGTAGAATTAAATCAATTGTACAGAAGAATTCTTTGCTGGAGAAGTCATACTCTCTACTTCCAATCTGCATATGGTATGTCTAAACTTTTTTATGTATTAAGTATCCATCACTAATTCAGCAACAAATCATCATTGTTTATTTTTTTGTTAATTTGTAGGAATCATTGGCAGCTTGTTGTCATATGTAAGAAAGAGGATAATGACATGTCGTTCCTTATGCTCCTTGACTCCCTTCACATGGGGGAACACACTAGGATCGAAAATGAGTTGAAAAAGTAATATCTTCTAATTTTATATATATATATTTGAAACATATATATGTATAAAAAGTATGTTTGGTATGATGGTGCAGTTTTTTAAAGATTGCATACGAAGGGAAAGGGATGAGAGCAGTGGCCGATGAGATGAAAGTAATTGATCTACACGTGCCGAAGGTAATCTTTTAAATTTGGAGTGTTTGAATTGCATATCTAAACGGAATAAAAGTATCATTAATATCTTTCATGTTGTAGGTGCCCCAACAAAAGGGGAGCACAGAATGTGGATTTATGGTTCTTTATTTCATATTCCGTTTCATACAAGCTGCTCCTACATCCTTTGGCAGACATGACTACCCATCTTTTGTAAGTTGAATAATGTTAATAGTTCTTTTGTCACACTATATATGTACTTCTGTTCATTGGTTGAATATCTTCAATGTTTTTATTTTTTTATTTTTTTTGCAGCTCACAGCTGATTGGTTCTCAAGAGAAGAGTATGAAAAATTTAGAGAGGACTTGCAAGGGAAAATAATTCACATAGATGCTCAGTCTGCCTCCACATCTAAGAAGGTTAAGAGAGGCCCAACATTGTTAAGATCTGTACATGGATTGCAAAGTAATGAACGCATACAGTGAATGTTAATCAGTTGGGGGCCCACTAGGAGAGGGGGGCAACTACTAAAACAATTTTTGGGCACTGTGGCAAGGATGGGGGATAAACTGCCGATCGATTGCATTTCTTGGAGGGTAATGCCATCGTCTAACAAGGACGATGTTTGGGATTATATCCAGGTGATGTAATACATGTGTTTGTTTAATTTTCTATTCCACTTGATTACATCTAACTATTTATTTTAAAAATACAGAGAAAATTTGATGTTCCCATCAGCTTGCGTGATTTTGTAATGAAGGATCTAGATCAGAAATGGAGGTCTTAGAAGTATGACTTGAGGACGAAGTTCTTCACTCCATATCAAAAAGCGCAACAACACTTTGCATGTTCAGACACAAGAGTGGTTGAAGATCAATGGAAAAATCTTGTTTAAATATAGTCTTCGCAGGAATTCAAGGTAATTGGAATTGGATTACAATTAGTCTAAATATAGTGATACAAAATAATTATTCTAATAGTTATCATTTTGATTTATAGAAACGCAGTGAAATAAACAAGCAAAATAAGTCCAAACACACATGTTTTCACTGTGCTGGTAGTAAAAGTTTTGCTGACATATACCACGAGGAGGTAATATATACTGTCTTATCTGCATCTCAGTTGATCAATTCAAAATAATTTTGTTTACTTCTAAGTTATCTTCTGTACAATGTTGTAGTTTCTAAAAACTGGGGCCACTCTTGATCGTGGGGACTTATTCATAAGGACCCGTATGTAGAAAGCTGGCGGTCCAGTTAATGACAAGAGTGCTGCAATGATTGTATAATTAATTAGCTTTGTTAATTTCTAATGTTTCACATTATTCTCATTATGCATGGAAGCTCTTTGTTGACATAATTCTATTTACGATAGTGCTGCAAATTCATGTTTTTCATTCAAATTGTAGGAAAAATTCGAGACATTAAGCTGACGCAGCAATCAACTACATCAAGCTCAATTGCAAGCGTGGGGGACGCTTATGAGCAAGTTATGGGACGGGACAGAACTGGAAGAATCTGTGGCATAGGCACGGGCCCTACCCCAAAGAGCTTGTGGGGTTCAAGAAGTTCACAAAAGCTGCGACAGGACAATGAAAGCCTAAAAGAAAAAATTGAAGCTCTCGAAGAAAGAATGAAAAATTTGAGTCTCGTGGCAATAATGAGGTAATTAGTTTCTGTTGACATACTTCATTACTAACATTGCTTAATGTTGACAATCTACATTTACTTGTGCAGAGTTCTGCAAGTGTTTGTCATGCCCAAAAGAAAAAGGTAAATGAAATCTAACCGTCTTAATATGTTGGAATGCATGTATATCTGACATCTATATTCAAAATTTTTAACAGGATTCATTGGCGGGGAGGAGGGTGAGGATCCTAAATTTCTCTGGAGAAGTAGTTGCCAGCGGCATTCTTATGTCTGATGATAATGATAATGTGGTCATGGGGAAGAAGTTAGGTGGTGAGTACTATGAGGTTTCTATACTCATAGCCCATGACCCCACTGCATCTTTATTTATCAAAGATGCAGATAGAAAAAATATGAACGATGTGTTGGGAGTCACATATATGGTTCAGAGAATATGTAAGTTTATTTACATTTATCTCATTCTTATTTATATGTTGCTAATTGTCAACTCTGATGTTATTTACATTTTTACATGTAACAGGTTGAGCTTGAGGATGATTGATCTTCACCTCCACCCTTTTTGGTAAGTAACATAATATGGTCCAAATTTTATAACATCTGAGTTGCAGAAAATCTGAGTTGCACTGGATCTGAGTCTTAACTAAAATGAATGGTAGTTGTAGTTTTTTTTGTTGGTGAATGCCAATGATGAAATTTAATTTTTTTTGTTTGTGTTTTCTGTTGCCATGTTCTCCATTTTACAAATGTTCTCCATTTTTTTTGTTGGCGAAGCCCTCACATTTCTCCCTTCTGCCATGTGTGGATAGAAGGCTGTGGATGTGTATGCATGATTCAGAGAAAGGGATCCCATGTGCCACGTGTGGATAGTGCAGGTAGTTGACAGGTATGCCCGTGTTGTCCAATAGCTGGAGTCCTGATTAGTGTTGGTATTAAACCCCCAACTCCCCTTCAAAATTGGTGCTTCAGGATTGATATGGGACAAAACCACTGGTTTCTGATATCCTTCACATATGTCAACTTCACCTTATATCCTTCACATATGTAAAACTGAAATTCCCACTGGTTTCTGATAATTGTTGGGTGCTCCTCAGAAAGAGTCTTGTTTCAACAGATTTTCTGTTTTGGCAGTGGGAGAATAGGTTACTATGAAGGAACATTATCACATAGGTCTAGCACTCAGTGGTATATCAGAAAGAGTCTTGTCTAAGCCACAGTACAAAATAATAAATCATTGTTCTAGAGAATGTTTTGTTAGAAATTGGAACATGAAGAAAGTAAAAGTTTTTGGATGTATGATTATCAAAATACCTGCATCTGCTCTCATCGGAGGATACAACAAAGTTGTTTGCTCCAAGCAGATTCAAGGCGTCATCTTTCTTGAAATGGATGTACTAAATACAGTGACCTTCAAACCAAAAGCTTTCCCAAATGTACATAGAGATTTGAAGGAGCAGGAATAACAGGAGTGTTTGCCTCTATTCCAGTGACTTCAATAGGTTGCCATACTTTCTAATCAACAAGTTTAGAAGCTGCAGAATACTAGTAATGAACAATTTTAAGTCAAATATCTACTAAGATTCAGGTTCATTTACCTACTTCTCAAAACTGTCATTAGTTTGCTTGGTTTTGTGTTGATTAATTACAATGATGTGAGGTATAGTTTGGCTGGGGCTGTATGAATTAACTGACTCCCCAACCTGGAAAGTTAGAAAACTGTGCTGGGTAGTGGGATTTTTCGACCTTTGCATGGCCCAGTTATGATAAGACCAAGAACCATTGATTCCTCCTCGTGGTTTGGAATTTTTTTTGTTGGTTCCCCTCCCAGCCATGGCGGTGGCTTTTGGCCGCCAAAAATCCCAGATTGTTTGTGATCTCTGCAGGTTACATTTTAAATTTTGATTAGTATCCATATGTAAGATCTGTAAGATCCATTTTTTCCCGTCAACCAAAATATAAGGAAAATTAAACTTATATTATAAAAGAATGTCACAATGTCACTTTTAATAATCCTCTTTGGCTGGTATAGGAAATGCTTCTTCTTTTCCTGCATTACTGTTTATTAAGCATATTGTTTCTTTTGTTATAATATCCTCACACAGTACTTATTGACCACCTATTGTTGCTTTTGCAGGAATATGTCTGCTGAACCTGTCTTCGTCCAAGGACAAAGCAAACTCTTCACAAATCTCCTCTCACCACATGTGAACAATTTCATCTACTAACAATTAACTTGCTCTTCTGAACAGACTTTAGCACTAGTATGTGAATGTGAAGAATGATGTTTTATGTCATCTTTTATTAACATTATTGTTTGTTAACTTTAATGTGTTTTATATTATTAATGTGTTGTGCATTGTGAATGAGTGGGTGTGAATGTGTGTGGATGTAAATGTGGAATATGGATCTAAATGTGGATGTGTATGTGTGGAACTAAATGTGGATGTGGATGTGTGTGTGGAACTAAAGGTGGATGTGTATGTGTGGAACTAAATGTGGATGTATGTGTTGATCGATCCAAATGTGAATGTGTGGATTAATTGTGGATGTGTACATGTTGATCCAATTGTTTGTGATGTAGACATAAATGTAGGTGAATGTGGATCCATTTAAATATATTATTATTATTATTATTTTTATTTTGCTGAAACAAAATACTTATGGTGTATGTGGCCGTAGGTAAACATACTTGGTTATGGTGTACGTGGCCGTAGATAAACATATTTACTTATGGTCTGTTTAGCCGTAGGGAAACATACTTGCTTATGGTGTACGTGGCCGTAGAGACACATGCTTACAGTTTAATTGTCGTAGGGATATTCGGCATCACTGAGTCTATCCTTACAAAAAATATGACTACGGTTAACATCGCCGTAGCCAAAAATAGATATCCTTATGGTGTTACTTACGGCTACCAACACCGTCACCATAGCTATATACTTACGGAGTTTAAAACACCGTAGCCTTAGGCCTTTGCTGTCGGACTTTAGCCGACGAAACCCAACCGTAGGGTAACACCGTAAGCAAAGACTATGCTTACGATTTTTGGTTATCTACCTACGGTGTTTGGACGTAAGCAAAGCCTGGTTTTCCTGTAGTGTACTACGGCCCCATCTCTTCTGCCTGCTGTGCAACCTACTGCTACTATGAAGTCTCACCTGAAAAAGAAGGGAGTGAGCCTCACGAAGAAGCCCAGTAGGGATTACCAATCACTCACTAGTTATAACAAACAAAATAGATAGACAATTAAACGAATAGGAATAATAACAACCTATTCTACTAAAGGAAAGTGCGGAAGAAAAATGCTACTATATGAACTTCTGTTTGGAAATGACACACGACTAGGAACCTCGTGTAAACAACTCATTGTGACTACCACACGACTGTGAACACAGATAGAGGAAGGTCTGACTAGACAACAACACTAGTCACGAAATTCAACTATCACTAGTCAACTGGTTAGGAGCGCCATCGGTGTCTTATCCTTGACCACACATCCGGACCTATCGTCCTCCCATCGGAGTGAGGCTGTGGAACTGAAGACCCACAACAACTTTCGTAGTTTGTCTGGACTACAAACCCATCGCTGACCCCTCTAAATAGTTCCAATACCATGTAGAGTGAGGCAGTAAGAAGAGACTAACTGGTCTACGCTGGAAGAACAACCCCAAGACCATTTCGACGTCTCAGACCAACTACGAGAGCTTTGTAAACGACTAAACATCACTTTCCACACCGTTTTCCCCTCATCTCTTAGAGACTCGAATTCGAGCATGCTCGTAACCTAGAGTACTCCCTTCATTGGCTCACGAGGATGGGGGTCTTGGGAAACGGTAACAACTCACGCAAAGGGACAAGTCCATAAGTGCCAAGCACTGGGCGAACCGAGTAGTGAAGTAATGTGCTAGGAACAGAACATGTGCCATAGGAACAAAGAAACTCAAAACTCAACAGAAGTACGTGTAACGACCTAAGAATCCGATACCCAGAACACTCCAAGTATCCGACCCTTAGAATGCTACCCACGGATCTGAAGTCCGGAAGGGTTAAGAATTAAATATGTCTAGTGAGATGTACAACAAGTTACAATAGCTAAGCAATTGAAGAAATGCAACAGCGGAATGGAAAAAAATATACACAATAACCCAGATAATAGTGCATGTGCAAAAGAAAATACTGACCATTTATGTAACAGCCCCGATGCCCGGACCCCTGGCTCCCACCAAGGATCCGACCATCGGCACTGCCGCCCAGGGCCCGAAGACCCGGAATGGATAACAGACCAGTCTAACAAGATATGTAACGAGAGTAAGTAACAACAACAACACTAAAATGTACCAACAAGTGAAGGAAAGAGCGTCCAACACAAGTACAAGTCTAGTACAGTCCCAAAGTAAGCAAAGTGTAAGTGCAGAAACTAAAGGGGATAACAGGTCCCTTAGGGGCATACCCCGAGGGTGAAGTAAACAAGTACTGGGGACACTGCTCATGGAAGACACCGTCTACTACGGCCCCGTCTCCTCAGCCCGCCGCGGAGGGTGCTGCTGTGAGGTCTCACCTGTAAAGGAGGGAATGAGCTTTACAAAGAAGCCCAGTAGGGACTACCAATCTCCCACTAGTTCTAACATCAGAAAAGATCTATATGTGTATAACTTAAACAAAGCGAGTAAATCTATTCTACTAACAGAGTAAGTGCGAAAGCGTAAAGTAACTACACGGTCAACGGTCTAATCTAAATGTCGGGACCGAAAAACCCATGTAAACCACGGCACTGGGAAGAACCCAAGGCTGTAAACACAGACAGTAAACAACTGTCTGGACAAAGGCACTAGCCACAGAACCACTACACTAGTCGACCGGTCAGGTGCGCCACGCGCCTTACCCTCGACCGCCAGTCCATGTCTAGCACCTCCCGTCGGAGTGAGACGCGAAACTAAAGTAACCACAAGTGTCGTAGTATGGCCGGACTACGGTCCCACGCCTGGACCCTCTAAATGGTACCGAAACCACATAGAGTGAGGCAGTGAGAAAAGGACTAGATGATCTGCACCGGAAGAGCACCAAACCACCTCGGCATCCCAGACTCAGCTAAGAGAGCTCTACAAATGACTCTAAGCCGTTGTCCCCACCGTTTTCCCCTCTGCTACGAGAGTACGTGACTCGAGCTCGCTCCCCGCTCGGAGAACTCCCTCAAATAGGCGCGCGGGGACCGGGGGGTCCAGGTAACGATAACAACCTCTCTTACGGACAAGCCCTCAAGTGCCTAGCACCAAGCGAAAGACTAGAGTAGGAACGTGCTAGGAAATAGCACAGGTGCCAAGAAAATAGAGTCACAACAGAAGAATACTGCAAACAAGTCTCCAAGCCACTCTCTGTCTGAGAAGGCGACACAAGGGTTGTCGCCACCAGAAGGCGACACCATGTTTGTCGCGACCTGGGTTAGAAGGCGACATGGAACCTGTCGCGATAAGGTCGCGACAAGGGAGTTGTCGCGACCACAGCCAGAGGTCCAGGTGACCACCTGAGACCTCCCACAACACATAGTGACAACAGGCATGAAGGCGACGGTCACCCTGTCTCGACTAGAACGCGACAGGGTGGGCGTCGCTTTCAACCACCAGAACACGACGTATCGGGCTGTCGCGATCTGGGTCGCGACACCAAACGTGGGCGACCACAGACATACACACCTGAGAGCATCTCCTTCATACTATGCACCTCAAATCCAGAAACTGCAAGGGGAGGGGAGCATGGAGAATGATGTAAACAGATAAATAGGGTTCAGACCACCCTCATTCACACCCATGCATGCCAAGGAAGTGATTCTACACTCAAAAACCTCACATACAAGCATGATAGGTCACTCAAACCCCACCCCCATTCCAATCTCAACCAAGCCAAACAAGCATTCCATAAGAACCACAATCACACATGCACACCCTAGCATGAGTTTCTAAGGCTTGGAGAAGGGGATTGGACCCTAGCATGATAGAAAAAAGGGGAAGGCAAGGAGTCCCTACCACTACAAGAAAAAGCGCTTTTAGAGACCGACTTTTTCGGTCTCTATTCGGTCACTAACTAGCCCAGAGACCGAATAGTGACCGAAAATGTCGGTGAAGAATTTCTGGTCACAAATCTGTGACTGCAAATTTTCGGTCACTAATCAGTCGCTGATAGTGACCGATTAGTGACCGAATACTTTCGGTCGCTGATAGTCGTCAACAGTGACCGACATGATTCGGTCGCGATTTCGGTCACTAAATAGAGACTGAATTAGTGACCGAACACATCGGTCGCTCGTAGTGACCGACATGGTTTAGTCGCTAATTCGGTCACTAAAACAGTGAACGATTGGTGACAGACTTTTTCGGTCACTGATAGCGACCGTCTTTGTTGGTCACAAATCGGTCACTGTATTAGTGACTGAATTAGTGACCGAACCATGCCGGTCGCTAATCGGTCTCTATATTTTTAATTTTTTTATAAATATATATTTTTAAGAAAATCACATGTTAAAAACTCCACAACAATAACATAAACATCCACAAAAATAAGATCATCCACAACAATAATAAATGTCTACAATAATAATAAAAATATCCACAACATAATAAAAATGTCCACAATAATACATAACATGAAATGAAAATCATGAATCCTTGCCCACGTGCTCGTCCTCGTCTCCTCCTACGCCACTCGATGAGGAACCTACAATACATATATAACAATAATAAGTTAAATTTAAATACTAATATAAGCAATAATTAAACTAAATTAACTAGTTTAAGCGTCGAGCTCAAATCGAGAGTCCGAATTGAACTCCGTCAGTTTCCACAAGTCACAACTATCGCCCTGGCCGTGCTGAAAAAAATTGGAGGCCAATCGATTAGTATTTCTAATTTTGGACCCTCAACCTAAGTTCTTCATTTTAAAATAAATTAACTTGCTTAATGTGAAATTGAGCGTCGAGCTCAAACCGGGAGTCCGAATTGAACCCCGTCAGTTTCCACAAGTCACACTCATCGCCCCGACCGTAATGGAACAAACCAGAGGCCGATTGGATTAGTATTTCTAATTTTGGACCCTCAAACCTAGCTAAGCTCTTCCTTTTTAAACTAAACTAACTTGCTTAAGATGAAATTGAGCGTCGAGCTCAAACCGGGAGTCCAAATTGATTTTCGTCAGTTTTCACAAGTCACAATCATTGCCCTGGCCGTGCTGGAAAAAATCGGAGGCCAATCAGATTAGTATTTCTAATTTTGGACCCACAAACCTAAGTTCTTTATTTTTAAACTAAACTAACATGTTTAATGTGAATTTGAGCATAGAGCTCAAATCGGGAGTCCGAATTGAACTCCATCAGTTTCCACAAGTCTCAACCATTTTCCCTAGCCATGCTGGAAAAAACCGGAGGCCAATAGGATTAGTATTTCTAATTTTGGACCCCCTAACTTAAGTTCTTCAGTTTTAAACTAAAGTAATTTGCTTAATGTGAATTTGAGCGTCGAGCTCAAATCGGGAGTCCGAATTGAACTCCGTCAGTTTCCACAAGTCACAACCATCGCCCCGGCCGTGCTGGAAAAAACCGGAGGTCAATCAGATTAGTATTTCTAATTTTAGACCCCCAAACCTGGCTAAGTTCTTCAATTTTAAACTAAAGTAATTTGCTTAATGTGAATTTGAGCGTCGAGCTCAAACCGAGAGTCCGAATTGAACTCCATCAGTTTCCACAAGTCACAACCATCGCCCCGACCGTGGTGGAACAAATCGGAGGCCAATCGGATTAGTATTTATAATTTTGGACCCCCAAACCTAGCTAAGTTCTTCCTTTTTAAACTAAACTAACTTGCTTAACATGAATTTGAGCGTCGAGCTCAAACCGGGAGTCCGAATTGAACCCCGTTAGTTCTCACAAGTCACACTCATCGCCCCGACCGTGGTGGAACAAACCAGAGTCCAATCGGATTAGTATTTCTATTTTTTGACCCACAAACCTAAGTTCTTCAGTTATAAACTAAAGTAATTTTCTTAATGTGAATTTGAGCGTCGAGCTCAAACCGGGAGTTCGAATTGAACTTCGTCAGTTTCCACAAGTCACAACCATCGCCACGACCGTGGTGGAACAAACCGGAGGCCAATCCGATTAGTATTTCTAATTTTGGACCCCCAAACCTAGATAAGTTCTTCCTTTTTAAACTAAACTAACTTTCTTAACATGAATTTGAGCGTCGAGCTCAAACAGGGAGTCCGAATTGAACCCTGTTAGTTTCCACAAGTCACACTCATCGCCCCGACAGTGGTGGAACAAATTGGAGGCCGATCGGATTAGTATTTCTAATTTAGGACCCCCAAACCTATCTAAAGTCTTTCTTTTTAAACTAAACTAACCTGCTTAAGATGAAATTGAGCGTCGAGTTCAAACCGGGAGTCCAAATTCAACTCCGTCAGTTTCCATAAGTCACAATCATTGCCCTGACCGTGCTGGAAAAAACCGAAGGCCAATAAGATTAGTATTTCTAATTTTGGACCCTCAAACCTAAGTTCTTCATTTTAAAACTAAACTAACTTGTTTAATGTGAATTTCAGCATCAAGCTCAAACTGGGAGTCCGAATTGAACTCCGTCAGTTTCCACAAGTCACAACCATCGCCCCGACCGTGCTGGAAAAAATTGAAGGTCAATCGGATTAGTATTTCTAATTTTGGACCCCCAAACTTGGCTAAGTTCTTCAGTTTTAAACTAAAGTAATTTGCTTAATGTGAATTTGAGAGTCGAGATCAAACCGGGAGTTCGAATTGAACTCCGTCAGTTTCCACAAGTCACAACCATCACCCAGACCGTGGTAGAACAAACCGAAGGCCAATCGGATTAGTATTTCTAATTTTGGACCCCCAAACCTAGCTAAGTTCTTCCTTTTTAAACTAAAATAACTTGCTTAACATGAATTCAGCGTCGAGCTCAAACCGAGAGTCCGAATTGAACTCCGTCAGTTTTCACAAGTCACACTCATTGCCCCGACCGTGGTAGAACAAACCGGAGGTCAATCGGATTAGTATTTCTAATTTTGGACCCCCAAACCTAGCTAAGTTCTTCATTTTTAAACTAAACTAACTTGCTTAACATGAATTTGAGCGTCGATTAAACTAAACTAAACTTAAACTAACTTGACTGTTAAAATAAAAAAGCTAAAATAAAATCAATTTACTCACATGAGGGGTCTGTGCTGATGTCGATGGTATTGCCTGAGGAGGAATGCTGATATGGGAGAGGGCCTGGGAGAGCTGGGTCTGGACTGCGTCGAACACTGCGTCTGCAAACAAGTCTCTATCGTCTGGACCGACGAGTCTCCATCGTCTGGTCCAGACGAGACTCCAAACCAGATATCGTATCTACAATGAAGCCCTCATCTCACTAGGAGAAGTACCTGGAGCACAAGTGTGGTGAATGCACTAGTCTGTGAGGATGAACTCGAGTCGCCAGATAGCACCTGCTCGTGTCCATATTGTGCCCAAAACCATACACATGGCCTTTCTTTGGGGCACCAGATGCCATAACCCATACCTCAGGATCTAACTGCGGCTGCTCCTCTCTCCCGGCGTACTTCCCTATCATTTGTTGGCTATACGACTCCTGCAAAAAAAAAAAAAATGACAATGTAATATTAATCTGTAACGAGAAAAATTAAATAGTGAATACCTTGTAAATACTTACCGCAACCTCTCGGGCTCTGTCGCTAATGTACTGATCGGTTCCCTTTTTCTTATGTGTTTTATCAAACACCTCCTGAAATGTCGGAGGCCGTTTTAGCTCCTTTTCCTATTTCACAGAAAAACATGACTTAAATGAGTACCGATATGAATAAAAGATATCACAAACGGACATATTACTTACCAATCTGGACTGATGGGTCGCAAAGGAGACGGACCCACTTGTATGCATGTTAGCCTCTGGATTGGCAGACCGATTCACTTTCATTGTTGTGGAGGTTTGTTGCTATCTCTCTGCAGCCCGTATGTTGCACAGAGTTTCTCAGTAGTCTCCCTCATCCATGTCTGTGCCCACTCCCTCCAAAGAGTCGGGTCTGCACTCTGAGAAACTTTCTGTGCATTTTTCCTCGCATATACAACAAATGCTTAAAATTTGATCGGGCGGTCATCGTCCATACTAATCGAGACCGCGCCTCATCCGAACGATGCGTGAATCAATGATTGCTCTATACAGATAAGAGTTAGTTAACTGAATTTAGGAATAAGAAACAAATAAATCATAATAAGAAATTATACCATGAACATCTGATACAACAACTCCTGGACCTCCATTGGGAAATCATTGAATCTATGAATAGGCCCAGGAAAATGTGCCTGAATTGTTCTTGTGATAAATTGAGACGCTTGGGCGGACTCTATTTTATCACTGTAATTATGTAACTTGTTAGTATGAATTTATGAACTAAATATGCCTCCTTAATAAAAGATACATATAAGTTTTACGTACCCATTGATCCACACCTCCGCAGAGTGTTGTCATCAAAAACTACCTCCCCCCTCCTGGAGACTAAAAACATCCTCTAGCACTGAACCTGGACAAAAATGCACAACGACATAAGTAATGTACAAGAATATAAATAATGACTATACAAATACCCTGAAATTTAAATATACATACCGACTACGGTATGAGGAGAAGATGTAGACTGACCCGAGCCTATAACATTTTAATGGCATAAGAATCAATGCACAATGAAAGTAGAACTTTAAATATACATACCTGCTGCTACAGGAGGAGACACAGAGGAAAGACCAGCAGCTATAACAATTTTAATGACATTAATAATATGTATAAATAATGACTATACAAATACTTGCAAATTGAAATATACATACCTGGTACTCTAGGATGAGGTGGTGTAAACTCACCCAAACCTGTAAGAATTTTATGGCATAAGGATCAATGCACAATGAAAGTAGAACTTTAAATATACATACCTGCTGCTACAGGAGGAGACATAGAGGAAGGACCAGCAGCTGTAACAATTTTAATGGCATTAATAATATGTAAATAAATGACTATACAAATACTTGCAAATTGAAATATACATACCTGGTACTCTAGGATGAGGTGTGTAAACTCACCCGAACCTATAAGAATTTTATGGCATAAGGATCAATGCACAATGAAAGTAGAACTTTAAATATACATACCTGCTACTACAGGAGGAGACATAGAGGAAGGACCAGTAGCTGTAACAATTTTAATGGCATTAATAATATGTATAAATAATACACAAAGAAAAATACACTAGAAAAATATACATACCTGATGCTTGGAACAAACCCCTCCCACGTCTGCTCCTCCCAGAACTGGAGCCCAATCGTGCTCCACGCACCATATCTTCATAGGGAACATAAAAAATTAATGTTTATTAGTCAATTGTTTATATTGAAAGTGGGCTACTTTAAATATACTAAACAAATGTGAATAAATTCTACCCATTTTTAATTGATTCATTTCCTCCGCAGATGATGACGATATATATAATTCAGCCCCATCTTCATCATCATCTTCACATTCAACACTGGTATATTCCTCCTCCTCATCAGAACTTTCACATTCAATATCTGTTCGCCTTCCACTACTCCATTTTATCTCACGTGGATCGACTTCTTTGACCTCATTTCCTTGAGACAAGGAAATTGGTGCTTCAGATTCGTCTTCTCCAATATGAGCTGTCAACTCTACATTTTCAACCAAGTCTTCTTGAAAAATTCTGCGTTGACCTCTTCAGGTGTCTGATCAGTCATGTCCAATTCATAATCAGAGAATAGTCTTGAGTTAACTCTGCAAACTACCCACAAATCATTTCATTCTTTGTTTGTAGATGATGGATAGCTTGTATAGTACACCTGTGGGCTTGTGTGGCTAAAATGAATGGCTCATAAGTATTAATTTCGACTTATGTTTAAGCTCGACAATCCCATGTGTTGTGTCATTTCGAATGGAATTCGAATCAAACCAATGACACTTGAACAAGAATATATGATTGTCTTGTCCTAGATATTGCAACTGTAAAATCTCCTCTACAATACCATAGTAGTCATATTCACTTTTATTGTATGTACTTCCTTTAACACATACGCCACTGTTCATGGTAGATTTACTCTGCCTATAGTCTTTTGTATGAAATCTATACCCATTCACAATAAATCCAGAATAGTTTTGTGCAAATTCGATGGGCATAAGCTATCTGATGAACTCTTTCATTAGTAATTAAACCTTGTTCAACCTGCGTATAGAGAAGACTAGTTAAAAAGTGAACCTAACTTATCTTGAATACTCTTTGACCATGTACACTTACGTGTTTTCTTAGCCATAAGGACAATGACTTCTCTCGTTCTTTTTCAACCTCATAATTAGTGAGATGTGGATTTCTTTGAATTATTTCTGAATCAAATTGTCTACAATATGAATAGAAGACCACCTTCAATAGTTAGAATAAGGGCAAAGAAGTTATATACATAATAAATTGTGAGTTTAGCACTTACTTAACATAAACACTCTAGCTCAGCACAATTTAAAAGAATATATATCTCTACGACCCATAACTCTCTGTCATCCAACATGCGAGTTGAAGAACGTCTGAAGGCATGTCCAGGATGATTAATATGGAGAGTCGATATGAACACACAGATCCCCCCCCATCATCATTACGTGGAGGTTGAGTACGACGAGTTTGTTCTGATTTGATTGCCTCTGTTTGATCTCTGTGTTGCTTGCTTGAGTTGTTTGCTTGCATTTTCATTATCTCTTATTGTGATTGATGGATTCTCGAGGATTTGTAGCTGAGGGCCATTCCATTAATAGACCACCATATTTTGATGGTTCAAATAGTACCCTTGTCTTTTCCTTGGGAAATGATATGGTTTTTAACTTTATCTTGGAAAGGAATAATGCGTCTCGAGCCTTTGGACGCAGTACTAGAGGGTCCATTCATAGCTTTACTTGCATTCTCAACAGCTCGAAGGCCTTGGGATCTTCAGTGTGTACCTCCTTTCTGGCAGGCTTCTTATCAACTAATTTGCCCTTATCCCAAAAATGAACTATTGGGGATCTTGCCAGAAATGTCTCAATTTCTGCCACAATATTATTTGTCATGTCACCTTCAGACTTTCCCTGTTTGTCTAGCCGGTCTGCCATAAATGCCGCCAGTAGATTTGAATATGAATGTCTGCTCGACAGTTGCATGAGGCATCATCTGACAAGGCTCATCTAGAGTCAAACGCCCCATTGCATTGATAGAGTGCATATCATGACATATAGGGTATGAAGCTTGGTGAGTATTAAGTGTGGTAGTAGTACTATCACATGTTCCTGTTAACTTCATCAAGCTGTTCATCAGTGCTGGATCTGCTAAACTCAAGCGACTGGGGCCGACTGTAGTGTCAACCCTTCAGCTTGTGTGGAAGTCCTTGCCATGTTGGTTGTTTCGAAGCCTCTTAACATGGATTCAAGGGTAAAATGCCCCCAGTGTGGCTTGACATCGGTCGTGTCATTGTTGGTAGAATTTGGGGCGAGCTGATGCTGCTTGCAATGCTTTGACTGCGCTGATATATTCATCTCTTTCTTGAATTGCTTTCTCAACATTTCAACTTTCAGCTGGCATTTCTGCAACAAGACGATCGCAGTAAGATCATGTACAGACATGGTAGGGATGTGGTTGTTGCCCTAATCAAAGTCTCTTTCAAGGAGATAGGTGGCAACTTGCTATCTTCCTCAAATATCATTATCGTTGCAGTCGTTCTTCTGACTATTGGAGTCTTTGGATCTTAACTTATGGTCTTTCCCTTCTTGCGAGAGAGTCTGACCTTTGAGTAAACTCTAGCAATTCCTCTTCTTCTTGAGAGAAGGCCCCATAATGACTGGACATGCCGGCCATATAACATGCAAGAATGTGTGAGGTGTCACTTTTCCACTCTACCCTTCTTACCGGCTTAGAGGAAGTTTTGATCTTTTGGAGCAATACTTCTTCACTTTTTCGTCTTGTTTCTTTCCATAAATTATGTTTGCTCTTCCTTTCTTTTGCCTTTTTTCATTTTCTTTTTCATCTTCATCTTCACAACATGATAGACCATCTTGGGCTGCTCCCATAGCTTGCTGCAAGCATTGTTGTCCTAGGAAAGTTTTAGTTAGATCATAGAAATAGTTGGACATGATCCGATTGACCCCATTGGATGTTTATATAAATGAAGGGACAAATATTGAAACCCTCCTCTGTAGTAGGGGCATGTGAGCCAGATGCTCCAGATTTGACTGTCTTGTTGTGGTATGCAGTATAGCAGAAAATAGTCCTTGCCGTGCATAAGATTTGAACACTGGCATGGGAGGTGTTGGAGCTAGCGGATCAACATCTATTTTACCCTTTTCATTTGTTTTACTGTCTTTGTCATGTTGTTGCTTTCTTGGTAAAAGGGCCTAGGTCTTCTTACGCACCCAAATTTTCTTGAATTTGATTGGCTTTGGGGCCAATTTGCTTTTGAAGGTGTTATACATCTCTTTCTTCCCCTCTAATGCTTGGAAGGAATTTCTTATTGGAATAGTTGGCCCCACTTGATCTGGTTCTATTATAGCATGGCCACTCTGCAGATGGATTCTGATGTCACCGACCAGTAGGCTCTTCCTAGAGTCAGAGACACGTGCTGTAACGGCCCTGGATATTTATGCCCATTAAGGCTCCATATCCAGATCCGCCTCCCGCGAACGGACCGAAGTCTCGCAAGGGATATCTCAAACACGTGTCCAGGAAGAATATAAAAGACAAACCACAACAGTAAGAGACACAAGAAAGGATATGTGCTCATATCTACATATACAATTACAACTGTCCCATTACATTAATACATGTCCAAATTAAAAAGTGTACAACTACCTGGGGCATACCCCGAGGGAGCACAAGCTCGGACAACTCTACTAACACTACTGCTAGTGGTACAAGTCTGTCACTACACCTCTGCAAGCCACATCAACGGTAAACCCTGAAAAGAACTGTAAGGAGTGAGCCTCAACAAGTCACTGGCTCAGTAGGGAACCACCCAAAACCACACACAACGCAGGAGAACCTCAACCCCAACGGGTCTCACTGGCAACACTGGAAGCCAAACCATTCATGCTCACCACATTTGTAATTAACAACAGTTAAAAATAATCTAAACACAATAACATCAATTAATGCAAATCTCAGAACAGGAGAGAAACAGCAGAACTAGTCCAACGCCACTAGTTTGCCAAACAACTGCAAAACCTAGACCACAAGCTTCACAGGCACACCATCTTAATAAATAGTCGCCTAAGCTGCAAGCCATACAGGCAAAGCATTGCCTAAGCTATTAGCTCACTGGCAAGCCTTCAACACACGGGTAACAGGACTGCTAACCAAGAGCTAATCCTTTATACCCTTAAACCACGATGTATCAAATATCACACCTAAATAACAGGACTGGCTACCATGGTGCCAATCCATCACATACTAAACCATAATCGGAAGCTTACCCATAAAGGGGTAAAACACAACAAGTGGAAGGTCTTACCACACGACCCCCACGGAGCACAGCTCCACCTCAACACCTGAAAAGACTGGTACACAAGGTACCACGAGAAACCAACACCCACAAAGGGTACAGGTACCCACCACCACGAGGTACCACCACGGAAACCAATCACTAAACCAGTGCCAACACAAGGCACCTCATTACGGCAAATTCATAACACAACTGTGCCAACGACAAGGCACACTACACGAGTCAAACCACAACTAGTGAGTCTCCGCTCACCAACCACAATAACAACAATGTCAATCACTGGGCACACCTCAACGGGTAAAACCACAACCCGAGAGTCACTCACAAGCCACAACCATTGGCAAAGCACAAGTCGGAAAGGAACGATGCCACCACACGGGAACGGACTACTGGTTCATGACGCCAGTATCCAACCCGGACAACACAACACAAGAACTACCTCTCAGTCTTGCAGTCACGGACGAAAGGTCCAACTGCCGCTCCACGAGAACAAGTCAAACAACTGTGGAGACCAACTAACACCACACCTGCAGACCACACAGCTGCAGGCCCATGCCTGGCACCTTTAGGGACTCTAGCCTAAGCTCCTTAAAGTGAGGCACTAGCAAACAGGACTAGCTGGGGACCAGTGTCGACAACTGGTGTCCGTACCCCGAACTATGAGTGCGCTACAAGCGACTGTACACCCACAAACACAAGCCGCTGCCCTACTATCGTCTTTCCCTCAGCCGGACGTACAACTCAAACACAGGAGTGAGGGTGTCCAGGCAGACGACACAGACCTCGACGGTACAACACAAGTACCGGGACAAACCCCGATCACAAGAAACACACGTGCCTGGCTCACACAGAACCTGGGGTACCCGACTAGAGAGGCATTCCGGAATAGGCGCCGGACCACCAAACTCAGCAATGCACAAATCTCGATATATACATATATAATCTTTATTTATAAACCACGATGTACCTGTGTTAGGATTAGCTTAACACCGGTCACTATGTGACCCTCAAGCTATCCTACACTAACACATATATAAACCTCAATCATATAACATTAACTTGCTTATCCTCGGTCATTCCATGACTCATAAGCTATCCTACACAAGCATACACATAGATTCCGATAGTCAACCACACTTGGTTTATCATTGGTCACAAGGTGACCTCCATTGCCACATTAAACTTATTACTCGATAACCACTTAATAACCACACTTACATTCCATTAATTAACCATCATAACCAATATGTAATCACATACTAGAAAGCTAGGGCTAGATTCACGCAGGAACCTCACTGCCCAACTACTACGACAACCGGTGCATGTGCCATGCACACACACACACACGAAACACCACTACAACAAAGTATGTGCCGTGCACATCCTCAAACCACGATAACACCACATCGATTATGTAAACCTCCCACTAACCATGTGGGCAACCTGCTCACAGAGCTTTACAGAGGCTAATGCACCTCTTACCAAAGCCATACACATTAAACGACGATAATCGAATAACCAAAACACAAAAAGCAGAACCCTCGGCTGTGATCGCGACAGAGGCCATGACCGCCTTCAGATCGTGACGCCATGACATGGCGCGATAATAAATCCTGTCGCGACCTAGTCGCGACAGCCGGGTCCGTCGCCTTCTTAGGCGAAAATCCTCATCCAGGAACCATCTCCGGATCTTCCATGCAAACCACCCTAAATCCCGTTTCAACCCGGTTTCATGCTCATTTCACCTCCTAAGCATGATATCTACTGTTTTAAAAGCAATAAACAAACCAAAATTCAATCCACGCAACAAATCAAGGTAGAACTCCCTACCTTCACGAAGAACGCGCAATCCATGCATGGCATGACATTTCCCCCACTCCTCGCGACGTCCTCGCGTCGAGAGCGCGTCGAACTCCACGTCGGAACGCCAAATCGCCCGCAGCAGCTCCTCCCCTGGGTCTAGCAGAGCTTGCAGAAGCTCTGTTCAGCCAAACCTTTTAAAAATCGCACAACAGTTCAGATCGCGACCTACACATCTGTCGTGACCTGATCGCGACCCAGGCGGTCGTCGCGATCCCATTGTTGACGTCAGCTGGCTGCCCGGCGCGTGACACGCGGCAGCCATGCAGACGAGAAACGCCTAACAACGGCAACGTGAACGCGACCCTTAAGGTTGTCGCATTAAGAACGCGACCCAAGCCTCCGTCGTGTTCACAGGCACAAAAACCTGTGAGCGCTTGGGCCCAACGCCGGCCCACCAAGCCTCACAACACGCGCGGGCACCTGAACACACAAGCTAATGGGCCACTCATTGGCCACCAAACCGCTAAACCTGGACCACGAGGATCCGAAAAACGCGCGACGTTACACGTGCCTTGCTGGGAGTGGTAGTTGTAGCCTTCCCAACACTAGCTTGATGCCCCCTGGGTCTTTTGTCACTTCTTTCGCTACCATAGTCCATATGATGCACATGGCAGCTGACTGTCTTTGGTGCCTCTTCAGCTATCTCATCAGTGTTGTTGTGCAGTACTCGGACAAAAGCCACCCCTGAGAAGTTGGGGAATTCAACCACCAAGGGAAAATCTCCAAAGCGAGTCGGCACGGCAAGATAGCCATACCAGGCGTAGTCTTGAACAATTTGAGGTCCGAAACGTACTTCAGCCAAAGGTCTGTTAGTCACCTGTAAGTCAGTTCAAACTGGCAGTCAATATCAAGTATTAAGGCCACAGGGCTTTCTATTCTGGCGAATAGATGAAGGGAAGTTTGGTCCCACCGGGCGTGCCACACTATAGAAATGGAAATATATATATATATCCATCAAATTATTTTGAATTTATTTATCATGTTCTCATGTGTATATGGCTGCATATTGCAAATTCAAGCCCCGTCTAGTGCTAAGCAAGCCACAAAGACGAGAGATAAATTTGCAATCACAGAACGCAGGCATGCCAGTCACGTAAGTGACAACATGTTCAGCCTCCGGGAGTCGAAGGGCTTTAGGTCTGTTTGCGCGTCGTTTGACTTTGTCAAACGAAAGTGAATATCGGGTTGGGACCAATATCCCGCCGTTGCCTAAGCGCAGAGCGTTAATTACATCTCTCTAAGACAGAAAACCTTAATTAATCGCCAGATTAGAAAGCCTTATAGCCTGAGAAGGAAACATCCGATAAAGGTGCAAAATGCGTCTTGAAGTTAAGCCAAAATGGCAACAAGAAAGGATGTCTATTTGAGGGAATTCAGTGTGGTCATTATCATCTTTATGTATCATTATTGGATCTCTTTATTCATTTGTTCATTTGTTGTTTGTTTGTTTGCTTGTTCCTTTTATTCATAGATAGTTCCAATGTGTTCTCTTTGTTCCATTTGAAACAAGATAGTCAAAGTTCTGCTCGTGAGTCGGCACTGTTCGCTCATTGTGTACTCAGTTGGCAGCACTGGCACAGCCCATTCGGTAGGACAGACATCTCATTCGGTAAGGCATGCACAGTCATTCGGCAAGACATCTCATTCGGCAAGACACAACTGAGTCGGCAGACATGACTGAATCGACAGAAAACAACTAAGTCGACATGATCTGATCGAATCGGCAAGACTGCTGAATCGGCAGAGCACAACTTAGTCGGAAGGATCTGATCGAGTCGACAAGACTACTAAATCGGTAGAACACAACTGAGTCGGTAGGATCTGATTGAATCTGTAAGACTGCTGAATCGGCGGAGCACAACTGAGTCGGCAGAACCTTGCTGGATCAATGAGTCGGAAAGACTATCGAGATGCCGCCAACTCACCTAACCAGTAAGGATTTTAAAGGCTCTTACCAGCGTAAATGTGCGGGAAAAATTCAGCGACACCTCCCCTTGTCTCATGAAGTGTAGGGGGAAGTCACGGTACCCACCCACCACAAAGGGGACAATACCAAAACAAGGTGTTTACCGTGTACAGTGTCACCCAAATGGCATGCGGTGCCGATTCCCAAGGCATACCTACAAGGGAACCGATAAATACCAAGATCATAAATGAAAATTCTCATTAACTGAGGCTTGCCGACTCATCACCCATAAGGCTTTCTGACTCATCAGTTTGAAACACTTCACTGGTTCAGTGAGTCGACAGCCTGTTGAATCGTTACCGACTCATCAGTCCAGAAACGTTTAACGGCTCAAAACTCATGGGAAACATTCGGCAGCATCTCCCCTGAAACTATGGAATGTGGGGGGTTCACGGTACCCAACCATCATGAGGGGATGGCACCAAAAACAAGGTGCTTTCCGCGTACGGTGTCACCCATAAGGCACACGGGCTTGTTCCCAAGACATACCTACGAGGGAACTGATAAATACCGAGACCACAAATGATCATTCTCATTAACTGAGGCTTGCCGACTCATCACCCATAAGGCTTGCCGACTCATCAGTCTGAAACACTTCATTGGTTCAGTGAGTCGGCAGCCTTCTGAATCCTTGTTGACTCATCAGTCCAGAAATGTTTACCAGCTATAAACTCGCGGGAAAAATTCGGTAGCACCTCCCCTTAATTCATGGAGTGTGGGGAGATTCGCGGTACCCGCCCACCACGAAGAAGACGGTACCAAAAACAAGGTGTTCGCCGCGTATGATGTCACCCAAATGGCACACGGTATCGATTCTCGAGGCATGCCTATGAGGGAATCGATAGATACCGGGACCATAAATAAACATAGTCGGCGATCCAATGGTGTTTAAGTCCAAGTAACCGGCTTAGATATCATATCTTACCCGAAGTTCCATGGATTTCTTGTTGGGTTGAGTGTGTTTTGGAATTTTCTAAAATTGTATTTTAATGATGACCAATGAACATCACTCATACTTTGATTTTGATGATGACATATTGTGATTTTAATGATGACATACTTTGATTTTGATGATGACATGTTGTGATTTCAATGCTTAATGGGTGGAACATGTTAATGTTCCACAACATGTTTTTGATGTTTAATATCTCATATTTTAATGATAATATCTTGTACTAAGGCTTATGTGTTAAATTTTCAGGAATATCCAGATTTTGTCATGGTAGTGTCGACACAGTCCCTGGAAGTGTCGACACTAGATCAGAATCCCTGAAGCAATTTTATGAAGATAGGGTTCACTGTGTCGACACAGTCCCAGGCAATGTCGACACTAGTCCCAGTCTCCAGAAGACCCAGTTGCCTGACTGGGACAGTGTGTCGACACAGTCCCAGGCAGTGTCGACACTAGTCTCAGTTCCCAGAAGAACAGTTTTGCAGAAATGGGATAGTGTGTCGACACACTCCCTGGTGGTGTCGACACACTCTGGCTGAAACTCAAAAACGTGAATTTCTCTGGACACGTGGCTGCTTGGGAATCAAGGGATTTGACCTAGGTTTCCGTGCCCATGCACCCCAAGGCACTTTATGGGCATATGGGGCTATAAATACCCATACTCCTTGTACCCCAAAGGCAAGAGAGCCCATACACTTCCAGAAGAAGCTTTTTGGCGGCCAAAGGGGGTTTTCCAGATCTGTCTCCATCTCCCGAAGCTGCAAGCCATCCTTTCAAGAGGAAGGACGTGGGAATTAAGGGGAATCCCTGGAGAGAAGGTTGCTGTGCAAGGCAAGGGAGCAGATCCAACTGAAGAGGTGCAGGAGAAGAAGGATTTCTGGCATTTCAGATGCCATCAAAGCAGAGCATCGCCAATTGAGAAGAATCTCCATCGATTTCCATCAAGGCTCCTCAATTGAAGCGTCTGCAAGTCTTCTTCATCAAGGAACATCCAAGTCACATCTATTTCATTTATTTTCTTGGAGTGTTCATGCAGATTTTCATTGTGTGATCTGTGTATGTGTTCTACACAGATCACTTAATTCTATTTGTTCGATTTTCATCTTTGTATTGAGATAGATCAGGATAGAGGATCTATTCTCTAATTGTGCTTATTCTAGCAGAACTTGGATCTTTCGTGGTCAAAGGATTGGAACCGTCGTGTTCTGGTGTTGAGCCGTTGTGCTCAAGTGCTTGTGAGTCGTCGTACTCATAAGTGGTTTGTGGAGTAGGTCGTCGTACCTATCTCCTGGGTTTTCTTTAAGTCATCATGCTCAAAGGGTTTGGAGTCGTCGTGCTCCGGTTGTTTCTTGAGTCGTCGTGCTCAAGGGTGTTTGGAGTCGTCGTGCTCCAGTGTGAGTTGTACTCAAGGTTTTGAGTAGTGTGGCCTCACTGTGTGAGGGGTGGACGTAGGAGTCACTGGAGGTGATTTCCGAACCACCTAAAATCCTCTGTGCAGTGGTTTGAATTGTGGTTTGCCTTGTATCTCGCTAGATGCATGCATAGGGATTTCGTTCCACTACTAATCGATTTGCTCACACACACTAATCACTCTTCAGATCAGTAAATTGTTTGGGTGAATTGATCTCTGATTCGAAGTAATTTTTAATTGCTTAAGCTTCCGCGTTAATTGGTGTTAGATCTATTCAACCCCCCCTTCTAGATTTGAGGAGCCTTGATGGAAATCGATGGAGATTCTTCTCAATTGGCGATGCTCTGCTTTGATGGCATCTGAAATGCCAGAAATCCTTCTTCTCCTGTGCCTCTTCAGTTGGATCTGCTCCCTTGCGTTGCACAGCAACCTTCTCTCCAGGGATTCCCCTTGATTCCCACGTCCTTCCTCTTGAAAGGATGGCTTGCAGCTTTTGGAGATGGAGACAGATCTGGAAAACCCCCTTTGGCCGCCAAAAAGCTTCTCTGGAAGTGTATGGGCTCTCTTGCCTTTGGGGTATAAGGAGCATGGGTATTTATAGCCCCATATGTCCATAAAGTGCCTTGGGGTGCATGGGCACGGAAACCTAGGTCAAATCCCTTGATTCCCAAGCAGCCACGTGTCCAGAGAAATTCATGTTTTTGAGTTTCAACCGGAGTGTGTCGACACCACCAGGGAGTGTGTCGACACACTGTCCATTTCTGCAAAACTGTTCTTCTGGGAACTGAGACTAGTGTCGACACTGCCTGGGACTAGTGTCGACACCTGCCTGGGATTGTGTCGACACTGCCTGGGACTGTGTCGACACACTGTCCAGTCAGGCAACTGGGTCTTCTGGAGACTGGGACTAGTGTCGACACTGCCTGGGACTGTGTCGACACAGTGAACCTTGTCTCATAAAATGCTTCAGGGATTCTGATCTAGTGTCGACACTGCCTGGGACTATGTCGACACTACCATGACAAAATCTGGATATTCCTGAAAATTTAACACATAAGCCATTAGTACAAGATATTATCATTAAAATATGAGATATTAAACATTAAAAACATGTTGTTTGAACATTAACATGTTCCACCCATTAAGCATTGAAATCACAACATGTCATCATCAAAATCAAAGTATGTCATCATTAAAATCACATATGTCATCATTAAAATCAAAGTATGGGTGATGTTCATTGGTCATCATTAAAATACAATTTTAGGAATTCCAAAAGACACTCAACCCAACAATCTCCCCCTTTTTGATGATGACAAAACATATGCACAATCTCCCAATATCTTGACTCCCTTGACTACAATAACTCCCCCTTTGACCATATACACCCTTTGAACTTTCTCCTCCTAAAACCATTTCTTCCCCCTAATAACCCTTTCTTCTCCCCCTTTTTGACAGCATCAAAAAGAAAGATAAGTGAGAGAACCAAGGATTGTAAGAGATCAATTAATGAAATGAAGGAAATAAATGGTCAGTAAAGATCAGAATCCTTGAGGCAAAGTGATATTGACATATGAGAGAAATTATTGTGTTTTTGTTATTTTGCAACAAAGTTTAATCACAAAGACACACTCAACACAAAGTATAGCAAAATATAATGATCTGAATGTAGTTAAAAAATGATGCAAATGTGAAGAAAAGTGACCTATATGAATGAGCAGAAATATTTTAACAAGGATGTTAGGAGCTTTAAGTTTAACACAATTTAAAATAATAGGTCTAAACTCAGTAAACATGAGCTTTGTTAAGGTCTTAAGCTTTTACATCCTGTCAATTTGATTTTCTCATTTTTAACTGGGAAAGAATACAAGAATAAATTAGTTAAATATCACTTTTCAGTGCAAGAGATCACATTGATTAGGTGCAAGATCTCCTGATTACTCAGTGGTTTAACTTTCATTATCTTATACAGAGTTGAAAACTTTTATTTCCACTTTTTGACGCGAAACAAATCAATTATCAGGTGAAATGACCCGGTTACTCAGTGGTTCAAGAATTTGCATTGCTCTGTTTGTATCTTTCTAGATTGATCATTTTTCTTTTGATATTTTGCAGGAATATGTTGCTTTGACCAGAAAAGTCATGACTACGAATTTAGAAAGATTATTCTTAACAGTGGTAAAAATAAAGCTTAAACATACACATGTAAAATATTAAAGCCACTCATGTGCCTACAAGTGTTTTGCAAGTCATTTTAAAGACATTCAGTATTAAAATTTCATGACCTTGAAATGATACTGAATCTTTGAAATTAAACTAAATGCACAATGATTTTAGTTTCAATGTTTTAATTCTCTCATAAGAAAATAGCACAAGGACTCAAAAATTCTGATGAGTTTGGAGTTCAAAATAGACAAGTAAGGTCAAGGAATGTAACAATGACTCCCCTTTCATGTATCTCTCCTTCACAAGGTGAACATAAGGATTATTGAAGAAATATGAATGGAATCAAGTGTAAATAGAATGAGCAAGAATGTTTTATTGAAAGACAATGACTCCCCCTCAACAATTGCATACAAGACTCTTGATACTTGGCGGAGACATATACTCACGCATAGTGAAAGTGTCCAGACAAGCTTGACTTGTCTTTCTTCAAATCACCATTTGATATACCAAGAATGCCAATGCAATGTGAGAGTGAGGAATTCATTTGCAAGAACATTTGTCAACAAACTGAATGGGAGTTGATGATAAGTCAGATATGAAAGAATATTTCTCCAGCATTTCACTCAAAGATTTTTTTGACTTACTCCCCCTAAGATATGCATGAAATTCATTGCATTTTCAAAAATATTTTTCACTTTTTCAATTTACTCCCCTTTAATATGTGCATGGAATGAAAAAGTTAGCAAGCAATTCACACATGATTATGCACACAATGGCTTTAAGCATAACATGACTTCTGGTACTTGGCGGAGTATTTTACTCACGCATAATGATAGCTTCTAAACAAGCATAACTTGTTTTTCCACATGCCATCATTTGATATACAAAGAAGTCAAAGCAGTTGATATGCACACAGAATCATGGGCACAGTTAAGCAAGCATGATAACACAAACATGATTCTAAATGTTAAAACACAAAGTTATTGTTGGGAGTAGCATCAAACACACTTTTCATTGTTCAGATAAGACTCTAAATTTTTCTTTAACTTAGGCAGTTCAATCTGGAAATGATATGAGGTTTTACCTGAACAGTCTTCATTTCTTTTTCAAAGATTTTACCTGTGTTCTCCAATCATTTATTGCCTTGCACAGCCAATATCTTGAATCCATTTACAATGTATGGCTGCAAGACTCCTCAACTTGCTGATCAAGCTAGTTTTGGGACCCACACTTGGTTGGGTCCTACAATGAAATCAATGTTAGAGTGCAACAAGATTTCTGAATCCAAAGTGATTTTATTTTTGGTATAGATGCATTTCTTTCATTGATAGAACTATGAGCAGAATTAGTTCCAGATTTTCTTTTTACCTTGCTCAATGCATCTATGTTTTCATGAAGTTTTCTAATTTTTGGATTTTTAATATAAACAGAAACATAATGATTTTGTGCAGCATTTCTATGCCTATACACATGGAATTTCTGAACATTTTTAATATGAACATGATATTTATTCCTATGTGTATGAGCATATGCATTAAACTAAAATTTCTGAGCATGCACAACAAAATCATTTCTGTACCAACAGTCCCTAGAAATATGACCAATTGTATGACAATGAAAGCATTGGACTGATTCGGTATGTTTATATGTTTATTGAAGTTTTGATTTGTAATCCAGCAATGTTTGGCAAGATGACCAGGTTTATTGCAGTTAAAGCAAATGAGAGCATTTCTTACCTGGTACTTACCTTGGCATGTATGCATTTGCTGAATCTCCTTTTCATGTGAGGAGGCTTACCATGAGGAGAAGGAGGTACCTTTTGGTGGCTCTTGGCATTATGTAAATTTGGAACTTGTCTTGGAGCTTTTTGGACTGATGGAGGAAGTAGATGAACCTTCTTGACAGTAGCATTTTTCCTTTTCTCTATCTGTTTCTGAACAAGAACTTTCACTAGTTTTTCATTAGAATTAGAAGAGTTCTTGTTTGCAGCAGCTTTAACAAAAGTTAATTTTGTTTTATTTTCATTTTTCTTGTCTCTCACAGAAGCAAGACTTGTGTATTTAGTATTTTTCAATTCATGTTGAAGCTTCTGTTTTTCAGCTTTTAATGCAACAACTTCTTTTTCTGAAATTTGAAGCTTGTTTAGCATGACATCCAAACCATTTTTCATCTTGTTCTTTTCATTTTCAAATTGAGCAATTGTTTTTCCAAATTAGCAATTTTATTGCTACAAGCATTATCTAATGGTTTGTCATGCAACAAGCATTCAATCTTCTTTTTAGATGACTATTTTCTTCAACAAGTTGTTTGCATCTTTCATTTATTGATGATCATGAGCCATGTTAGAAATCTGTTTGTTTAATTGATCATTGTCAAATTTGAAGTTTTCATTGAGATCAATCAATTTTTCATTTTCAACTTTCAAATAAAGATTTTCAAATTCCAACTGATCATGATCTCTTTTAACTTGGACAACTTGTTTTCAAAAATTTTGATTTTATCTTTCAGACTTTCTTTTTCAGAATTCAGTTTCTGAACTTCATTTTTCAAATTTTCACTTTCCTTATGGCAATATTTTAAAGTCTTTTTCAAATCCTTATTTTTAGTGTTCAACTTTGCATTAAGATTCTGTATCTTTTCACAGAATTCAATCAATTCAGCATAAGACATGCCTTCATCTGCATCAGAATCAGAATTTGAACACATAAATGGATCTGGAATTGATTTACCTGACCTTGTAGACCCATTTGAACTCTTGTGTTCTGAAGAGGATGAAGAATGCTTTGAGCTCTTAGAATGTGCAGTGAGAGCCACAACCTTCTGAATTGTTGATTTTCTGGATTCATTGAGGCTCTTCTTTGCCATCAAGTACTTGTGAATTTCTTTTTGTGCTTCCACTGAAAAACTTGATGAAGGTGAGATTGGGGATTTCTCTGAAATTATAACAGGAAATTCATGTAGATTAAATAAATTTTCCATTATACCAAAATTCAAAAGACTATTAGATCTAATCACAGTGAATCAATGTAACAAGAAATTATATCTAAAAATTTGAGTGGTTAACCCGCTCTAATACCAAATGTAGGAATCAGAGTGATTAAGCACACAGAGACAGTGAAAGATCAAGCAAACAGTTCAAGCAATTAACACAGAGATCAAACAGAAGCAATCAAATCAGATCAGTAACAGACATTAACCCGGCTCTGATACCAATTGTTAGGATCGGATGGGAGGATGGATCAGATCTAGAAGGGGGGTTGAATAGATCTAACACCAATTAACGTTTCTCACTTCTGGTTGGGTCGACAGCAAACATGCTACTGCCTATATGAGTCGATAGCACATTCAAAAGGGGCGGCTCTCAATCGAAAGACATACTCATGATAAATGAGCAGGATAGGTACACATATGAAACTAAAACATAACCAGGTCCATTCTGAACTCATAAACGAGTTTGAATACCGCACTAATTAGCTCTGTGATGTTTAAAGCCCACTGCCATGGTGAGTCGGTAGCAAACCTTCAACATGAAGAATGGTGATTGACAAGACTTTTCACCCTTGAAAACAAAAAATAACACCATACATACACTTTTGCACATGATCAGACCCCATTTAAGCATTAGACAGAGCATGGACATTGTGTTATCCAACTCTTTAGCGCTTGGACTTATTGTTGCCATGAGTCGGTAGGGATCATTCAAAGTAAACAAAGCTTATAATGACAGAGATGCATACTGTAGAAAAGAAAACAATACCATCAGTGAAAGTTTGAGGTCTATTACATCACATTTAGGGCTCAGACAAGATGTAGATATCAGATTATCTACTCTTTGATCCCCAAAGACTCTCATTGCTGTGAGTCGGCAGCAAACCTTCAAGAGGACTAGGTACCCAGAACAAAGAAAGGGAGCTCTAAATGGGAAATCATGTGGGTACATGAATAAAACAAATAAAACAGAAAGACAAAGAAGGGGGATGCTCCCACGGTTGTGCACAAAGGGTTATACCCTCCTCTCACAAAGAGAGATTGGGTATTGGGATTACCCAACCCCCATTTGGGGGAAACCATTCATTACACAATGGAAGATGGGGAGTGGAACTACCAAATCTCACCAACTAGCCAAGAAAAGTGAAGAAAATAGTAGAATATTTATATATCCTATTGCATCAAAAGAAGAATGTACTCCTCTCTTAATATAAAAATAGCATGGCATTTAAGAGGAAGGGGCCATTAATGCTCAACATACATTAGAAAGGGGGGGAAGGACATCAAAGTACATTGGAAAGCCAAAGAGAATACAATAGAAAAACACGAAGAAGAGGAAGCAAGGATGATGATCTCTCTCTCCCTTCCTTCTATGCTCTTCTCATCTTCACTCACCCTCTTCTTAAAACACCACACAAAAAACCAAAGGGATCAAGGCTAGGTGCCCCCTTTTTTTTCTTCTCTGGTGCAGTCGTAGAAGCTTTCTCCTGGAAGAAGGAGGAGAACAGAGGCCCCCCTTCTTTGCTCTCCAAGGAGCTCTTCTCTTTTTGCTTTTTGGTGCTGCCCCCTTTTTGCTTGCTGTCCAAGCATACTTTTTGTAGGCCTTTTAGAAACCTTTTTCCCATTTTTACCCCTTGGGGTGTTGTAGTGCCCAGATGCCCATCTTCTTCGTTCTTTTTTTGTGATGGGCTAACCGGTTGTGGCCTCATCATGGCCTTAGCACTTTGGGCTATATTTTGGACATGTTTTTTTTTACTGTCAACACTGTCCCAGCGCACGGTCTGCTTTTGGGTTGTTATCGTTTCCTCGGACCCCCATCCTCGTGGGCCCATTGAGGGTGGTCTCCTAGCCACAAGTGCATCCGTCGAGCATTTCTCCGGACGAAGAGGAAAACAGTGTTGAACAGCAGCGTCAAGTCATTTGCAGAGCTCTCTTAGTGGTCTGGGCCCCTAGAGTTTGGAGAGTTGTGGTGCTGTCCAGCTAGTCTGCTCTCACTGCCTCGCCATATATGATTCTGGAGCCGTGTTGAGAGGACAGGCATTGGACCATAGTCCGGTCAGACCACAGAGTGTGTTGTGGTGGTGTCCACGTGTCTCACTTCGGCGGAAGGGGAGACATAGACTTGTGGTCGAGCGGTAAGATGCCAGTGGGCGCACCTGACCACTGACTAGTAGAGGTTGGTTTGTGGTTAGTGTGTGTTGTCCAGACGAGGACTTTCCGTCTGTGTGTGCATCTTAGTAGCATTCACAGAGAACACTTACCGAGGTTTAGATCGTGAGTAGTTGCGTAGAGTTGGTGGTACTTGTGGACCCATGTACCTTTCTGTTTATTCACTTTAGTACCTGCTCAGTGTTAAATTGATATATTACTTGCTCAGTTATGAGTTCTTCTTACTTGAGTTACTGTCGTTTCATGTTTAGAGTTGTTGGTTGGTTACTATTGTACTATAGCTCTTCCTGTTTAGTTTAGCAGCAGTGTTCTTGTTTCTGCTGTTCGAACCGGTGAGGGGTTGGGTACCCTACTATGCTTCGTTTGCGAAGCTCATTCCCCTTACTTCCTTCGAAGTTTGAGTTCAAGGGATCCGGTGCTTATGTTCAGACGGTCAGCGTTGTGCCGCTTGTTATCAGCAGTGTTAGAAATCGTAACATCCTCCCTCTTGTGGTCAGCCACCTTCTGCTGAAGGTCGCGACACATCGAGCCGTCGCCTTCTGAAAGCGACAAGGTGGCTGTCGCTTTCTTGTTGTGAACGCGACATGCATGTTGTTGCGAGCAGCCCTCTAACCACAACATGCAGTTTTGTTGTCTTGCTGTCGGGACAGTTGGGACAAGTGTCAACCCCTGACAACGTGAAGGCGACATGTTAGGCGTCGTGTTCAGGTTTGTCAGGTCTGTGAGCTTGACATGTGGCGTTCCCGTTGGTCAGGTTTGACCAGGACCTTGGGATCACAACAGGTTGGCCGTCGTGTTCAGTAAGTGAACGGGCTCAACTCCGAGGCTTAAAAGGCCACAGGCCGTAGAACAACCGTCTTCTTCCCCCTTTTCGGCTGGTTCTCCTCTCCTCCGACCCCTCTGCTACTGGTTACTCCGTGGAGAGCTTGGGGGAGAGTTGGGGGGCTTGTGAGGTGGTTTGCCTTGTGGTGGTGAGTTTTCTCTCCTCGTTTAAGTTGTCTTCCTCGGCATGGCGTTCTCCCCTCGTGGTGGTGACATCTTCTCTAACTTGTAGGAAGACGTTCGTGGCTCGTGGATAGAGTCTTCGTGGAGCTTAGAGCGAGGAGGAGGTGGCCATGCACACGAGAAGACCCCAACGGGTTGGCTCTTCATTTTGAGGTACACTACAAGAAAAAGCGGAATTAGAGACCGCATTTGGGACTGAATATTTCGGTCACTATTCGGTCTTTGATCAGAGACCGACTAGTGACTGACATTATTCGGTCACTATTTTTTGCATTTAGTGACCGAAAAATATTCAGTCACTATTCGGTCTCAGATCAGATACCGAATAGTGACTGATTACTGTCAGTCACTAAAACCTTTTCGCTTGGCGCCTTTATGGGGGATTTTGGCGACCGAAATTAATCAGTCACAATTCGGTCTCGGAATAGAGACCGATTAATTTCGGTCGCAAAGATGTGGCGGTGTTAGAGACTGAATAGCGACCGAACATGTTCGGTCGCTATTTCCCCTATACCTATCTCCCCCCCCCCACCCGACGACCACCTCTCCTCTCTCCTCTCTTCTCTCTTCCTCTCTCCCTCTCTCTTGTTCGCCGACGCCGACATCGCCCCCGCCACCGGTTCTCGTCGTCGTCGCCATGGCTGTCGCCTACGCATCAGAGCTCATCGTTGTCGCCCCCGCGAGAGGTCGTCTCCATCGCCCCCTCCCCCACCCAAGCTCGTCGGCATCGCCTGCTCCGGCTCGACCAACGCCCGGTGCCACCCACACCGTCGCCGCCGCTCGCCAGCAGGTAACCCACCCCCCTCTCTTGTACTGCCCCTCCTCCCCCCCACCCCACCCGCCGAAGCCCCCCTCCCCTGCGGCCCCCCCTCCTCTCCCCCCCCCCCCCCCCTCCTCCTCCTCCCCCCTACCCTGCCGCCCCCTCCTCCCCCTCCCCTACCGCCCCCTCCTCCTCCCCCCCCGCCACAACCCCCGGCATCTAACAGATTCTTGGTCCGAAATTTTGGCTGATTTATCAATGCTTCCTTTTATTGATGTAAAATGAGTGTTCCAGTGGGACGAAGAAAATAGTTTCAGATGAGATCTCATAATTGACTTATTACGAAGGTGGATTGATCTTATTTCACTATTTTGGCATGTCTAAAGAATTACACTAAATCATAGAAACATTACCATTTCACTGGTTATAGTTTGTTGCTAACTGAAATTTTTAGATATGGAGTCCTGCATGTTCTAGGGAAGCACTGAGAGTTGGGATAATAGAAGGGGAAAATCCCTCATTTGTTTTTGAACTTCATGTCAGGGATCGGATGCATAGTTTCACCATGAAATCTGTGCAAGAAGGTAGCATTATGTTTGCCGCATTCGATGAGTCTACTTTTCAGCTAGTTAACGTTAATTCCTAGCATCCTTATCTAATGGGTAAACAAGTTATGGCTGCTTAAACAAAATCTGGGGATTTAACTGTGAATATGTTAAATGTCTTTAATCAGAGCTGTGCTTATGTCTTAACTTTAGGCATCTGAAATTGTGAACTTTGTCCATATTACACATGACCATGACCTTTCAATCAAGCCACTCCATGTTATCTGATTAAAGGTGGTTGGTCATGTTGAATACTTGCTTCCCTATTTATGCCAACATAAACCCAATTTACTAATGGTCAGGCCAATACCTGAGATGCATACCAAACTCATGTGGCCGGAAATAAATTGAGTCATTCTGACACATCTAAACATGCTAATGAACCGATGGTCTTAGTTGTGTCACACATCATGCATAATAATTAGAAGGGTCCATTTCTCTCGAATGACATAAATGGTTGCTTACACTGTACGCACACTCTGTTCATGATGGTGTGCAGAGAATCCTGTTTCAATGTGTCCATCTTACACTTTCTCCAGATTATTTCTACTTACCAACTGAGCACAATAATATACTAATATGAGTGAATTAATGGCATGTAGGAAGAGGACACAACCCCCCCTATACTGGTTCAAGGTCATTGTGAATTTTTAATGTGCAGGAAGTCACAATTAGATCCTCTCCCCAACTCCCTTGGAGCCATGGGATAGGCGTTAGTTTAATGTGCAGAAAGTCACAATTCTCTCCCCTTCCCAACTCCCTTGGAACCATTGAGGTATACATCCCAATTTAGGAAAAAAAAATTAGTACAAACTTTTCCTTCTAGATATTAGTTTAGTTTACGTTTAATTGTTTACTTTTAGTTTAATGATTAGTATTGCACTTCTTATTTTAATGTAATTGTTTAATATTGCACTTATTCATATGTAATATTTTGTTTTCATTTTCCTTTCATATTTATGTGGTTTTTAAATTTGATCTATGCATGTATAGCAATTTATCACTGCACACACCTCACGAGAGCTTGTTAAGTCCGTGTCAATGAACCTTCCCGTTCAAGACTTTGGGATTGATGTGCACGAGTCTTATTTTCAATGATGAGAATGTGTATATCTAACTTAAAGTCTTGAATTGTCCCGTTTTGGACAGTCTGTGAATGTTTGATCGCGGTTAGGTGGTCATTCACCATGTGTTTGTATTATTTGTTGAAAATTTCGGGTGCGTCTACTCACTCCTCTCTGATATACCTTTACTGATTAAGAATATTTTCTTAACCACTTATTAGTAAGTGTTTAGGAAAATATCTTAATCAATAAATATTTTGGTATATCAGAGAGGTGTGGGGAGATGCTGTCGAATTTTCAGCAAATTATACAAACCATAGTAAATAGCCATCTGAGTGCGATCAAATATTCACAGATGGTAAAAAGTGATAATCTAAATAATATATCCTTCCTATTCATTTCGGTTGCGTCGAATGATGTGTGAGTTTGAATTTTAAAGTTATTTGTCTGTTAATATTGGTTGGCACAGGAAAAAATGGCTTCAGACCGTTCATGGATGTATCGTAGAATAGTTGATCATGTCGTGTCTGTGGAGTTTAAGGTCGGAGTTGAGGCTTTCTTCATTCATTTGCATTGGGGAATCCAAATGCAGCAGTAGACAGCAAAGGTTGCATCCAATGTCCTTGTTTGATTTGTAAAAAATTGAAGTGGAATTCACCATGGGAGGTTCAACGCCATTTATACAGAAAAGGGTTTGTTGAAGGTTATATGAATTGGACATGTCATGGTGAGGAGCTCTGGTCGCATGAGCCTAGTAATGTGGAAGGCACAAGTACGTACGTGGATATGGTTGTAGATGTTGCTGGTCCGACATTCAGTGTACATGAGGATCCTGTATACGCTGAAGACGTGCCGAACAAGGGAGCCGAAAGATTCTATCAGTTACTCAAGGATGCTAATGAGCCATTGTGGGATAGTTGTCAAAACACACTCGGTTGTCAGCGGTGTCACAGTTGCTGAACTTGAAATCTGAATTTCATATAAGTGAGAATTGCTTTGATCGTCTCCTCCTCATCATTAAGGGTATGTTACCTCGAGATGAGAAGCTGCCTCCAAATTTTTATCGTGCCAAGAAGATGGTCAATGATTTAGGACTTGATATGTGAAAATAGATGCATGTCCTAATCATTGTATGTTGTATGACAAAGAGGATGCAGATAAGGTATCATGTTCATTTGCCATCATGATAGGTTTAAACCTAAAGAGGGGCCAATTCTAGTGGAAAGGATATACCTATGCGTCATTACGATATTTTCCCCTTACACCCAGACTGCAGCGGATGTATATGTCTTCAAAGATAGCTCGACATATGAGGTGGCACGTAGAAAGAGTACGTCGGGACGAAGATATTATGAGTCATCCTGCAGATGGCGAAGCATGGACTCATTTCAACCATGCTCATCCTATCTTCTCAAGGGAGTCGTGTAATGTGAGGCTTGGTTTGTGCACTGACGGATTCAATCCATTTGGATGTTCAGTTGCTTCCTACTTCAGTTGACCAGTGTTCGTGACACCATACAACCTTCCTTCGAGCATGTGCATGAAGCGAGAGAATTTGTTCCTGTCCTTATTGATTCCTCGTCCGAAAAGTCCTACAAAAAATATAGACATCTATCTCAGACATTTGATTGATGAATTGAAATTATTATGGACTGAGGGGGTCAATATTTATGATGCATCTAGAAATCAAAATTTCACCATGAGGGCAGCATTGATGTGGACTACAAGTGAATTTTCTACATATGGAATGCTATCTGGTTGGAGCACATATGGGAGGCTAGCATGTCCTTACTGTATGGATAATACCAAATCATTTGTACTTAACATGGTGGGAAATCCTGCTGGTTTGATTGCCATCGACATTTTTTAGTAGCTGATCACCCTTTCAGAAGACAAAAAGATACATTCCTAGAGAACAGAATGGAACGAGATGAAGTTATATTCGAGAGGTTGTCCGGTCATCATATGGTAGCACGTGTAGAAAATTTTCCAGATATCACACACAGATGGGCAGTACCCGACACCTTCCAGGTTTTGGGAAGGAGCACAACTGGGTAAAGAGAAGCATTTTCTGGGAGCTACCTTATTGGTCGACTCTTCTTGTGCGGCACAATCTAGACGTGATGCATATCGAGAAAAATGTCTTTGATAATGTGTTCAACACTGTTATGGACATAAAAGGTAAATAAATGACAATGGGAATGCACATTTGGACTTGTCCATGCTCTGTAAACATCCAGAGTTAGAACTTGTTGAAGTAAATGGGAAATGAATTAAACCAAAAGCAGTTTATGTGCTTGGAGGAGGACAAGTAAAGGAAGTGTGTCAGTGGCTGAAATAGTTCAGATTTTCTTACGGTTATGTGACTAATATTGCTCGTTCTGTCAACGTCAGTGAGGGAAAATATATGGAATAAAGAGTCATGACTGCCATGTGTTCATGCAAAGGTTGCTACCTATTGCATTTTGTGACATGTTGTCGAAGCCTCTATGGGAGCATTGTCTGAGTTGAGTCGATTTTTCACGATTCTGTGTGCATCAGAACTCAGCTTCAGGATGTGCAAACTATCGAACAGAATGTGGTGACCATCGTATGCAAGTTGGAGAGATATTTCCGCATGCATTCTTCAATTCAATGGAGCATTTACTCGTACATCTACCATATGAAGCTAAGTCGGAGGGCCGTACAATATATTGGATGTATATTTTGGGTCCGAATTTTTGGTCTCTATATTTTGAGACCGATTTGATTCGGTCACAATTCGGTCCCAAAAATAGGGACCGAATAGTGCCCGAAATTTTCGGTCTCTATATTTTGGGACTGATTAATTTCGGTCACTATTTGGTCACAAAATGTGACCGAATAGTGACCGAAATTTTCGGTCTCTATACTTTGGGACCGATTAATTTCGGTCACTATTCAGTCCCTATTTTTTTGACCGAATTGTGACCGAAATTTTCGGTCTCTATATTTTATGACCGATTAGATTCGGTCACAATTCGGTCCCAAAAATAGGGCCGAATAGTGACCGAATTAATCGGACCGTCTCTATATTTGGGGACCATATATTCGGTCACAATTCGGTCCCAAAATAAGGACTGAATTGTGACCAAAATTTTCGGTCTCTATACTTTGGGACCGATTAAATTCAGTCACTATTTTGTGACCAATAGTGACCAAAATTTTCGGTCTCTATAGTTTGGGACCGATTAATTTCGGTTACTATTCGTTCACAAAATAGTGACCGATAGTGACTGAATTTTACGGTCTCTATATTTTGGGACCGACGAAATTTTCTGTCTCTATATTTTGGGACCGATTAAATTCGTCACAATTCGGTCCCTAAATAGTGACTGATTTTATTTCAGTCACAAATTCTCAAAGATGGGAGAAAATTTTGTGACCGATTTTGTGACGCCTCAAATTAATACCAAGTATGAAGCTACAAGCCTAGCATACTTGCACCAGAAAATCACTTAAAGATTTACATTGTTTCATGTCGGTACCATTTCCGGACATATCTACACCGACAAGGTGTCACTAGATTTTGGTAACGAAATTTAGTTTGAAATTACCATAATTATCAGAAAAAATGTTTGATACCAAAATGTGGATATTGAGAATTTTTGATGCACGGTTAATGAGGTAATATGATTTATCTACTTTTAGGACAATTTGTACTTGATAAATATTTATTCAGGAAAAAATTAAATAAAAATTACCATAAACTTACCACGTTGTAATTAGACAGTGGTTGAAATTTTATTTTATTTGGATGTCATTTACATATTAAATTAAGGTTCTAAAGAGACCTAAATGAATAGTAATCTAGTTACGTAACTTGTTTACGTAAGATTTAACCTGCATCTAAATGTGAACATGTGTAGGTAGTGGTAGGTATGTGTAAAAGTGTATATATTTATTAGTATAAATATATATAGTGTGTGTATTAAAAGAAATGATAAAATATGTGAAAGAAGGGGATAAACTTTCTGCATGCACATATATATGTGTATTGTGGTGCTTGTTAGTGTCACATGGGAGTGTGTGAGGTGTTAGAGGAAGTGGAGGTAATGATGAGATAGATAGCTACGTGGGAGAGTGTGGAAGTGCTTATATGCATGTGCAAGCATAATATATACATATATAAGAGTACATAGAAAGGGGTTGCGCGTGGAAGCATTGGGAGAGGAAGAAACGCCAGGAAGGGAGGAGTTTTCGCAGAAGGAAAAAGGGCTAACTTGGTTTTCTGAAAATAAAGAAGAAGAAATAAGGTGTAAGGTATGTACCTTCACATTACCTTTAAGATAATAAATTTTTTTATTAATCCTTAATCTAGTTTATAAGTCAAGAACTTCAGAAAATATAAATCAAAAACAATGTTCCATCTGAAGTTTCTTTTTAAAGGCTACTATATGATTTCTGGAATTGTGTGATCATCATGTAGGATTTCTGTATCTCCTTTCCTTCATGTCTCCATCTTTGGTTAGGATCTTGAATATGAGTATCTATCATATTTACCCCTTGATTTGCGTGCCATAAAGATCATTAGGTATACTTTTTGGTCTCTTGTGTACGTGTTTTAGCTAATACTCATGTCTTAGGCAAGTGTTCTTGTGAATGATTCTTCTTCTTCTTCTTTTCTTCTGACTGTGTTCTGGAAACAGTGGTAGTGTCAACACTATCTGTCCAGTAGTGTTGACCTATCTGTCTAGTAGTGTCAACACTATCTATCCAGTAGTGTCAACACTATCTATCCAGTAGTGTTGCCCTATCTGTCCAGTAGTGTCAACACTATCTGTCCACTAGTGTTGACCTATCTGTCCAGTAGTGTCAACACTATCTATCCAGTAGTGTTGACCTATTTATCCCTTATAGTGTTGACCTATCCTTTCATAGTATCGACCTATACCTTGCAGAGAGTTGACACTATCCTTCATAGTGTCAACACTCTCTTCTATTCAGGTTGACACACCCTGTATTCAAGTCAACCTAACTCCTGTTTCCAGTGACTTAGGTCGACACACCCATGTTCCAGGTCGACACACCCTGTTAATTAGAATTCTTTCTTGAAATAACTTTGACATGAACTATGATATACTAATTAATTCCAGATTTACTTGAAATAATTATTAAGCTACTCCTTCTTCTAAAAAGTGATTTATAATGTATTCATGTATCAGTTCTTACTCGATTTGCTTGTCTCATGTTCTTGAAAATTCACTTGTAATGTCTAGAACTTGGGATCTCTAGATCTCTCATGAATTTACAATGCTAGAATGAGCCAATAAAAGGGCCCTGACCTGGTCCTGGGAGAAGCACCCAAAAGTACTTGTGCCCATGGGAGTGTGAATGGTCTGGTGTGACATTGCACCTAAAGTACATGTTAAAAATTTCTAGACATCTGGTTTCAGATAGTGTACATGTGAGTATTTGAAACTCAATATCTAATTGTTCAATACATGAGAAATTCTTACATAGACGGCTTAGGAAACCGTCTACATATGTAAGGTATGTAGACGGCTCCAATAAGTCGTCTACATATCCTACATATGTAGACGGTTACTGTAGCCGTCTACATAACTTATGTAGACGTGTGTTACTAGCCGTCTATGTACAGAGGATATGTAGACGGCCCGTCTACATATCCTACATATGTAGACGGTTTTTTAAGCTGTCTACATACATATTTATATGTAAATTATTCCATATATAATTATAACTCATCAAATAATATTAAACTTCATATTCAAATTTTAAATATTAAAATTAATTTTGAGATAAAAATGATTAATAAGAATAATTATTTAATATGTAATTGATTAGGAATACTATAGGAAAATTATACATTATAATGCTAATATTTTAAATTGATGGCTATACTCATAGCATTAATATATAAATGTGAATTAATATATCATAATTATACATAATTAAATATATTTATTTAGACATAATCATCTATAAGTATATTAACACAAATGTAAATAGATATAATAAACCTCCCTCTTTCCTTCCGCGAAACCCGAAAACCCCAACCCGCAAAAATCCCCCCGCCCGTAAACCCCCCTGCCCAGCCTCCTCTCCCCCTCCTCCCCGAAGCCCTGCGCCAGCCCCTCTCTCCGCGGGCGATCTGGTTCGACCCCCGCCGCCGTGGGCGATCTGGTCCGACGCCACCGCTGTTGCAACCGCCGCCGGCGATCTGCTCCGACGCTGCCACTGTCGGCCGCCACAAGCTCTGCCTGCAGGTTCTCTCTCTCTCTCTCTCTGTGTGTGGATTGGGAGGCTGGTGAGGGGAGGGTGGTGGTCGCTGGGGGAGGAGGAGCTGGCGAGGGAGGAGGAGGGGCGCGGGGTGCGGTGCAAGAGGGTTAAGGTGCAGTAGGGGCCCCGACGGAGGGAGGAGGAGGAGAGGCACCGGGAGGGGCGCAGGGGAGGAGGGGGCCTTTTGGGGGAGAAGGAGGGGAGCACCGACGGGGGGGAGGGGGGGGGGAGGGGGGAGGAGGAGGGCGCAGGGGAGGAGGGGGGACTGGCGGGGAGGAGGAGGGGAGCGCTGGCGAGGGGGGGGGGAGGATGGGGGCGCAGGGGAGTGCTGGCATGGGAGGAGGAGGGGCGCGCCGGCCGAGGGGGATGGGGGAGCGGGGACAGTTGGGGGTGGGTTGGCTGCGGTGTTGGAGGGTCTCTTATGACTTCCAAGAGGAGAGCTCATTGGGTCCTTGCAGCAGCATGAGTTGTTGCTTAGCAGGATGCTTCCAAGGTTTAATTGTAGATCTTGGCATCTGGTTTAGTTGCTAAAGTGTTGGAGCATTTACTGAAAATTAAGGTAAGATAGTTTGCAGAAATTCTTATAACATGCATGTCTTCATTTTGTTTTGTTTTCCAGAACTGTATAATCAGATAAAGATGTAACATGATAAATAAAATCTGATTGGTTTGCTTGGCTTGAATTTTATGTCATTTATGATATAATGCTTTTATGTATGTTTATGTGAATATTAAGTATTTGGTTTGATTCATAAAACGTATGAAGCTATATCTCTGATTTGAATAAAAATCTATTTTGAATTTGTTTATAATATGTTTAAATAAAGACAGAGATTTAAATAACACATTTTTATACTATTTGTTAACTGTCATCAATAAACACAGGTTTCAAATCTTAAACATGCAGTTATTTCCATAACTTCACAATTTAATTCAAAACATAACATTTAAATCGTTTTAACAGTACAGAAAATTTTAAAGTGTTTAAAAAAGTCTGTAAATTTGACAAAATGTAAATCTCATGCAATAAATTTTGGTACCTGGCAATAATTTTTTTACATGTACCATGGTCATCAAGGTTCTGTATTGTTTTACTTTTTGCTGCCATATCTAGTCTATGCTATAAAAACATGTATGTATGATGCTATCAAAACATGTGTGCCATATCTACTGTGCAACTGTTGTTTCTATGTGGATGCAGGATTAACTTGAGATCTCCAAGTTAGCTGTGTGATTGGGGCTAAGATTCTCATGTGCTAAATCCTTGCCATCTTCCTTCCCGGAGCATAACATATATTAGTATAAAAAACTAATGATTCCCCATTCAAAGTTGATGGATAGCCAATATGCATGCCAGACTTGTCATGATATTGTCAAAAGAATGTGAAATGTTGTGTTATGTATTTAAATAAATTGTGTTGGCTTACCCATCTTTTTATTAATATATTTTTTTGTAAAATATGATGACAGGTTTTGTTTGGAACACGTGCGAAGATCGAGCTAGTTGCTTTCATCTTTTGAGGCTTTTTGTTTAGGTAAAATCCAGCGAGCCTGGATGGTGGCTCATCTTTATTTAATCCAGCGAGCCTGGGTGGTGGCTCATTTTTATTTAATCCAGCGAGCCTGGGTGGTGGCTCACCTTTTATATTATGTGTGGATGCGTGAATATATTTTTTGCAGGATGTGTGAATGTATTTTAATGCAGGATGCAAACATTGGATGAATAGATATGTAATAGACAATTATAATAGAATAAAGATTATGTAATACACAAACTATATGTAGCTATGAAAAGATTACATAAAAGAGCACATAATGAAAGCTATGATAAAGCACTAAAACTAATTACATAAATCCCAGTGTACACTGCACAACATAACTCAAATAGAAAAGATATATTTAAAAAGGTGCATCTCCAACTGAATGATTTAGAAGCAATCTACCAAATTCAGCTCCTTAATCTGCTCCAAATGCCTGAAAAAGAAAAGGACTTTAGAAATTAAATTACAGAAGCCTAATGTGATACCTTTTATAGACTCATATGCATGATATATTTTTTACCACTTATGTTGATGTTTTATCAGTCTTCTGGCATTTTTGGTATGAAAGAGATGCTCCTACATGTAGTACATATAATGGCATAAACATTCTGTTAAAAGAACAAAAAATGGAAGTTATTTCTTACAAATATATGGTTGCACATGCTTGATCCAATATGTACAATCTATTTTACGCATTATAAATGCACAGGATATCTGATGCACAGGGACATCTATGTCACTCTTTGAAGTAGTGTTTCCACTGACATATCCCCTGGTTTATGATGTACAGGTGATAGTTGTTGACAACTTTTTCACTGGTTTAAAAGATAATCTCAGGGAATGGATTGGTCATCCAAGATTTGAGCTCATTCGACATGGTATTACTTTACTTTAAATCATGTACTTTGCTCTTACTTTAAATCATGTACTTTGCTCTGTTTTCGTGAGATCTTATAGCTCACCCATCACTTTTGCAGTCCTTGGAAATTGATAACCCTTTTTTAAATATCTGCCTATATAATCAAAGTTTTACATTTATTTATCCACTAATTTGTTGAAGCCTGCCCCAAGTAAGTTGGGAGCTGCAGTAATGATTCTTTGCTTACATATAGTACATAATTCAACAAATCATGTTTCTGTGAATTAGTTGTCTGTCAATGAATAAACATAACTTGCGTGCTCCTATCCCTTGCCTCCTTGATTGCACATGTCACAGAGACATTGCTTGTAGAAGTCGACCAGATATATCATCTGGCTTGCCCTGCATCTCCAATTTTCTACAAATATAATCATGTAAAGGTGCAGACCTTCCTTTTATCTCTGTATGAATTTCTTAACTATTACGTACACATACCTTTTCACCATGTTTTCTCACCCTCCAGTCATCAAGTATCATTTTTGCCTGGTAAAGCTTGAAATTTTCTTGTAACTCACTTCTTATAATTAATACCTTTGTCTTTCTTTAATAATCTCTATTTGTTTTTACTTTAAAATTTGGTCTCCATTACTCATCACTTTATTATGGTATGCTGCCTATGGGTTCATTACTATCTAACAGAACCTTCAGTTGAATGATATCTAAAACCAATAATGTAATCTACTTCCCTGGCTCCATTAAATAGATTATTCAGCTATAGCTCACTTACATGTTTGAAATTGCATGATTTAAGGTCCTTTTTGTTTTTTCCATCTCAATACTATGCTTTCTTTGTTACATCTTTCCTTTTTCTGGCTAAACCCGATTGTTTGCTCACGTGTTGACAGACCACAAAGACAAATGTGATTGGTACATTGAACATGTTGGATCTTGCAAAAGGGTTGGAGCAAGGTGAATACTTATCATTCATGTTATGCAATTTTTATTCTTGTGCAACTTGCTTATGAAACTTTTTATGATTCTTTTAATAATAGGATTTTGCTCACATCAACCTCAGAGGCATATGGCGATCCTCTTGAGCACCCGCAGAAGGAAGAGTACTGGGGGAATGTCAATCCTATTGGTAACTTGACCTCTTTTTTCCAGCTTGCCAAAGGATTAAATTTTTACACTTTTTGGATTTGCAGACCTGATATTAAGATGATATGGGGTGTTTCACTATGTTTATTCATAATTTTGCTGCTGGTTAAGAAGAAGAAAATTAGCTGTTGTAAAGAATTTATTCATAACAAAAAGTATGTCATAAGGCTTATTGGTTTAAGAAAACACATCGTAAACATGAGGTATCATACTTGGTGTGGTATTGCCTTCTTGTAGTTGACTTATTATAATTCAAAAATTAGTAGCAAATCAGATTTAGAAATTGCCAATTGCAAAAGTGTTATCATATTCCTGGCTTTCTGTCACCAAATTGAAGCCACTACAGCTTAAACTTGTGTTGAAATCACTAATAAAATCAGAATGACATAGCACACAATAAGGAAATAAAAGGAATCATTAATGCCTGAAATAAGATGATGAACAAAGTACCAAGAGAACAACACAACAACCACCTTTAAGCAATTTACCTCCCAAAAGCCAACTCTAGACAATTTGTTCTCAGTGAGGGCTGGTGAGGCACCTGCGTCACATCCATTAAGATTCAAGATATCCCGAGCCTGCAATTTTTTCCTTTTTTTTTTGTTCTAATCTTTGTAAATTCACACCTGTGTGAGCTGGTGGTGGTTCTTGAAGAGGTGGAGGCATTGGCAGTGGTGCTGGTGGAGATCATAGATGAGGTAAAGACGGAGGCGGAGGTGTAGGCAGTTGTTCCGACTTAGCATCGATTGGCTATAGAAGAGGTGGTGGTTCTGAAGGTGGCGACAACATATTGTTTTCTCCGCCAACAACTTTTTTTTTCCTATCTTTGTCTTACAAACGGGTCTTATAAGTTTAGTGATGTACCAACACTTATTTAATGGATGAATGGAACATCAGAGTTATGAATAAATCTAAATGCCCCATTATTGGCATGCACTGAAAATTCTATACAACAATAAACAGCAAAGATAGAATATTTGCTCCATCTTTACTCACAATGATGTGTTCTACTAAATGAGAAAGGGAAATAGTAACAATCTAATATATATATATATATATATATATATATATATATATATATATATGATATTTTCTACTTCTTTTTGTTTCATAAACCTAGCTTAATGACTGATGAACTATATTGTTAGGGAGACATTGGCCACTGCAGCTTCTCAGTTGAGGATTTTTAGTTCTGCCGATTATAAGAAGTTCAGAAATTTTCTAGTCATCCTGTGAGTGTTTTAAAATAAACAAACCCCCAATAAACCTTCCACTCAAAAACACACGGAGACACACATTACAATGAACCCATGGACAGAATGGTGGTAAATTTCATCCACCAATATGTAGTTAAGAAACCAAATAAAGTGTGAGCTACTTTTTTTGTCCTTTTTGGGTTGGGAACTACCTACACTAACCTATTTATACAACCTTACTTTAGATTCCTTTAACTGACGCTTGGTTTCAAACCTGAGACCTCTTAAACTTTGGTGTGCAAGGAGGGCCTTATTCAGCTGCTTCTGCAACACCCAATTAGAACATTGATAATATTATAATTCTATTTACTTGGTTGAAAGCAATAGCAAAGCAAACTAAACAAACTATATAGATAGCTCTTATCAACCAAACTCACTGATTTAGGAAGAAACCAACACAAACCATAATCTTAATATGTTCACACAGAGCTTATACAATACAGAAGCCGTAGAAATGATAGAAGTTACAATAAACAAGTTAGTTTAGTTTAAAAATGAAATACTCATCCGATTGGCCTCCGGTTTGAGCTCGACGCTCAAAGTCACAATAAAATTGTTAGTTTAGTTTAAAAATGAAAAACTTAGGTTTGTGGGTCCAAAATTAGAAATACTCATCCGATTGGCCTCCGGTTTGTTCCAGCACGGTCGGGGCGATGAGTGTGACTTGTGGAAATTGACGGAGTTCAATTCGGACTCCCGGTTTGAGCTCGACGCTCAAATTCACATTAAGCAAGTTAGTTTAGTTTAGAAATGAATAACTTAGCTAGTTTTGGGGTTCAAAACTAGAAATACTCATCCAATTGGCCTCCGGTTTGTTCTAGCACGGTCGGGGCGATGAGTGTGACTTGTGGAAACCGACGGAGTTCAATTCGGACTCCCGGTTTGAGCTCGACGCTCAAAGTCACAATAAACAAGTTAGTTTAGTTTTAAAAATGAAAAACTTAGGTTGTGGGTCTAAAATTAGAAATACTCATCCGATTGGCCTCCGGTTTGTTCCAGCACCGTCGGGGCGATGAGTGTGACTTGTGGAAACTGACGGAGTTCAATTCGGACTCCCGGTTTGAGCTCGACGCTCAAAGTCACAATAAACAAGTTAGTTTAGTTTAAAAATGAAAAACTTAGGTTTGTGGGTCCAAAATTAGAAATATTCATCCGATTGGCCTCCGGTTTGTTCCAGCACAGTCGGGGCGATGAGTGTGACTTGTGGAAACTGACGGAGTTCAATTCGGACTCCCGGTTTGAGCTCGACGCTCAAAGTCACAATAAACAAGTTAGTTTAGTTTTAAAATGAAAAACTTAGGTTTGTGGGTCCAAAATTAGAAATACTCATCCGATTGGCCTCCGGTTTGTTCCAGCACTGTCGAGGCGATGAGTGTGACTTGTGGAAACTGACGGAGTTCAATTCGGACTCCCGTTTGAGCTCGACGCTCAAATTCACATTATTCAAGTTAGTTTAGTTTAGAAATGAATAACTTAGCTAGGTTTGGGGGTCCAAAACTAGAAATACTCATCTGATTGGCCTCCGGTTTGTTCCAGCACGGTCGGGGCGATGAGTGTGACTTGTGGAAACTGACAGAGTTCAATTCGACTCCCGGTTGAGCTCGACGCTCAAAGTCACAATAAACAAGTTAGTTTAGTTTAACAATGAATAACTTAGGTTTGTAGGTCCAAAATTAGAAATACTCATCCGATTGGCCTTCGGTTTTTTCCAGCACGGTCGGGGCGATGAGTGTGACTTGTGGAAACTGACGGAGTTCAATTCGGACGCCCGGTTTGAGCTCGACGCTCAAAGTCACAATAAATAAGTTAGTTTAGTTAAAAATGAAAAACTTAGGTTTGTGGGTCGAAAATTAGAAATACTCATCCGATTGGCCTTCGGTTTGTTCCACCACGGTCGGGGCGATGAGTATGACTTGTGGAAACTGACGGAGTTCAATTCGGACTCCCGGTTTGAGCTCGACGCTCAAAGTCACAATAAACAAGTTAGTTTAGTTTAAAAATGAAAAACTTAGGTTTGTGGGTCCAAAATTAGAAATACTCATCCGATTGGCCTCCGGTTTATTCCAACACGGTCGGGGCGATGAGTGTGACTTGTGGAAACTGACGGAGTTCAATTCAGACTCCTGGTTTGAGCTAGACGCTCAAAGTCACAATAAACAAGTTAGTTTAGTTTAAAAATGAAAAACTTAGGTTGTGGGTCCAAAATTAGAAATACTCATCCGATTTGCCTCCGGTTTGTTCCAGCACGGTCGGGGCGATGAGTGTGACGTGTGAAAATTAACGGAGTTCAATTCAGACTCCCAGTTTGAGCTCGACGCTCAAAGTCACATAAACAAGTTAGTTTAGTTTAAAAATGAAAAACTTAGGTTTGTGGGTCCAAAATTAGAAATACTCATATCTCGATTGACCTCGGTTTGTTCCAGCACGGTCAGGGCGATGAGTGTGACTTGTGGAAACTAACAGAGTTCAATTCGGACTCCTGGTTTGAGCTCGACGCTCAAATTCATCTTAAGTGTGACCAAAATATATAGTGTGACCAAAATATTGACCGAAAGTGAGTGAATAAAAATCTATAAATTTAATAATTTATTGCTTATAATAGTATTTAATTTATGCTTCAAAAATAAGTTATTACTTATAATAATATTTAATTTTAACTTATTATTGTTATATATGTATTGTAGGTTCCTTCATCGGGTGGCATGGGAGGAGACGAGCACGAGGATGAACACGAGGACGAGGATTCATGATTTTCATTTCATTATTATTATTGTTGTAGACATTTTTTTATTGTTGTTGGCATTTTATTATTGTGATGTTGTGGACATTTTTCTTATTGTTGTGGACATTTTTATTGTGATGTTGTGGACATTTTTTATTATTGTTGTCGATATTTTATTATTCTTGTGGACATTTATTATTGTTGTGTTGTGGATATTTTTATTATTGTTGTGTTGTAGACATTTTGATTATTTTATCTTGTGGACATTATTATTGTTGTGGATAATTTATTATTGTGATGTTGTGGATATTTTGATTATTGTTGTGTTGTAGACATTTTTCTTGTGGACAATATTATTGTTGTGGACATTGTTATTTATTTTTACACAGGTTATTTTCCTAAAAATGTATAATTTAAAAAAATATAATAAAAAAATAGAGACCGATTAGTGACCGAAAAAATTCGGTCACTAATAGTGACCGAAATATTCGGTCACTGTTCGGTCCCTAGGTCACTATCAGTGACCGATTCATTCGGTCACTATTCGGTCTATTAGTGACCGATTTCATTCGGTCCCTACTTTAGGGACCGAATAGTGACCGATTTCATTCAGTCACTATTCGGTCCCTAAAGACTTTAGGGACCGAATAGTGAGCGAATTTTTTCGGTCACTATAAGTGACCGATTTATTCGGTCACTATTCAGTCCCTAAATAGTGACCGATTAGTGACCGAAACCCTTCAGTCACAGATTGTGACCAGAAATTCTTCACCGACGAATTCGGTCACTATTCGGTCTCTGTGTCTTTTAGTGACCGAATAGAGACCGAAACTATCGGTCTCTAAATGCGCATTTTCTTGTAGTGTAATGGGTAAACAAGTTATGGGCTTAAATAAAATCTGGGGATTTAACTGTGAATATGTTAAATGTCTTTAATCAGAGCTGTGCTTATGTCTTAACTTTAGGCATATGAAATTGTGAACTTTGTCCATATTACACATGACCATGACCTTTCAATCAAGCCACTCCATGTTATCTGATTAAAGGTGGTTGGTCATGTTGAATACTTGCTTCCCTATTTGTGCCAGCATAAACCCAGTTTACTAATGGTGAGGCCAATACCTGAGATGCATACCAAACTCATGTGGCCGAAAAATAAATTGAGTCATTCTGACACATCTAAATATGCTAATGAAACCGATGGTCTTAGTTGTGTCACACATCATGCATAATAAATTAGAAGGTTCCATATTCTCTCGAATGACATAAATGGTTGCTTACACTGTACGCACACTCTGTTCATGATGGTGTGCAGAGAATCCTGTTTCAATGTGTCAAACATCTTACACTTTCTCCAGATTATTTTTACTTACCAACTGGGCACAATAATATACTAATATGAGTGAATTAATGGCATGTAGGAAGAGGACACAACCCCACTATACTGGTTCAAGGTCATTGTGAATTTTTAATCTGCAGGAAGTCACAATTAGATCCTCTCCCTAACTCCCTTGAAGCCATGGGATAGGCGTTAGTTTAATGTGCAGAAAGTCACAATTCTCTCCCTTCCCAACTCCCTTGGAACCATTGAGGTATACATCCCAATTTAGGAAAAAAAATTAGTACAAACGTTTCCTTCAAGATATTAGTTTAGTTTACGTTTAATTGTTTACTTTTAGTTTAATGATTAGTATTGCACTTCTTATTTTAATGTAATTGTTTAATATTGCACTTGTTCATATGTAATATTTGTTTCATTTTCTTTCAATTTATGTGGTTTTTAAATTTGATCTATGCATGTATAGCAATTTATCACTGCACACACCTCACGAGAGCTTGTTAAGCCCGTGTCAATGAACCTTCCCGTTCAAGACTTTGGGATTGATGTGCACGAGTCTTATTTTCAATGATGAGAACGTGTATATCTAACTTAAAGTCTTGAATTGTCCCGTTTTGGACAGTCTGTGAATGTTTGATCGCGGTTAGGTGGTCATTCACTATGTGTTTGTATTATTTGTTGAAAATTTCGGGTGCGTCTACTCACTCCTCTCTGATATACCTTTACTGATTAAGAATATTTCTTAACCACTTATTAGTAAGTGTTTAGGAAAATATCTTAATCAATAAATATTTTTGGTATATCGGAGAGGTGTGGGGAGATGCTGTCGAAATTTTCAGCAAATTATACAAACACATAGTAAATCCATCTGAGTGCGATCAAATATTCACAGATGGGTAAAAAGTGATAATCTAAATAATATCCTTCCTATTCATTTCGGTTGCGTCGAACGATGTGTGTGTTTGAATTTTAAAGTTATTTGTCTGTTAATATTGGTTGGGCACAGGAAAAAAATGGCTTCAGACCGTTCATGGATGTATCGTAGAATAGTTGATCATGTGGTGTCTGTGGAGTTTAAGGTCGGAGTTGAGACTTTCATTCAGTTTGCATTGGGGAATCCAAATGCAGTAGTAGACAACAAAGGTGCATCCAATGTCCTTGTTGATTTGTAAAAATTTGAAGTGGAATTCACCATGGGAGGTTCAACGCCATTTATACAGAAAATGGTTTGTTGAAGGTTATATGAATTGGACATGTCATGGTGAGGAGCTCTGGTCGCATGAGCCTAGTAATGTGGAAGGCACAAGTACGTACGTGGATATGGTTGTAGATGTTGCTCGTCCGACATTCAGTGTACATGAGGATTGTATACGCTGAAGACGTGCCGAACAAGGGAGCCGAAAGATTCTATCAGTTACTTAAGGATGCTAAGAGCCATTGTGGGATAGTTGTCAAAAACACACTCGGTTGTCAGCGGTGTCACAGTTGCTGAACTTGAAATCTGAATTTCATATAAGTGAGATTGCTTTGATCGTCTTCTCCTCATCATCAAGAGCATGTTACCTCGAGATGAGAAGCTGCCTCCAAATTTTTATCGTGCCAAGAAGATGGTCAATGATTTAGGACTTGGATATGTGAAAATAGATGTATGTCCTAATCATTGTATGTTGTATGACAAAGAGGATGCAGATAAGGTATCATATTCAGTTTGCCATCATGATAGGTTTAAACCTAAAAGAGGGGCCAATTCTAGTGGAAAGGATATACCTTATGCGTCATTACGATATTTCCCCTTACACCCAGACTGCAGCGATGTATATGTCTTCAAAGATAGCTCGACATATGAGGTGGCACGCAGAAAGAGTACGTCGGGCGAGGATATTATGAGTCATCCTACAGATGGCGAAGCTTGGACTCATTTCAACCATGCTCATCCTATCTTCTCAAGGGAGTCGCGTAATGTGAGGCTTGGTTTGTGCACTGACGGATTCAATCCATTTGGATGTTCAGTTGCTTCCTACTTCAGCTGACCAGTGTTCGTGACACCATACAACCTTCCTCCGAGCATGTGCATGAAGCGAGAGAATTTGTTCCTGTCCTTATTGATTCCTTGTCCGAAAAGTCCTACAAAAAATATAGACATCTATATCAGACCTTTGATTGATGAATTGAAATTATTATGGACTAAGGGGGTCAATATTTATGATGCATCTAGAAAGCAAAATTTCACCATGAGGGCAGCATTGATGTGGACTACAAGTGATTTTCCTACATATGAAATGCTATCTGGTTGGAGCACATATGGGAGGCTAGCATGCCCTTACTGTATGGATAATACCAAATCATTTGTACTTAAACATGGTGGGAAGTCCTGCTGGTTTGATTGCCATCGACAGTTTTTAGCAGCTGATCACCCTTTCAGAAGACAAAAAGATGCATTCCTAAAGAACAGAATGGAACGAGATGAAGTTATATTCGAGAGGTTGTCCGGTCATCATATGGCAGCACGTGTAGAAAATTTGCCAGATATCACACAACAGATGGGCAGTACCCAACACCTTCCAGGTTTTGGGAAGGAGCACAACTGGATGATGAGAAGCATTTTCTGGGAGCTACCTTATTGGTCGACTTTCTTGTGCGGCACAATCTAGACGTGATGCATATCGAGAAAAAGTCTTGATAATGTGTTCAACACTGTTTGGACATAAAAGGTAAAATAAAGGACAATGGGAATGCACGTTTGGACTTGTCCATGCTCTGTAAACGTCCAGAGTTAGAACTTGTTGAAGTAAATGGGAAATCAATTAAACCAAAGCAGTTTATGTGCTTGGAGGAGGACAAGTAAAGGAAGTGTGTTAGTGGCTGAAACAGTTGAGATTTCTTACGGTTATGTGACTAATATTGCTCGTTCTGTCAACGTCAGTGAGGGAAAAATATATGGAATGAAGAGTCACGACTGCCATGTGTTCATGCAAAGGTTGCTACCTATTGCATTTCGTGACATGTTGTCAAAGCCTCTATGGGGAGCATTGTGATCAAGAAGGGAGAGCTGCAAATGGGCGAGTAGAGCTGCAAATGGGCGAGTACATGGTGCATCCACCACGTCCACATGAAACCTTAGCTCAACAGAAGACTGTGAATATGATTTCTCTCCACAACAACTATCTAAGGAGATACAATTTGAAGCCCAACAAGAGCTAAGGGACGAATTGTTGGGAGGAGTGTCATTATGGGGGCACCCTTCACCCTTCAATAGAAACATAATTTCCAAGTTGGAAGTCAAAGAAACACAGATCCCTCCTTCAGCCTGCCTACCCCCAATGGCCAAGAATGCCTCTTCACTATTTTCCAGTCCCTTGATGTCTGGAGAGGCAACCAACTCAACTGCGCAAGCTCATGAAGCACAAGGGCAGGGGGATGAATTTCCTATAATGTCGGAGCGAATGCAATTGGATGATACATGTCAAGACAAGGCCGATATACTACAAACATCTAGAAGAAGGGATAAATATGAAAAGGCAAAAAGAACAAGCAAAGCTTTGCAGATATACACATGTTGTATGACTGGTGTGGTCGGTCAACATGGGGCACTAGCTACTGAGCAAGATGAATTGCCAAGGCTCGATGAAAGGCCAGATCCTTCTGTCAGGAGGGAAGGAGCTAAGGGAAAAGCCCCGATAGTCCTAGTGGCCCAAGAAGGGGCTGCAGATATATAGCATCTGATAATATTAGTAATCTTCCCCTTATCCCTCTAGAAGGGGCTCCAACTGAAGTGATATCTGATATCCCTAGCACACATGCGTGTGATCCAGCCATGACAGCACTGCTACGGAGATACTAACAGGAAATTGAAATGCTGAAGAAGCAAATTGAAGAAAGAGATGCCCATGATCTTGCACCAAGAGAAGCAGGGGGCATGGTGGAAACATCGCGAGATGACACCAACCTACCCCACAACCTGTTGCATCCAACAATACCCCCATCGGTATTAGGCCTTACTAAGGGCACATCATGCTCAATGGCTCAAGAGCAACCTATAGCCCGCCAAGTGGCACATCAAGGGCCTGCTACCATGGCTCAGATGCAGTTGGCTCCTCATCCAAACGTGGTCCGGACACCAATTACGATAAATAAATGTTGGAAAAGATCATAGAAACAAAACTATCTGGAAGGGACAAGTCTGATCAAGCCCTATTTGAGATGTACCGGGTATCATACCCTGTGTGCCATGCTGTAAAGAGATTACCTCCTGGCATCAGAAAGCCACCCAAGTTTGAAAAGTTCAATGGGTAAGGATCACCAAAAGAACATGTTGCACAATATGTCAACATAATGGAAGATTTGGCCACAGATGAGTCATATTTGCTCAAATTCTTTGTGTCTTCCCTGACTGGACTAGCTTTCGAATGGTATTCAAATTTACCATTATAGACTGGCCAGATATGCAAAGAAAGTTTATAGAAAGATTCGTTGCTAAAAGAGAAATCACACTGGTCGAGTTATATGCAACCAAGCAACAAGATAATGAGTCAGCTGTGAATTATATCAAATGATGGAGAAACCTCAGCATGAGATACAAACGGTTGCTACATCCAGAAGACGCCGTTCAAATCTACAAACAAAATCTCAAAAGGGAGGTCCTAGAAAGGATAATTGGCATGGAAATCAAGTCTTTCGACCAACTAAATAATGTTGTGGCTGAAATCGAGAGAACTTTTCTCCAAATATCCCTCTGTCCATACATCGAGTCAAGGAGGCATGTGGTTCGGGAAAAGGCCAGCACCTAAGGAGGTTCACACTGAATATCAAAGGCTTTGGACAACAAAGAAATGAAAATAGGGAGGAAGTTGGCTCCTCTTCTGCCAGGTCGATGAAGCGAAGTAAAAAGTGCTCGTTACAAGAGAAGATGCAAACACCCTACTCTTTTCCAAAGGAAAAGATACATACTCCCTTTGAATGGGCCTGTCAGTATGGTAAAATTAACATTCGAGATCCTAGAAGGTCAAAAGACATTAAGAAGAAAGACGACCCTCGTTTCTGCTTATATCATCAACTTCCGAGGCATGTTACAGAGGACTACTACATCCTCAAAGACAAAATTGAGACCTTGATAAGAAAAGAAGAGCTGTAAGGGGCGAATCTAAGGTGGACCCGTCGTGCCCTCATAGGGCTCTGATGCAATAGAAAGGAAAAACATACGGTAGCATGCGCCTGTTGGCCCTTTTGGTACGGCAGCAAGCTAACCTAGAGGGGGGGGGGGTGAATAGGTTTTTCTGAAATCTGAAATAGAAACTAAACACAGAAAATTATCACTTGAAAGTTTGGTTAGTTGAGTGTGATAGAGAGTAGCAGTGCGGAAGCAAATAAACAATCACACAGAGGACACAAGGATTTATCCTGGTTCGGCCCTTCCCACATGGAAGTCCTACGTCCAGTCCCCAAGCAACCTCTTGGGATTTCACTAACTAAGGGTACAGTCCCCCTCACAAACAATACAACACCCAGCACCCCAGTTGGTCTTCTTCTCTTTCCCGGGCAAGAAGGCAGCCCACTTCTTTTATAGGTCAAGAAGCCAACCTCCTGGTACAAACCCCAGTGCAGTTCTGCTAGACTTAAACCCCTAGCTAGGTTCTACACTGTATACAGTCCTACAGCTGGACAGAAATCTTTCTTTGAAAAGAAAGAACAAAGCTGAGAGTGAACACTTCTTCTTGGGCTCGAGCCCTTTCTCTCTTTTCTTTGAGTGTGTGTGGAGTTCAGGTCCTCACAGGATGCACACTCCTTTAAAGATCTTCAGAAAAGCTCTCACTTGTTCTTCAGCCTTGCTTCTTCTTTTATATGAGCAGCTTTGAATAAATCCGTTGGAGTTCTAGCCATTGCCCTCTTCTCTTTTTCTGATATTTTGTGGTCTATGAGGTTTGCAAGCATAGAAGAAAGTGTTTAGATAAAAGAGTGTTTCTGTCAAAAAGGTTCATACCTTTGTGTTTCCTATTGTCTCCCAGAAGTGGTAGGTAAGCCCCTTTTTGTCTGACAGGAGAGAAGAGATCTAGAGATAAAAAGATCTTCTGTTAGAAATATATTTGACTCTTCACTAGATTCCAAAACATTTTGAATATAAAAGAAATTAATGTTTAAGTGAAATCCATGTTGAAATCTATGTTCTTTCAAGCGAATCGATGTTTCACTTATGAAATCGATGTGAGACCGAAATCGATGTTTCACTAATGAAATCGATGTGAGAGTGAAATCGATGTTTCACTTATCGAGTCGTTACAGCGATCAAATCGTTGTTTAACTTATCAAATCGTTATATGATCAAATCGTTGTTTTATCAAGGAAATCGATGTATTCAACTGAATCCATGTTTTCAACAAAATCGTTGTGGCATTTTGTGAAATCGATGTATTCAACCGAATCCATGTTTTCAACAGAATCGATGTGGCATTTTGTGTACTGAAATCGCTGTAAATTGAATAGACATCGATTTAGCTATTCAATGCAAAACTCACAGCGATAAAACCATAAATTTATATTTATTAAGAAAACATGATATTAAGTATATTTAATAATATTTAATTAATCATAAGTTTTATTAATAAGGGTAAAATATAAGAGTGGTTCAACAGCGCCAGCCAACATGGGGGGCAGATGCAACCTATAATATCCGAGCCAAGAAAGCATAGGCAACCCAAGATGCTCAATGCATAGAGGAAATCCATGTACCTTGGAGAAACCTCAAGATCTTCGGCCCATCACAAGCAAATAAATAAGGGCCAGCTTGCCGAAAGTGAGTTATTCTAGGGCAGATGTTGGTCAAACGTGTAATGTCCATTTATTTAAATATTCATTCCAAAAAAAAAGAAAGAAAAAAAGAGTGATGACAAAAGAAAAAAAAAGAAAGAAAGCATATTGCTGAGGTGGTTATACCGACCACCCAACATGAGACAAACTTGTCCACTCATGATTTTAAAAAAATCATATTTCAAAAAAAAAAAGAGAAAATGTAGCGACTTGCCAATCATGTTTTCAAAACTCATGTTTTAAAATCAGCAAACTTGCCACTCATGATTTTAAAAGATTCATATTTCAAAAAAATGTCGTGACTTGCCAATCATGTTTTCAAAACTCATGTTTCAAAATTGGCAAACTTGCCCCTCATGATTTAAGAACAAAACTCATATTTTAAAAGCGGCAATTTGCCAGCCATATTTCAAAATTCATATTTCAAAAGCGGCAATTTGTTAATCATATTTCAAAACTCATATTTCAATAGCGGCAATTCGTAAATCATATTTCAAAATTCATATTTCTAAATTGACAAATTGCCAACTATGTCTTTGAAAATTCATATTTCAAAAAAAGTGACAATTTGCTAGTCAAATTACAAAATCTACGTTTTTGATATAATGATACGTCAGTCATATTTCAAAATTCATGTTTTCAAAACTCAAATTCATGTTTCCAAAACGGGACCTTAGCGCCCACATGTTTAATAAAAAGATCGAGACTTCTACGCCCTCATGATTTCAAATCAGAGTTTCACATCCTCACAATTTCAAATCAGACTCTTTCGCCCCCATGTTTTCAAATTGGGCCTCTGTGTCCACAAATTTCAAAATCAGGCTTCTACGCTCTCATGATTTCAAATCAGACTTTCACGTCCTCACAATTTCAAAACCGGGCTTCCACGCCCTCATGATTTCAAACGGGGCCTCTGTGCCCAATGTTTCCAAAACTTACTAAAGATGACATTTAAAACAAAAGAACTTTAAAATCAAAATTGATCTCAAAGAAGCAGTAACTGCAGAATAAGTGTCGTAGTTCATTCTCAGTTTGTGGAATATTTCCCACATCTGGGGTCTCTAGGGATACAAATTAAATGAATCTCAAAGGAGCAGCAACTTCGGAATAAGTATCGTAGTTCATTCTCAGTTTGTGGAACATTTCCCACATCTGGGGTCTCCAGGGATACAAATCAAATTAATCTCAATGGAGTAGCACCTGCGGAATAAGCGTCGTAGTCCATTCTCAGTTTGTGGAACATTTCCCACAACTGGGGTCTCCAGGGATACAAATCAAATTAATCTCAAAGGAGCAGTAACTGCGGAATAAGCGCCGTAGTCCATTCTCAGTTTGTGGAATATTTCCCACACCTGGGGTCTCTAGGGATACAATAAAATTAATCTCAAAGGAGCAGCAACTACGAAATAAGTGTTGTAGTCCATTCTCAGTTGATGGAATGTTTCTCATACCTGGGGTCTCCAAAGATATAAATTAAAATTAATCTCCTATAAACAGTAACTGTGAGATAAGTACTGTAATCCAGCCTCCTTTTGTGGAGCGTTTACCACATCTGAGGTCTCTAACGACATACATAAAAAAGAGGAAAAAAAAGGATGAAATGAATAAAGAAATGAAGATGGTATAGAAAATGATAAAATAAAAAATGATGATAAAAAATGATAAATGAATGAAAAAATTGAAATGTTTTTTTTTTAAATGAAAAAATGATGATGACTAAATGAATAAAAAAAATTTAATGGTGACATGACAAAAGAAATGTGCAAAAAAAAATGGAACATTTGATTTAAGAGGTCTGGCCTCTCTGCCCAAGTGTTGGGCTCCCGTACCCGAACTCTTTCTCATCTTTGAGGAGAAGCAACTGCGGAATAAGTGTCGTAGTACATTCTTAGTCTGTGGAATATCTCCCACATCTATGGTCTCCAGGGATATAAGACAAACCAATCTAAAGGAGCAGAAAGTGCGGAATAAGTGATGTAGTCCATTCTCAGTTTGTGAAATATTTCCCACATCTGGGGTCTCCAAGGATACAAGACAAATCAATCTCAATGGAGCAGCAACTACTGAATAAGTGTTGTAGTCCATAATAAGTTTGTGGAATATCAACCACATCTGGGGTGTCCAGGGATACAAGACAAACCAATCTCAAAGGAGCAGTAACTGTGAATAAGTGTCGTAATCCATTCTCAGTTTGTGGAATATCTCCCACATCTGGGGTCTCCAAGAATACAAGACAACCAATCTCAAGGAGCAGCAACTGCGGAATTAGTCCCGTAGTCCATTCTCAGTATGAGGAATTTCTCCCACATCTGGGGTCTCCAGGAATATAAGACAAACCAATCTTAAAGGAGCAGCAACTGCGGATAAGTGTCGTAGTCCATTCTCAGTTTGTAGAATATCTCCCACATCTGGGGTCTCCAGGGATACAGATAGACCAATCTCAAAGGAGCAGTAACTATAGAATAAGTGTCGTAGTCCATTCTCAATTTGTGGAATATCTCCCACATCTAGGGTCTCCAGGGATACAAGACAAACCAATCTCAAAGGAGCAGAAACTGTGGAATAAGTGTCGTAGTCCATTCTCAGTTTGTGGAATATCTCCCACATCTAGGGTCTCCAGGGATACAAGACAGACCAATCTCAAAGGAGCAGCAACTGCGGAATAAGTGTTGTAGTCCATTCTCAGTTTGTGGAATATCTTTCACATTTGGAGTCTCCAGGGATACAAGATAAACCAATCTTAAAGGAGCAGCAACTGCAGAATAAGTGTCATAGTCCATTCTCAGTTTGTGGAATATCTCCCACAACTAGGGTCTCCAGGGATACAAGATAGACCAATCTCAAAGGAGCAGCAACTGCGAAATAAGTGCCATAGTCCATTCTCAATTTGTGGAATATCTCCCACATCTGGGGTCTCCAGGGATACAAGACAAACCAATCTCAAAGGAGCAGCAACTGCGGAATAAGTGTTGTAGTCCATTCTCAGTTTGTGGAATATCTCCCACATCTGGGGTCTCTAGAGATACAAATCAAATTACTGTCAAAGGAGCTGCAACTATGGGATAAATACCATAGTCCAACCTTAGTTCGTGGGATTAGTACTGCGTCTGAGGTCTCCAAAGGTATAAACATCCATCTCTGAGGAGCTGCAACCACAAGATAAGCACTGTAGTTCGATCTCAGCCTAAGGGACAGTTGCCACGTGAGATCTCCGAGGATTTAAGAGTTAAAATCTGGTTGCCATGTCCGATGTTTATATAACCCGACGATCTTGCAGGAACCGTATATTATCACATCCCTTTTTTTGCGGCAGTCTGGAGGATTTAACATTAAGCTTTGACATTCCATGCCCGAGATCCCCCAAGACAATATGGTGTAGCCACCTTCACATTGGTCGATAGTTCGAGATGGCGTCATTATGCTTCAACGTTAGGAGGATTCAATAACTCATGGAACTAAATTCGGTATTGCCTCGAAGACATACACCCTCCAGTCTTTCATGTTTAAGAACTCTGAGGGTACACTATTGAATGTATGCTCGCAGTTCATATACTGTGACATTTCTGTATTAAAAAGATGATGAACAAAAGGGTTCAAAATAGAGATGTCCGTCGGACCTACTCTAGTTTCACTGCCGAGTAGGGTAAAAAGGATAGAAAAAACCCGACCACGATGAAAACCCGAAAAGGTATCGTGGGCAAAATTAGGAACCCTACTACGTGAAAACCTAAAAGGGCGTGTAGGCAAAAGCAAGAAGGGGCTGACTCCGGTGAAAACCGAAAGGGCGTGTAGGCAAAAGCAAGAAGGGGCTGACTCTGGTGAAAACCCGAAAGGGCGCTTGGGTCAGTAATGTGGTAAAAAAATGAATGAAGTCAAAATGTCAAAATGGCATGAAGGGGGGTTCCATCCCTGGTCTTCAAGAAATTCTCTTTTTTCTATACATTCTCTGAATCTAGCTATGCACTCTCTGGTCAAAAACAAAAAAATCTCAAAACTTAGACAAGCTATCTCTTTCCATCCACACCTCATGTTTATATATACTTGTTCTCGCCAAGTAGGACCCTAGGTTTAGATAACCATTGCCTTTTCAAAATTTCAAATAAAGTCCAGCCTTGACTTCTTGCCTTGACTGGGCAGTAGATATTACCTTTAGAATCCTTGTTGAAGTTAGCACATAGGTTTTCTAGGTTATCATTTCGCAATCTACCAAAATAACCTCACACCATCTACCAACATCATGGTATGATTGGTGGTTGGGTTATATTTCACGCATGAACTTCTCTTTATAATATATATATATATATATATATATACAAAAAAAGAAAAGATGCTTAAATAGAGGTGCATCGCTGGACTTGTCTAGGTTTCCCCTGAACAAGGGTAAAAAGAGCTAAAACTCGGTCACGACGAAAACCCAAAAGAGCGCCATGAGCAAAATTGGGTACCCGCTACATGAAAACTTGAAAGGGCATGTAGGCAAAAGTAAGAGGGGATCGGATTGAGTGAAATCCCGAAAGGGTGCTCAATTCGATAATGAGAAAATAAAATCAAAGACAGATAGAAATCCTGACGGAAGTTGTACTTGACAGGTCGAAGCTTATCTTCATGCCAGTGCTAGTCAAAGCTTACATTCATGCTGGCGGAAGCTCGTCTTCATATCAGTGCCATCCGAAGCTCGTCTTCATGCCAGCCAAAGCTCATCTTCATGCTAGTCGACGTTCTACCTCATATGTGACAAAGTGAAACTTTGTTATATACGAAGTGGATTTTGACAAATTCAAGTCTCCGAAGGAAATTTTTGATAGAGTCGATCGACAACCAATGAAGCAGATGTTGACAGATGATGTGTCCAAACAAATTTCAAATCTCTGGATGGAGAATTCTGATAGAATCTATCGACACACAGAATAACAAAAGCCAAAAAGGAAGACGAGGACTCATTAATCCATCAGCAGACAAAGCAACACTGATGATTATCATTATTGTGAGAGGTGGGCTACAAAATTACCAAGGTGGCAGTTGGTCATCACAGTTAATGACAATGGCATGGTGGTATCCTACTTCCTCCAGCAAAGGCCTTAACACCATCTCGTGCTCGGGTTGCTGCACTTCTTGACAGGACAGCATAGAAGATAAGAAATCCCGAAGGTTCACACATGTACGCAACAAGGCCACTCACTGAGTTATAAGGGGTACAACAAGCCAACATGTCCCACCGACTTATACTGTGAGCCAACATAATCTGATTGATGCAATTGTTGGCCGACTCATGAAGGCCATGGGATCTCAAGTAAGCCATCAGTTCAATGGTCTTCATTTCCTCTTTGGGTCTCTTCACCAACTCGCAGTGCCACCAACTCGTGAGTCTGCCAACTCACAATGCTTGCTGACTCGAGGAGTCTGCCCACTCAAGGCATTGTGGAATGAAAGTGTAAGACCTGGCTTTCTCGGCTTTCCGTTCGGTGTCTTGGATGACTGGTCACTATGCGTCCAAGCTGGGTGACGCGTTAGTGTCATGTCGTGGGTGTCCGACGCGACAGTCATCCTTGTCGCGACAAGCGTGTGCGTCGCGTTCTTGTCGCGCCGGCTTTCCTGTCGCGTCTTATTGTCACGACCGGTCAACGGGTCGCGACCGCTTTCTGTCATTTCGGTCGTCTGACACTGTCAGGGTGGCAGGTGTGTTAGTACGACTTGTCGGGTTGTCGCGGTGTCCCTGGGGGATGCGTTCTGGTCGCGTCCTATTGACCCGTCGCGTTGAGGTGCTTAACGCGACGGGGCGGTCCGTCGCGTCTTGGGTGCCGAAGGCTTAAGGCCTTGGCCGGCGACCCCTACCCTCTCTCTTCCCCTTCTCCCTCTCTTCTCCCCCACCGGCGGTGCTCTGCCTCCCCCTCTCTCCTTTGAGTGTTTTAGGCGAGGAAGAGGGCCGTGCGTGGTGTCCTAGGGTTGTGGAGCTTGCGTGGAGCGCGAGGAGTGCCGATCCGTCGTGAAGGCCCTATTAGGTTCATTCTTCATTTAGCGTAGGGATTGCTTGAACTCTTCTCGATCTGGTGGATTGGGAGCTCCTTAGGTTTTGTAGTTGTGTTTACTACTTTCCCATGCTCCCCTCCCCCTTGTGGTTGTGTGTATGGCTTGTGGGCGCCCCGGGATTGAGATCTCGTGGTTCTGCCTCTCTGCTGGTGTCGCGACCGGAAAGCGCGTCGCGACACCAGAAGAGGCGTCGGTCCGATCGGTGCGACCTTATCGCGACGCGTTTAGCCGTCGCGATAAGGTTCGTCGCGACGCGCTTTCCAGTCACGACAGGGTATGCTGTCATGACCCTTTGCACCGTCGCGATATGGGTGGTGTCGCAGTGTCCTTCCCCGTCGTGATGGTATCACGATGGCCTATGGGGCGTGTCATTACCTGTATTGCCTCGGGTGTTTCCGTGGCCCCGATTTGTGGTGTCGCATGTGCCCCAGGCAGGCTTCCCTTAGGACTTCTGTGATACCCTGAATTTTTATTCTTTTATATTATGTGTGGATATTTATTTGTTGTGTGCATAGAATGTGTATTTCACTATGCTTACTATAAATTTTATGCTTCTCATGAACATATGCATGTATATATATAATATTTTACATGAGAATAAGCAATTAGCTACATTGAGTATATGTGTAATACTAAAAATCTTAGACTCATATACTTAAGTCATATTATGCACGATAATCGAATTACTGATGTGCATGTTGTATTATCTACTTCATGCATAGTGTATGTAATTATGTTAAATATATGAAGTACATATATATATATATACATATGTATGTACTTATACATGTGCTATCTATCTATTTAATCCTATGTACATCAGCAATTCATCTATAGTATGTGAATATACATAGATAATATTGTCCATGTAATCGGTAATTTGCTGTGGACCATGTAAGTATATGGTGCTATTTTCATACAAGTATAAAACATACATAATTGTGCATGCATTATCTAGTTATCAATGTATGTAAATCTCATGCATATGGTGCGTGTGTACACATAGTAAGAATTATTATCATACACTTTGTAAATAATCATGAGTTTATTTCTGAGCATGCAATATTATATTTAAACATGTTGAATTATCTAATTATTGAGGTGCCCATTGTATTTAATTATGTAATGCACGTAGTTGTGTTATGGATGTGCGTATGTATACATACATTGTTTATCCTTGTTTAAATAATATTTATCTCTTTTAAGCGTGTTAATTATTTATGGTGTGTAAAGTACTTGGATGATAATATGCATAAAATATTTAACTAATAATGAACATTTTAATCATAGTTCATGCATAATGTATGTATTATGCAATGTGTACGTATATGTGCATATATGTATGTATTGATGCATATTGTTCTTAATTATGATTAGTGTAAGTTGTAATTAATTAAATATTACATAATGCAAGTATTTATGTGGTAAAGATATATGAAATTATTTTTACATATACTAAATATTTTAGTGCATTTATAACATTTAATTTTAGGTCTGATAGAGTTTCGGCTGCACAGTGCTGCTGGCGGCCAGGACCTGGACGCCAAGGCACTGCTGGCGTCCAGCCCTGGACGCCAACACCCAGTGGGCGGCCACCCCGTGGACGCCAACCCCATTCTGGCGGCCAGACCTTGACGTTAACTGCCAGGTTGACTACAACTGATGTTGACGTTAATATCCTGCTGTGTAACGGTTCCAAATTGTTAATGTCCGTGTTTTGGCTAGTTCCAGATTAGGAAACCCTTCCTAAACCTTGGGTAACCTACCCTAATGTGTACCCCAACCCTTGAACCTATAAAATACCCACTCTGGGACGAGGGAAAGGCTTTTAACATTTGGTGAAAACCCTAACTCCGAGATGGTGAAAAGTTGAACTTCGGAAGGCCCGATCCGTCACCTAGAGGTGTTCCCCGAGGAGCTACATCAACTGGGAGGTAGTCTATACATAGAGGAATAGATTCCAACTCCGAGGAGCCATCTACATCGACAGGAGAAGAAGATCTAAGGCGTTTTTTCCGAGCACCTTTTTGGCAGGGCGAAAGGCTTCACACGACGATTCTGATCTTTGTATATTTTTTTAAGAGGCAAGTAACCTAGATCTTGTTCCTATACATGTCCCCTAAGTCCTAGTATTTTTACGGATTTTTCCTCGCGTCCTGGAACCCCGAATTCACCCGTGTATGAAAAGTCGTATGTATGTGCTGCTGAGAGCAAGTAGAAGGCAACATAGGTTGCAGTCAAGTTCTTCAGTTGAAGTTGACGGCAACATCCTTGACGTCTACTTCTTCAGAACCTGAAAATGTGTTTTTTTTGATTTTGTTACGCTGTTTAACTGAATTCTGGACATAGTTAAACACTGATATTTTTATTTGTGATCGTATACCATCATAGTCATGTCATAATGTTGCCTAAATTTTTCTGTGAACCATGTTTAATTATGAAATTCACTAATTGTACTATGTGCACCACATAAGCATGTTAAATATGGCATAAATGGAATTACTGTAAGTTAGGATTGCATAAATTTTACATGACAGTATGAGTACTAATATCTGACTTCTAACTGTTAGTACATAAACATGATCATATGTACCATGTTTAATGATATTTCGATAAATATGACTGAAATCTGTTTTAAATTGTAGAAATTATATTTATTGTTCGAAAAAATCCAAAAAATTGAAGATGTGATATGTTTACTGTTAGTAACCTGGGATAAAAATTTGGAACTAATCTGATGACAGTAATTGTAATTATTAGTTAAACTATGCGGATTATTCATATTTGATATGATAAAACTAATCTTATGTAATTCGTAATTGCTGCATGTTAGAATTGTAATAGGAGTTGTTTACTTCTGAAAAACCATAGTATCATGATCAAGTCAAATGAGATATGAGTAAATGGTAAATAAGGTATGAAAGGGATTAAATAGTATATGAACCATACGTGACTAGTGTGTGAATGAGTGAATGTGTAATAATTGGGCCAAGGAATGACACTGCTACCCTAGAGTATCGAGAGCTGTACATAGAAAAGTCCCTATGGAAGGCTCTACATTGTATAAGTTTGTCCTAAAGGCATTAGGAAAAACCCGGAGGTGGACAAGTACCACTGGATAGGGTGGAGAGGGCTTCTCCCGGTCTGCGCAGTTACCAAGATTCACCACTTCATTGCCTAGGTGGTGGGTATGTGATATGAGTTATGTGATATGAGGTTGTTTATGAGTTATGTGATATGAATGCGATGAGTTATGAGTATGATATATTTGTTTGTGTCCTCTAAAAGGTAGTTAGGACTATGTGTCATGGCATCTTAACTTATTGAAATATGAATAAGTGTACAATGATATGCAAAGTGGCATGTGATGAGTGCAATTGACATAATACGTGATAAATGAAAATGAAAGAGTAAAAGGATGAGGATTATGTGAAGAGACAAGTAAGGAAAAATTTATGTTAATAAAAATATGCTTACATGTGAAAACTATAATTTAATGCAATACGTTCATATAATTTCATGTATTAGTTATCCTAATTGCAATATCATGTTTAGTATCATGTTATGTGTTTTATTTCTTTTTATGAGATAGTGCACGTGAATCAACATACGTCATCAGCTCTTATGTAACATGAAAAATGAGCATGTGGGATTCCTAAAAGGTGGGATTGTGTGTGAAAAGATTAAATTCATGTAATTGAGGTTATTCCATGTCAAAACAGCAAATAAAATATAGTTATGAATATGTTAAACACAAAGAAGAATCTTTGGATTTTATGCTAGATGTGATGAGTACTTATTGTAGAGTTGCATGTTTAAATTGTTTAGTATTGCCAATTAACTTATCTTTGTTCTAGACTCTACAATTCATGCTATAAAATTTGAAACCATGCACATGTGATTTATTTACATTAAAACAGCAAGCAAAATGTGAAATTTAATATGAAAAGTACATGTGAAAAGTAAATAGTCATCATGCTAGGTTGTTCATTTCTTTATGCTAAATTCTATGCTCTAGTTGTAGAATTTCATCATGATGAATTAATGTGTGAATGAATGTTTCATGCCAATGTTAGGTATAAAGAAATATGTTCAAGTGTATAATATTAGTATCCACGAATTTAAATAAACATGTAATAGAGCAAAGTATGGTTAAGCGATTTAGAATGTGTTGATAGTTAAAAGTATGTTCCATGCATATTCCGTAAATTAAATGATAGTGCAAATCTTTAGGGATTAATAGCTTAATGTGAATGTGATATGTTTAAGATTAAATCTTTGTTTTTACTTGCTGAGTCTTTGGACTCACCCTTGCTTCGGCGTACAGGTTGACAGATATCCCGTGCTAAGGGGAGAGATGCTATCTTAGAGGAGAGGCTTTTGAGAGCAAGTAGTAGTTGTATTTTTCTTTCATAGTTTGAATAAAAATGTTATTTGGACAATGTAGCTCTTTCATCATGTAATAATGTGGACATTGTCGTTCTATTTTTGCACTATATAGATTGTGGAATATGGGATGGTGATGGAGTAAGTTTAAATTGTGTATTTATTCTGCTGAAATCATTTGCTATCTACGTACTTTTTTAACCTATCGGTTATGGTTTGGTTTTATCCCACTATAATGACGATCTTTATATCGATGTGGATTGGTATATCGTACCGGTATGAGGAGGGTCGTTACACCTTCTGGTAGGGAACGCGGCAGGTTTCCTACCTGCGTTCAGTGACCGAAGGTGACACCTTCGTGGCTGTGTCTTGGCAGTGGTGCCAGGAGGGTTGCGTTTGTCTAATAATTGATTGACTGGCGGTCCATCGATTATTAGCAGAGCGACAAGTTTTCGTGCTAACCGGTGGTGTTCTGAGGTTCTGGCTTGTCCGTGCGTGCCTCTTGCTTGCTGGGCTTGTCGTGGGTTACAAGCTAGCGGTTCGGCGTGGTTCTTGTTGTGCGTGCCCCGCCTGTTCGCCCGATGCTTGGCACTTGAGGGCTTGTCCTGTTTAGAGGTTGTCTCCGTTGCCTGGGACCCCCATCCTCGGGAGCTTGTTGAGGGAGTGCTCTGGGCTACGAGCGTGCCCGAGTTGGCAGCCGACTTGGCAGACTATGGAGCTGAGGGGAAAATGAGGTTTGGACAGCGGCGCTGAGCCGTTTGTAGAGGTCTCTTGTCTTGGTGGGGACGTCGAGGTTGTCGAGGTGTTTTTCTTCCCGGCGTAGCCTAGATAGTCCCTTGTCTCACTGCCTCGCCCATACGTTGGTTCCGGAGCCACGTAGGGAGGTCAGAGCGTAGGCCCACAGCTTGGCCAGGCTGCGGTGTTGCATGCGTTGTGTGTTTTCTGTGGCGGCTCTGTTTCGCTCTTGCACGGAGGGGAGGCAGGAGCTAGGCTAGCGAGCAGAGGGTGTGGACAGCGTGTCCCCATCATGGCTGCTAGCAGCGGTGGCTTGGTGTTGTGTGTGTGTGACAGTGTTTCCTCATGACGTTTCTGAGTGTTCTCGTTGCCCGGCTTACACGGCGGTTATAGCCTGGATGTGTCTAGTCTCTGTGGGCGTCGTTGGTCTGGCCTTGTGCAGACCCGTGCTTTTGGTGGTTTCCGCTCGGTGTCCTCTCGGTTCTGTAGTCCCGTTCTCGGGTGCTAGTTCGTGGTGGCACGGCATGTGTGGCTTCCCGACCTCGTGGTGTGTCCAGGGTCCGGGATGGTTCTGTTGTGGGCCCTCGACCTTGTGGAGGTCTGAGGTGGTCGTGCTTGCGATGAGACGTCGTTCTCACCTGGTTGTTGCGTGGTCTCGACGGGTGTGCCGAGGGTTGCTTCTACTTTGTGCCCGACTAAGTTTGGTTTTCTGCGGGAGTCGTGTGTGTGGCCCGACCTCGGTTGGTAGTCGTGGCATTATTCTCTATTCCGCTACTTAGTAGTACCCTGCTGTAGGTGTTCCTCACTTTAACAGCTTTTTAGGGTAGTTTCCTATTTTTGAGTTTCTGCTACTCTGGCCAGTGAGGACTGGTAATCCCTACTGGGCCTTGTTTGCAAGGCTCACCCCCTACTTCCTTCAGCTAGGGGCTCATCGTCGTGGGAGCTCGGCGTCAGACGGTTTTGCGGAGACGCTGTGTGCCGTGTGTTGTCAGTAGCAGTGAGAGCGAGTGTTGTGAGCTCTTATACCTGAGTGGAGTAGAGAGTTGTGCTTTGAAAGTTCTCAGGGTATGCCCCCTTAAGGACTACACCTTCTTCTTGTACCTATGCTTTTATTTGGGACACGTTGTTTAGTTCTATATATGTTAGTTATAGTTATTTAAATTCAGTACATATCTCACTAGACTATTTCTTCTAACCCTTCCGGGTCTTCAAATTCGTGGGTGGCGACGCGAACTTCGGGGTCCTTGGCGGGGGTCCGAGAGGTCGGGTTGTTACAGAAAGGTTTACGTGACTCATGAGGTCTGTCAATTGACCATATTATTAATTAGAGCCCATTTATCACGCAAGCAAGCCCGACGGCTATGGACTCACATCAACGTCAACCGTCTTGATATGAGCATGGCAACCTACACACAATGTTATAAAGAAAAGCCAAGAGATGTCAACGAGACTCAATTGACGTTGTGTGAGTTCACCCACGGGCGCCGCGCCGCTCGACCGTCGCTTGCACCACCCCTGGTGGGGGCATTTGTGGACATTAAAAAAAACATGTCCAAAATATAGCACAAAGTGCTAGGCCCATGATGAGACCCACAACCGTTAGCCCATCACAAAAAAAAGAAGAAGAGTGGCATCTGGGCAGTGCACACCCCAAGGGTAAAATGGAAAAGGGGTTTCAAAAAGGCCTACAAAAAGTATGCTTGGACAGAAGCAAAGGGGGCAGCACCAAAAGCAAAAGAGGAGAGCTGCTTGAGAGCAAGGAAGGGGCCTCTCCCCTCCTTCTTCATCCTGGAGAAGCTTCTAACTACACATAGAAGAAAAAAAAGGGCACCCACCTTGGCCCCTTCCTTTTAAATGCCATGCTATTTTTATATTAGAGAGGTGTACATCTCTTCTTTTGATGCAATATATATATAAATATTCTACTCTTTTCTTGGCTATTTGTGTGATTTGGAAGTTCCCTCTCCATCTTCCATTGTGTAGTGAATGGTTTCCCCCACATGGGGTTGGGTAATCCCAATACCCAATCTCTTTTGTGAGGGGACGGATAACCATTTGTGCACAACTGTGGGAGCATCCCCCTTCTTTGTCTTTCTATTTTATTTGTTTTATTCATGTACCCACATGATTTGACCATTTAGCGCTCCCTTTCCTCTATTCTAGGTACACATCCTCTTTGAAGGTTTGCTACTGACTCATAGTAATGAGAGTCTTTGGGGATCAAAGAGTAGATAATCTGATATCTACATCTTGTCTGAGCCCTAAATGTGATGTAATAGACCTCAAACTTTCACTGATGGTATTGTTTTCTTTTCTCTAGTGTGCATCTATGTCATTTATGAGCTTTGTTTACTTTGAATGATCCCTGCCGACTCATGGCAATAGTAAGTCCAAGTGCTAAAGAGTTGGATAACACAATGTCCATGCTCTGTCTGAGGCTTAAATGGGGTCTGATCATGTGCAAAAGTGTATGTATGGTGTGATTTTCTACTTTCAAGGGTGAAAAGTCTTGTCAATCACCATTCTTCATGTTGAAGGTTTTATTGCTGACTCACCATGGCAGTGGGCTTTAAGCATCACAGAGCTAATTAGTGCGGTATTCAAACCCGTTTATGAGTTCAGGATCGACCTGTTTATGTTTTTAGTTTTCATGTGGACATATCCCACTCATTTATCATGAGTGTGCCCTTTGATTGAGAGCCGCCCCTTTTGAATAGGTGCTGCTGACTCATGTGGGCAGTAGCATGTTTTTGCTGCTGACTCAACCATAATTGAGAAATCCATGGAAGTTTGAGTAATAATATGATATCCATGCCTGGTTTACATGGACTCAAACACCATTGGATCGCCGACTATGTTTATTTATGGTCTCGTTATCTATCGGTTCCCTAGTAGGCATGCCTCAAGAATCGGTATGTGTGCCATTTGGGTGACGCCATACGTGACGAACACCTTGCTTTTGGTACGTCTCCTTTGTGGTGGGCGGGTACCGTGAATCCCCCCCACACTCCATAAATTAAGGGAGGTGCTGTTGAATTTTTCCATGAGTTTTGAGACGGTAAACGTTTCTAGACTGATGAGTCGGCAAGGATTCAGTAGGCTGCCGACTCACTGAACCAGTGAGTTGTTCAGACTGCTGAGTCGGCAAGCCTTATGGGTCATGAGTTGAAAAGCCTCATTTATGAGAATGATCATTTTTGTCTTGGTATTTATCGGTTCCCTCAAGGTATGCATCGGGAACCAGCACCGTGTGCCATTTGGGTGACACCGTACGCGGCAAACACCTTCTTTGTTGGGTGCCATCCCCTTCATGGTGGGTGGGTACCGTGACACCCCCCCCCCCCCCCCCCCCCCCCCCACATTCCATGGGTTCAGGGGAGATGCTGCCGAATTTTTCCCCGTGAGTTTTGAGCCAGTAAACGTTTTTTGGACTGATGAGTCGGCAAGGATTCAGCAGGCTGCCGACTTACTGAACTAGTGAAGTGTTTCAGACTGATGAGTCGGCAAGACTTATGGGTGATGAGTCAGCAAGCCTCGGTTAATGAGAATGTTTATTTATGGTCTCGGTATTTATCGGTTCCCTTGTAGGTATGCGTCGGGAATCGGCATCGCGTGCCATTTGGTTGACACCATACACGGTAAACACCTTGTTTTGGTATGGTCCCTTTTGTGGTGGGTAGGTACCGTGACTTCCCCTACACTCCATGAACAAGGGGAGGTGCCCGCCGAATTTTTTCCCACACATTTACGCTAGTAAGAGCTTTAAAATCTTTACTAGTTAGGTGAGTCGGCGTCATCTCACAGTCTTGCTGACTAACTGATCCAGCAAGGTTCTACCGACTCAGTTGTGCTCTGCCGATTCAGCAGTCTTTACCGATTCATCAGATCCCGCCGACTTAGTTATGTTCTGCCGATTCAGTAGTCTTTCCGACTCGATTAGATCCTGCTGACTCATTATGCCCGTCGATTCAGCAGTCTTTGCCGATTTGATCAGATCCTACCGACTCAGTTGTGTTCTGTTGATTCAGTCGTGTCTACCGACTCAGTTGTGTCTTGTCGAATGAGATTTATTGCCGAATGAGTGTGCATGCCTTACCGAATGAGATGTCTGTTGTGCAAATTGGATGTGCCCAGTGCTGCCGACTGAGCACACAATGACCTAACAGTGCCGACTTATGATCAGAACTTTGACTATCATGTTTCAAATGGAACAAAGAGAACACATTTGGAACTATTCTATAGATAAAGGAACAAGCAACAACAAACAACAAAATGAACAATGAATAAAAGAATCCAATAATGATACATAAAGATGATAATGACCACAATGATTCCATCAAATAGACATCCTTTCTTGTTGCCATTTTGGCTTAACTTCAAGACGCATTTTGCACCTTTTATCATATGTTTCCTTCTCAGGCCATAAGGCTTTCTAATCTGGCGATTAATTAAGGTTTTTCTCTTAAAGAGATGTAATTAACGTCGTTGCGCTTAGGCGATGGCGGGATATTGATCCCGACCGATAATCACTTTCGTTGACAAAAGTCAAACGGCACGCAAACATACCTAAAGCCCTCTGACTCACGGAGGCAGAACATGTTGTCACTTACGTGACTGGCATGCCTGCGCTATGCGATTACAGATTTATCTCTCGTCTTTGTGGCTTGCTTAGCACTAGACATGACTTGAATTTGCAATATGCAGCCATATACACATGAGAACATGATAAAATAAATTCAAAATAATTTAATGGATATATATATTTCCATTTCCATAGACAAGCCCTCAAGTGTCGCAACACTAGGTGAAGACTAGTAAGGCGCAGTGCTAGGAAGTCAGCACAGCGTCACGAGTACGAAACGGAAATTCGGTGCGGAAACGAATCAACTAAAGTACCCGACTGACGGTCAACCTTTAAAAGCTTATATTGCCTCCCAGGATAGTCGATCAACCCTCAGAACTCACCCTACGGGTGCCTGAAACCCCAGTGTGACTGTTCGAGTCAACCTGATCAAATGGCCATGTTGGCCCGGTCAGAGCTGACCTGGGTGGGCCTAAAAACCGAGGAACCTGGCACGACGGTCGTCAACACCGGCTGACCCCTCTGCAGCCGCAGGTACGACCCCAGCACCGAAATGTAGTGAAAAATGGGCTCTGGAAGGCCCATGAAGGGCCAAAGGTCCTGCTTGGAGCAATGAGCCACAACCCTGGGCTGCACAGGCCCCGGCGCACTGCGCCGGGTAGGTAAGGGCTAGTTGGCGCAATGCGCCAATGACCATCCCATCCCTCCACTGGCCCCCTGTTTCCGCGATGGGGGGAGGGGAAGCCGCTGGCGGCCAGCCTCCTACCACCGTCGGCATGGCTCGCCGGTGGCGGGGAGGGGCACCGGCCACCGTCGGCTCCTCCCCAGCCACCAACGGGGAGCCAGGAGAGAGAGAAAGGGGAATAGAGAGAGAGACGAGCATATGATATAGAGAGGGGGGAAAGAATACCAAGCCGACAGGGGAGGGGACTCCGACTAATGCCGGATAAGGGGAAGGCACGTACATCGGCGGTAGGATCCGCCGGCGGCGACCCCGGTAGCAGCTGCGGCGGCCTCCTCTCGATGCGAGCTGGAGTAGGGGAGGAAGAAGGCGGCAGCGTGGCTGCTCCTCCTCTGACGACAACAATGAGGGGCGCCTCCCCACAGTGTGACCCCGGCAGCAGAGTCCTCCAAGGCTGTGGACGACAGCAGCCGTGGCAAGCGAACGAGCGAGAGAGCTACAGAGGGGGGGGGGAGGAAGGGAGGAAGAAGAAGAAGTAGAGAAATAGGGGAGGGGAGGGAGGCCGTGGCTTGCGGGAGGGGGAGAAAAAGGGAGAGGGGGGGTTTCCCATTTCAAAAAATAGGCCAGGCAGCCTTTTCTGGAGCCCCTGCACATGATGTGTATTGGGAAAGGGGGGACCATTTCCCCCTCCCCTCCCGAGACTCACAGTACGGTTCTAAACGAAACGGCTAGCTATCTATTTGAGAACACGACAGTCACCTTATCGCCACCATAGAAGAGGCGATGCACAGGCTATCGCAACCAAAAGGTGACAGGAAGCTTGGCGCATTTTGGGGCTGAAGGGGATGTCCACACTATTGCGACAGTGTGGCCAATGCACATGACGAAATCAAAGGCGACAAGGGACACTTCAATAAATTATCAAATTAGTGACAGATTCAATCCCTCCCAAAAGGCACTTTACGATGGATTTGCGATGGATTATTGATGGATCTAGTCCCTCCCAAAAAAACGTGTCACTAATTAGTGACATAATTATTTTAGTCAGAATTCCGTACCTAATGCGGCGACATTAATTTTGTCGCTATTTTGCGACGGTCGAGTCACACTGTCGCTAATTTAGCGATGGAATTATGGCATACTCTTTCTGTCGCTAATTAGATATAGCGAATGATTTGTGACAGAAATTTACATCCCTAATGAGTGATGGCCAAACAATGGTAGCATATCTGCTACTAATTAGCGATGGAATACTTTCGTCGCTAATGAACAACAACTATTCTATCATTAATCCATCATTCATTTAGCGACAGATGTGCGACTAGCGCATCTTTTGACACATATTTGCAACAGATATTTCTGTTGCAAATCTATCACTAAATTAGCGACAATTTGCAACACAGTAATTCTGTGGGTAATTAGCAACAATGTATCTGTTGCTAATCCATCTCCACTTAGCGACGTATTTTTGACAAAATTATGTTGCTAATCCATCACAATTTATTAATATGCATTTTTAAAAACCTTCAATAAACCTACGACCTATACCTGGCGCACACACATACTAAATAATTTTTAATGCTGAATTAAAGTTTAATATAATAAAATATTCAATTAAATATACCATTTAAACTATATTTTACATCAAAAAATATCATGATAAATCCACCCAATCCTCTTGACATCCAAAGTTTCATGATAAATCCATCCAATCATCATGACATCAAACGTTTCATGATAAATCCACCCAATCTTCATGACATCAAAAAATATCATGATAAATCCACATGATCCTCATCTTCGTCCCTCCCGTGATCGTGTGTTGCAGCAATATCTTGCATTAGACATGTAAAATAGAACACCATTAACCATATGAATATGTACATCTATGGAGTAACTGTTGCAAGAAAAAAATAAGTCCAATACATTCATAAGAGCAAAAATCAAATAACAAATATGATATTAGACATAACTCTAATATGCTCCATTCACTAATTCCCTATTACATATAGATCCTTTGATATCCAATAAGTAATTTTCTGGACGATTAAAATAGTTAACTTGACTTTAAGGCTACTCAATTTTATAAACTTTATCAAATCAATACATGAAAGAAATAAGAATAAGAATGGACGACTACAAATACAAAGCTAACAATGCTTATGATCAATTCATATCAAATGTAACAAGCTGTCAGGAATCATCAACAAAATCCAGAAAACCAAGTGATAGCACTACTGTCACGTAAATGATTTTCTGATGGTTGAAGAGGGGAAAAATCGACTTGGAGGATTTCAGGGCAACAAAGTGATAGCACTCTGCCACATAAATGATCTGCTGACAATTTGACCTGATAAGTGTCAGGTGTTTTACTTACCTGATGGTTCTTGCAATCTTGTTTTTTTCTTTGGTATTTGATAAGGAGCTAAAAGAGTCCCCAAAGAAAGCAAAAGGCACAAGGATTAAATTGTTGGAAGCAAAAACAACAGAACCAACAATACCCCCAGCACAAAACATATCTACCGAAATACAGAGAAGAGAACACAAGAAACAAAGTAAACTGAAACAAAAGAGAAAAATCCGCCTCCTGAGAAGCCTTAGGAGGGTTGCCAATCTTAGAAATTCCTAGCCTCTTTGCACCAGATTTGAAGAAGATCCTGAGGAATATGTCCCCGAATAAGTCTTACCAAATCCTTCCATTTCCTGTTTTACTATTTGGCCAGCATCTCCTAAAGTTCCATGCACTGATTGCCCAGATAATCCATGAGTATATATAGGGTACTCATTGACATCCGGGTTCTCATGAGTTTCTAACAAAACAACGTTCACTACAAGAAATTGTGGTAATAAGAGACCTCAATGAGACCGAATTAGTCAGTCACTATTCGGTCTCAGATCTGAGACCGAATAGTGACTAAAAATTATCGGTCCCTAACATTTAGATTTAGTGACTGAAATAAATTCGGTCACTATTCAGTCTCAGATTTGAGACCGCATAGTGACCGAATTTTTTCGGTCACTAAATCTATCTACTGGGGCTTGAAAGTGAAATTTTGTGACCGAATATTTCGGTCACAAATTCTGTCTCAGATCTGAGACCGATTTGTGACCAAAAGAATTTCGGTCACAAATTTTATGCGGGATTAGAGACCGCATAGCGATTGAAATATTTTGGTCACTATTCGGTCTCTAAACCCTTTTATCTCCACTGTCGCGCAGACTCCTCTCTCTCTCTGTCTCTCTCTTGCACGTTCTCTCTCTTTCTCTCTCTCTCTCTCTGGCGTTCTCTCCCTCTCTTCCTCTCTCTCTCTCTCTCTCTCTCTCTCTCTCTCTCTCTCTTGCTTTCCGCGGCTGCCGCCGTCGGCGACCTTGGGAGGAGCCCCGCTGCCTGCCTCTCGTCGCCCCACCGCCGCACTGTTCGCCGCCGATAGGCCGCGCACGGAGGACGTCGTGCGCCAAGTGTCGCTGTCGATGTCTACTGCTCGTGGGATCCTCACCGCCGCTACTCGTGCCGCCGACGGGTCGAGGTAGGGGCCCTCCTCCCTCTCCAGCGTCGGCCGGAAACCCCCGCCCCTGTTTCCGCGGTCCTCCCCACCCCCTCTCTCTGACCCTGCTCCCACTCTCTCTCTCTATCTCCCTTTCTCACTTCTAGTGCCGGCGACCGCCGAGGAGAGGCCGGCGGCAACCGGCGTCCCTCCCTCCTCCTCCCCCCCACTAGACCGGCGTCGAACTTCAGGTATAGTCCTCCCTCCGGCACGCCCTCCACCACGTCCCACCTCCACCCCCCATCCCCCCCCTTCCCCGTCTCGTCTCCCCCCCCGGTCGGCTTCCCACTTCCCAGTTCCCCCCTCTGTTCGGCACCATCTCCCAACCTCTCTCCCTCCGTCTCTCTCTCTCACACATGCACGCACACACAAATACCCCTGCTCTCTCTCTCTCTCTCACACACAGACACAGGTAGTCCCGCCCCCTCCTCTCCCTCTCACAGTCACACCCCCCTCTCTCTCTCTCTCTCTCTCTCTCTCTCACACACACATGCACACTGTCATAGTCTCGCGCCCCCCCCCCCCTCTCACACGCGCACACATACACACTTTCATATGTTTAATTTTGGTGCATTATTGTAATGCTAATTTTTTCACATTGTATTTATAATATCATATTTATGTGTTTTTGCATGTATAATTGTAATGTATTATTTTTATTTATATTATGAATTCTTTGTAGATTTATAAAATAGAGCTTTAATTTATGGTAAAAGAATTGGATGCATACACGCGTACATATATATGTAAATATGGATTGCGGATGCATGCCAATTAATGGTTGGGCTTAAATGTGTAACTATCTTTATTTTGCTAGATAATGTGAGAGGTAAGTACAATTTCTATGGCAGTTGAAATGTTAAGTGATAGTGTCATGTTAGATATATATGATTAATCATTTAACCAACCTTTTTTCATGCAGCTAGGTTTCCTTTTTCTTTCATACAGTTAGTATTTTCAAGGAAAATGAGCTCATACAAGTATTTTCCTAATAAAATTTAATAAGAAAGTACTATCACACCTTTAAGTGAGGAAATTACTTATCTTTTTCGTGAGTGGGAACCCCAAGAACGAGAACAATCCAACTCTTATCCAAAGTAAGAGAATACACACTTATAACATGCATTCAATTTGTCCCAATCCTCAAAATTTGATCCAATCGTAATATAATTTTACAAATCTCAACTTTATCGTTTCATACAATCATTCATGTAACTTTGCAAATATTTAAATCATAATTTATCAATCTAAGATAAGTTAAAGTATTTGGGTCTATTTGGGTCTAAGGAGTAGTTGCTATTTGGGTCTAAGGATGCTTGAGTGGATGGAACAGAAAATAGGAACTACCAAGGAGAGAACTAAAGCCACCACTAAAGTGAAGGAAACAGATGAAACTTGAGAAACATAGGATTAAAAGCACTAAACATATACACCTCCAAGGGAGTTGGAGGTAACGAGTTCTTCTTCAAAGAAGAAGACAAAGAAAAGAAGAAACCTTGAAACTTACCTTCCATAAACAAGGTTATCCCTACCAGGAAACCCCAAGTGAGTAGCGAAAATCAAGGTTCACCACACTGAACCGGAGAGATGGGAACGACACTGGAGGGGCACTAATATGTACATTTATATGAACATTTAGTGGATATCCGTGTATATCTGGTAGCCATAGCCTCTCATCCATCTTGGGGGCACTAAGAGTTGGAAGTTTGCATATTTCACCGGTTAACAAAGTTAGAAACCACTGTCTTAGTCTCTCCTTGCCCCAATTCCCTTTACCATCCATTACCTATGAATTTTTTCTAGATCCATCTCCCATGGGTGCTCTAATATGTACATGTGAACACCATCTAGTTTCTTTATTGAGAATACATATGCTATGCTTGATCAGATAAATAATTTATCCAGCTAACTGGGTAGGTAGCATTGCTCTTGCAAAAATCATATCACTTTTTAACCTCTAGTCCATGTCTAACGCAGTGGCCACCATTACTTTTGGTACATATGGTAATGAAATTTCTCTCTTGTCAGTTAGGGCCATATTTACAAATCTTCGGTAGACTCCTTCACTGGGTTCTCCACATTAGTGTGTCCTACACCGTCTCTCTACTGTGGATTTAGTTTCTTACATCTCACTTAAGCACGAGGAATTCAATAAGCCAATGCAAACTCTAATGAGGTTACATCTCAATTTAGGAATTAAAAAATGAGTACAAACTTTTCCTTGTAGATATTAGATCCTTAATTCGAACTTATTCCAGTAAAACACTATTATATGGATTGCCTTTAATTGCTTACTTTTAGTTTAGTGATTAATATTGCACTTCTTACTTTAATGAAATTCATTTTCATGTATGTGTGAATTGGTTTAATATTGCACTTGTTCACATGTATTATTTTGTTTTCATTTTCCTTTCATATTTATGTGGTTTTTAAATTGATGTATGCATGTATAGCAATTTATCATTGCCCACACCTCACGAGAGCGTGTTAAGCCCCGTGTCAATGAACCTTTCCGTTCAAGACTTTGGGATTGATATGCATGAGTCTTATTTTCATTGATGAGAATGTGTATATCGAACTCAAAGTCTTGAATTGTCCCGTTTTGGATAGTCTGTGAATGTTTGATCGCAGTTAGGTGTCATTTACTATGTGTTTGTATTATTTGTTGAAAATTTTGGTTGCGTCTACTCACTCCTCTCTGATATACCTTTATTGATTTAGAATTTTTTCTTAACCACTTATTAGTAAGTGTTTAAGAAAATATCTTAATCAATAAATATTTTTGGTATATCGGACAGGTGTGGGGAGATGTTGCTGAAAGTTTTAGAAAATAATCCAAAAACATAGTTAATGGCCATCTGAGTGCAATCAAATATTCACATATGGGTAAAAAGTGATAATCTAAATAATATATCCTTCCTATTCATTTCGGTTGCATCGAAGGATGTGTGAGTTTGAATTTTAAAGTTATTTGTCTATTAATATTGGTTGGGCGCAGGAAAAATGGCTTCAGACCGTTCATGGATGTATCGTAGAATAGTTGATCATGTGGTGTCTGTGGAGTTTACGGTCGGAGTTGAGAATTTCATTCAGTTCGCATTGGGGAATCCAAATGCAGCAGTAGACAACAAAGGTGCCATCCAATGTCCTTGCATGATTTGTAAAAATTTGAAGTGGAATTCACCATGGGAGGTTCAATGCCATTTATACAGAAAAGGGTTTGTTGAAGGTTATATGAATTGGATATGTCATGGTGAGGAGCTTTGGCCACACGAGCCTAGTAATGTGGAAGGCACAAGTACGTACGTGGATATGGTTGTAGATGCTGCTGATCCGACATTCAGAGTACATGAGGATCCTGTAGTATACGTTGAAGACGTGCCGAACAAGGGAGCCAAAAGATTCTATCAGTTACTTAAGGATACTGATGAGCCATTGATGGATGGTTGTCAAAAACACACTCGGTTGTCAGTGGTGTCACAGTTGTCGAACTTGAAATCTGAATTTCATATAAGTGAGAATTGCTTTGATCGTCTCCTCCTTATCATCAAGAGCATGTTACCTCCAGATGAGAAGCTACCTCCAAATTTTTATCGTGCCAAGAAGATGGTCAATGATTTAGGACTTGGATATATGAAAATAGATGCATGTCCTAATCATTGTATGTTGTACGACAAAGAGGATGCATATAAGGTATCATGTTCAGTTTGCCATCATGATAGGTTTAAACCTAAAAGAGGGGCCAATTCTAGTGGAAAGGATATACCTTATGCGTCATTGAGATATTTCTCCCTTACCCCAGACTGCAGTGAATGTATATGTCTTCAAAGACAGCTCGACATATGAGGTGTCATGAAGAAAGAGTATGTCGGTACGAGGATATTATGAGTCATCCTGCAGATGGCGAAGCTTGGACTCATTTCAACCATGCTCATCCTATCTTCTCAAGGGAGTCGCGTATGTGAGGCTTGGTTTGTGCACTGACGGATTCAATCCATTTCAAGGTTCATTTGCTTCCTACTCCAGCTGGCTAGTGTTCGGGACACCACACAACCTTCCTTCGAGTATGTGCATGAAGCGAGAGAATTTGTTCCTGTCCTTATTAATTCCTGGTCCGAAAAGTCCTACAAAAAATATAGACATCTATCTTAGACCTTTGATTGATGAATTGAATTATTATGGACTGAGGGGGTCAATACTTATGATGCATCTAGAAAGCAAATTTCACCATGAGGGCAGCATTGATGTGGACTATAAGTGATTTTCCTGCATATGGAATGCTATCTGGTTGGAGCATACATGGGAGGCTAGCATGTCCTTACTGTATGGATAATACCAAATCATTTGTAGTTAAACATGGTGGGAAGTCCTGCTGGTTTGATTGCCATCGACAGTTTTTAGCAGCGGATCACCCTTTCAGAAGACAAAAAGATGCATTCCTAAAGAACAGAATGGAACGAATGAAGTTATATTCGAGAGGTTGTCCGGTCATCATATGGCAGCATGTGTAGAAAATTTGCCAGATATCACACAACAGATGGGCAGTACCCGACGCCTTCCAGGTTTTGGGAAGGAGCACAGCTGAGTGAAGAGAAGCATTTTCTAGGAGCTACCTTATTGGTCGACTATTCTTGTGCGGCACAATCTAGATGTGATGCATATAAAGAAAAATGTCTTTGATAATGTGTTCAACACCGTTATGGACATAAAAGGTAAAACGAAGGACAATGTGAATGCACGTTGGACTTGTCCATGCTTTGTAAACGTTCAGAGTTAGAACTTGTTGAAGTAAATGGGAAATCAATTAAACCAAAAGCAATTTATGTGCTTGGAGGAGGACAAGTAAAGGAAGTTTATCAGTGGCTGAACCAGTTGAGATTTCCTGACGGTTATGTGTCTAATATTGCTCGTTCTGTCAACGTCAGTGAGGGAAAAATATATGGAATGAAGAGTCATGATTGCCATGTGTTCATGCAAAGGTTGCTACCTATTACATTTCATGACATGTTTCCAAAGCCTCTATGGGGAGCATTGCCTGAGCTGAATCGATTTTTCACGATTCTGTGTGCATTATAACTTAGGCTTGAAGATGTGCAAACTATCAAACAGAATGTGGTCACCATCGTATGCAAGTTGGAGAAGATATTTCCGCCTGCATTCTTCGATTCGATGGAGCATTTACTCGTACATCTACCATATGAAGCTAAAGTCGGAGGGCCTGTACAATATAGATGGATGTATCCATTTGAGAGGTATATGCAACTATTAACTTATTTCTTCTTAGAATTGCACCTTATATATGATACGTTTCATATTTGTCTTATACATTGTTGATGTAGGTGTATGCATGACCTCAAAATGAAAGTCCGAAATAAAGCAAAAGTGGAGGGTTCTATTGCTGAGGCATACATTATGGAGGAAATCTCAAACTTTTGTTCGATGTACTTTGAAGCAGACATACAACTCGTCGTACTCAACCTCCACGTAATGATGATGGGGGGTAATCTGTGTGCTCAGATCGACTCTCCATATTTATTCATCCTGGATGTACCTTCAGACATTCTTCAACTCGCATGCTAGATGACAGAGAGTTATGCGCCGCAGAGATATATATTCTTTTGAATTGTGTTGAGCTAGAGTGTTATGTTGAGTGAGTGCTAAACTCACAATTTATTGTGTATATAACTTCTTTGCCTTATTCTAGCTATTGAAGGTGATCTTCCATTCATATTGCAGACAATTTGATTCAGAAATAATTCAAAGAAATCCACATCTCACTGATTATGTGGTTGAAAAAGAACGAGAGAAGTCATTGGCCTTATGACTAAGAAAACGCGTAAGTGTACATGCTCAAGAGTATTCATGATAAGTTATGTTCACTTTTTAACTAGTCTTCTCTATACGTAGGTTGAACAAGGTTTAATCACTGATGAAAGAGTTCGTCAGATATCCTATGGCCCATCGAAAATTGCACAGAACTATCCTGGATTTATTGTGAATGGGTATAGATTTCATACAAAAGACTATGGGCAGAGTAAATCTACTATGAACAGTGGCGTATGTGTTAAAGGAAGCACATACAATGGTATTGTAGAGGAGATCTTACAGTTGCAATATCTAGGACAAGACAATCATATGTTCTTGTTCAAGTGTCATTGGTTTGATCCGAATTCCATTCGAAATGACACAATGCATGGGATTGTCGAGCTTAAACATAAGTCAAAATTGAATACTTATGAGCCATTCATTTTAGCCACACAAGCCCAGCAGGTGTACTATATAAGCTATTCATCATCTACAAACAATGAACGAAATGATTGGTGGGTAGTTTACAGAGTTAAGTCAAGACTATTCCTTGATTATGAATTGGACATGATTGATCAGACGCCTAATGAGGTCAACGCAGAATTCTTACAAGAAGACTTGGTTGAAAATGTAGAGTTGACAGCTCATATTAGAGAAGACGAATCTGGAGCGCCAATTTCCTTGTCTAAAGGAAATGAGGTCGAAGAAGTCGATCCACATGAGATAAAGGGGAGTAATGGATGGCGAACTGATATTGAATGTGAAAGTTCTGATGAGGAAGAGGAATATACCAGTGATGAATGTGAAGATGATGATGAAGATGGGGCTGAATTAGATATATCGTCATCATCTGAGGAGGAAATGGATATCATTTAAAAATGGGTAGAATTTTTTCACATCTGTTTAGTATATTTAAAGTAGTCCACTTTCAATATAAGCATTGACTGATGAACATTAATTTTTTATGTTCCCTATGAAGATATGGTGCGTGGAGCACGATCGGGCTCTAGTGGTGGAGGAGCAGCCGTGGGAGGGGTTTGTTCCAAGCATCAGATATATATATTTTTCTATTGCCTTTTTCTTTGTGTATTATTTATACATATTATTAATGCCATTTAAATTGTTACAGCTTCTGGTTCTTTGTCTGTCCCTCCTCCTGTAGTAGCAGGGATGTGTATTTAAAGTTCTACTTTCATTGTGTATTGATTCTTATGCCATGAAATTCTTACAGGTTCGGGTGAGTTTACACCTCCTCATCCTAGAGTACCAGGTATGTATATTTCAATTTGCAAGTATTTGTGTAGTCATTATTTATATTCTTGTACATTGTATATTTGAAGTTGTATTTTTCTTTGTGCATTATTTATACAGATTATTTATGCCATTTAAATTGTTACAGCTGTTGGTCCTTCCTCTATCCCTCCTCGTATAGCAGTAGGTATGTATATTTAAAGTTGCACTTTCATTGTGCATTGATTCTTATGCCATAAAATTCTTATAGGTTCGGGTGAGTTTACACCTCCTCATTCTAGAGTACCAGGTATGTATATTTCAATTGCAAGTATTTGTGTAGTCATTATTTATATTCTTGTACATTGTATATTGAAGTTGTATTTTTCTTTGTGCATTATTTATACATATTATTTATGCCATTTAAATTTTTACAGCTGCTGGTCCTTCCTCTGTCCCTCCTCGTGTAGCAGCAGGTATGTATATTTAAAGTTGAACTTTCATTGTGCATTGATTCTTATGCCATAAAATTGTTACAAGTTTGGGTGAGTTTACACATTATCATCCTAGAGTACCAGGTATGTATATTTCAATTTGTAAGTATTTGTATAGTCATATTTTATACATATTATTTATGCCATATATTCTTGTTACAGTTGCTGGTCCTTCCTCTGTGTCTCCTCCTGTAGCAGCAGGTATGTATATTTAAAGTTGTACTTTCATTGTGCATTGATTCTTATGCCATTAAAATGTTATAGGCTCGGATCAGTCTACACCTTCTCCTCATACAGTAGTAGGTATGTATATTTAAATTTGTAAGTATTTGTATAGTCATTATTTATATTTTTGTTCATTACTTATGTCATTGTGCATTTTTGTCCAGGTCTGGTGCTAGAGGATGCTGTTAGTCTACAGACGGGGGAGGCAGCTTTTATGACAACACTCTGCGGGAGGTGTGGATAAATGGGTACGTAATAAACTTATATCTATCTTTTATTAAGGAGGTATATTTAGTTCATAAATTCATACTAACAAGTTACATAATTATAGTGATAAAATAGGGCCCGCCCAAGCATCTCAATTCATCATAAGAACAATTCAGGCACACTTTCCTGGGCCTATTCATAGATTCAATGATTTCCCGATGGAGGTCAAGGAGTCGTTGTATCAGATGTTCATGGTATATAATTTCTTATTATAATTTATTTGTTTTATTATCTACATTCAGTTAACTAACTCTTATCTGTACAGAGCAATCATCGATTCACGCGTCGTTCGGACGAGGCGCGGTCTCGATTAGTATGGACAACCACGACCCGATCAAATTTTAAGCATTTGTTGTATAATACGAGAAAAAATGCAGAGAAAGTTTGTCAGAGTGCAGACCCACTCTTTGGAGGGAGCGTGCACCGACATGGATGAGGAGAGACTACTGGGAAACTTTGTGCAACATATGGGCCGCAGAGAGATGGCAACAAACCTCTACAACAATGAAAGTGAATCGGGCGGCCAATCTAGAGGCCAACATGCATACAAGTGGGTCCGTCTCCTTTGCGACCCATCAGTCCAGATTGGTAAGTCATATGTCCATTTGTGATATATTTTATTCATAGAGGTACTCATTTATGTCATATTTTTCTGTGATATATGAAAGGAGCTAAAACGGCCTCCGACATTTCAGGAGGTGTTTGATAAGACACATAAGAAAAAGGGGACGGATCAGTACATTAGCGATAGAGCCCGAGAGGTTGCAGTAAGTATTTACAGTATATTCACTATTTATTTTTTCTCATTATAGATTAATATTACATTGTCAATTGTATTTTTTGTAGGAGTCATATACCCAACAGATGACAGAGAAGTACGCCGGGGAGGAGGAGGAGCCGCAGTTAGATCCTGAGGTATGGGTTGCAGCATCGGGTGCCCCAAAGAAAGGCCATGTGTATGGTTTTGGGCACAGTATGGACACGAGCAGGGTGTTATCTGGCACCTCGAGTTCAGCCTCACATACGAGTGCATTCACCACAGCTAGTCCTCCAGGTACTTCTCCCAGTGAGATGAGGGGCTTCATTCGAGATGAGATCTCTGGTTTGGAGTCTCGTTTGGCCCAGACGATGGAGTCTCATCTAGTCCACACGATACAAACGCATGTGTCTGACGCTGTCTAGGCCCAGCTCTCCCATGCTATCTCCCAGGCCCTCTCCCAGGTCAGCATTCCTCCTTAGGCAGCACCATCGACATCAGCACGAGCCCCTCATGTGAGTAAATTGATTTTATTTTAGCTTTTCTATTTTAACAGTCAGTTTTAGTTTTGTTTTGTTTTAAAAGGAAGAACTTAGCTTGGTTCGGGGGTCTAAAATTAGAAATACTAATCCAATCGGCTTCTGATTTGTTCCAGCACGGTCGGGGCGATGAGTGTGACTCGTGAAACTAACGGAGTTCAATTCCGACTCCCAGTTTGAGCTCGACGCTCAAATTCACATTAAGCAAGTTAGTTTAGTTTAAAAATGAAAAACTTAGGTTTGGGGTCCAAAATTAGAAATACTCATCCGATTGGCCTCTAATTTTTTCCAGCACGGCCAGGCAATGATTGTGACTTGTGGAAACTGACGGAGTTCAATTTGCACTCCCGGTTTGAGCTCGAAGCTCAATTGCATCTTAAGAAAGTTAGTTTAGTTTAAAAAGGAAGAACTTAGCTAGGTTTGGGGTCCAAAATTAGAAATACTAATCCGATCGGCCTCCGGTATGTTCCAGCATGGCCAGGGCGATGAGTGTCACTTGTGGAAACTAACGGAGTTCAATTCCGACTCCCGGTTTGAGCTCGACGCTCAAATTCACATTAAGCAAGTTAGTTTAGTTTTGTTTAGTTTAAAAAGGAAGAACTTAGCTAAGTTTGGGGGTCAACAAATAGAAATACTAATGTGATTGGCCTCCGATTTGTTCCAGCACGGTAGGGGCGATGAGTGTGACTTATGGAAACTAACAGAGTTCAATTCTGACTCCCGGTTTGAGCTCGACGTTCAAATTCACATTAAGCAAGTTAGTTTAGTTTAAAAATGAAAAACTTAGGTTTGGGGGTTCAAAATTAGAAATACTCAACCGATTGGCCTCCAGTTTTTTCCAACATGGCTAGGGCAATGATTGTGACTTGTGGAAACTGACGGAGTTCAATTTGCACTCCCAGTTTGAGCTCGACGCTCAATTTCATCTGAAGCAAGTTAGTTTAGTTTAAAAAGGAAGAACTTAGTTAGGCTTGGGGTCCAAAATTAGAAATACTAATCCGATTGGCCCCCGGTTTGTTCCAGCACAGCCAGGGCGATGAGTGTCACTTGTGGTAACTAACGAAGTTCAATTTCGACTACCGGTTTGAGCTCGACGCTCAAATTCACATTAAGCAAGTTAGTTTAGTTATGTTTTATTTAAAAAGAAAGAACTTAGCTAAGTTTAGGGGTCAAAAATTAGAAATACTCATCCGATTGGCCTCCGGTTTGCTCTAGCACGGTCGGGGCGATGAGTGTGACTTGTGGAAACTAACGGAGTTCAATTTCGACTCCCGGTTTGAGCTCGATGCTCAAATTCACATTAAGCAAGTTAGTTTAGTTTAAAAATAAAAAACTTAGGTTTATGGGTTCAAAATTAGAAATACTCATCCGATTGGCCTCCGGTTTTTTCCAGCACGACCAGGGCAATGATTGTGACTTGTGGAAACTGACGGAGTTCAATTTGCACTCCCGGTTTGAGCTCGACGCTCAATTGCATCTTAAGAAAGTTAGTTTAGTTTAAAAAGGAAGAACATAGCTAGGTTTGGGGTCCAAAATTAGAAATACTAATCCGATCGGCCTCCGGTTTGTTCCAACACGGCCAGGGCGAAGAGTGTCACTTGTGGAAACTAACGAAGTTCAATTTCGACTTCCGGTTTGAGCTCGACACTCAATTCACATTAAGCAAGTTTGTTTTGTTTAAAAAGGAAGAACTTACCTAAGTTAGGGGTCAAAAATTAGAAATACTCATCCGATTGGCCTCCGGTTTGTTCCAACACGGTCGGGGCGATGAGTGTGACTTGTGGAAACTAACGGAGTTCAATTCCGACTCCCGGTTTTAGCTCGACGCTCAAATTCATATTAAGCAAGTTAGTTTAGTTTAAAAATGAAAAGCTTAGGTTTGGGGTCCAAAATTAGAAATAATCATCCGATTAGCCTCCAGTTTTTTCCAGCACGGCCAGGGCAATGATTGTGACTTGTGGAAACTAACGGAGTTCAATTTGCACTCCCGGTTTGAGCTCGACGCTCAATTGCATCTTAAGCAAGTTAGTTTAGTTTAAAAAGGAAGAACCTAGCTAGGTTTGAGGTCCAAAATTAGAAATACTAATCCGATCGGCCTCCGATTTGTTCCAGCACGGCCAGGGCGATGAGTGTCACTTGTGAAAACTAACAGAGTTCAATTCTGACTCCCGGTTTGAGCTCGACGCTCAAATTCACATTAAGCAAATTAGTTTAGTTTAGTTTAGTTTAGTTTAAAAAGGAAGAACTTACCTAAGTTTGGGGGTCAAAAATTAGAAATACTCATCCGATTGGCCTCTGGTTTGTTCTAGCACGATCGGGGTGATGAGTGTGACTTGTGAAAACTAACGGAGTTCAATTCCGACTCCCGGTTTGAGCTCGACGCTCAAATTCACATTAAGCAAGTTAGTTTAGTTTAAAAATGAAAAACTTAGGTTGGGGGGGTCCAAAATTAGAAATACTAATCCGATTGGCCTCTGGTTTGTTCCAGCACGGTCTAGGCGATACTTGTGACTTGTGGAAACTGACGGAGTTCAATTCAGACTCCCAGTTTGAGCTCGACGCTCAAATTCATCTTAAGTGTGACCAAAATATTGACCGAAAGTGAGTGAATAAAAATCTATAAATTTAAATAATTTATTGCTTATAATAGTAATTAATTTTAACTTATTATTGTTATATATGTATTGTAGGTTCCTTCATCGGGTGGCGTGGGAGGAGGCGAGCACGAGGATGAGCACGAGGACGAGGATTCATAATTTTCATTTCATTATTATTATTGTTGTGGACATTTTTATTGTTGTTGTGGACATTTTATTATTGTGGTGTTGTGGACATTTTTATTATTGTTGTGGACATTTTATTATTGTTGTGTTGTGGACATTTTTATTATTGTCGTGGATATTTTATTATTGTTATCTTGTGGACATTTTATTATTGTTGTGTTGTGGACATTTTTATTATTATTGTCTTGTGGACATTTAATTATTGTTGTGGACATTGTTGTATTTACACAGGTTATTTTGCTAAAAATGTAAATATATTTTAAAAAAAAATTAATTAAAAATATAGAGACCGATTAGTGACCGAAATAATTCGGTCACTGTTCGGTCCCTAAAGCAGCGACTGGTTTGTGACTGGGTCAAGTCGGTCTCTATCACTAATAGTGACTAATGGGATTCAGTCCCTAATTCGATCACTAAATTAGTGACTGACATAGTGACAGAAATTTTCGGTCACTAATCGGTGACTATTTAGTGACCGAATTAGTGACTGAGTTTTTCAGTCGCTGATAACGACTTTCAGCGACGGAAGGATTTCAGTCACTAATCGATCACTAAATAGTCACCAATTAGTGACCGAAATGTTTCGGTCACAGATTTGTGACCAGAAATTCTTCACCAACAATTTCGGTCTCTATTCGGTCACTATTCGGTCTCTGAGCTTTTTAGTGACCGAATAGAGAACGAAAATGTCGGTCTCTAAATGGGCTTTTTCTTGTAGTGAACCACAGTGCCGCCACATAATGAACATCAGTTGCATGCCCTGACTTCCAAATTCACACAAATCACCATTCCACCTACGTAGAGGTAATGTTGCACTGGAAATTCTACCTCACTCATTGGTCCTACTTGCTTTTAGAATGATATTTCTCAGACATTTGTTGTTAAGATTTAGAGATATTGTTGCCATCATCTTCTCTTCCTTCTTTTGGAGCATTATTACATTTATGACTGTTGTATGTGCATATTTCACAAATGGTTTAGATACATATGCACCCTAATATACAAATTCCATAATTCATACATACTAAAAAGTCCTCCTGAGGTATCACACCATATCATTCTAATTATGAAAAAGAAGATGCTTATAATATTCATTTGGGAAAGAATCTAATAAGACCAGGGTTGCATCTAACTTAGGGACACTACCAGTCTCATTGTCTATTTATTCATATTCATCAAAACATTGCGAGCCTAAAATAGTCGACAACAAAAGAACTTTATTTTGGTTATACCATTTTACCCTAAGATTTTATCATTTTACCTTCACAAAGTGCATGAATAATCCTAATAACCACGCCTCCATTACCCTGGACATGCCAACCTTTTTAATTTGGATTCTGTTTTTAGGGTGTGGATTTTATATTGAATGTTGGTTTAGGATTTTGAATCTTTTATTTATTTTATTATTGGTAGATGATTGGAATAAGAACATGCAGGATCTTAGTGTTTTTGAACTTTTATGGAGGAACTAAGGAACCTCTCCTCTTCTGATCGCATTATCCTGTTTCTTTATAAACTAATGGTATAATCCATCAATCCATCTTTACTTGGGATAAAGTGTAACGTTGCGCGTTTTCTGGATCCTCGTGGATCCAGGTTTAGCGGTTTGGTGGCCAGTGTGTGGCCCATTAGTGTGTGTTTCAGGTGTTCGCGCGTTGTGATGCTTGGTGGGCCGTCAGATTGGGCCCAAAGCGCTCACAGGTTTTCTGCCTGTGAACGCGACAGGGGTAAGTGTCGCATTGTGAACGCGACAGACCTGAGGGTCGTGTTCACGTTGCCGCTGGTTGGCAGTCTTCGTCTGCATGGCTGCCACGTGTCGCTCGCCGGGCGGTCAGCTGACGTTGGGCTTGGGAAGGCGACAGTCGCCTGCGTCGCGTTCAGTAGCGACGTCTGACTGCGTCGCGTTCCCAACCGCTGTGTTGTTTTTAAGAACCCCAGCCGAACAGAGCAGGGAAGCTCTGCACGGCCAGGGGGGGAGCTGCTGCGGGATTTCTGGGTGATTCGAGCTTCTGGAGGTGTTTTTGACGCGCTGTCGCCGCGAGGACGTCGCGTGGAGCGGGGGAGATGCCGTACCGCGCATGGTCTTCGCGTTCTTCGCGAAGGTAGGGTGTTCTACCTTGATTTGTGTTGTGGATTGTAGGTTGATTTGTTTTTGCTTTGAAAACACTATATACCATGCTAGGGTATCCATTAAAGCATGAAAAATGTGAATTAAGCATGGTTTGAATGGTCGGAATGGTAATCCGTGGAGTGTCTCCTGGATTTGGGTTTTCGCCTGCGAAGGCGACGGCCCAGGGTGTCGCGACGTCGCCTGCGAAGGCGACGGCCCAGGGTGTCGCGACCACGTCGCGACAGCCCGACCCGTCGCAATAAGGTTTCTGTTGCGACATATTGTTGGGTCGCGATCTGATGGCGGCCCAGGTTCTTATCGCGGTCTGTCGTAGTGTCGCGTTAAGGTTATCGCGACCTGACGGGATGTCGCGTTGAGGTTTCTGATCGCGGTCCTTCTGGGTGTCGCTACCTGGTAGCGACAGTTCGACCTATTGCGACAAGATTTCTGGTAGCGCCATGTCGTGGTGTCGCGATCTGATGGCGGCCCTAGCCTCTGTCGCGATCGCAGCCGAGAAGGTTATTTTGTATGCTTTTGGTAATTTGAATATCTGGTTGGTGATATTTGTTGTGCATGGCAATGACAAGTGGAGCCAGTGCACTTATTACGCTCATGGAGTGTATTGCTCACGAGGTGGGCATGTTTTATATGGTTAATGTGTTATGCACGTAATCGGCTTTGTATTTGCGTAGTATGTGTGGTGCGTTGGCACCCGTAGCGCCCTTGGAGCGTGCTGTCCATGTGTTAGACATATTGTTTACATGATATGAGTATATGCATGGCATGTACTTTATTGTGACTCAATGTTTAAGGTTTTGTTGTAATAACTGGGCAGTGAGGTTCCTGTGTGAGCCTAGCCATGACTTTGTGGTGTGTGGGCAGTGAAGGTCATGTGAGGACCTAGCCCTGGTCTATTGATATCCTTTAAAGAATATTATACTGATTTATGTGTTAAGTGGTGTGTGTGTAGCCACGGAGGTCATGAGGTGACCGATGATAGGCAAGTTTGTGTTCATAAATGTGTTGGTGTAGGATAGCTTTGGGGTCACATAGTGACCGATGTTAAGCTAATCCTAACACATATATATTGTGAATTATAAGTAAAGGCTATATATGTAAGTATCGTGGTTTGTGCTAGCCGAGTGTGGTGGTCCGGCGCCTATTCCGGAATGCCTCTCTAGTCGGGTACCCCAGGTTCTTTGTGAGCCAGGCACGTGTGTTTGTTGTGCTCGGGGTTTGTCCCGGTACAGTGTGGTACCGTTGAGGTCTGTGTCGTCTTCCTGGACACCCTCACTCTTGTGTTTGAGTTGTACGTCCGGCTGAGGGAAAGACGGCAGTGGGACAGCGACTTCCCAGAGTTTGTTCTTTTGTCACTTGTATGCGCTCGTAGTTGGGGGTACGGACACCAGTAGTCGACACTGGTCCCCAGCTAGTCCTGTTTTCCAGTGCCTCACTTTAGGGTGCTCCGGCCAAATACTCTAGAGGTGCCAGGCATGGACCTGCAGCTGTGTGTCTGCAGGTGTGGTGTTGGTTGGTCTCCACAGTTGTTTGGCTTTACCTTGTGGAGCGGCAGTTGGACCTTTCGTCCGTGACTGCGAGGCTGAGAGGTTGTTCTTGTGTTGTGTTGTCCAGGTTGGATACTGGCCTGATCAGTCAGTAGTCCGTTCCCGTGTGGTGGCATCGTTCTTTCCGACTCGTGCTCTGCCATTGGCCGTGGCTTGACTCATGCTTTGCCATTGGCTGTGGCTTGACTCGTGCTTTGCCTGCTCTGGTTGTGGCTTGTGTGACTTTCCGGTTGAGGTTTCACCTGTAATGTTGTGCCTAAGTGAGGGCACAATATAGTTGAGGTTCAGTGTGGTGTTTACCACCTACTTGTACCCTTCGTACGGGTGTTTGTGTTGTGGTACCTCAGAGTAGCAGGTACCTGTACCCTTCGTGGGTTACTTTGCAGTTTTGTGGTGGTACATTGTGTACCAACCTTTTCGGGTACTTGCGTGTTGTGGAGGTCTTGTGGTTTGACCAGCCGCTTGTTGTATCCTATCCGTTTTAAGTAGATCTTTGTTTATAGTTTATTGTAAATTAGTTTATGGTTGTCAATCATGATACCTTTGTGGGTAATTTGCCGATGAGGCTTGTGGCCTAGGCATATTGTGGTTTAGTAGAGCTGTGCTCCGTGGAGGCCGTGTGAGACCTTCCGCTTGTTGAGTTTTACCCTTCTTAGGTATGGTTCCGATTATGGTTTTAGTGTGTGATGGGCTAACTAGCTGTAGCCAATCCTACCACTTATGTGTGGCTCTTGACGTAGTGTGGTTTGGAGTATAAAGGACCAGTTTTTTGTTAGCAGTCATGTTACTCAAATGATTGAGGTTCGCCTGTGAAGCTTGTAGCTTGGGCAGTGATTTGCCTGTGTGGCTTATAGCTTAGGCAACCAGTTGTTGTAGTAATGTGCCGGTGAGACTGTGGTTAGGCACGTTAGTGGTTGGGCTGACTAATGATATTATATGAGTCCTGTAGTCCCACTTTCCTTCTGAGGACTTTGTGGTTATTGTCAAGATTATGTTTAGTTGTTATTTATTGTTATGTTGTGAGCATGAAATGGTTTGGCTTGCTAGTGAGACCCTCTGGGGTTGAGGTCTCTTCTGTTTAGTTATCTCTTTCTGGTTCGTGTGTTGTTTTGGGTAGCCCCTGCTGAGCTAGTGACTCGTTGAGGCTCACTCCCCTACAGTTCTTTTCAGGGCTTGCCATATGTTTGGTTTACAGCGGTGTTGTGACAGACTTGTACCACCAGCAGTTGTGTTGTAGTAGTAGTGTTGTGTGAGCTTGTGCTCCGTCGGGGTATGCCCCAGGTAGTTGTACTTTTTAATTGGACATGTATTAATGTAATGGGACAGTTGTACAAATTTGTGAACAGATATAAGCATATGTACTTTCTTGTGTCTTATATTGTTGTGGTTTGTCTTTTATACTCTTCCTGAACACGTGTGTGAGATATCCCTTGCGAGACTTCGGTCCGTTCGCGGGAGGCGGATCTGGATATGGAGCCTTATCGGGCATAAATATCCAGGGCCGTCACATAAAGGCTCGGGCCAATGCATGTCATGTTCTGGAAACCATGATTTTAATGCCTTAGTGCCTGCACATAATAGAGGACAAGTTGGGATGTGCATCAAATTCTTAGAAGAGGATCAAGCAAACAATAATTTTTTCCTATCTTATAGTTGTATTTTGCATTTTGGCACTAAGCAATCTTTGTTCCCTTCACTTTTAACTTCAGACGCATCTTTCTCTGTTGGATTAAGTTTCAGGCAATTGAGGATGGTCATTGCACACGACTGTTTTGTGAATTAATATCAATGCTTGCCTTACATTTGATCTGTATGGTAATCTATCAAAATTTATATGGCAAATTCTTTTCGCATGACATGAAGAATCTAGAACTTAGCTTGTCTATTTATTCTTCTGCAGTCATTTTGACTGGCTTTAGCACTGATTCTGGATGTGTTTCTCTTTGCATTGATGTCACTATATAAGACAAGGTGAGAGTTTTGTTTATAAATAAGGTTTTTTTTTTTTTTGCTAAGGGCCTGAAATCAGCCAATTTATTATTAATGATAATGAAAAAAGTGGCAAAAGCCAGTATAATCTAAATGGCACATGTCATAAAAACCATACCAAAATAACTAGATATCCATAGACAGTCTATCCCAAGAATAGGTACGATGAAGAGCAGTCCGAAGATGAAGTTCCGGATGCCGGTGGCAACGCTCAACATCATCAACTTCAATTTCTTTGCCAGAAGTCTCAGAATCAAATTTAAATCTAGGCACGGAGATGTTTTCAGCTTTAGCACGTTCTACTACCTTCTGCCAAGCCAGCATGTCATCGTGATCGTGTTGAGCTGTAGTGTTTGAATTGATGGATAAATAGTAGGAGAGGTAGCTTTCTGATGTAAAGGGCTGGGAGAGCGCTGCCACGGTGAGGGCAAACATATTCTAACACCTCCTTTACGGGATGGACGAGATATAGATTTCCTACGACCAGAAGATGAGCAGTCTGAGGGAGACGGAGATTGTCTGATGGAAGGTGCGGCTGGGGTCAAAGATAAATCGTCCTTGCCGGTAGCGCCAGACACACCTGGCTCACTTATGCTTTTGTTAACCCCTCTGTAGAGCATCCATATATGAAACAATTCTCGAATTTTATGAAGGAGCATGATCACCTACTTGTTTATCCGTTTGGTGACCTTTTAAACCAGCAAACCCTGACTAGCAGAGCCAACCTGCACCTCTTTTGTTGTTTGGGTAATATCACCGAACAAATGTTGAGCATATCGCTTGTTTTGGAGGCCATTCTATTATTAGAATCCTCATCTTCCATATCTTTGGTGTTGTGGTTGCTAGGAAGCGTAGTTTCTATAATATTAGAATCCTTTGGTGGTAGCGGAATTTCCGCGTCCAGTGGTGAAACCTCCCATAATCCACATGACTATGACTGTAAGAGGCCATGGCGAGACATTGAATGTTTCAGGTTGAGACATAATATACCTCGAGGATTTACATATTTTGTTACTTTTTCTTGAGAATACTATATCTGGATGTATGTATTATAACCCCAAAATATTGTGTTGCAGCACCACATGATAGTTGTCATTTACTATTTTCGGTCATCTGGGCAGGCCTTAGTTTAGGCATTTTCTAGTTTGTCGAAAGAGGCGGCGATGGCGTGGCGGCGGCGAGGCAGCAATGACGACGGGGCTCCTTCCCACGGTACGACCTCGGCAGCATTGTCCAAGGCCGCCGCGGCGGCAGCTACACACACACACACACACACACACACACACGAGAGAGAGAGAGAGAGAGAGAGAGAGAGAGAGAGAGAGAGAGAGAGAGAGAGGAGAGAGAGAGAGAGAGAGAGAGAGAGATGAGGAGAGAGAGAGAGAGAGAGGAGAGAGAGAGAAGGAGAGAGCTCCAAGTTAATGTTGTGCTGCCAAGCTCCTCCATGTTGCTATTCCTACAGCTGCTCCACTCAGTAATGAAGAATCATTCACATGTTAGTGGGCCTCCATCGACTCAAATTGACATGGTGTCTACAACACCCCATGCTAACATTTCTGTCTGTATGGAGCACAGCAGTTCTGCTGTGATTAAGGTGCCCTTACTACTCCCGTCCAGTAGCTATTTGTTGGTGGTCCCTCGGTTGTGGCAAAGACTGTGGATACGTCAGATTGCACAGTCCTGCCTTCTCCTCCTACTACTGCACATCAGGTGCTTGATGGTTTGCCCAAACAGTTCAGAATGACACTGTATGTGCAACAACCCCTGTCTCTGCTCTCTCAGTGAGCCAAGCAGATCTGAAATTCTTGAGGTGCCACCGCCCACTACTATCACTGCAGTCCTACATGATGACCGGGTCAGCCTGTCCAGTTTCTGAAAGGTCCTTCTGCTGAAGCCACACCGTCTTCCCGTGATGTCAAGGGCACTGCACCACTTGGCACTCCATCTGGGATGGCCGCCTCGCTGTCTTCTGGAGATGCATCCTCGTCAGCCCCTCGCATGTCCTTTGCCAATGCACTGCGCAAAAAGACCAAAAGAGGTGAGATCCGCATGATCACAACCAAACCTCAGCCCCCGTGTTTCCCACCATTTGCTGCACACACCGCAGCATCCCCCCAACCGAGCATGGAGGCAAGCGCCGTTGGCCATGTTATCTACCTCCCTGTGCAATATAAGGTCAAAAACTATTTAGGAGAGGAGGTGAAGGACTATGACCTGGTAGCTGCACATAGGGATTGGGTTGGCCCATTTGTCCCTCCAGCACCGCCACAACCAGAGCCCCGAATCAGAACTCGTAGTACTTCATTTCGACGCGTAAATTTTGATAAGGAACTACAAGATTGATCTTTTGTTTTTCTTGGGCTGATGTGTTATCTACTATTGACCCCTCTGTGTAGGGTGTCTTCAGCTTGAGCCCCCGTTGCTTATGTACTTTTCTTTTCATGCTCCCTAATATATAAAATCTATCTAGCTGATTACGACATCGGAGGTCCACTCCTTTGTCGTATCGGCCTAGATATTATCTTTGTTATTAAAAAAAAAAAGGAGAGCTCCAAGGGAAGGAGAAAGAGAGCTAGCCAAGGGGAAGAAAAAGATCGGGAAGAGGAGAGAGGACGAAGGCTTGCTGAGGGGGGAGGGGGGGGGGGGGAAGAAAAAAGGCAAGAGGGGGGGCTCCCCCATTATCAAAATTGACCAAACGATCTTTTTTGACTCCCCACGCAGAATGGCTAGAAGCATCCTATGGGAGAGGTGACAGGCCCACCCACTCCCTTCCTCAGGGGCGGGTGTCACACTATAGTTCTCCAAAGTTTATTGCTCTATATGTAATGTATACTCAATTTTTAGTATAACAGCTAGCAATCTTAGAAAGTTTCTTCAACATCATGATGAGAAAGTCTAAAAATAACTTCCATACCTTAAAATTTTCTGCACTTGTGTACTGAGAAAGAACAACGATCATATTGAATGCGACTGTAATTTTTAGCACTAACTCCAGTATATATAGAAAAAACATTAATGCTAGATATATGTAGTTCATGAAATATTCCATATGGTGTCTCCTTGTAGGGTATCTGCAAATATATATATGAAGGCCATGAGCGAATGCCATTATATCATCTAATGAGAAATGATTAATGTCCATTGTAACGACCCCGTCACCGGACTCACTGGAATCCGTCTGTCGACGCCGCCGCCCACGGGTCCGGAGACGGGAAGGTCTAACGAATTAGTCTAACAAGATATGTAAATGAAGTAAGTAATGAAAAACAAGCACTAAAATGTACTAACAAGTGAAGAAAAAACGTCCACCACAAGTACACGTCTAGTACAGTCCCAAATAGTAAGTACGAGTGCAGAAATAAAACGGAATAACAAATCCCTTAGGGGCATACCCGAGGGTGAAGTACCAACTAGCGAACAAGAACACTACTCAAGAAAGGCGTCGTCTACTACGGCCCAGTCTCCTCAGCCCGCCACAGAGTGTGCTGCTGTGAAGTCTCACCTAAAAAGGAGGGAATGAGCTTCACGAAGAAGCCAGTAGGGACTACCAATCTCCCACTAGTTCTAACAACAGAATAAATCTATATGTATAACTGAAATTAATCAAGTAAATCTATTTACCAACAGAGTAAGTGCGGAAGTGGAAAGTAACTACACTGCCATTGGTCTAAACCAAGTCGGGACCGAAAACTCGTGCAAACCACGACACTGGGATGAATTCCAAGGCTGCAAACACAGACAGAGGACAACTGTCTGGACAAAGACACTAGCATGGAGGGCAACTACCACTAGTCAATCGGTCAGGTGCGCCACGCGCCTTACCCTCGACCACCAGTCCATGTCTAGCACCTCCCGTCGGAGTGAGATGCGGAACTACAAGTAACAACCAGAACTGCCGTAGTTTGGCCAGACTATGGTCCCACGCCTGACCCTCTAAATGGTACCGGAACCAAGTAGAGTGAGGTAGTGAGAAGGACTAGCTGATCTGCACCGGAAGAAATGCCTCAACCACCTCGATGTCCCAGACTCAACTAAGAGAGCTCTACAAACGACTCTACGCCGTTGTCCCCACCGTTTTCCCCTCTTGCTACCAAAGTCTGTAAACTCGAGCTCACCCGCCATCCGGAGAACTCCCTCAACATACGCACGGGGACCGGGGGTCCATGTATGGTAACAACCTCTCAACGGACAAGCCCACAAGTGCCTAGCACCGAGTGAAGGACTAGTGTAGGACCGTACTAGGAAACAACACAAGTGCCAAGAAACAGAGTCGCAGCAGAACAAAAACTCCAAACAGGTCGCCAGCCACTCTCTGTCTGAGAAGGCGACAGGGATACTATCTCTTTCTCATAGAAGGCGACAAAGGGCTATCGCCACTTGAAGGCAACACCCAGTCTGTCGCGACCTGTGTTAGAAGGTGACAGGCAACCTGTCGCGAACTTGGTCATGACAAGGGCATTGTCGCGACCACAAACAGAGGTCCAGGTGACCATCTTGAACCTCCCACAACCCACGGAGAAAACCAAGTATGAAGGCGACGACCACCCTGTCGCTACTAGAACGCGACAGGGTGTAGCGTCGCGTTCATACCAGAAGGTAACGGGTCGGGCTGTCGCGATCTGGGTCGCGAACTAGACCTTGTCGCGAGCACAGACAGACCCACCCGAGAGCCTTAAAACTAGGCACAAATCACAAATCCGGTGTGTACAAGGGGAAGGGAGCATGTAGGACAATGTAAACACATTCCATAACCACAAACCACCCTCATTCACACCCATGCATGTCAAGGATATGCATCTGCACTCCATAAACCTCACATCCAAGCATGAAACCCTCAACACCCAAACCCCAATTCAAGCACAATGGAAAGCACCAATCACACATGCACGACCTAGCATGGATTCTAAAGGCTTGGAGAAGGGGAATGGAGGCCCTAGCATGGTAGAACTAGGGGGAAGTCAAGGTTTCGCTACCTCAAAATGAAGAGCCAACCCGTTTGGGTCTTCTCGTATGCGTGGCCATCCTCCTCGCTCCAAGCTCCACAAAGACACCGTCCACAAGCCACGACCGTCCGACACGCCGGAGAAGGGTCACCACCATGAAGAGGAAGTCACGCCGAGGAAGAACGCCAAGCCGAGAAGAAGAACCATCAAAAACTCTCACCAAAGCCCTCAAACACTCCCCACGGAGGAGGCACACGCAGAGGGGTCGGAGGAAGGAAGAAAGAGGGAAAGGAAGGGGGAGATCTGATGGCCTGCACTGCAAGACCTGGCTTCCCGGCTTTCTGTCTGGTGTCTTGGATGACTGGCCACTAACGCGTCTGGGTTGGGAGACACGTTAGTGTCGCGTCGTGGGTATCCAAGCGATAGTCATCCTTGTCGCGACGAGCTTGTGCGTCGCATTCTTGTCGCGTCATGCTTCTCCGTCGCGTCTTCATGTCGTGCCTGGTCAATGGGTCGTGACAGTTTTCGTCGTTTTGGTCATCTGAAGCCTGTCAGGGTAGCAGGCGTGTCAGTACAACTTGTCGTGTTGTCGCAGTGTCCCTGGGGGACGCGTTCTTGTCGCGGTGCGTTGACCCGTCACATTAGGGTCCTTAACGCGACACGTCGCCTCGTCGCGACTTGGGTGCCAAAGGCTTAAGGCCTTGGCCGGCGACCCCTTCTCCCTTTTCCTCCTTCCCCTCTCTTCTTCTCCCCCTCTGGCGGTGCTCTGCCTCCCTCTCTCCCTTTGTGCATTTCAGGCGAGGAGGAGGGTCGTGCTCGTGTCCTTGGCGTTGTCGAGCTTGCGTGGAGAGAGGAGGAGGTGGCCAATCCGACATGAAGGGCCCTATTGGGTTCGTTTCTTCATTTAAAGTAGGGATTGCTTGTGCTCTTCTCGATCTGGGTGGATTGAGAGATCCTCGTGCTTTCTAGCTAGTATTTACTGCTTCTCTATGCTCCCCTCCTTCGTGTGGAGTGTTTGTGGTGTGTGGGTGGCCCCGGGATGGAGCATCCCGTGGGTCTGCCTCTCTGCTGGTGTCGCGACCGCATTGCACGTCGTGACACCAGAAGAGGTGTTTGTCCGGTCTGTCGCGACATGTTTTCCTGTCATGACATGGTTTTCTGTCACGACGCTCTGCCTCGTCACGATAGGTTGTTGTCGCATTGCCCTTCCCCGTCGCGATGGTATCGCAACGCCTAGGGGGGATGCGACTACCTGTGTTGCCTCGGGTGTTTCCGTGGCCATGGTTAGCGTGTTAGCGTGTGCCCCAGGGCAGGTTTTCCCTTCGAACCTTCAGGTGGGGAATGCGGCAGGTTGCCTCACTGCGTTCTGTTACTGAAGGTGACACCTTTGTGGCCGTGTCCTGGCGGCGGTGCTAGGAGGCTCGCGTCTATCTAATAATCGATTGTTTGGTGGTTAATCGATTATTAGCAGAGCGATGTTTTCCATACTGACTGGTAGTGTTTCTGAGGTTCTGGCTTGTTCGTATGTGCCTTGGTTGGCTGACGGCCCTCTCGAGGGGTTGTGCAAGCCTTGTGCTTGCTGGGCTTGTCGTGTGGGTTACAAGCAGTGGTTTGACGTGGTTCTTGTTGTGCTTCCCGCCTATTCGCCCGATGCTTGCACTTGAGGGCTTGTCCCGTTCAGAGGTTGTCTCCGTTGCCTGGGACCCCATCCTCGGAGCCTTTGAGGGAGCGTTTGGGGCTACGAGCATGCTCGAGTTGGCAGCCGAGTTGGCGGACTCTGGAGCTGAGGGGAAAACGAGGTTTGGATAGCGGCGCTGAGTCGTTTGTAGAGCTCTCTTGTCTGAGGCGGGACGCCCAGGGTCATTGAGGCAGTTCTCTTCCTGGCGCGGCCTAGACAGTCCTTTGTCTCACTGCCTCTCTCTGCATTGGTTCTGCAGCCACGTAGTGGTGCTAGGCGTGGGGCCACAGCTTGGCGAGGCTGCGGTGTTTGCGTGTGTGTTGGGTGTTCTGTGGCAGCTCTATCTCGCTCTTCGGGGAGTTTAGAGGCGAGAGCTAGACTGGCGAGCAGAGGGAGTGGCTGGTGTGTCCTCTCTTAGCTGCCAATGGCGGTGGCTTGGTTGCTATTGTTGTGACGGCGTTTCCTCATGATGTTTCCAAGTGTTATCCGTTGCCCTAGCTTGCACGGTGGTTATAGCTAGTCGTGGTAGTTCCGTAGGCATCGTTGGTTTGGCCTTATTAGCCCGTGCTTCTGGTGGTGGTTTTCACTTCGGTGTCCTCTCAGTTCCATAGTCCCGTTCTTGGGTGCCAGTCCGTGGGGGCACTGGCATGTGTGGCTTCCTGACCTCGTGGCGTGTCTGGGTCCGGGGTGGTTCTGCTTGTGGGCCCTAGACCTTGTGGAGGTCTGAGGTGGCCATGCTTGTGGTGCGACATCGTTCTCACTTGGTTGTTGCGTGGTCTCGACAGGTGTGTCGAGGGTTTCTTCCGCTTGGTGCCCGACTCTGTTGTTTTTGCGGGAGTCGTGTTTGTGTCACGACCTTGGTTAGCGGTCATGGCGTGCATTATGTTCCGCTGCTTAGTAGTACCCTGCTGTAGGTGTTCCTCGCTTTACAACTTTCTAGTATAGTTTTTCCTATTTTCAGAGTTCCTATTTGCTCTGGCCGGTGAGGGACTAGCAATACCTACTGGGCCTTGTTCACGAGGCTCACCCCCTACTTCCTTCAGCTATGGGCTCGTCGTCGCGGGAGCTCAGTGTCGGACGGGTTTGCGGAGGCGG
>CM024763.1:59258559-59641569 GCA_014218235.1 Colocasia esculenta | reverse complement strand
GGTGGGTGAAGTGACGTGTGCGAAGTTACGGAATCTGATTTGGATTCCCGATTGGGTTGGGCGTTGAATGATAGATCTAAAAAAACCTGAGACTAAAGGTCAAAACACACACCCTGGGGGTATCAAATCCCAAATAGGGATCTGATCGGTGTGTCGTTCGCATCCGACACGACCGGGATGGTGTAAAGGTCGTCTTCGAACTGACGGAATCCGATTTGGATCCCGGATTGGTTGGCGGTGTGAAATCGGATCTAAAAAAACCTGAGTCTAAAGGGTCAAAACACACAACCCGGGGGTCCAAAATCCCAAATAGGGATCTGATCTCGTGTCGTTTGATCCGACACGACCGTGTGGGTGAAATTGACTTTTTCGAACTGAACGGAAATCCATTTGAATTCCCGGATTGGGTTGGGCGTTAAAATGACGGATCTAAAAAAAATATGAGTCTAAAGGGTCAAACGACACACCCGGGGGTCCAAAATCCCAAATAGGGTCTGATCGGCGTGCCGTCGCCTCCGACACGACCGGGTGGTTGAAAGTGACGTGTGCGAATTGACGGAATCCAATTTGGATTCCCGATTGGTTGGGCGTTGAAATGACGGATCTATAAAAAACTAGTCTAAAGGTCCAAACCACAACCCGGGGGTCCAAAATCCCATAGGGATCTGATCGGCGTGCCGTTCTCTCCGACACGACCGGGTGTTGGTGAAATTGATTTGTGCGAACTGACGGAATCCAATTTAGATTCCCTGATTGGGTTGGGCGTTGAAATGACGGATCAAAAAAAAACATGAGTCTAAAGGGTCAAAACACAAACCCGGGGGTCGAAAATCCAAAATAGGGATCTGATCGGCCTGCCGTTCGCTCCGACACGACCAGGTGGGTGAAAGTGACGTGTGCGAACTGACGGCATCCGATTTGGATTCTCGGATTGGGTTGGACGTTGAAATGACAAATCTAAAAAAATCGTGAGTCTAAAGGGTCAAAACACACAACCCGGGGGTGCAAAATCCCAAATAGGGATCTGATCGGCGTGCCATTCGCTCCGACACGACCGGGTGGGTGAAAGTGACGTGTGCGAACTGACGGAATCGGATTTGGATTCCCGGATTGTCTTGGGCGTTGAAATGACGGATCTGAAAAAAACCTGAGTCTAAAGGGTCAAAACACACAACCCGGGGTCCAAAATCCCAAATAGGGATCTGATCGGCGTGCCGTTCGCTCCGACACGACCGGGTGGGTTCAATTGACGTGTGCGAACTGACAGAATCTAATTTGCATTCCCGGATTGGGTTGGGCATTGAAATGACGGATCTAAAAAAAACCTGAGTCTAAAGGGTCAAAACACACAACCCGGGTGTCCAAAATCCCAAATAGGGATCTAATCAGCGTGTCGTTCGCTCCGACACGACCGGGTGGGTGAAATTGACGTGTGCGAACTGACGGAATCCAATTTCGATTCCCGGATTGGGTTGGGCGTTGAAATGACGAATCTAAAATAAACCTGAGTCTAAAGGGTCAAAACACACAACCCGGGGGTCCAAAATCCCAAATAGGGACCTGATCGGCGTGCCGTTCGCTCCCACACGACCGGGTGGGTTCAATTGACGTATGCGAACTGACAGAATCTAATTTGGATTCCCGGATTGGGTGGGGCGTTGAAATGACGGATCTGAAAAAAACCTGAGTCTAAAGGGTCAAAACACACAACCCGGGGGTCCAAAATCCCAAATAGGGATCTGATCGGCGTGCCGTTCGCTCCGACACGACCGGGTGGGTGAAAGTAATGTGTGCGAACTGACGGAATCCGATTTGGATTCCCGGATTGGGTTGGGTGTTGAAATGACGGATCTAAAAAAAACCTGAGTCTAAAGGGTCAAACACACAAACCGGGGTCCAAAATCACAAATAGGGATCTGATCAGCGTGCCGTTCGCTCCGACACGACCCGGTGGGAGAAAGTGACGTGTGCGAACTGACGAAATCCGATTTGGATCCCGGATTGGGTTGGGCGTTGAAATGACGGATCTAAAAAAAACCTGAGTCTAAAGGTTCAAAACAGACAACCTGGGGGTCCAAAATAACAAATAGGGATCTGATCGGCGTTCCGTTCGCTCCGACACGATCGGGTGGGTGAAATTGACGTGTGCGAACTGACGAAATCCAATTTGGATTCCCGGATTGGTTTGGGCGTTGAAATGACAGATCTAAAAAAAACCTGAGTCTAAAGGGTCAAAACACACAACCGGGGGTCCAAAATCCCAAATAGTGATCTGATCGGCGTGTCGTTCGCTCCGACACGACCGGGTGGTTTCAATTGACGTGTGCGAACTGACGGAATCAAATTTGGATTCCCGGATTGGGTTGAGCATTGAAATGACGGATCTAAAAAAACCTGAGTCTAAAGGGTCAAAACACACAACCCGGGGGTCCAAAATCCCAAATAGGGATCTGATCGGCGTGTCGTTGGCTCCGACACGACCGGGTGGGTGAAAGTGACGTGTGCGAACTGACGGAATCTGATTTGGATTCCAGGATTGGGTTGGGTGTTGAAATGACGGATCTAAAAAAAACCTGAGTCTAAAGGGTCAAAACACACAACCTGGGGGTCCAAAATCACAAATAGGGATCTGATCGGCGTGCCGTTCGCTCCGACACGACCCGGTGGGTGAAAGTGACGTGTGCGAACTGACGGAATCTGATTTGGATTCCCGGATTGGGTTGGGCGTTGAAATGACGGATCTAAAAAAAACCTGAGTCTAAATGGTCAAAACACACAACCTGGGGGTCCAAAATCCCAAATAGGGATCTGATCGGCGTGCCGTTCGCTCCGACACGATCGGGTGGGTGAAATTGACGTGTGCGAACTGACGAAATCCAATTTGGATTCCCGGATTGGTTTGGGCGTTGAAATGACAGATCAAAAAAAAAACCAGAGTCTAAAGGGTCAAAACACACAACCCGGGGTCCAAAATCCCAAATAGGGATCTGATCACCGTGCCGTTCTCTCCGACACGACCGGGTGGGTTCACTTGACGTGTACGAACTGACGGAATCTGATTTGGATTCCCGGATTGGGTTGGGCGTTGAAATGACCGATCTAAAAAAAACCTGAGTCTAAAAGGTCAAAACACACAACCCGGGGGTCCAAAATCTTAAATAAGGATCTGATCGGCGTGCCGTTCGCCCCGACACGACGGGCGGGTGAAATTGACGTGTGCGAACTAACAGAATCCGATTTGGATTCCCGGATTGCGTTGGGCGTTGAAATGACGGATCTAAAAAAACATGAGTTTAAAGGGTCAAAACACACAACCCGGGGGTCCAAAATCCCAAATAGGGATCTGATCGGCGTGTCGTTCGCTCCGACACGAACGGGTGGGTGAAATTGACGTGTGCGAACTGACGGAATCCGATTTGGATTCCCGGATTGGGTTGGGTGTTGAAATGACGGATCTAAAAAAAACCTGAGTCTAAAGGGTCAAAAACACACAACTGGGGGTCCAAAATCACAAATAGGGATCTGATCGGCGTGCCGTTCGCTCCAACACGACCCGGTGGGTGAAAGTGACGTGTGCGAACTGACGGAATCTGATTTGGATTCCCGGATTGGGTTGGGCGTTGAAATGACGGATCTAAAAAAAACCTGAGTCTAAAGGGTCAAAACACACAACCTGGGGGTCCAAAATCCCAAATAGGGATCTGATCGGCGTGCCGTTCGCTCAGACACGATCGGGTGGGTGAAATTGACGTGTGCGTGTGCGACTCACGAAATCCAATTTGGTTCCGGATTGGTTTGGGCGTTGAAATGACAGATCTAAAAAAAACCGAGTCTAAAGGGTCAAAACAAAAAACAACCGGGGGTCCAAAATCCCAAATAGGGAGCTGATCGGCGTGTCGTTCGCTCCGACACGACCGGGTGGGTTCAATTGAAGTGTGCGAACTGACGGAATCCAATTTGGATTCCCGGATTGGGTTGAGCGTTGAAATGACGGATCTAAAAAAAAACCTGAGTCTAAAGGGTCAAAACACACAACCCGGGGGTCCAAAATCCCAAATAGGGATCTGATCGGGCGTGCCGTTGGCTCCGACACGACGGGTGGGTGAAAGTGACGTGTGCGAACTGACGGAATCCGATTTGGATTCCCGGATTGGGTTGGGCGTTGAAATGACCGATCTAAAAAAAACCTGAGTCTAAAGGGTCAAAACACACAACCTGGGGGTCCAAATCCCAAATAGGGATCTGATCGGGTGCCGTTCGCTCCAACATGACCGGGTGGGTGAAATTGACGTGTGCGAACTGCGGAATCCAATTTGGATTGCCGGATTGGTTGGGCGTTGAAATGACGGATCTAAAAAAAAACCTGAGTCTAAAGGGTCAAAACACAAACCTGGGGGTCCAAAATCTCAAATATGGATCTGATCGGCGTGTCGTTCACTCCGACATGACCGAGGGTGTGAAAGTGACGTGTGCGAACTGACGGAATCCGATTTGGATTCCCAGATTGGGTTGGGCATTGAAAGACGGATCTAAAAAAAACCTGAGTCTAAAGGGTCAAAAAACACACACCCGGGGTCCAAAATCCCAAATAGGGATCTGATCGGCGTGCCGTTCGCTCCGACACGACCGGGTGGGTTCAATTGACGTGTGCGAACTGACAGAATTAATTTGCATTCCGGATTGGTTGGGCGTTGAAATGACGGATCTAAAAAAAACCTGAGTCTAAATAATCAAAACAAAAACCCGGGGGTCCAAAATCCGAAATAGGGGTCTGATCAGCGTGTCGTTCGCTCCGACACGACCGGGTGGGTGAAATTGACGTGTGCGAACTGACGGAATCCAATTTCGATTCCCGGATTGGGTTGCGTTGAAATGACAAATCTAAAATAAACCTGAGTCTAAAGGGTCAAAACACACAACCCGGGGGTCTAAAATACCAAATAGGGACCTGATCGGCGTGCCGTTCGCTTCGACACGACGGGTGGGTCAATTGACGTATGAGAACTGACAGAATCTATTTGGATTCCGGATTGGGTGGGGCGTTGAAATGATGGATCTGAAAAAAACCTAAGTCTAAAGGGTCAAAACACACAAACCGGGGGTCCAAAATCCCAAATAGGGATGTGATCGCGTGCCGTTCGCTCCGACACGACCGGTGTGGGTGAAAGTAATGTGTGCGAACTGACGGAATCCGATTTGGATTCCCGGATTGGGTTGGGTGTTGAAATGACGGATCTAAAAAAAACCTGAGTCTAAAGGGTCAAAACACACAACCTGGGGGTCCAAAATCACAAATAGGGATCTGATCGGCGTGCCGTTCGCTCCGACACGACCCGGTGGGAGAAAGTGACGTGTGCGAACTGACGGAATCCGATTTGATTCCCGGATTGGGTTGGGCGTTGAAATGACGGATAAAAAAAAACCTGAGTCTAAAGGGTCAAAACACACAACCTGGGGTCCAAAATCCAAATAGGGATCTGATCGGCGTGCCGTTCGCTCCGACACGACGGGGGGTAAAATGACGTGTGCGAACTAACGGAATCCGATTTGGATTCCAGATTGGGTTGGGCGTTGAAATGACGATCTAAAAAAAACCTGAGTCTAAAGGGGCAAAACACACAACCCGGGGGTCCAAAAACCAAATAAGGATACTGATCGGCGTGCCGTTCACTCCGACACGACGGGTGGTGGGTGAAGTGACGTGTGCGAACTAACGTAATCCGATTGGATTCCGGATTGGGTTGGGCATTGAAATGACGGATCTAAAAAAACTTGAGTCTAAAGGGTCAAAACACACAACCCGGGTCCAAAATCCCAAATAGGGATCTGATCGGCGTGTCGTTCGCTCCGACACTCCGGGTGGGTTCAATTGATGTGTGCGAACTGACAGAATCTAATTTGGATTCCCGGATTGGGTTGGACGTTGAAATGACGGATCTAAAAAAAACCTGAGTCTAAAGGGTCAAAACACACAACCCGAGGGTCCAAAATCCCAAATAGGGATCTGATCGGCGTGTCGTTCGCTCCGACACGACCGGGTGAGTGAAAGTGACGTGTGTGAAAACTGACGGAATCCGATTTGGATTCCCGGACTAGGTTGGGTGTTGAAAGACCGATCTAAAAAAAGCCTGAGTCTAAAGGGTGAAAACACACAAACGTGGGGTCCAAAATCCCAAATAGGGATCTGATCGGCGTGCCGTTCGCTCCAACAGGACGGGTGGGTGAAATTGACGTGTGTGAAATGACGGAATCCAATTTGGATTCCCGGATTGGGTTTGGGCGTTGAAATGACGGATCTAAAAAAAAACCTGAGTCTAAAGAGTCAAAACACACAACCTGGGGGTCCAAAATCCCAAATAAGGATCTGATCGGCGTGTCGTTCACTCCGACACGACCGAGTGGGTGAAAGTGACGTGTGCGAACTGACGGAATCCTATTTGGATTCCCGGATTGGGTTGGGCGTTGAAATGACGGATCTAAAAAACACCTGAGTCTAAAGGGTCGAAACACACAACCCGGGGGTCCAAAATCTCAAATAGGAATCTGATCGGCGTGCCGTTCTCTCCGACACGATCGGGTGGGTGTGAAATTGACGTGTGTGCGAACTGACGGAAACCAATTTGTATTCCAGGATTGGGTTGTGCGTTGAAATGACGGATCTAAAAAAAACCTGAGTCTAAAGGGTCAGAAACACAAACGAGGGGGTCCAAAATCCAAAATAGGGATCTGATCGGCGTGCCGTTCGCTCCGACACGACCGGGTGGGTTCAATTGACGTGTGTGAACTGACAGAATCTAATTGGATTCCTGGATTGGGTTGACGTTGAATTGACGGATCTAAAAAAAAACCTGAGTCTAAAGGGTCAAAACACACAACCCGGGGGTCCAAAATCCGAACACCGGGGGTTCGTTAAAAGTGACGTGTGTGGAACAGACGAAAATCCGAATTTGGATTCTCGATTGGTTGGGCGTTGAAATGACAGATCTAAAAAAAATGAGTCTAAAGGGTCAAAACACACAAACCGGGTCCAAAATCCCAAATAGGGATCTGATCGACGTGCCGTTCGTCCGACACGACCGGTTGGGTGAAGTGACGTGTGCGAATTGACGGAATCGGATTTGGATTCCCGAATTGGGTTGGGCGTTGAAATGACGATCTGAAAAAAACCTGAGTCTAAAGGGTCAAAACACCACCCCGGGGGTCCAAAATCCCAAATAGGATCTGATCGGCGTGCCGTCACGCTCGACACCGACCGGGTGGGTGAAGTGACGTGTGCGAGCTGACGTAATCCGATTTGATTCCGGATTGGGTTGGGCATTGAAATGACGGATCTAAAAAAACCTGAGTCTAAAGGGTCAAAACACACAACCCGTGTCCAAAATCCCAAATAGGGATCTGATCGCGTGCCGTTCGCTCCGACACGACCGGGGGTTTCAATTGATGTGTGCGAACTGACAGAATCTATTTGGATTCCCGGATTGGTTGGACGTTGAAATGACGGATCTAAAAAAACCTGAGTCTAAAGGTCAAAACACCAACCCGGGGGTCCAAAATCCCAAATAGGGATTTGATCGGCGTGCCATTCGCTCCGACACGACCGGTTGGTGAAAGTGACGTGTGCGAACTGACTATCCGATTTGGATTCCGGATTGGGTTGGGCTTTGAAATGACGGATCTAAAAAAACCTGAGTGTAAGGGTCAAAACACCAACCCGGGGGTCCAAAATCCCAATAGGGATCTGATCGGCGTGCGCCGTTCGCATCCGACACGACCGGTGAGTGAAGTGACGTGTGCGAACTCGGAATCCGATTTGGATTCCCGGATGGGTTTGGCGTTTGAAATGACGGTCTAAAAAAAAGCCTGAGTCTAAAGGTGAAACACACAACCTGGGGGTCCAAAATCCCAAATAGATCTGATCGGCGTGCCGTTCGCTCCAACAGACCGGGTGAGTGAAATTGACGTGTGTGAACTGACGGAATCGAATTTGGATCCCGGATTGGGTTGGCGTTGAAATGACGGATCTAAAAAAAAACTAAGTCTAAAGAGTCAAACACACAACTTGGGGGTCCAAAATCCCAAATAAGGATCTGATCGGCTGTCGTTCACTCCGACACGACCGGCGCGGGTGAAAGTGACGTGTTCGAACTGACGGAATCCTATTTGGATTCCCGGATTGGTTGGGCGTTGAAATGACGGATCTAAAAACAAAACCTGAGTCTAAGGGTCAAAACACACAACCCGGGGTCCAAAATCTCAAATAGGAATCTGATCGGCGTGCCGTTCTCTCCGACATGACCGGGTTGGGTGAAATTGACGTGTGCGAACTGACGGAATCCAATTGTATTCCAGATTGGGTTGTGCGTTGAAATGACGGATCTAAAAAAAACCTGAGTCTAAAGGTTCAGAACACACAACGAGGGGGTCCAAAATCCAACATAGGGATCTGATCGGCGTGCCGTTCGCTCCGACACGACCGGGTGGGTTCAATGACGTGTGCGAACTGACAGAATCTAATTTGGATTCCTGGATTGGGTTGAGCGTTGAATTGACGGATCTAAAAAAAACCTGAGTCTAAAGGGTCAAAACACAACCCGGGGGTCCAAAATCCGAAATAGGGATCTGATCGGCGTGTCGCTCGCTCCGACACGACCGGGTGGGTAAAGTGACGTGGGCGAAGTGACGGAATCGGATTTGGATCCCAGATTGGGTTTTGGCGTTGAAATGACGAATCTAAAAAATACCTGATTCTAAAGGGGCAAAACACACAACCCGGGGGTCCAAAATCCAAAATAAGGATCTGATCGGCGTGCCGTTCACTCCTCCGACACGACCGGGTGGGTGAAAGTGACGTGTGCGAACTGACGTAATCAGATTTGGATTCCCGGATTGGTTGGGCATTGAAATGACGGATCTAAAAAAAACCTGAGTCTAAAGGGTCAAAACACACAACCCGGGGGTCCAAAATCCCAAATAGGGATCTGATCGGCGTGCCGTTCGCTCCGACACGACTGGGTGGGTTCAATTGACGTGTGCGAACTGACGAATCCGATTTGGATTCCCGGATTGGGTTGGGCGTTGAAATGACGGATCTAAAAAAAAACTGAGTCTAAAGGTCAAAACACACAACCCGGGGGTCCAAAATCCCAAATAGGGATCTGATCGGCGTGCCGTTCGCTCCGACAGAACCGGGTGGGTGAAATAGACGTGTGCGAACTGACGGAATCCAATTTGGATTCCTGGATTGGGTTGGGCTTTGAAATGACGGATCTAAAAAAAACCTGAGTCTAAAGGGTCAAAGAACACAACCGGGGGTCCAAAACCAAAATAGGGATCTGATCGGCGTGCGTTTGCTCCGACACGACCGAGTAGGTGAAAGTGACGTGTGCGAACTGACGGAATCCAATTTGCATTCCAGGATTGGGTTGGGCGTTGAAATGACGGATCTAAAAAAAACCTGAGTCTAAAGGGTCAAAACACACAACCCGGGGGTCCAAAATCCCAAATAGGGATCTGATCGCGTGCCGTTCGCTCCGACACGACTGGGTGGGTTCAATTGACGTGTGCGAACTGACGGAATCCGATTTGGATTCCCGGATTGGGTTGGGCGTTGAAATGACGGATCTAAAAAAAACATGAGTCTAAAGGGTCAAAACACACAACCCGGGGGTCCAAAATCCCAAATAGGGATCTAATCGGCGTGCCGTTCGCTCCGACAGAACCGGGTGGGTGAGATAGACGTGTGCGAACTGACGGAATCCATTTGCATTCCCGGATTGGGTTGGGCTTTGAAATGACGGATCTAAAAAAAACCTGAGTCTATAGGGTCAAAGAACACAACCCGGGGGTCCAAAATCCCAAATAGGGATCTGATCGGCGTGCCGTTCGCTCCGACACGACCGAGTAGGTGAAAGTGACGTGTGCGAACTGACGGAATCCAATTTGCATTCCAGGATTGGGTTGGGCGTTGAAATGACGGATCTAAAAAAACCTGAGTCTAAAGGGTCAAAACACAACCCGGGGGTCCAAAATCCCAAATAGGGATCTGATCGGCATGCCGTTCGCTCCGACACGACCGAGTGGGTGAAAGTGACGTGTGCGAACTGACGGAATCCATTTGCATTCCAGGATTGGGTTGGGCGTTGAAATGACGGATCTAAAAAAAACCTGAGTCTAAAGGGTCAAAACACACAACCGGGGGTCCAAAATCCCAAATAGGATCTGATCGGCGTGTCGTTCGTCCGACACGACCGGGTGGGTGAAAGTGACGTGTGCGAACTGACGTAATCAGATTTGGATTCCCGGATTGGTTGGGCATTGAAATGACGGATCTAAAAAAAACCTGAGTCTAAAGGGTCAAAACACACAACCCGGGGTCCAAAATCCCAAATAGGGATCTGATCGGCGTGCCGTTCGCTCCGACACGACTGGGTGGGTTCAATTGACGTGTGCGAACTGACGAATCCGATTTGGATTCCCGGATTGGGTTGGGCGTTGAAATGACGGATCTAAAAAAAACATGAGTCTAAAGGTCAAAACACACAACCCGGGGGTCCAAAATCCCAAATAGGGATCTGATCGGCGTGCCGTTCGCTCCGACAGAACCGGGTGGGTGAAATAGACGTGTGCGAACTGACGGAATCCAATTTGGATTCCTGGATTGGGTTGGGCTTTGAAATGACGGATCTAAAAAAAACCTGAGTCTAAAGGGTCAAAGAACACAACCGGGGGTCCAAAATCCCAAATAGGGATCTGATCGGCGTGCCGTTTGCTCCGACACGACCGAGTAGGTGAAAGTGACGTGTGCGAACTGACGGAATCCAATTTGCATTCCAGGATTGGGTTGGGCGTTGAAATGACGGATCTAAAAAAACCTGAGTCTAAAGGGTCAAAACACACAACCCGGGGGTCCAAAATCCCAAATAGGGATCTGATCGGCGTGCCGTTCGCGCTCCGACACGACTGGGTGGGTTCAATTGACGTGTGCGAACTGACGGAATCCGATTTGGATTCCCGGATTGGGTTGGGCGTTGAAATGACGATCTAAAAAAAACATGAGTCTAAAGGGTCAAAACACACAACCCGGGGTCCAAAATCCCAAATAGGGATCTAATCGGCGTGCCGTTCGCTCCGACAGAACCGGGTGGGTGAGATAGACGTGTGCGAACTGACGGAATCCAATTTGCATTCCCGGATTGGGTTGGGCTTTGAAATGACGGATCTAAAAAAAACCTGAGTCTATAGGGTCAAAGAACACAACCCGGGGGTCCAAAATCCCAAATAGGGATCTGATCGGCGTGCCGTTCGCTCCGACACGACCGAGTAGGTGAAAGTGACGTGTGCGAACTGACGGAATCCAATTTGCATTCCAGGATTGGGTTGGGCGTTGAAATGACGGATCTAAAAAAAACCTGAGTCTAAAGGGTCAAAACACACAACCCGGGGGTCCAAAATCCCAAATAGGGATCTGATCGGCATGCCGTTCGCTCCGACACGACCGAGTCGGTGAAAGTGACGTGTGCGAACTGACGGAATCCATTTGCATTCCAGGATTGGGTTGGGCGTTGAAATGACGGATCTAAAAAAAACCTGAGTCTAAAGGGTCAAAACACACAACCCGGGGTCCAAAATCCCAAATAGGGATCTGATCGGCGTGTCGTTCGCTCCGACACGACCGGGGTGGGTGAAAGTGACGTGTGCGAACTGACGTAATCCGATTTGGATTCCCGATTGGGTTGGGCTTTGAAATGATGGATCTAAAAAAAACCCTGAGTTTAAAGGGTCAAAACACACAACCCGGGGGTCCAAATCCCAAATAGGGATATGATCTGCGTGCCGTTCGCTCCGACACGACCGAGTGGGAGAAAGTGACGTGTGCGAACTGACGGAATCCAATTTGTATTCCAGGATTGGGTTGGGCGTTGAAATGACGGATCTAAAAAAAACCTGAGTCTAAAGGGTCAAAACACACAACCCGGGGGTCCAAAATCCCCAATAGGGATCTGATCGGCGTGTCGTTCGCTCCGACACGACCGAATGGGTGAAATTGACTTGTGCGAACTGACGGAATAGGATTTGGATTCCCGAATTGGGTTGCGCGTTGAAATGACGGATCTGAAAAAAATCTGAGTCTAAAGGGTCAAAACACACAACCCGGGTGTCCAAAATCCCAAATAGGGATCTGATCGGCGTGCCGTTCGCTCCGACACTACCTGGTGGGTTCAACTGATGTGTGCGAACTGACAGAATCTAATTTGGATTCCCGGATTGGGTTGGACGTTGAAATGACTGATCTAAAAAAACCTGAGTCTAAAGGGTCAAAACACACAACCCGGGGGTCCAAAATTCCAAATAGGGATCTGATCGGCATGTCGTTCGCACCGACACGACCGGGTGGGTGAAAGTGACGTGTGCGAACTGACGGAATCCGATTTGGATTCCAGATTTGGTTGGGCGTTGAAATGACGAATCTAAAAAAAATCTGAGTCTAAAGGGAAAAACACACAACCCGGGGGTCCAAAATCCCAAATAAGGATCTGATCGGCGTGCCGTTCACTCCGACACGACCGGGTGGGTGAAAGTGACTTGTGCGAACTGACGTAATCCGATTTGGATTCCCGGATTGGGTTGGGCTTTGAAATGACGGATCTAAAAAAAACCTGAGTCTAAAGGGTCAAAACACACAACCCGGGGTCCAAAATCCCAAATAGGGATCTGATCGGCGTGCCGTTCGCTCCGACACGACCGAGTGGATGAAAGTGACATGTGCGAACTGATGGGATCCAATTTGCATTCCACGATTGGGTTGGGCGTTGAAATGACAGATCTAAAAAAAACAAGTGTCTAAAGGGTCAAAACACACAACCCAGGGGTCCAAAATCCCAAATAGGAATCTGATCGGCGTGTCGTTCGCTCCGACACGACCGGGTGCGTGAAATTGAAGTGTGCGAACTGATGGAATCCAATTTCGATTCCCGGATTGGGTGGGGCGTTGAAATGATGGATCTAAAATAAACCTGAGTCTAAAGGGTCAAAACACACAACCCGGGGGTCCAAAATCCCAAATAGGGATCTGATCGGCGTGCCGTTCGCTCCGAGACGACTGGGGGGTTCAATTGACATGTGCGAACTGACGGAATCCGATTTGGATTCCCGATTGGGTTGGGCGTTGAAATGACGGATCTAAAAAAAACCTGAGTCTAAAGGGTCAAAACACACAACCCGGGGGTCCAAAATCCCAAATAGGGATCTGATCGGCGTGCCGTTCGCTCCGACAGGACCGGGTGGGTAAAATAGACGTGTGCGAACTGACGAAATCCAATTTGGATTCCAGGATTGGGTTGGGGGTTGAAATGACAGATCTAAAAAAAACTTGAGTCTAAAGGGTCAAAACACACAAACCGGGAGTCCAAAATCCCAAATAGGGATCTGATCGACGTGCCGTTCGCTCCGACACGACCGGTGGGTGAAATTGACGTGTGCGAACTGACGGAATCGATTTGGATTCCCGAATTGGGTTGGGCATTGAAATGATGGATCTGAAAAAATCTGAGTCTAAAGGGTCAAAACACACAACCCGGGTGTCCAAAATCCCAAATAGAATCTGATCGGCGTGCCGTTCGCTCCGACACGACCGGGTGGTTCAATTGATGTGTGCGAACTGACAGAATCTAATTTGGATTCCCGGATTGGGTTGGACGTTGAAATGACGGATCTAAAAAAATCTGAGTCTAAAGGGTCAAAACACACAACCCGGGGTCCAAAATCCCAAATAGGGATCTGATCGGCATGTCGTTCGCACCGACACGATCGGGTGGGTGAAAGTGACGTGTGCGAACTGACGGAATCCGATTGGATTCTCGGATTGGGTTGGGCGTTGAAATGCCGAATCTAAAAAAAACCTGAGTCTAAAGGGGCAAAACACACAACCCGGGGGTCCAAAATCCCAAATAGGGATCTGATCGGCGTGCCGTTCGCTCCGACACGACCGGGTGGGTGAAATTGACGTTTGCGAACTGACGGAATCCGATTTGGATTCTCGGATTGGGTTTGGCGTTGAAATGATGGATCTAAAAAAAACCTGAGTGTAAAGGGTCAAACACACAAACCGGGGTCCAAAATCCTAAATAGGGATTTAATCGGCGTGCCACTCGCTCCGACACGACCGGGTGGGTGAAAGTGACGTGTGCGAACTGACGAAATCCGATTTGGATTCTCGGATTGGGTTGGGCGTTGAAATGACAGATCTAAAAAAAACTTGAGTCTAAAGGGTCAAACACACAAACCGGGAGTCCAAAATACCAAATAGGGATCTGATCGGTGTGCCGTTCGCTCCGACACGACCGGGTGGGTGAAAGTGACGTGTGCGAACTAACCGAATCCAATTTGGATTTCCGGATTGGGTTGGGCATTGAAATGACAGATCTAAAAAAACCTGAGTCTAAAGGGTCAAAACACACAACCCGAGGGTCCAAAATCCCAAATAGGGATCTGATCGGCGTGTCGTTCGCTCCGACACGACCGGGTGGGTGAAAGTGACGTGTGCGAACTGACGAAATCCGATTTGGATTCTCGGATTGGGTTTGGCGTTGAAATGATGGATCTAAAAAAACCTGAGTGTAAAGGGTCAAAACACACAACTCGGGGGTTCAAAATCCGAAATAGGGATCTGATCGGCGTGCCGCTCGCTCCGAGACGACCGGGTGGTAAAAGTGACTTGTGCGAACTGACGAAATCCGATTTGGATTCTCGGATTGGGTTGGGCGTTGAAATGACAGATCTAAAAAAAACTTGAGTCTAAAGGGTCAAAAAACACAAACCGGGAGTCCAAAATACCAAATAGGGATCTGACCGTGTGCCGTTCGCTCCGACACGACTGGGTGGGTGAAAGTGACGTGTGCAAACTGACCGAATCGAATTGGGATTCCCGGATTGGGTTGGGCGTTGAAATGACAGATCTAAAAAAAACCTGAGTCTAAAGGGTCAAAACACACAACCCGAGGGTCCAAAATCCCAAATAGGGATCTGATCGACGTGTCGTTCGCTCCGACACGACCGGGTGGGTGAAAGTGACGTGTGCGAACTGACGAAATCCGATTTGGATTCTCGGATTGGGTTTGGCGTTGAAATGACAGATCTAAAAAAACTTGTGTCTAAGGGTCAAAACACACAAACCGGGGTCCAAAATCCCAAATAGGGATCTGATCGGCGTGCCGTTCGCTCCGACACGACCGGGTGGGTGAAATTGACGTGTGCGAACTGACGGAATCCAATTTGGATTCCAGGATTGGGTTGGGCGTTGAAATGACGGATCTAAAAAAAACCTGAGTCTAAAGGTCAGAACACACAACCTGGGGGTCCAAAATCCCAAATACGGATCTGATCGGCGTGTCGTTCGCTCCGACACGACCGGATGGGTTCAATTGACGTATGCGAACTGACGGAATCTAATTTGTATTCCCGGATTGGGTTGAGCGTTGAAATGACGGATCTAAAAAAAACCTGAGTCTAAAGGGTCAAAACACACAACCCGGGGGTCCAAAATCCGAAATAGGGATCTGATCGGCGTGCCGTTCGCTCCGACACGACCGGGTGAGTGAAAGTGACGTGTGCGAACTGACGAAATCCGATTTGGATTCTCAGATTGGGTTGGGCGTTGAAATGACAGATCTAAAAAAACTTGAGTCTAAAGGGTCAAAACACACAAACCGGGAGTCCAAAATCCCAAATAGGGATCTGATCGGCGTGCCGTTCGCTCGGACACGACCGGGTGGGTTCAATTGACGTGTGCGAATTGACGGAATCTAATTTGGATTCTCGGATTGGGTTGAGTGTTGAAATGACGGATCTAAAAAGAACCTGAGTCTAAAGGGTCAAACACACAACCTGGAGGTCCAAAATCCGAAATAGGGACCTAATCGGCGTGCCGCTCGCTCCGACACGACCGGTGGGTGAAACTGACGTGTGCGAACTGACGAAATCCAATTTGGATTCCCGGATTGGGTTGGGCGTTGAAATGACAGATCTAAAAAAACATGAGTCTAAAGGGTCAAAACATACAACCCGGGGGTCCAAAATCCCAAATAGGGATCTGATCGGCGTGTCGTTCGCTCCGACACGACCGAGTGGGTGAAAGTGACGTGTGCGAATTGACGGAATCTAATTTGGATTCCCGGATTGGGTTCAGCGTTGAAATGACGGATCTAAAAAAAACTTGAGTCTAAAGGATCAAAACACACAACCCGGGGGTCCAAAATCTGAAATAGGTATCTGATCGGCGTGCCGCTCGCTCCGACACGACCGGGTGGGTGAAATTGACGTGTGCGAACTGACGGAATCCAATTTGGATTCCCGGATTGGGTTGGGCGTTGAAATGACAGATCTAAAAAAAACCTGAGTCTAAAGGGTCAAAACACACAACTCGGGGGTCCAAAATCCCAAATAGGGATCTGATCGGGGTGCCGTTCGCTCCGACACGACCGGGTGGGTGAAAGTGACGTGTGCGAACTGACGGAATCCGATTTGGATTCTCGGATTGGGTTGGGCATTGAAATGACGGATCTAAAAAAACCTAAGTCTAAAGGGTCAAAATACACAACCCGGGGGTCCAAAATCCCAAATAGGGATCAGATCGGCGTGCCGTTCGCTCCGACACGACCGGGTGGGTGAAAGTGACGTGTGCGAACTGACGAAATCCGATTTGGATTCTCAGATTGGGTTTAGTCGTTCAAATGACGGATCTAAAAAAAACCTGAGTCTAAAGGCTAAAAACACACAAACCGGGAGTCCAAAATCCCAAATAGGGATCTGATCGGCGTGCCGTTCGCTCCGACACGACCGGGAGGGTGAAAGTGACGTGTGCGAACTGACAGAATCCAATTTGGATTCCTGGATTGGGTTGGGTGTTGAAATGACGGATCTAAAAAAACCCTGAGTTTAAAGGGTCAAAACACACAACCTGGGGGTCCAAAATCCCAAATAGGGATGTGATTGGCGTGCCGTTCTCTCCGACACGACCGGGTGGGTGAAATTGACGTGTGCGAACTGACGGAATCCAATTTGGATTCCCGGATTGGGTTGGGCGTTGAAATGACGGATCTAAGAAAAACCTGAGTCTAATGGGTCAAAACACACAACCCGGCGGTCCAAATCCCAAATAGGAATTTGATCGGCGTGTCGTTCGCTCCGACACGACCGAGTGGGTGAAAGTGACGTGTGCGAACTGACGCAATCCGATTTGGATTCCCGGATTGGGTTGGGCATTGAAATGACGGATCTAAAAAAAACTTGAGTCTAAAGAGGTCAAAACACACAACCCGGGGGTCCAAAATCCCAATAGGAATCTGATCGGCGTGCCATTCGCTCCGACACGACCGGGTGCGTGAAATTGACGTGTGCGAACTGACGGAATCCAATTTGGATTCCCGGATTGGGTTCGGCGTTGAAATGACGGATCTAAAAAAACCTCAGTCTAAAGGGTCAAAACACACAACTCGGGGTCCATAATCCCAAATAGTGATGTGATCGGGGTGCCGTTCGCTCCGACACGACCGGGTGGGTGAAAGTGACGTGTGCGAACTGACGGAATCTGATTTGGATTCTCGGATTGGGTTGGGCATTGAAATGACGGATCTAAAAAAAACCTAAGTCTAAAGGGTCAAAACACACAACCCGGGGAACCAAAATCCCAATAGGGATCTGATCGGCGTGTCGTTCGCTCCGACACGACCGTGTGGGTTAAAGTGACGTGTGCGAACTGACGGAATCCAATTTGGATTCTCGGATTTGGTACGGCGTTGAAATTACGGATCTAAAAAAAACCTGAGTCTAAAGGGTCAAAACACACAACCTGGGGGTCCAAAAACCCAAATAGGTATCCGATCGAAGTGCCGTTCGCTCCGACATGACCGGTGGGTTACAGTGACATGTGCGAACTGAAGGAATCCAATTTGGATTCCCGGATTGGGTTGGGCGTTGAAATGACGGATCTAAAAAAACGTGATTCTAAAGGGTCAAAACACACAATCCAGGGGTCCAAAATCCCAATAAGGATCTTATCGGCGTGCCGTTCGCACCGGCATGACCGGGTGGGTGAAAGGGACGTGTGCGAACTGACGGAATCCGATTTGGATTCCCGGATTGGGTTGGGCGTTGAAATGACGGATCTAAAAAAAACCTGAGTCTAAAGGGTCAAAACACACAACCCGGGGGTCCAAAATCCCAAATAGGGATCTGATCGGCGTGTCGTTCGCTCCGACACGACCGGGTGGGTGAAAGTGACGTCTGCGAACTGACGGAATCCAATTTGGATTCCCGGATTGGGTTGGGCGTTGAAATGACGGATCTAAAAAAAACCTGAGTCTAAAGGGTCAAAACACACAACCCGGGGGTCCAAAATCCCAAATAGGGATCTGATCGGCGTGCCGTTCGCTCCGACATGACCGGGTGGGTGAAAGTGACGTGTGCGAACTGACGGAATCCGATTTGGATTCCCGGATTGGGTTGGGCGTTGAAATGACGGATCTAAAAAAAACCTGAGTCTAAAGGGTCAAAACACACAACCCGGGGGTCCAAAATCCCAAATAGGGATCTGATCAGCGTGTCGTTCACTCTGACACGACCGGGTGGGTGAAAGTGACGTCTGCGAACTGACGGAATCCAATTTCTATTCCCGGATTTGGTACGGCGTTGAAATGACGGATCTAAAAAAACCTGAGTCTAAAGGGTCAAAACACACAACCCGGGGTCCAAAATCCCAAATAGGGATCTGATCGGGTGCCGTTCGCTCCGACACGAACGGGTGGGTGAAATTGACGTGTGCGAACAGACGGAATCCAATTTGGATTCCAGGATTGGGTTGGGCGTTGAAATGACGGATCTAAAAAAACCTGACTCTGAAGGTTAGAACACACAACCAGGGGTCCAAAATCCCAAATAGGGATCTGATCGGCGTGCCGTTCGCTCCGACACGACCGGGTGGGTTCAATTGACGTGTGCGAACTGACGGAATCTAATTTGGATTCCCGGATTGGGTTGAGCGTTGAAATGACGGATCTAAAAAAAACCTGAGTCTAAAGGGACAAACACACAACACGGGGGTCCAAAATCCGAAATAGGCATCTGATCGGCGTGCCGCACGCTCCGACACGACCGGGTGGGTGAAAGTGACGTGTGCGAACTGACGAAATCCTATTTGGATTCCCGGATTGGGTTGGACGTTGAAATGCCAGATCTAAAAAAAATTTGAGTCTAAAGGGTCAAAACACACAAACCGGGGGTCCAAAATCCCAAATAGGGATCTGATCGGCGTGCGGTTCGCTCCGACACGACCGGGTGGGTGAAAGTGACGTGTGCGAACTGGCGGAATCCAATTTGGATTTCCGGATTGGGTTGGACGTTGAAATGACGGATCTAAAAAAAACCTGAGTCTAAAGGGTCAAAACACACAACCTGGGGGTCCAAATCGCAAGTAGGGATCTGATCGGCGTGCCGTTCGCTCCGACACGACCGGGTGGGTGAAATTGACTTGTGCGAACTGACGGAATCCAATTTGGATTCCCGGATTGGGTTTGGCGTTGAAATGACCGATCTAAAAAAAACCTGAGTCTAAAGGGTCAAAACACACAACCCCGGGGTCCAAAATCCGAAATAGGGATCTGATCGGCGTGTCGTTCACTCCGACAAGACCGGGTGGGTGAAAGTGACTTGTGCGAACTGACGCAATCCGATTTGGATTCCCAGATTGGGTTGGGCGTTGAAATGACGGATCTAAAAAAAACCTGAGTCTAAAGGGTCAAAACGCACAACCCGGGGTCCAAAATCACAAATAGGGATCTGATCGGCGTGTCGTTCGCTCCGACACGACCAGGTGGGTGAAATTGACGTGTGCGAACTGACGGAATTCAATTTCGATTCCCGGATTGGGTTGGGCGTTGAAATGACGAATCTAAAATAAACCTTAGTCTAAAGGGTCAAAACACACAACCCGGGGGTCCAAAATCACAAATAGGGATCTGATTGGCGTGCCGTTCGCTCCGACACGACCGGATGGGTGAAATTGACGTGTGCGAACTGACGGAATCCGATTTGGATTCCCGGATTGGGTTGGGCGTGGAAATGACGGATCTAAAAAAAATCTGAGTCTAAAGGGTCAAAACACACAACCCGGGGGTCCAAAATTCGAAATAGGGATCTGATCGGCATGTCGTCCGCTCCCACACGACCGAGTGGGTGAAAGTGACGTGTACGAACTGACGGAATCCGATTTGGATTCCCGGATTGGGTTGAGCGTTGAAATATTGACAGATCTAAAAAAAACCTGAGTCTAAAGAGGTCAAAACACACAACCCGGGGGTCCAAAATCCCAAATAGGAATCTGATCGGCGTGCCGTTCGCTCTGACACGACCGGGTGCGTGAAATTGACGTGTGCGAACTGACGGAATCCAATTTGGATTCCCGGATTGGGTTGGGCGTTGAAATGACGGATCTAAAAAAAACTTGAGTCTAAAGGGTCAAAACACACAACCCGTGGGTCCAAAATCCCAAATAGGGATCTGATCGGCGTGTCGTTCGCTCCGACACGACCGGGTGGGTGAAAGTGACGTCTGCGAACTGACGGAATCCAATTTGGATTCTCGGATTTGGTACGGCGTTGAAATTACTGATCTAAAAAAAACCTGAGTCTAAAGGGTCAAAACACACAACACGGGGGTCCAAAACCCAAAATAGGTATCCGATCTACGTGCCGTTCGCTCCGACACGACAGGGTGGGTTAAAGTGACATGTGCGAACTGAAGGAATCCAATTTGGATTCCCGGATTGGGTTGGGCGTTGAAATGTCGGATCTAAAAAAAACTTGAGTCTAAAGGGTCAAAACATACAACCCGGGGTCCAAAATCCGAAATAGGGATCTGATCGGCGTGTCGTTCGCTTCGACACGACCGGGTGGGTGAAATTGACGTGTGCGAACTGACGGAATCCAATTTGGATTCCCGGATTGGGTTTGGCGTTGAAATGACGGATCTAAAAAAAACACAAGAAACGACGGATCTAAAAATAGTTTCTAATTCAACTTGAGAAATAATCACATATTTTAAATTTAATTTTTGAAAATAATGTATGTTTATTAATTTATATTAATTTTTCTCATATTAATTTTTTCTTAATATAGGATCCACCTCCGGCACCTGACGATCACGAGGCGGGGACAGCAGACGATCCTATAGATTTGTCCTGATTTTTTGTATTTATTATTATGTATGATTTTACATTTGATATATTTTATGATTTTATGTTGATTGTGAATATTTATGAAATTTATGAATATTGTAGCAGGTTTGAAATCATTGTTATTTCTTTATTTAAAAAAAAAATTTACAGAACTTTCCGACGGATAGTATTCCGTCGGAACATAGATATTACTGACGGAATAACCCGTCGGTATTTCTGCCTAAAGTTCTGATGGATTGTTTTCTGATGGATTTGTTAGTCGGAATTTACCGACGGACATGCCGACGGAATGGTCCGTCAATCAATCCTGACCAAATTTCTGACACATCTTTCCGACAGTTGCCGTCGAAAACTTTTGACCCATTTTCCGACGGATATTTTCTGTCGGTATTTCCGACACATTTCCGACGGAATATTTTTCCGTCGGTAATTTCTGACCAGTTGTTTCCGACGGATCAGTTCCGACGACCGTTCGATGAAAGCTGTCCGAAGTCTCTGTTTCCGACGGATTGCCGTCGGATTTCTGACGGATTCTGTCCGTCGAAAATCCCGCAATTTCTTGTAGTGTATAAAGGCGCCCGGTTGTTAGAGATAGACAGCGATAGCCTAAGTGCATGCTGCTATAACCCAGAAACAAGCAACGTTCAGAGAGTTGAGCAAGTTTATGTGGGGCATAAGGGCGGAGATGTGGATAGCAAGCACAACCAAATGTGCGTAGGAGAGAAAAGTTAGGAGATGTGGCAAAAAGGCACTCAAATGGTGAACGGTGCCCAAGGATTGAGGTAGGGAGCCGGTTAATGAGATACGCAGTAGTAGAGACGGCCTCGTCCCAGAACCGATGTGGCATGGAGGCAGTACTGAGTAAGGCAAGTGCAGTCTCAACCAGATGACGGTGTTTTCGTTCTACAGTGCCATTTTGTTCTGGTGTGTGCGGGTAAGAAACATGATGTTGGATGCCGCATTGTTGAAGATGACGAGTTAAGGCTTGATATTCTCCACCCCAGTCAGATTGGAGAGCAAGTAAGCGACGGCCAAAGAACCGTTCAACACGACGTTGGAACTGAATAAAAATATCAAGAACATCTGATTTGCGTTTCAAGGGAAATAGCCATGTATATTTACTAAAATTATCCACGAAGATAACATAGTAGGAGAACCCACAATGAGAGATCATAGGAGCTGGACCCCACAAATCAGAATGAACGAGCTGCAGGGGATTAGAGGTAGCAGATGTGGATCTAACAAAAGGTAATTTATGGCTCTTAGATATCCTACAGGACTCACATATGGTCTTGATTGGACGATGGGTGACTGGTAACCCATATTTTGTTAATATTGTAGAAAGGATGCGAAAGTTTGGATGTTCTAGCCTAGCATGCCACACCGGTGCTGAAGTACGCTCCCCAAGTGTAGTGAGATGCGTTATCTTGGAGGGAGAGAGGCGATAGAGGCCGTCTTCAAGGTGTCCGCGTAGTAGAACCGTCCCTGTCATCCGATCCTTCACAAGACAAAAAGTTGGGTGAAACTCAAGAATAACATCATTGTCAGAGGTGAATTTGTGGACTGAGAGCAAATTTTTTGTGATGCCTGGAACATGAAGAACATTGCGGAGAGTAAGTGATCGAGTGGGAGAGGTAAGAATTGCAGAGCCAGAAGAGGAGATGGGCAGACCTTCGCCATTTCCGACATGAAGTTTCTCAAAACCTGTATAGCCTGTGGGATCCATGAGGGCAGTGAAGTCCGGTGTGACATGATGAGTGGCACCATTGTCTGGGTACCAAGTGGTGGAGTGAGCAACAGGTGGTGCCTTGTGTGCAACTGGAGGAGGGCCGTATGTCGCCGCATAAGCCACAGGAGCTGTTATGTGAGCAGTCTGTCCGTGATGAGTGGACAGTCCATTATAAGGGTGAGAGGACCATGGACGAACAGGCGGCGACTGATTAGCTTGCGGCATGGTGCGGCCGCCAGGGAACATCATGTTGAAGCGTTCGGCGCATTCAGGACCACGATGCCCAAACTGGAGACATATTTGACAACGTGGCTCACGCTGCCGACCACGGCCTCGGCCGCGGCCTCCACTGTTGTTGTCACGACGACCACCGCCACTATGTCTCACAGTGGCATGTTTGCTGTAGGTTGCTCAGGTTCATCAAGAAGAGAGCCTTGTTGAGCCATGATTGTCTCATGTGCAGTGAGATGAGCGAAGACATCTTCCAGAGTGAGTAACTCTAGGCGAGTTGTGATGCTGGAGATGAATGCCTCATAACTGGGACCAAGACCTGCAAGGACCACCATGACAAGGTCCTGATCGTCCACTGGTTGGCCAATCGCAGCAAGCTCATCGGCGATGTTCTTGACGGACTGCACATACTCTTGAACAGAGGACGTGCCACGTCGGACGGCATGGAGCTTGGTATGTAGTTGTAGGATTCTGGACTTGGAACGTGAGGCAAAGGCTCGAGCTAAAGCGTCCCAGACAGCTTTAGCAGTAGTGTGGCCAACCACTAAGGGAAGAAGAGGTTCAGTAAGGGAGGAGATCAACCATGAGAGAACCATTTGATCGGTTCTCTCCCAGACAACAAACTCTGGGTTGGGCTGCTGAACCTCCTTGCCGTCGTCGCTTGTGACAGTGATTGTCACTGCAGGTTGCGGTTTGGAGCCATCGACCATGGCCAAACAGCCATGACTTTTGAGAAGTGGAACGAATTGGGCCTTCCAAAGTAAGTAATTGTCGCGACACAATTTTAAGGGAAGGAAGGGGATGATGTTGGATGGAGTGGCTGGGAGGGATGGCTTGTCAGCCATGGAGGAAGATGCTGTTAAGCAGTGAAGCTCTGATACCATAAAGAGATGTGAAGAAACAGAGTACCATTTTTAGAGAGAGAAACTTGTAGAGAGAGAACTTGTAGAAGGATTCCTTGTTCCTTCACCGTATCGTTGTATTGGTTATATAGACAAAGAATACAAAGGGGCACTCCTTAAAGAGTGGGATGGTTCCAAGACATTTTTACAGGAAGTGGTTGAGAGTTGGAAGATGCTCTGTCAGTGAATGGCGGCCCTGCATGGCGGCAGTGCATGGCTAGCCAGGAGTTATGCTTACAATAAGCTCCATCCTTTTCAGATCCACGCCAAGGAATGCTAGGGTAATCTCCATAAGAGTGAGAGGTTCTTCGCGCGTACCTTTGAAAGGGATCTTAGATCTTTGGAATAGATGTACGAGTACGAAGAACGGAATCTGGTTCTCCAAGAGCATCAGGTCTCTCCGCAGGCGAGAGAAACCCCACCTCACGCCCGGCCAGTTGGGCAGTCTGCTTCGTTTGCTTAAAGATCCTCTTGACGAAGTACTCAATGATGAAGCAGCCATCGAGGACCAGCAACTTGACCAGCTCGTCCGGAGTCGCTGCAATCTCCTCTGCGTACTGCTTGCGAGCTTGGGGTTCCCACTTGCGGATCTCCTCGATGTAATTGCTGAGTTTATTGTCCTCATGGCGGCCGATGAGATCGTTTAGGTATCTTAGCTTGATCTGCTCCATGGGCTGTAAGCTCTTGTCGTCGCGGTGGAGGGGGTCGATCGAGACGAGCTTGGGTTCGTAGTCCTTGCCTTCCTGCTGCCTGAGGGAGGGATGCACCCTCCAGATGCAGGGAAGCTCTACTTCTTTCCCCCGAGCCTTCTCCGCCGCCTCCACCTTCTGTCTCTCCTCGTTCAGCTGGGCTTCCAAGGGATCCACCGCTATAGTTACCTCATGGGCGACCTCGATCGACGATCTCGTCCTCATGTTGTCCTTCTCCGGTGCCTGCCAGCGTTCCCTGCGGCGTCGTCACCTCCACGAAGGGGGTTCCGTCTAGGGTCTCCCCGTCCACCACGACACTGCCAACGTGCTGCGGCGTGAGGACTGTCTCCGCCGGTGGCTGCGTCATCACAAGTTGCACCTTCTTTAACTTCTGCGAAACGCTTTTCAAAGGATCAGGGATTTACGTCAGTGTCCGACGTGAATATATGTAAGTACCCGACCGGGCCGCTTTCATCTCGAACGCGAACCGGCGAGGGACCTTCCACTCCCCCTTCCACCACAGGACCCATGCTGTTGCGTCCACACGCGAAGGAGCCGTGCTTCTGTACAGTGCGCCATGCGGAGGGGCACAGCTCCTAATATATTTAATATTTTTTTTACACTTAAATAGTACATATAAATATTTTTATAATATATATAAATATCTATCTAATGCACATAAATATCACAATAGTACATACAAATAGTATAAGAATGTATATTTTTATATTATTTGTGTGTATTACATAGATATTTGTGTTCTCTACATAAATATTTATGTGCACTACATAAATATTTGTGTGCACTGTTTGAGGGTAAAAAAATAATAATACACATAAATATCTTTCTAGTGCACATAAAATATAAGAATACATATAAATAATAAAAGAATGAATACTATTAGTGTGCATTCTTATATTATTTATGTGTACTACATAGGTATTTGTGTGTACTAGAAGAATATTTATGTGTATTGTTTGAGGATAAAAAAAAAATTAAACAAAAAATATATTAAATATGATAAGATCCGTGTTCCTTCACATGACGTGCTGTGGAAGAGCATGACGTCTTCTTCGCACGTCCCTATACTCTCGACTAGCCCAAAACATAACATTTCTCTGTATATATAACTTGAACTGCACGCACACAGTAAAAGTTTAAGAGAAGACAGGAGAAGGAGAGAGACAGTTGCGTGCAGGAAAATGGACACTGGCCAACCCACCAGAGTCCTGTTGCTCTTTGATTTTCCTTCGATTAATGAGACGTTGCACGTACGTACCTCGATTTGACGTCCGCTAGCGCTAACCTCTCGTTGCAGCCGAGGTGGAGGAGGCCTGGCTTCCATGCTCCCAGATGCCAGGCTGAAACAACCACATCCACGGGGACACTTCTTCAGTATATCTCATTTTTCTCCGGCGTCTTGTGTGAGATCTCTGCTTGCGTAGCATCATCCTCGTCACCATATTCTCTATCCCAAGAGGCCTCCATATCTCCTTTATGCACCTGGGCATTGGACGCCGCCGGGGAGACCACATCGGCGGCTGATCCGCGACACCCATGTTCAAGGTGACATGGTCGTCCTGGAGCGGCTCTGTCAATCGTTCCCACATCCATGACGCTAGTGGGTCGCTCATGATCACACGGACACTGGCAGCGGCCACACTACTGCTATTGCTCCTGCTACTACAACTACCTACTATTACTGCGTACTCTTCGATGTGCTTTCTGTTGCTCACTGAAGTGAAGTCTATATATATAGAGGGTTGCTACTTGGTATGGTCTTGCCTCCTATATGGCTTACACTGGGCAGTGGGTAGAAACATGTCTGGGATGTATGCTGTCAATAAATAATAAAAAGTGTGGGTGTTCAAGTAATTAAAATGAGAAATATTTGTTACATATTATTATGTGAATTGATATTCAATTATATTGATGTGATGAATAATTAATTACAAAATTAAATGTTCGGACACAGCCTTTTATCAAGGTGTGCATCAAATATATTTCTCTATCGGGAAAAACAGTTCCAGACTTCCACCTACCTACTCACCCCCATCTCACTCGGGCTCTCTAGGGAAAGTTGGGTGGCTGAAGGCACGGCATGGCAAGGCATCTCTTGTGCACCGACAGTAGTTTGTGAGTAGGACCCGTAACAGGATTCTGGATTGTCCTGATCGGAACAACAGGTATTAATAAAAGGTTCCTACATGTGACGTGAAATTTTTATCACCTGAACCACCGAAGTATATAAACTGCGTGGGTGTTGCGACTCTCTGCCCCCAATTATTTTATTTTAATGATAATTTTGTATCCCTAAAGATAAGGTATATATATACATTTTGATTGTTTTCTTAAGTTGACTCATTGACTGCATGTATATATCAGGGAAACAAGATGTGCGAAGACCAACATAATGTAGCTTGGGACCAAATTCCTACCTACCTAGCTCCTGATCAGAAACATGAGATTCATACGCCAGCTGTCGTACGTGTCGGCATATATAGGAACCAAGGGTGCAGGTACTCCAAGCCACAGTGATCTTCGTATCATTCTGGGGCTTTGAAGATGTCTGTCCAGGACCTTGGTGTTGAAGAGATCCATACCAGTGCCTTTGAAACGGCCCCTGGAATCTCTGCACTCCCTCCTCTTCGAGCGAGACGACGCCAGATCATGAGGTAGATGAAAATTTAATTAATGGAGGGATGTCCGATCACAATTCGCAAGGAAAGGTTGGAAGTTGGAAGGCCCAACAGGGAGGCAAGACCCTTGCACCAAGCTGCCTCTTGGGAGCGAGGGAGAACAGCTTTATTAAGACTGCAGATAAGCTATAAATAATTTTTTTTTTTTTAAATGAAAGATAGGTGGACGTTCTCGAAAAATAAAATTATTGTTCCAAATATTGCCGTGATAGGGAGCGTCGTGCATATTACCAGGGCGGCTCCAATGACTAATTGGCACCCGGCTGGGACCATGTGCCCAACTAGGCTGCATGAGAGGAAATGTTCTGGGACCAGGGATGACGAGCTCTTTGATTCGTTTGGAGTCCAAGTTTCTTATGTTTCAACCTCCACAGCGTGTTTAGGAATTCCTCTTGATTTCCACTCTTAAATATTGTTGAGTTTTCATAAGAGAATTCCTCTCTCTCTCTCTCTCTCTCTCTCTCTCTCTATATATATATATATATATATATATATATATATAATGCATTCATGAAAAAGTTAATTAGCGGATTATGTATAACTTACTGTGGTGGCTATTTCTAGCCACCATCGTGCACTGGGCACATCATGGCCCGGCCCAGTCCGGCAGGCAGACGTGGCCCCATCGCAAGGCGCCACGGCGTTTCGAGGGCGGCTTCAAAGATCTGTGTCCGGTTCCTGCATTCAGGTACCAGCGGGACCCAGTAGCCGCCTCCGGACACCGCTCAGCCTGTTCGGACAAAGGCCTTTCCTTCCGAGCAGGGTCTACTCGGTTTGCTCCGAAAACCCCTTCTGCACGGACAACACTTCCTTGCATCAGACATCTGATAGCAAGCCAGGCCTACGGGCGCCATGTGCCGAGCAGCAGGTTTGACTACCGAACAACAGGTCTGCCTCACCGAACAGGCTACCTGCTCGGTACCTTCCTCCCAGGACGAAGCGGAGCAGCCCTTCATCATTTTATGACAGTTACAACGGCTACGCCACGCGCGTCCCACGATCAAGTGGTGCGTTAACTACCCAGCTCCTCAACGGACGCCTCAACGCGTAACCCCCCGGGGAGGACGCTAACAGGCGCGCCCTTTGCGGCACTGATCAGGGATGTTCCGTCCCTCTCCCTCAGCGCCCCAGCCTATAAAAGGCACTGGTAAGCCTCTAGACAACGGTACGTGATCTAAGACACCCTTGCTCACACACGCCCTTGTGTTCCACACACGAGAACTCTCTTCCTCTCAAGTCTCATACTGACTTAGGCATCGGAGGGTTCCCCCCGGTTCTTCAACCGGATCCCCCCTTGATTCCATTCTAGTTTTGCAGGCTTCTGTCCGCACCGGAGACCGTCTTCTTCCCTCTCAAGTGTAGCCCAGCAGGTTTCGGCCCAAACAAGAAAAAGCGTCCACACTTTTGGCGCCGTCTGTGGAAAGGACAACAGTCATGGCTCGCGGACGATCCTCGTACCAGAATGTAGGGAGTCGTATGACAAGGTCCCTCCAGTCGCTGGCGGACTCCCGTCAACGTGCTCCCCCCGTCGACGTCGTTGTAGCTCCTGCTGCCTCGACCGGGGCGTCCCAGCGCCCGCCGCCGTCGTGCCTGCAACTGCCCTGGAGATGGCAGAACTCCGGGGACAGATGCACCAGCTGACGGGCATTTACTTGGGCCTCCAGGCCTAACTTGCCGGGCAGCCTGCCCCGGCAGCCTCCGCTCCACAGGAGCGCCAAGCAGAATCATCTCACCGGCGATCACGAGCGCCTCCTGCCCCGACGGGGTCGATTCAGGAGCAGCACGCTGATTCACCGCGGAGGTCGCGCCGCGCTCCGTCTGGTGAGCGAGCCCCGGAGCGCCGTGGCCATTCGCCCCGTTGTTCTGCGGCGATCTCGCGCCTGCCACACTCGGTCGTGGCAGCCAACTCCCACAAGTCTGGCCGTGCGGATTCGGCCCACTCCGAACAGGAGTTGGCCAGGCGATTGTGCCGCGTCGTCGACCTGGAACATCGTGTGGACGTGATGGTCCACCGTGTTGAGGGGAAGGCTCCGGCCGAAGAGGACTTGAACTTCCGCTCCCCATTCATTGCGGAGATCCTGGAGGCTCGGGTCTCTCCCAAACTCCCTCTTCCTACCATCGCGCCGTACGACGGTACTTCTGATCAAGCGGATCACATCCATGGGTTTGAGTCGCATATGGTGTTCCATAGAGCATCTGATGCGGACAAATGCCGGGCCTTTCCGGTCACCTTGAAGGAAACTGCTCGGGCTTGGTTCGAAACCCTACCCGCAGGGTCCATCTCATCCTTCCACCAGCTGAAGAAGTCCTTTCGGGACAACTTCTTGGGTCGAAGATCACAGCCGCGCACTGCGGCCTCCCTTCTTGCTGTTCGGAAAAAGAAGGGGGAAGCGCTCTGGGACTACGTCAAGAGGTTCCAGACTGAGGCGCTTCGCATCCCACGCCTCGACGTCCCGCTAGCCACCAGTGCCTTGATTCAGGGCACTCGCGATGGTTTCTTGCAGAGGACGCTGGGAGTACAACAGCCTTCCACTCTTGCTGAGCTCCTCTCCACTGCACAACGCCACGCGGCGTGTGAAGAAAGTCTAGCTGCTGGCCGGGAGGAGCACAGAGAGTCAACGGACAAGAAGAGACCTTCCGACAACGGTTCCGACCGCGATCGGAAGAAAGGGCAGCGCAATGGCGACTCACCGCGCCGACCACGCCCCTTCACCGACTACACACCGCTGACGGTGGCACCCGAACAGATCCTGGCAGAGATCAGGGATGAACTATTTATTCGGTGGCCACCAAGGATGCGCTCCGATCCTCGGCGGCGCAACCAGGAGAAGTACTGTCGCTTCCACCGCGACCACGGCCACGACACCTCCGAATGCCGCCAGCTTAAAGACAAAATCGAATCCCTCATTAAGCACGGCTACCTCAGACGGTTCTTGCGCCGGAACGAAGACCGCCCCAGACGCCGAGAGCGGACTCCCGAGCAGCCGATCAACAACGAGCCCAATGGGCAGGAGATCAACGTGATCGCTGGAGGGTTCGGCGCAGGCGGAGAGAGCACTCAGAGCCGACGAGACTACGCAAGGCGAGTGCATGTCGTGGACAGACCGCCGATACCTCGACCGGCTCCTTATCCCCCTAGTCCCGCGCACGCACAGTCTGAGGGGGCCATAACCATCTCAGACGAAGATCTTGTAGGGGTTACCACCCCGCACACTGATGCGTTGGTCGTTTCGGCAACCATCAATCATTGTAATGTGCGCAAGATTTTGGTAGATAATGGAAGTGCCCCCTATGTGTTGGCTTACGACTGTTATCTTCTTATGGGCCTGAAAACCGATCAGCTCACCCCTGTTCGGCTTCTCGGGGGTGTCGGTTCAGCCTATGGGCAGAGTTCGCCTCCCGATCACCCTTGGGACGACTCCGAAGTGTGTGACCAAGGTGGTGGATTTCTTGGTCATCAGGAACATGCCTGGCTACAATGCAATTCTTGGTAGAGGTTTGATCGGGCGAATCAAGGCGGTGCCTTCGTCTCTCCATCAGAAAATGAAGTTCCCCACCCCGTGTGGGGTCGGCGAGGTGCTCGGATGCCAGCGTGAGTCTCGACGGTGTTATGTCCTTTCTCTAAGGGACAAGAAGCCACTTGCGGCTCCAACACCCATCCTCCCACCAGCCGACCAGCCTTCCACAAGCTGCGGAACTCCAGCCGAAGACCTACTTCCAGTCCAAGTTGACAGCGACCCCGAACACGTCTTATACATTGGCGCGTTACTAGCGGAAGCAGAGCAGCAGCGGTACAAAAGTTTCTTGCTAGCTAATTTGGACGTGTTCGTGTGATCCGACGACGAATTTCCAGGCATCCCTCCGGAGGTAATGGTGCATCGCCTCCGTCTGGATCCACGGGTCCCACCGGTTCAGCAAAGGAGAAGACCCGTCAACCAAGAGCGGCAGACCGTGATCCGTGATCACGTCGTCAAAAGCCGGGTAGTTGGGCTTCTCCGGGAAGCCCAATACCCAAGATGGATCTCCAACGTAGTCCTCGTACGCAAAGCCTCTGGTAAATGACGCGTATGTGTGGATTACAAGGACCTTAACAAAGCAACGCCCAAGGATAACTTCCCACTGCCTTGCATCGATCAGTTGGTAGACGCTACATCCGGGCACGAGCTCCTCAGCTTTATGGATGCCTACTCTGGGTATCACCAGATCAGTATGCATCCCCCGGATCAGGACGCTACCACGTTTGTCACAGACTTGGGGTTGTACTGTTTCACCAGGATGCCCTTCGGTCTGAAAAATGCGGGCGCAACATACCAACGGCTGGTCAACAAGATGTTCGAACAGCAAATTGGGCGCAATATGGAGGTCTACGTTGACGACATGTTGGTCAAAACACCTCCGAGCACCGACCACATCTCTGACCTCGAAGAGACCTTCGCAACTTTGCGAAGGTACAATATGAAGCTCAACCCAGCCAAGTGTGCGTTTGGAGTACGCTCAGGGAAGTTCCTCGGCTTCCTCGTTTCGAACAGAGGAATAGAGGCCAACCCTGAGAAGATCCAAGCAATACTTGAAATGAGCAGTCCAAAAATGGTACGCGACGTCCAACGTCTGACTGGACGACTAGCCGCACTCAACCGGTTCATGTCCCGAGCAGCAGAGAGGAGCTTCACCTTCTTCAAATTGTTGCGAGGACCTAGAGGCTCCTCACAGTAAGGGGGGCATGTACGGTGGACTGAGGACTGTGAGGTTGCCTTCACGGAGTTGAAGGCCTATCTCGCAGCCCCACCTGTCCTCTCGAAACCTGTGCTTGGGGAGCCTTTGTTCATATACCTTTCGGTTACCGAGCACTCCATCAGCGCAGTGTTGATCAGAGAGGAGGGAGCGGCCCAACGCCCCGTTTACTACATCAGCAGGGTCCTTCAAGAAGCTGAAAGGAGGTACCCCCGAGCAGAAAAACTCGCCCTTGCCCTGGTCATGGCTGCCCGGAAGCTCAGGCCCTATTTCCAGGCCCACACAATAACGGTTCTCACCGATCAGCTGCTGAAGTCTATTATGAAGCGGCCGGAGGCTTCGGGCAGGATCATTAAATGGGCCATAGAGCTAGGCGAGTTTGATATCAGCTACCATCCAAGGACGGCCATTAAAGCACAAGCATTGGCGGATTTCATCGCGGAATGTACCCTCCCCACCAAGCAGGATCCTCCGCTGGCCGACGAGCCCCCATGGGAGCTCTACGTCGATGGATCCTCTTGTGTGACAGGGAGCGGAGCTGGCTTGGTTCTCACCTCTCCGGAGGGATTAGAGTTCCAATACGCCCTCTGGTTCCGCTTCGCAGCCTCCAACAATGTTGCCGAGTACGAAGCATTGCTGTCCGGTATTCGCATGGCTAGGCACCTCGGAGCCCTTCGGCTTAGAGTCTTCAGCGATTCCCAGTTGGTGGCTAGCCAAGTGAACAGGCAGTTCGAAGCAAGGGAGCCACGAATGACCCAGTACCTTCAACAGGTCAAGAGCCAAGCAGAAGGCCTCCTTTACTTCGAAGTCATACATGTCCCACGGGAGCAGAATGCGCGAGCCGATGCACTTGCCAAGCTAGCGTCTTCAAGTGACATCGCCCCTTCTCGTTCTGTATTCATTGAAGAGCTCGTCGCACCGAGCACTAAAGTGGATATAGCCACCATTGGGTCCGATCCCCCAGCTCCGAGCTGGATGGACCCTCTCTTGGCCTTTCTGCTTCGAGGCGAGCTTCCCCCTGAGCAGAGCGAAGCTCGGAAGGTTAGACTGCGTGCTCAGCGTTTCACCCTCATAGAAGGCAAGCTCTACCGACGGTCTCTTTCAAGACCTCTCTTACGGTGTCTCAGCCCTGAAGAGGCCCTAGCGGCTACCGAAGAGGTTCATGAGGGGTTGTGCGGAAGCCACTTGGGGGGCAGAACGTTGGCACGTAGCATCATCCGAGCAGGACTCTGGTGGCCCTCTCTGCAAAAGGACTGTATGTCTTTTGTCAGAAGGTGCCCAGAATGCCAGAAGTTCGGACAGCTCATTAAGCAACCGTCGAACAACTCCATACGCTGTTTGAGCCTCGCCCTTTCGCTAGGTGGGGCATTGATATACTGGGTCCCTTCCCAGAGGCCCAGGGTCGGAAGAAGTTCTTGTTCGTGGCCATCGACTACTTCACCAAGTGTGTAGCACCCCGGAAATTTTAACTATATAAAAATTTGAATAAATAGAAATAAATAATTTCCATAATATCAAGGTGTTTAAAACATACATATCATTATCATATGTGCTAAATCACATCGGAAAAATCCGTAAAAATGGGAAACCAACCCCACACATTATTCTTAAGGGTTCCACAAAGAAGTTATGCGATGAAAATCCGATTAACCAAGTGAGCATCACATGGTGACCAATTATCCGAATTAAGGAAACAAGTCGGAAAACCGTTAATACGGAAATACGACGCAATCATAAATTAAATAAAAATGTTAGAAATGTTTATAACATTATATATTAATGACCCAATATCATAATTGGGCCAATGGATCACATATGACCCAAAAATCAAATAAAGCTAGAAAATGCATGGAAATTCGTAACCATAAATAAGCTGAAATTAAAAGGGGTAATTAGGGTTTAATTGGGATGCAATCATGAACTTTTAGCAACCCAAATTCGTGCCTACCCATCCATGGAAGTTGCTTGATGGCCAAGACTCTCTAATGGAGGAAGAAATCATCAAAAATAGGAAACCAACATGCCATCCCGCAACCCTTCTTTCCTAGTTACAATAGGACTCCTAAACACTATGGTTACTTAAATACTCTTTACCCAAATCCTAGGGACGAATTTAGAACTTGCTGGGGTCGTGTGGAGGAGCTCTTGGTGGCTGGAGAGTAGGAGATCAAGCATACCAAGCTCATCTTCTTCCCCCGTTCATCTGCTACGACCTGCACAAACCACCCTCTTGAAGCCGATCAAAGGTAGGCCAAACCTAAATCCCATCGTGCAAGGATTATACCCCTGGAAAGAGGGTCGAGTCTACTTCCTAACCCAAGTGGAATGCCCAAATTCCATGCAGTATACACGGAGTATTAAGCGTTCTTCAAACAGTGGTCTGAACACGGGTTTTCTGAAGAACGAGACTTCATCAACCCAAGAGGTAGGTTTTCTCGGGCCAAAACTTAACATCTCCTATACCAAATGTGTAGAGCATCAAGTTAGCTTTTATTGCCCTCTGGTTTCATCGAATTTCATTGAGTAGATTTTGAATTATAAGCGTTTTCTCAAAGTCGTGCACTGTAAGGGCTTTTCATGTTCTTCATATGTTTCATGTGATTCAAGACCGAATTAGAGTAAACTCATGATATGAAAGTTATTCTACTAGTTATCCTCTTCAGGTTTTGTGTCGAACGTTTTGTCTAAATGTCATTAGTTAGAGAGTTATAAGCGTGGTAATAGGGTTGCTGCACAAAACTACGGTTTCAGGTTACACTTGGTTTGATGTTGTGTTCGTCTTGATCAAAGCCTATTGAACCATCCTTATTTCTAATTATGATTTACTGGGAGTACCCTTGTATGTCTAGGTTGTTTTAAAATCGGTTTCGTTATTTTTCATACACTGTACAATTTGTTCTCTATTTTAGAATAACACTGTGTCAAAAGAAGGAAAGATTGGTCCGCAATCCAAAGCACTGCCCTTGCTCTGTCAGAGTCTGGCGCAGAGCCTGTGAACGCGAAGGCCCGATAGGTCGCGTTCAGAGGTCTGGTAGCGACAGCCACACCGTCGCTATCTGATCGCGACGAGTCGCTCCGTCGCGATCGTTCTGCCTGATCTGACCGCCCAGTCGCGTTCTTCACAACCCCCTGTCGCCTTCTGGTCCCGACCCGTCGTGATCCTCATATGATCCTGTCGCGACCTGACCTGGGCCTGACAGCACCATGTCGCCTTCCTTACATACCCATGTCGCGACCTGACCCCGGGCCTTGCAAGCCATGTCTCCTTCCTTACATGTTCCTGTCGCGACCTGACCCCGCCATGTCGCCTTCCTTATACACCCATGTGGCGATCTCAGGATTTTACCGGAAGCCTTGTGTTTTCTTGCAAATTTTACCGCACTTACCCGAGGTCTGTTTAAACGTGATATTTACTATGTACATTGCATGTCTTGGGTCTGACCATTACATGATTGTTATTAATGGCTTAAAAGTGATTAACCCATTTAAAAGCTTTAATTACATGAATGCTATTCTAGTGCTCTTTAAATGTTATGATCCATTCGTGCTACTTATGATTAATCTTCCTACTGTTCTACCATGTTTAAATGATAAGGGTTATCATAAAATCTTGCAAACCATGATTAGTTAAAGTGCATAGTTGTATTCCATGTTATATTGTCAAGTGTTCCTGCGAGTTTGAGACCGATGGGTTGTGAATTGAGACACGCGTACCGCACTACACACTAGCACTGTTAGGTAGCCCCTTTCTTGGGAAACTGGAAACTCTCTACCGGTCATTCCGAATCGGTAGACTAGCGACCTTTTCACCAAGGCCTCCGTAAATCTCCTCTGACCATGGATTCCCACATGGCCGACGAGTTGGTTGTACCATTGAAGTTCCCTAGAGATAGCGTGCACTTGCTTTCTCTTCTTGTTCTCGTGAGTGTGATTGACCATCTAGACTAAAGCCATGAATGTAAAGATTCAACCAAAGTACAAATCGTACCGTTATGCTGCCGAAATTATCTCTCGACCATTGTTATCATAAAATCATGTTCAATTACTTATTACTTGTTCCCAACATCATCATGAACATGACATTACACATGTTTACTTATTGAAACTCTCATTGGCCATTATTATTGACTGTGGGTATCTACATTTAAAAATTTACGTGAGATGCTGACAGGGCACGACGTGTGTCCAAGGGCTCCAATCTAGCCCCAATGACGGCGAGTCATAGATATACTGATAAACATGGGGTATAATGATTACTGGCGTTGCATCTATGCTGAGAGTCCTGCTTGCTTGTTGAATGATAGATACAATACCACATACACGTGTCCTGGTGTACATTCTTGATGGATCTTTTCTCGGTGTACATTAGTGTCTACGTGCCTGATTAGTGTTACTTGATCGTGCTCGTACAATCTTGCTTGCTTGCTTGCGTGATATGGCCATCCTGCATTTATTGCAATTAGTGATATCTTGCGTTCTTGAAAGCTATTGACATCAAGAGAAATCTTGCATGTTTGTACAAAGTGATCTATTGCTAGTTCTATCTTGTTATCTTGTTCCCAAATCTTGTTCTATCTTGTTCACTCCATCTAGCTTGTTTTCATGTATCTTGTTTTAATGAGTTTTATTCGTACATGCATATCATGACATTCATCGTGCTTACCTAGTTCTAAATTGTTAATCACTTATATCATTGCCCGCACATTGAGATATAAATCCTACTGGGCTAGTTTGCTCATCCCCTACTTTTACCCAATCTAGGTGACTATGACATTCAAGAGGAAGAGCAAGTCGAGGATGGGAATGCGTCCGAGTGAAGAGCGTTCCGACTATGCGTCTAGTATAGTAGTTGCTTTGAGTGTTAGATTCATGTAGTAGGAAGTGAGAAATAAATGTACTTTTCCTTTTATTGTCTTAGTCCTGTACTAGTTTCCATTTGAATACAAAGAGTTGAGATTGAATAAAGATTAGTTGAGTTCAATATTTGGGCCCTATGATGATGTATGTTGTTATACATTTAGTGCGTGCTAGCTAGAGGCTTATTTGCCGACTGTTCACGTCTCGAAACATCGACTCGAATTAATTATTAATATCCGCTGCGTAATTCTCGGGACGTGACAGTTTAATGGTATCAGAGCCTAGGATTACCAAATAGGATATATGTCTCAGGAACAGGAGATACCTATGGAACCTAGGTCATGGAAATTAAATACAGTACCTGGTGAGAATGGGTAGAGACTGGGAATATGTTAGAAAGAATTAAACACTCCTACCCATTGACTCTTATAACGTATCTAGAGACATTAATTGGTTTCCATTCTTTTTCTCAGGAACCTCATAACTCGTGCACTCATCCGCAATGGCTCGTAATCAGTGGCAAGTTATGCAAGAAACCGTGGCTGGATTGACCCAGGCACTACAAAATGTAGTTCAGGCTGGAAATCAAGCTGGAGCTGCAAGGAATGGAGCCGGTGATCTGCACCGGAATTTTAGGAGTTTAAACCCTCCTCGTTTCTCTGGATCCCCTAACCCAGACGAGGCAGAAAACTGGCAGGAAGAAATAGAAAGGATCTTCCAAGTAATGCAATACACTAATAGGGAGAAGGTGGTACTGGCCACTTTTCAATTAACCAAGGATGCCGAGCGTGGTGGAAGGCCACATCGCCCACCTGCCTAATATAGCTGAACTAGAGTGGGCCGGATTCCTGGAGATATTCCGGGGAAAGTATTTCTCTGAGAGAGTCAAGGAAAAGAAGGCAGCGGAGTTTGCCGCACTAAAACAGAGAGGAATGTCCGTGGCTGAGTATGAGGCTCAGTTCGCGCGTCTTGCTGTGTATGCCCCACACCTGGTGGGAACTGAAAGGCTGAAGGCTAACCGTTTCATGGATGGGCTCAGGCCCATGTTCATTGAAAGGCTCGGACCACACAATATTCAAACTTACACGGAGATGGTCCAAAGAGCCCAGCTGGTAGAAGACACCATGGCCAAAGTAGAGGGCATGAGGGGCAAGGACAACTCCAAGCCGGTCTTCGTCAAGAAGGGAGCACCTAATATTGCTCCAACCTTTCGTAACAACAACGTCAACAACAACAACAAGAGGCCGAATGCCGGAAGAGATGCTGCGGGAGACAAGAGAGTCAAAGTGGAAGGTAGGCAGTTGGCTGAAAATTGCAAATTCTGTGATAAACCTGGACACCGAGCTGAAGAATGCTGGAAGAAGCTCGGAGCATGCTTGAGATGTGGTGGTCGTGACCACCGTATTCCTGATTGTCCTATGCTGAAAGACCAGCCAGGCAGAGTTCAGAATATACCACGGCGTCAGGGACGCCTTAATGCTGTCATAGAAGCTGACCTACCGAGGAAGGGGGTATGGTGGAAGGTACCATTTCCATACACTCTCAACCTGCTTTTGTACTTATTGATACTGGAGCTACATATTCTTTTATTTCCACCACATTTGCTGCAACTCTACCTGTCAAACCTGTACCCTTGAAATCCAAGATCACAGTAGCCTCACCACTAGGCTCAGAATCTGAACTCACCCACTACTTGCCAAAATGTGAAACTATAATAGGAGGACACAATCTCCCTGCCAACCTTATCTATTTAGACATGAAGGGTTATGATGCCATTCTGGGTGTCGATTGGCTAATTGAATATGATGCAGATGTAAACTGTCGCCATAGGAGGGTCACTTTTAAAAGACCAAACCTCCCAACTCTATCACTACTTGGCACCCGATATCACAAACACTCTATCTTGATATCCTCCCTAAAGGCTTCTAAGCTGATCAACCAGGGTTGTGACGCCTTCCTAGTTTCCGTCTTGGTAACTGAAAAGAAGAAACCATCCCTAGAAGACATTCCAATAGCCAGGGACTACCCTGATGTATTTCCAGAGGAATTACCTGGTATACCATCGGAGCGGGAGGTAAACTTCACCATTGAATTACTCCCTGGGGCAGCCCCTGTTTCAAAGGCTCCGTACCGCATGTCCCCTGTGGAATTGCAGGAGTTGAAGAGGCAGATCCAAGAATTGCTAGATCAGGGTTTTATTAGGCCTAGCACATCTCCGTGGGGAGCGCCAGTGCTATTTGTCAGAAAGAAGGACGGGACAATGAGGCTATGCATTGATTACCGTCAGTTAAACCAGTTGACAATAAAGAATAAGTCACTGCCCCGCATCGACGAGCTGTTTGACCAGATCTCCAGTGCACAATACTTCTCCAAGATAGATCTTAGATCATGCTACCATCAACTAAGAATAAAGGAGGAGGATATTCACAAGTCTGCATTCCGAAGTAGATATGGTCACTATGAGTTCGTAGTTATGCCGTTTGGTTTAACAAATGCCCCATCGGCTTTCATGCAACTTATGAATAATATTTATAGGCCATACCTGGACCAGTTTATAGTAGTGTTCATTGATGATATCCTTATTTACTCCAAATCCAAAGAAGAACATGAAGAACACTTGAAGGTGGCTCTGCAAGTGCTTAGAGACAATCAACTCTATGCCAAACTTAGTAAGTGTGAATTCTGGATGGAAGAAGTGTCTTTCCTTGGCCACATCATATCCAAGGAGGGAATATCTGTAGATCCATCTAAGGTGGAGGCGGTAAAGAACTGGTCAAGGCCGACAACTGTGTCAGAGATTAGAAGCTTTCTGGGTTTTGCCGGTTATTATCGTCGCTTCATTAAGGACTTCTCAAAGATAGCTGTACCATTGACCAGACTTACCAGGAAGGAGAATCCATTTGCATGGACTAATGAATACGAAGAAAGTTTCATGGCATTGAAAGAATACCTTACCTCAGCACCCGTACTGACCCTGCCAGTTGCTGGGGGTAGTTTTGAAATATACACCGATGCATCTGGGATCGGCCTTGGCTGTGTGCTGATGCAAAATGGGAAAGTTATATGCTACGCGTCCAGACAATTGAAGAAGCACGAAGACAATTATCCTGTACATGATCTGGAGCTAGCTGCTGTAGTCTTCGCCTTGAAGATATGGCGTCATTATCTATATGGTGAGAAATTCATTGTGTTTTCTGACCATAAAAGCTTAAAGTATCTGTTTTCTCAGCAGGACTTAAATATGAGACAGCGGAGGTGGTTGGAGTATCTCAAAGACTTCGACTTTACGATCCAATATCATCCAGGAAAAGTAAATGCTGTGGCAGATGCTCTAAGCACTACAACAAATGTGACTTTTAGTAGTAATTTTTTATGCTGCTATAGCTAAAATAATTGCTACTAAATCTTTTTGACAGCCATCCAAAAGTTGGCTGTTATAAGTCCCGTCGCTAAAAGTAAATAGCAGCCATTCAGAATCATAGCTGCTAAAAGGAATCTTTAATGACACTTATAAAAGCTGTTATAAATATGCACAATTGTACTCTATTGTTGTCTAAGTGTCGCAAAAACTTTTGATAGCCATTTAAATGGCTACAATAATTAGCAATATAAGCATTTAAAATTGCTGCTAAATATATTTATTATTGGTAGCTATTCTTTTGGCTATCATTTTTATTTGTTGTAGCAAATATAATTGCTTCCATTGTATACCATTAGAAGCCAATATAATGGCTATTATTTATTCTTTTAAAATTAGAACATATTTGTCACTATACGTATTAACAGCATTTCTTATTGCTTTTGAAGATTAGATATGTGCAATTTAAATAGCTACTGAAAAGGAGTAGTTGGCTGCTAATAGATATTTTAACAACAAATATAATTGCCACTAAAAGTGTATATAATAACATATACTAGCATATATATTTGCTACTAAAAGTTTATAATAGTGACATTTAAAATTATCACTATAGTTGATTATACAACACCACCTATACATAAATATATCAAAATGTACATTTTTCTATCTGTATTCGATAGATCTTTCCACAACATTTATGATTCATTGGCAAAAACCTACCACAAAACATCGTACATATCCATTAATCCATTTCCACGTAAAAGACATCATATACATCCATTCACACAAGACATCGCACATTTTTAGAAATGACGAATGCAAAAGAGTAAAATATGTTTTCCAAACATTGTCTCAATAAACATCTAAAATATAGGTGGTTCTGACATGGTCATCATGAAATGTCCAAAGGAGAAAAGAAAAAAGAGATGACAAAATGTTTCATTTCAAGCTGTCTTCATGTAGATCATTCTTCTACCCTTGTGACCTGTAAGAGAAAAGACATATTTAGCATAGAATTGATAACGTTATTAATATTGAAATATATACAATTGAACAAACGTACAAGAGTAAAAGGCCAAGCAATAGTTTCCCCAATTGCATCTCCAATTGTCTTGAATTGTCCATATGGTCTTGGGAGAGGTTCATTATAAACAAGAGCAACATTTATAGCCACTTCCCAGTATTCACATCCTAAGTCACAACCTCCAACCTTCTTTAAAGGATCTTTACTTTCAATAGTAGCAAGAGCCACGTTGACAAGAGACTTTTTGAAACTCTTTAAGTAAACCATCGCTTTTCCCTGTAAAAAAAAAAAAGAATAAAAAGAACTTTTAATCATAATACACTAACAAACTATAACATTAAGAGTTGTATTTACCTGAACATTCACATTGTCATCATTTCTTCCCCTTTTCTTTAATCCTCGTTGCACCTGTGGATAACAAGATAATTCATTCAACAAGATCTTTAAAATATGGTTTCAAAACAATATTGACATGTCAAATATGTACCTCACTATGTAATTGTGTTGTCCTTTTTGAAAAAATTTCACGAGGGCCTTGGATGGGAATTCTAGCCTAATCCATCAGTTGGATGAAATTAAATGCTATTAAAAAAGAGAATTCCATTAAGTAATATGCATAAAAATAGACATAATTCTCACATTATGATGTTGTACTTCATGACTTGAAGCAGATGAATGAATTGAAGGTGATGCATTACCATCATGTGCCTGATTAAGAAAAACAAAGCAAATGAGTTTATTCTATACATCATTAAACTAATTTGCATGCAAGATGGTATAAATTAAAAATTTTACCTGATAATTTTTATTATTTTGCTGCATCAAGTCTTTAAGTGTACCAATTTCTACATGCAAATTGCTAAGACGATTCTCATATGATTCCTTCATTTTTTCGTGTTCCACCTTCATTTCCTCTATTTTTTCAAACATTTTAGATATAACAGTCTCAGATGATGTCTTGACTTGATTAACCATTTGTAGAGCTTGAGCACGAGTGGGCACAGGGCCATATACACTAGAAGGTGTAGGACCTAATCCAAGCATCCTTATGCGTCCTGGCTTATCTTTTCCTAATACTTGGGATAGAAGGTCATCCTTCATTGTCTTAGGAGATGTATTTTCTTCTGGAGAGGAAACTTCTTGCAACATACCCTAATAAAATTAATAAAAAATTAGACATCATTTAATAATAAAAGGAAAGGCCAAAAAATTAGACATCATTTAATAAAAGGAAACTTCTTGCAACATACCCTACTTTATCAAATAAGTAGAAAACAGTTAATCATATAATAAAAAAATTGATATATATATAAGACCAAAAAAACATGGAATCATACAAAAGAAGAGCATCATAGTACGGTTTCATACAAAAGATCATACATGGATGCTATAACATAACATGGAATCATACATGGATGCTATAACAAAACAACATCACATGTTTTCTGGTTTCATACAATTGTTGATGGCAGTTGTGTCTCACTAACCACTTGATCTCTGTCTGGTTGAACATAACCTCTGGAAGTAGTCTCGACTATTTAAACACCAATGCTAAATTGTTTATAGATTGTGTTCTTTTGAGCGGAGGAATGCAAGCAATTGAAGGACAGCATTCCAACTATTTCATATGTTTAGAGGTTTACTAGACCTGGTCATATAATATTCCATTGTGGCTAACAATCCACCTTGATCATATGTGGTGAGTAGAGGAACCGAATCATCTTAATCAGATGTTCAAGAGAGGGAGATCAAGAGAAGCTCTATTCAAAGTTGCTGAATGTTATATAACATACATATTTATACATGTATATACACATATTGCAATATCCCATTTTTATTCTTCCATTAACAATGCTCTTCTTTTGTATGAAACCAGAAATACAAAATAGAAATACACACATAATCACCAATCTATAAGGCTACAAAATTATTTACATGTATGAACCAGTAGTATGACCTACTATTTGCTTTCACGATTCAACTTGTTCATGGAACTTCGTTGCTAGAAATTTATAAGAAATATTAGAGAATACATAGATATATTATTATATTAAAGAGTTTCAAATGTTTATTACTTACTTTACTTTTTTCAGTCCTCCAAAAGTTGACAAGGTCCTTCCATTGTGCTAGATCTACTCGTGGATCAGATATATTTAGAACATCATCACCAACATTGATAGCATCCACATATTTTCTTAAGACTGCATTTGAAGTTCTTCCATTTATTTCTAAGGCTTTTCATTGCCCATATATATAAGGCATCATCGACCTCAAACTTCCTGTTCATTAGTTTTGAAAGAATATAGATCAACATACAAATTGTAAAGGATTTAAATAATTATAGATTAGTACCTTCACAAGATCCCACATGTGATTCTTATACTCTGTTTAGAAGTGAGTTGTAGTTGAGAAGTGTCTTGTATGCCCTGTCATTTGAATACAAATAAAAAATCAACCCACATATATACACAAAGAATAGAACAAAGAATAGAACTAAATCAATTAGGTGATGTTTACATATATGAACAAAGAATAAAACTAACACATGTGCCAACATCAGATTATAACTATCGGTAGCAGGGCATGTGCTAACATATATATGAACAAACTTCAACAGGGAACCGGTAGCAGGGCATAGTTGCGTAGGGGGGTATGTTTATATATATATATATATATATATATATATATATATATATATATATATGCATGTTAACGTATGTTAATGGCTCTGCGAAGGAAGCTGCCACGATGTTTAATGGCTGGGCCTTGTATGTCGCTATAAGAGCACAGGAACATTAAAGAACAGAGGAGGTTGCTCCTTGTTGCAGATTGAACCTGATGTCCACATTTAGAATACCCATTCACATGGCAGGAGATTTTCCTTTCTTAGATCTAAAATCTTTTCCTTGTGAAAACTCAGGATTTTTCCATCTTGAAGCTTTACATATACGGCATGAATCGTCATTAGTAGACTCTTTCAATATAACTAACAATCATTAGGGCAAGCATGAATCTTCTTGTAATCAAGTCTTAAATCTCTAATTATTTTTCTCATCTCATAATAAGAACTTGGCAGTGTTTTACCTTCTGGAAGTGCTTTCCTTAATATTTCAAGCAGCATATTAAAAGACTTATCACTCCACCCATTAAGACACTTGACATGAAATAATGCAATCTGGAATGAAAGTTTAGTGTAAGTGTCACAACCAGAATACAACTCTTTGTCAGCATCTTTTAGCAGAGTAAAGAACTCATCTGTCTCCAAGTGAATGCATCTGTTTTATCATGTTGAGTTCTGTCATCATTTTATGATGTATTTGCACATACATCTTCTAATACTCCATACATGGCCTCATGATCTCCATTATATTTGTCATGCCCTTGATTTTGGGTATTGATTTGCATAGAGTTGTTCATTCTTTCACCATAGAAGTACCAACAAGTGTAATTTTGAGTAAAATCTTCACATATAAGATGATCAACAACATCTTCACGGAACATGAGAAGACAATTGTTGCAACTGTTACAAGGACATAATATTTTCTCTCCAATAGCAGTCCTCTGAAATGCGTAGTCCAAGAACTTGTTAATTCCCACCTTATACTCATCGCTTGCCCTATTTCAACCAAGGGCAAAAAAGTGGTAAATGTTTAAAGTATTTTAATATTAAAGTTACAAAACTTAATGGTGTAATAATTATACCTTGGTTTACGAATCCAACTTTTATCTATAACACCATCTGATTGGTTCTTCTCTACTTCCTATATATCAAACACTTATTCATTATAAATGACTATACAATGTGAGAAAATAATCAAATGTTAATGTAAGCTTCTTATTTGCCTCAGATTTTTAAAATAATAAATTGAAAAAATATATATAAAAAGTGACACGATACTTTAAATAAAAATGATATAATGATAGAATTAAAGAAAGTACATTTATCTATATCAATATATATACCTCTTAGCGTGAATATCTTCATTTTCAACTAGTATATTTATTGTTGCATTTCTCAAATTTGCTCTAGGTAATAATTCCCTATAGTCCAATACAAACATAAATATCACTAGAATGGAGAACACAACTTCAAACTCATGCTTATTAGATATAATAGTTAACAATATAAAATGGTACTGGTAGACCATAAAGGTAAGGAAACATTTATCTTGAATTTAATAAGATTAAAATATTATTTGCAACATGTTCTAATCCTAGAAAATGGAGAGCATATAAGCTTGGTGCATGTAGATGTCCTTGCTTTTTTTGAAAGATGATTTTCTACCTGAACATAATTTTCGTCTTTCTACGTTATTCCTTAAGACCAAAAACACAATAATGTCAAACCATATATATGTCCTACGACATCTGATATATGTTAAAGTTGATTCTAAAGATGCATGTGTTACATATAATTCTTATTCCTATTTTCATTAATTGTACTAAAGAGTCAAAAATGTTCCAAAACCATTTTTGTGTCAATTAATTTGAAATTCCAACGTCCATTGTGTTAACTTTTTTATTTTTGAAAAGAATAAAGAAGGATTCATGCATGTCCAATTTAATTACACCTACATAAAATTAAACACGACAATTTAACCATGTATTGATAAAATAAAAAAATAAATTATTTGAAGTAGAGTAAAATACCGATGGAGTTGGAATGGCCGGCACAGCTGATTGGACTCGGGTAGATGTTGTCGGCCGATTGTAACCTCCTCTTCCCACATGTTTACTTTGGACAAAAGTTCGATCCCCACGCTTGTTGTTAGAACTTGATATATTATCTTCATATTTAGAGCTGCCACCAATAGGAGGTCTCATGTTGAAGGTGATTCACCAACGGGGACGGGGACAAGCGATGGTGCTGCAGATGTCGGATATGTGCAAGTGGGTCAAGAAGATGTCTGGCGGTGACAAACTTCAGTGGACAATCCAGAAACTGCAGGACAGCACTAATGCAGAGGGTTGCTGCAGCGAGGGTCGCCCCAATGTGGAGTGTGTGAGCCCGTCGACGAGGTGGTTGAATGACAGATTTGTTGTGGCCTGTGCACAAGTTGTTATGCAATTCAAGTATATAGCATGCACTTACCAGACCGGCCTTACGTCAAGATGGGCCTTCCTTTCGCAATCAACAAGGACGCCGAAGGGCAAGGCAGATGCCAACGGTTGCTCGTGCATGCAAGGGGGACGCGTCGACGCATGGGATCTTCACATCAGCAGGCGATCACGAAGGCGCCGACCGCGGCTGCTGCGAAGACTTGCGAAGCGTGCAGGGCCGGCAGTCGTCCGCGCGCGGGAGGAATCGTCCGCGAGAGGCGAAGGCGCTTGCGAAGCGTGCAGGGCCGGCCGGCAGTCGTCCGCGCGTGAGACGGCCAGGCACGAGAGGGCCGACAGTGCGAGAGGCCGTGCAGGGCTGGCAGAGCGAGAGGCCGTGTAGGGGCTCGCAGGAAGTCGTCCGCGCGCTTGAGGCGAGAGGCCGTGGCAGTCGTCCGCGCGCAGCAGTCGTCCGCGAGAGGAAGGCGCTGACGGCTGCTGCGATCTTGCGAAGGGTGCAGGGGGCCCGGCAGTCGTCAGCAAGGGAGCGGTGGTTGGCCTGGTAGCGCGCGATACCACCTCGATGGGTCACAGGCGATCACCTCGATGGGTCAGCGAGGGAGCGGCGGCCGGCCTGTCAGGCTGGGCATACGTGAGGAGGCACGGGGCTTGGTGTGCGACGGTGAGATTATTTCAAATTCCAACAAAATCTCGCGGGAGTAGGTTTCCACAAAAATTAACTTTCCCCCCAAAACATCCGTAACTCCAACTGGTAATATAGCTAATAAATATGCTAGTAAAAGATAATGGTCATCCCATTAGAATAATTGGTAGCTAATATTTAAAAAAGCTGTTTATTAACAGCTAATCATTATTGCTACTAAATGTAATAGTCACTGTAACTATGTAGTTGTTTTATTAGAAGCTATTTCGTAAAAAAAAACTATTAATTAACAGCAAATATAAATTGGCTTCTAGTAAAATTGCTGTTAAAAATCAAATTTGGCGTAGTGAAGTAGGAAGCCAATGATCACATTGTCAAGTTTAATGGTAGATGAATGGAAGTTATTAGAAGATTTCGCCAAGTTAAATATTGATGCTGACATCAAAGAGAAGGGATGCTTTGTTGCTAGTGTTAGAGCACAACCCATACTATTGGAGGACATCACAACACTCCAAGACAATGACCCTGTACTTGTGGAGATTAAGGCTAATCTGGACCAGAGGCCGGATTTCTCATTAACTGAAGATGGAAGGTTATTGTTCCGGGATCGAGTCTGTGTACCCGATCATGCGGAGACAAAGAAAATGATTATGGATGAAGCTCACAAGACCAGATATACTATTCATCTTGGAACTACCAAAATGTACCAAGATTTGAAAAGAAGTTTTTGGTGGCCTAATATGAAGAGAGAGGTGGCGGAATATGTCGCCCGATGCTTAACATGCCAAAGGGTCAAGGCGGAACACTTGCGACCCGCAGGTAAACTCAAACCCCTAGAAATCCCAGCATGGAAATGGGAAGGTATAGGGATGGACTTCATTTTCGGACTACCCAAATCTAGAGGTGGGTTCGATGGTATCTGGGTTATTGTTGACCGCTTAACTAAGTCGGCTCACTTCTTGTGGTGAAGAATAAGTGGTCAGTAGATGTTCTGGCTGCATTGTATGTGAAGGAAATAGTCTGATTACATGGAGTACCGGTGTCTATCGTGTCTGATAGATACCCTAGGTTTACATCCCACTTTTGGAAAGGACTGCATTGATCCTTGGGATTTAAACTAAACTTTAGCACGGCTTTCCATCCACAAACAGATGGTCAGACAGAGAGAACCAACCAGGTGATCGAAGATATGCTTAGAGCATGTGTCCTAGATTTTGGAGGTAGCTGGCATGAACACTTACCTCTTGTGGAGTTCGCCTACAATAATAGCTATCAAGCTAGCATTCAGATGGCACCATTTGAAGCAATTTATGGCAAAGTTGCCGATCTCCAATATGCTGGTATGAAGTTGGCGAAAAACAAATGTTAGGACCAGAGATGATAAGGGAAACAACCGAGAAGGTAAAGCTTATTAAAGAAAGAATGGTAGTGGCACAGCAAAGACAAAAGGCATATGCAGATAATAGAAGAAGAGACCTGGAATTTCAGGTGGGTGAACATGTATTCTTGAAAGTGTCTCCAGGCCGTGCGATCCGACGATTTGGAATTAAAGGCAAGTTGTCACCAAGGTTTGTCGGGCCTTTCGAAATCCTCGAGAGAGTCGGCGAGGTGGCATATCGTCTCGCTTTACCACCACAAATGGATGGAATACACAATGTGTTCCACATATCCATGTTGAAAAAGTATGTACGAGATCCATGGCACGTCATAGAATATGAGCTTCTGGAATTCAATAAGGACGGAACATATCAAGAGAAGCCAATTAAGATCGTGGACCGGGAACTGCGCCAACTAAGGAACAAGGTTATTCCACTAGTAAGGGTTAGATGGAATCAACGCAGGGATGAGGACGAGACGTGGGAAACCGAGGAAGCAATGCGCAAAAGATACCCGGAGCTATTCACAAGTAAGTACACCTCACTTGCACAATAATCTCCTATACATGAATTTGGGGACCAAATTCTCTTAAGTGGGGGAGGGTGTAGCACCCCGGAAATTTTAACTATATAAAAATTCGAATAAATGGAAATAAATAATTTCCATAATATCAAGGTGTTCAAAACATACGTATCATTATCATATGTGCTAAATCACATCGGAAAAATCCGTAAAATGGGAAACCAACCCCACACATTATTCTTAAGGGTTCCACAAAGAAGTTATGCAATGAAAAATCTGATTAACCAAGTGAGCATCACATGGTGACCAATTATCCGAATTAAGGAAACAAGTCGGAAAACCGTTAATACGGAAATACGACGCAATCATAAATTAAATAAAAATGTTAGAAATACTTATAAAATATATTAATGACCCAATATCATAATTGGGCCAATGGATCACATATGACCCAAAAATCAAATAAGCTAGAAAATGCATTGAAATTCGTAACCATAAATAAGCTGAAATTAAAAAGAGGTAATTAGAGTTTAATTAGGATGCAATCATGCACTTTTAGCAACTCAAATTCGTACCTACCCATCCATGGAAGTTGCTTGATGGCCAAGACTCTCTAATGGAGGAAGAAATCATCAAAAATAGGAAACCAACATGCCAATCCTGCAACCCTTCTTTCCTAGTTACAATAGGACTCCTAAACACCATGGTTACTTAAATACTCTTCACCCAAACCCTAGGGACGAATTTAGAACTTGCTGGGGTCGTGTGGAGGAGCTCTTGGTGGCTGGAGAGTAGGAGATCAAGCATACCAAGCTCATCTTCTTCCCCGTTCATCTGCTACGACCTGCACAAACCACCCTCTTGAAGCCGATCAAAGGTAGGCCAAACCTAAATCCCATCGTGCAAGGCTTATACCCCTGGAAAGAGGGTCGAGTCTACTTCCTAACCCAAGTGGAATGCCCAAATTCCATGCAGTATACACGGAGTATTAAGCGTTCTTCAAACAGTGGTCTGAACATGGGTTTTCTGAAGAACGAGGCTTCATCAACCCAAGAGGTAGGTTTTCTCGGGCCAAAACTTAACATCTCCTATACCAAATGTGTAGAGCATCAAGTTAGCTTCATTGCCCTTGGTTTCATCGAATTTCATTGAGTAGATTTTGAATTATAAGTGTTTTCTCAAAGTCGTGCACTGTAGGGCGTTTCCTGTTCTTCATGTTTCATGTGATTCAAGACCGAATTAGAGTAAACTCATGACATGAAAGTTATTCTACTAGTTATCCTCTTCAGGTTTTGTGTTGAACGTTTTGTCTAAATGTCATTAGTTAGAGAGTTATAAGTGTGGTAATAGGGTTGCTGCATAAACTACGGTTTCAGGTTACACTTGGTTTGATGTTGTGTTCGTCTTGATCAAAGCCTATTGAAACCATCCTTATTTTCTAATTATGATTTACTGGGAGTACCCTTGTATGTCTAGGTTGTTTTAAAACTGGTTTCGTTATTTTTTCATACACTGTACAATTTGTTCTCTATTTTAGAATAACCCTGTGTGAAAAGAAGGAAAGATGGTCCGCAATCCAAAGCACTGCCCTTGCTCTGTCAGAGTCTGGTGCAGAGCCTGTGAACGCGACGGCCCGATAGGTCGCATTTAGAGGTCTGGTAGCGACAGCCGCACCGTCGCAATCTGATCACGACGAGTCCGTCGCGATCGTTCTGCCTGATCTGATGCGCCCAGTCGCGTTCTCACAACCCCCTGTCGCCTTCTGGTCCCGACCCGTCGCGATCCTCATATGATCCTGTCGCGACTGACCTGGCCTGACAGCACCATGTCGCCTTCCTTACATACCCATGTCGCGACCTGACCTCGGGCCTTGCAAGCCATGTCGCCTTCCTTACATGTTCCTATCGCGACCTGACCCCGCCATGTCGCCTTCCTTATACACCCATGTCGCGATCTCAGGATTTTTACCGGAAACCTTGTGTTTTCTTGCAAATTTTACTGCACTTACCCGAGGTCTGTTTAAACGTGATATTTACTGTGTACATTGCATGTCTTGGGTCTGACCATTACATGATTGTTATTAAATGGCTTAAAAGTGATTAACCCATTTAAAAGCTTTAATTACATGAATGCTATTCTAGTGCTCTTTAAATGTTATGATCCATTCGTGCTACTTATGATTAATCTTCCTACTGTTCTACCATGTTTAAATGATAAGGGTTATCATAAAATCTTGCAAACCATGATTAGTTAAAGTGCATAGTTGTATTCCATGTTATATTATCAAGTGCTTCCTGCGAGTTTGAGACCGATGGGTTTGTGAATGAGACACGCTACCGCACTACACACTAGCACTGTTAGGTAGCCCCTTTCTTGGGAAACTGGAAACTCTCTACCGGTCATTCCGAATCGGTAGACTAGCGACCTTTTCACCAAGGCCTCCGTTAATCTCCTCTGACCATGGATTCCCACATGGCCGACGAGTTGGTTGTACCATTGAAGTTCCATGGAGATAGCATGCACTTCCTTTCTCTTCTTGTTCTCGTGAGTGTGATTGACCATCTAGACTAAAGCCATGAATGTAAAGATTCAAACAAAGTACAAATCGTACCGTTATGCTGCCGAAATTATCTCTCGACCATTGTTATCATAAAATCATGTTCAATTACTTATTACTTGTTCCAACATCATCATGAACATGACATTACATATGCTTACTTATTGAAACTCTCATTGGCCATTATTATTGACTGTGGGTATCTACATTTAAAAATTTACATGAGATGCTGACAGGGCACGGCGTGTGTCCAAGGGCTCCAATCTAGCCCCAATGACGGCGAGTCATAGATATACTGATAACCATGGGGTATAATGATTATTGGCGTTGCATCTGCGCTGGGAGTCTGCTTGCTTGTTGAATGATAGATACAATACCACATACACGTGTCCTGGTGTACATTCTTGATGGATCTTTTCTCGGTGTACATTAGTGTCTACGTGCCTGATTAGTGTTACTTGATCGTTCTCGTACAATCTTGCTTGCTTGCTTGCGTGATATGGCCATCCTACATTTATTGCAATTAGTGATATCTTGCGTTCTTGAAAGCTGTTGACATCAAGAGAAATCTTGCGTGTTTGTACAAAGTGATCTATTGCTAGTTCTATCTTGTTATCTTGTTCCCAAATCTTGTTCTATCGTGTTCACTCCATCTAGCTTGTTTTCATGTATCTGTTTTAATGAGTTTATTCATACAGCATATCATGACATTCATCGTGCTTACCTAGTTCTAAATGTTAATCACTTATATCATTGCCCGCACATTGAGATATAAATCCTACTGGGCTAGTTTGCTCATCCCCTACTTTTACCCAATCTAGGTGACTATGAATTCAAGAGGAAGAGCAAGTCGAGGATGTGAATGCGTCCGAGTGAAGAGCGTTCCGACTATGCGTCTAGTTATAGTAGTTTGCTTTGAGTGTTAGATTCATGTAGTAGGAAGTGAGAAATAAATGTACTTTTCCTTTTATTGAGTCTTAGTCCTGTACTAGTTTCCATTTGAATACAAAGAGTTGAGATTGAATAAAAGATTAGTTCAGTTCAATATTTGGGCCCTATGATGATGTATGTTGTTATACATTTAGTGCGTGCTAGCTAGAGGCTTATTTGCCGACTATTCACGTCTTGAAACATCGACTCGATTAATTATTAATATTGCTGCGTAATTCTCGGGACGTGACAAAGTGGGTCGAAGCAGAACCCATTACCACAATCACCGAACAAGTCGTGTGGAAGTTCGTTGGAAGAACCTCCTCTGCAGGTTTGGCATCCCAAGGGTGATTACCTCCGACAACGGGAAGCAGTTCGATAGCACCTTCTTCAAGCAGAAGTGCGCAGAAATTGGCATCTACAACCACTTCACTTCCGTGGCGCATCCCCAGGCCAACAGTCTGGTCGAAAATGCCAACCGTACGTTGCTGCATGGGATCCGCACAAGGGTCGAAGCTGCTGGTAGTTTGTGGATTGACGAGCTCCCTAATGTGTTGTGGTGTCACCGAACAACTGCTCGGGTAGCCCAGGGGAGACCCCTTCCACTTAGCCTACGGTACAGAGGCCGTCGTACCTCTGGAAGTGGCTCTCCCCACTCTCCGGACAACTCACTTCGATGAGACCGCCAATAATCGCGCACTCAGCGAAAATCTAGACATGCTTGGCGAACGCCAAAACGACGCCAGCATCAGACTAGTTTCCTATCAACAGAACCTGGCGCAGTATTATAACTCCCGTGTTCGGGAAAGGCATTTCTTCGAAGGGGACTTCGTTCTTCACCGCTGCTCGGCATCGGATCCCCGAAGAGCAGCCGACAAACTTGCCCCCAAGTGGGAAGGACCTTATCAGGTCATCCAGGTCCTTGGAAAAGGCTCTTACAAGCTAACTACTCCTAGTGGCGGGGCCATACCCAGAACCTGGCATGTATCCAATTTGAAGGCTTATTATTTATAAAAGCCTTCTGTCGGCATCCTACTTCTCTCCTAACAGTTTTTTGGTCGGCTAGAGACGAAGTCCAAAACATCCTTATCTCAATACCTTATTTCACAAGGATGTAACGACATCTCCTAGTATGAAGATGTTCCGCAAGCAACCCAGGTCAAAACACCCGCAGTCATAGCAACCTGTGCGGTAATTGTGAACACTTCTAAACGACCAACGAATTACGGTTCGGAAAGAACACTCACAAGGTGAGGAGATAGAAAAAGCGAAGCCACTTTTTGAAAAAAAAAAAGAGATCTATTCAAATTTTATACAAAAGCTCGCTTTGGCCGAGCTGCCAAGCAAAAAGGAGAGGATATTCAAGGGGGCAGCCTAGAGGTACCGGCGCCATCATCTGCAGGAGGTATTCGCCCTGACTGGAACTGGGCAAAGTGCACTCTGTCCAGACGCGCATCCTGGGTACGGCGCCGACACTCCCCTACAGCAGCCTCGAAAGCTTCTCGGGCACGTTCTGTCCAAGCAAGCTTCTCCCCGAACTCCTTTCCGGCTTCGAGGCCTACCTTGTAGCAACGGGCTCCGAACTGCTCTAGGTCCTTTTTGAAGTCAGGACCTTCTTTGTACTCTGCCACTGATTGAGCCCGGGCTTCGGCTAGCACCTTCGCAATTGCCTCCTTTTCGGCTCGGGCAACGGTCAGTTGAGCTCGTCCGCTTGGAGGGCATCTTGGAGGCTTTTCACCTCCTTTAGAGTTTGGCCTCACGAGCCCGGCTTAGTGACCAGATCGTCGCAGAAAGCCGTTTCTGCCTCCCCACATCTGCTTCTGGTTCTGTGCACGTAAGCGAGCTTCTTCAGAAGGCTCATCGCTCGTGATGTCGTCCACTAACGCTCCCACGTCAACGTTGTCATCTTCGTCTTGTTCGAAAGGTTCCTGGGCGGTAGGCCGCACTGGAATGCTCAGGGGTCTTCTCCGGGCTCTCAGGTCTTGACACCGTGCCTCCTATCTAGATAGGATGTGGACGGGCACGGGCAGAACCCTTGAAGCATCGCTCCCCAGCCTTCCCAGCGTGGCTTCCAGCATCGCCTGCGAAGGGAGCTCGGACGACTTCCCCTTCAACACCGCGGAGAGAGGTCTCCGTCCTCCCGGAACTGACAGCCCCCTCAGCAATGACTGGTTGCTCGATCGAGATTTCTACCCTCCCAGCCGTCTCAGCAGTAGCAGCAGCAATCTCCTTGCGACCCTCTGTCACCGGGGCCATCTCCTCGGCCTCTTGAGCGGCTCCTGCAACTTCTGTGGACCCTAAAGTGGTTGATGGTATTTCCACTACCGCAACCATCTTTATGAGGGGCAGGGGGGCCACAGCAACCTCAACAATTTCCTTCTGTGGGGCTGTTGTCTCCCCAGTTGGAGTGGCCCCCACAGCCGAAGTAGCCGCCTCCTCGGGTACATCCCTCTCTGGCACCTCGCGGTGCGAAGAGATCCCCTCCCTAGCAGTAGAGGTCTCTTCATTACCTTCGCCCCTACGAGCAAAGTTTTCGCAGCATCATTTACGCGACTCCGGTGCTCGATGCTGCTATTCGGGCAACCTCCTCTTCATGGCCTCATTGGGACCCGGCGGCGCGAACACTTTCTCTGCTTCAGCAGAGCTCTCTGACCCTCGGTACCACGACGAGCCCGAGCTCGATCGCCATCCTTTGAGCAACCTCAGGACGGAGCACGGGGGGCATCCGTGGTGCTTCCTGTTCGGCTGACCCAGCGACCTTGCGCTTCTTGCGCAACAGTAACTGCGCCTCATCAGCCTCCTCTTCGGTCCCCTCCTCACTGTGTTGAGGGGCAGCACGGACTAGCCTCCTCTTCTTCTGAGCATGGAACTGGTCTGCGTCCTCCGCCCTCATCGAGCAGCGTCGGCCTCTTCTTCATAATGACGGAAGACCTAGTCGCCCCTTCGCCCTCCTCGAATGAAGGCCGAGCTCCTACTGAAACCACCTTGATGGTGGCCTTCTTCTTTAAACGAATTTTTTCGGGCCTCTTCTCAGGGACTCGTGCGCCTTCCGAGTGTCCCTTGGCGGATGAAGCGCCACCAATGCAGTCATTACCGCAGTTCCAACCCTCACCGCCGAGGGGACCCGGACAACAGCAGTGAGATCGTCGTCCTCCATGTGGGCCATAACTGGGATCTGTTCGGCGAAATCCTCGTTCGCCTCTTGATCTCTCCCAGCCTCCAACTCCGTAGCGGCTGCAAAAAGGAGGAAGTTGTGAGAACACAGTTGCCAAACTAGCGCGCTACAAACAAGTTCGAACACTTACTCCATGGTTTGCTCAAACCATGCCGAAAAAGTGAGAACTCTGTCAAGTAGCCCTCTCCGTTCCTCACGCCGGCCCGGAGCAGGCTATCTGAGGCCCTCGCCTCATCTTGAATCAGCTTCAGGAAGCTATCCTTCTGTGCTGATCGGATAACGGTGGGGAACCCCCACTCTGCACCGTCCCGACGCCGGACAAAAATCAACCTGTCCATTCAACCTTTGTTGTTGGAGTATTTTCCGGACAGTTGTATGTGCATCCTGTCCGTTCGGTGCTTGGCTAGTAGACGTCCGTCCTCGATGACCGCGAAGCAGAAAGCTTGAAATGTGCTCGGAATACATCCGCCGAGCCCCTGATCTGCTTGATTCTGCAAATGACGCCGAAGATGCAGATGTATCTCCAGGTTTTAGGCGTCAGTTGGATTGGAGAAACTCCCCAACGGTTCAGCAGCGCCTTCGCCACCTCCGCAGCAGTAGCCGGAGTCCCGCCCCTCCATGTGATCCACGGAGAGGGGATGACAACCTGGTTTGTTCACACAGGTATGACTCTCCTTCCTTCGCGTCGACGATCTCGTATTCATCGCCGATACGAAAGCGCTCCCGGAGCCCACTGTAGTGGCAGTATCATGGCTCGCTAGACGCAGAGACGGTGACTCCACTCGCTCCGGCGACTGTAACCACCTTCCCCTTGCTGCCATCATTGTAAGTTGCGGAGGAGAGCAGTGAATAGGAGAAGGCGCGAGGAAGAAGACGACTGAGAATCTAAAGGGGGCACGAAACTCTCAAACGAAGAAGCTCTGAGAAATTTTGAAGGCGTGGCTCCCGCCTTCGCCCCTCTCCTCCCTTACAAGGAAATAGGGGTGCGGAATTCGAAGCAGGCCAGAGGCGGTGTTTCCCCCCGCTTTAAGTCACTTTCGGGTTGCATCATCGGTGACCGTTCGTTTGGAGTGCGCAGCGTTCGTGGTTCGACACGACCCCCACACTCATCACAAAGCTCTGCGTTCAAGGGAAACTCCCAAATCATGTCGCCATGTGGCCGTTCGGATCTCCGAGGACGATACCACATTTAAGACGGAGATGACGCCCAGGCAAGCCGCCGCTCCCAACCGCTCCGGTTCCTGAACCGCTTGAGAGCGTGGGGGGCAAGTGTGGTGGCTATTTCTAGCCACCATCGTGCACTGGGCCCATCATGGCCCGGCCCAGTCCGACAGGCAGACGTGGCCCTATCGTAAGGCGCCACGGCGTTTCGAGGGCGGCTTCAAGGATCTGTGTCCGGTTCCTGCATTCAGGTACCAGCGGGACCCAGTAGCCACCTCCGAACACCGCTCAGCTTGTTCGGACAAAGGCCCTTCCTTCCGAGCAGGGTCTGCTCGGTTTGCTCCGAAAACCCCTTCTGCACGGACAACACTTCCTTGCATCAGGCATCTGACAGCAAGCCAGGCCTACGGGCGCCATGTGCCGAGCAGCAGGTTTGACTACCGAACAGCAGGTCTGCCTCACCGAACAGGCTACCTGCTCGGTACCTTCCTCCCAGGACGAAGCGGAGCGGCCCTTCATCATTTTATGACAGTTACAACGGCTACGCCACGCGCGTCCCACGATCAAGTGGTGCGTTAACTACCCAGCTCCTCAACGGATGCCTCAACACATAACCCCCCGGGGAGGACGCTAACAGGGCACCCTTTGCGGCACTGATCAGGGACGTTTCGTCCCTCTCCTCAGTGCCCCAGCCTATAAAAGGCACTGGTAAGCCTCTAGACAACGGTACGTGATCTAAGGCACCCTTGCTCACACACGCCCTTGCGTTCCACACATGAGAACTCTCTTCCTCTCAAGTCTCATACTGACTTAGGCATCGGAGGGTTCCCCCCGGTTCTTCAACCGGGTCCCTCCTTGATTCCATTCTGGTTTTGCAGGCTTCTGTCCGCACCGGCGACCGTCTTCTTCCCTCTCAAGTGTAGGCCCAACGGGTTCCGGCCCAAACAAGAAAAAGCCTCCACACTTACCAAAGGTAAAACATATTTATGTATGGAGCAAATTTAGGGTTTTAGGCGTCTGACAAAGAAATGGATGACAATAACATTGAGCCTTGCCCATAACGCCAAGGCTTCATTCTTGAGTTGTCCTTCGACGTATTTACTCATGGGATCGGATGTTGATGGAGTTCTAAGACTATCTTTCTTCGGTCAGAAGTTGCAATTTCTATGATTTGATTTTTACTTTAGATTTTTTACTTTCTTATGGTCGAGGCCAATGCCACTCCATTTGTACATGGCTATAGCCTTCTGTTTTCAACTTAATGTTATTAATAAAATAGACCATATCTCGCCCATTAATTTTAAAAAAAAAAGCTTATAGGGTGTTTGGGAACAATTTAAAAATAGAACTATTTCTACTTAAAAATTTATGTTGTATTTATTTTTAATTTAAAATTAAAATTGTAAAAATGTGACGTTATCTGTTTGGTAAAAATATCAAATTTTTTAAAATTAATATTGATGTGTTTGGGGGGCGAAGGACGGGAGGGGGCGGGGGGGGGGGGGGGGTTGGTGGGGGTTCTGGGGCGAGGGGCCGGGGGCGCAGGGCGGAGGCAGGAGGGGGGGGGGCGGTTCCGGGGCGCGGGGGGGGGGGGGGGGGGGGGGGGGGCACACAGGGGAGGCGAGGGTGGGGTTGGGCGGAGGGCTGGGGTGAGGGCGGGGGGTTCCGGGGCGGGGGGCTGGGGGGGGGGGTGGCTGGGCGGAGGGCGGGGAGGGGGGGTGGTTCCGGGGCGGGGGGCTGGGGGCGCAGGGGAGGGCGGGTGGGGCTGGGCGGGGGGGGGGGTGGCTGGGCGGAGGGCGGATGGGGGGGGGGGAGACGGGAAGGGGGGGTGACGCCGGTGGGGGGGGGGGGGATGCCGGCGGGTGGGGGAGACAGGAAGGGGGGGGAGACGGGAAGGGGGGGTGACGCCGGGGGTGGGGGGGGGATGCCGGCGGGTGGGGGGGAGATAAGAAGGTGGGGGGGGGGGGAGACGGGAGGGGGGGAGAGAGCCGGGAAGGGGGGGAAGGAGAGAGCTGTGAGTGTAATTTTTTAAAAAAAACAGGTTATGACTTGTTTTATTTTGAAATAGATTTGTACAGGGTAGAATTTTTACTTTAAAAAACAAAATTGCTTACCAAACATGTAAGATATTTCTCCTCTTCTTTTTAAATTAGAGAGAAAAATGTTAAAAAAGTGCAACCAAACACCTATTAAGAGTCACTTTAGTTGAGGATTAAGTAACTCATGCAATAGACTAATCAGTATTAGCTAATTCTAAAGTTAACCCACCTTACTTTGAAAATGCAAATAGAGTTGGGTAGATAATTCATCTTCCTCAAATCTAGTTATATTTATAAAAAAGTAAAAAAAAAACTACATTTCACAAGATGGATAGATAGTGAAATATAATAAAATATGCATCTATTAATTAGATTTGAACCAGAAGAAGATTACCCGTCGTTTATTATTGAGAAGAAACTTATACATCATTGGCCTTCTGTATAGATTTTTAAATGGGATGCAAGATTTGATTTTAATGCGGATCCAACAGTCCTTCCGTTTTGATTGGATGGTTTCCCATGCTTCCGGTTAACTTTTACTATGAAGATTCTTCAGGTCATTGCGGCAATGTGGGTCAGGTTATGAGATTTATGAACCTACTCTGGCTCTGACTCAAACAAGTGAAGCTTTTGTCTGTCACTACAACAAACTTGTTCTATACTTACGGCAATAAATCGTAAGTGTAGCTTATAAAACCATAACAAAAATAATTTACTTACGGAATGTCTTACGGTTATGAACCGTAAGTGAACCGTAGGCACAGCAACCGTTACTGTAGCTTACTTACGGTTTAAAAACCGTAACTACATCTTGATCTATACCATCGACTATACAACGTAAGTGTACATCCGTAAGTAAAACTTCATTACATTCAACTATACATATCACATTTGTCCTTCACAATCACATTTAGAACACCTGTAGCTGTGAAAGTTACATATCACATTCAACTACATATCACTTTCACAGACCATACAATCGGTCTCCATCTGCCATTTTTTTCATCAATCCATTCAACTACATATCACATTATTTGTCCTTCAAAATCACAAAAATAGTTTAACAGAGTGCTCATTCTCCTACACCAATAACTCATTCAATCACAAAAGAAAAGAACCATCTGTCACAGAATTCATGCCATATAATGACATTTTTTCATCAATCCATTCAACTACATATCACATTTGTCTTTCAAAATCACAAAAATAGTTTAACAGACCCGAACATATAAATTTATTAATCCAAAAATTACATCCTTCCATCACAAAAAAGTAAACAATATAACCAATGATGCACTAATCTGTCTAAACTTTGAATATCATTAACATATGTGAAATCCTTGCTTCATGACAGCAATCCATTAAGCATCCTCTATTAAGCATCTTGAACCTGTGAAAAAAATTGTTCAAAAAATGTTATTTGGCAGCAGAAATGGCTATTGGACCGACACCAGCAAAGATATCACATGTTCAATGCATAAAGGACAATTTAGGTGGTGGCCTTAGATACTCTAGGAAGATGGAACACAAGTAACTTGAAGAAACTTCATCTACCCAGCTATGACTTGCAGAGAGTAGAAAGTGATGTGAAGATTAGCATCAACAATCAACAAGATACCTTCCAATTGCAACATAATTAAAACAAAACATTGCAACATAGAACCATAGGCAGATTGATCAATACATGCCAAAGGACAAGCACAGAATTGCAGGCCTATGCATGTATATGTAATTAGCACTCATGTACAAAATGTAGCCGAGGAAAGGATTAACATGACAACAAAATCCAAGATTCCTTACCTGAAATAATACAGTAAACCAGGCATACATACATCAATTGCACTCATATCCAGTGAAATGTAAGGAGGGATTTCCGATGGATGATAATAAACTGACCAATATATAAAGTGTAACAATGATTATAGTTGCCTGCCATTCCCATTTGAATTGCAATACTTGACAGATTGTTGGACATCTTATTTGCAACAAAATTTAAGCATGAAACTAAATAAGCCTCCACTGCCCAAGCAGGCAGTGATGAAAGAGGGATTAAAGCCTCCACTGCCCAAGCAGGCAGTTATTCTGGGGTGCTTTTTAAGGTATCAAGCAAGAAAGAAGGAAACAAGTTATATTCCCCATGGAGCAGAGGCCACAAATGTTGCAAGTTCACTAGGACAAAGGCCATTACCGAAGGATGCATGATTTGAGTGATCAAAGTCTAGAGAAGAGGCACTTACAAACAACATCATTGCCTGTAAAGCTACATATGTGTCTTTGCCTTTCAACTACCAGCCTAGTGTTCCAATACCTTCAAGTAACAAATCTCCTAACTTTAGTAAGTATATTATCAAAAGTAATAACAAAGAAATGCCATGAGGCTCCCAGATACATAAAATTTGCTGTCGAAAAAAAGAAACATAAAAGCAAAGCCATGAAATAAACCAAATCTAAATCCTACAGTTAAAGAAAATCACATCCTTCCATCCCTAACATGTACGAAAATAGAGTCTCTAGACCAATGAAAAATTCAGATTATTTGGTACCAAATGCTGTTTCAATCTGTAAGGAGAAGAGCATACACTCTAGCTAAATTAACATGAAAACGGATTACATTCTCAACCATAGTTGTTACCAGAGAATGGATGCCTGATAGGACCTCAAACTGCATTGTTCTGTAGTCATTTTGAATAGTATCAATCTTATTGACAATTGTTTGTATTTTTGGCTTGTTTTTGTCCAATACCACCTGAAAAAAAAATATCAGTTATCAATGTAATACTTCCACCAAAATAATTCTTCCTGCATTTGGTCAAAAAAATAGGTAACTATGTACCTAAGCAATTAGTTTCTTGTAAGGTAGATGCTCATATCTCATATTCAAATGGGCAATATGCCCAACAGTCTCAAAGGCTGTGGGGACATTCACACCATTCGGTAGTAGTTCCTCTAAAATCTGAAGAAAAACAAAAACTTAGACTGGTGATATTAAGTGAATACAACAAACTTTAAAATAATATACCTCATTCATCGACCAATAATCATAAAACAAGGACAGTCTGCATTGCACAAGCTCACATTTTGATGGCATGTTCAATGGCGCATACCTGTGCAAGATGGCCTGGAGAAATTAGGATTATCCTTCCTGTAAACAGAAACAAAACTATTTTCCCACTCCAGAGTTGTGATGCTTCGAGGGAGCCTGTTCTTCATATCCCAGAACACCCTCGTTCCAAGATTAACTGCATTGCGAAAGGAAATGAAAAGAGTATATACTACACATTCATCAAATAAGTACTTATCGGATCTCCTCAGGGCAAGCACCAGATCCCCCGCCCTCTTCAACATCCGAGTCCTTGAGCAATTCCAGAGCCCGGAAGCAGGCCCAGCGCCACGGATCACTAACAAAAAATAGGAAATCTCTAAAGAGGGGGGGGGGTGAAGAATGAGAATGCAGAGGATCTGAGGGAGCGAGAGAGTGAAACGAACCCGGAAGCAGGCCCAGCGCCACGGAGATCCATCCTCCTTTGTGACCCTAGAAGGCGGCATCAGGCATGCCCCAGTAACTCAGCACCGCATCCTGCTCTGTCGCCCCCTCCGCCTTCTTCGTCACCCCCACGTCCCACTTCGCGGCCGTCTCCCCCTCATGTCTGGCCGCCGGGGTTGGCGCCAACAGCGTGCTGGCGGCGCGGGACAGGGGGAACCGCACCAGCCAGATGGCGGCGTGAGTCGGCACGGGGGCGGCGACGGAAGCACTCGCCAGGAGCGCATACACCGGCTCAGCAGCGGTGGGGGCCGAGGCGAAGAACACCGGGCCGAGCTGCCTCAGCGCGGTGTCGGCGCTCCAGGATCTCATCATCATCTCCGGCAAGATCGGGCAGCAGGATAACAAAGAACGGGACTTACCGGAGGAGTTCGCAGAAGGCGTCGACAGAAAATTTGGGGATGCAAATTTGGGGATGAAAAGGCGTGTTGGGTGGAGAAGTGGGGTCTTTTCAACTTCTCTTCCAATTTAGTGGCGGGATGGAGAAGTTTTGTACACTGGGTTGGCGGTGTTAACCATTTAGTTACAGATTAGGTGTATATATATTTTTTTTATTAGGAAAAGATTCACAATTTGTTACGATTTTTATAAAATTAATAATATAAAATAAATTAAAAAAAAACCGTAAGTACTCATACACTTATTCTTACGGAAACCAAAACCGTAACTGTTAGCCGTAAGTGTTGCCCAGTTTTGTTGTAGTGTGTGTGGAGTTGGACATTCTCAAGGCTAGACCGGACAGGTTATGGGTGGGCTGTGGTTCTGAGGGATTCTGGCAACAAATTAATTATTACCGCATCCCTGCAATATGCGATTTCTGTCATAAACTTGGCCATGTTGAATCAGAGTGTTCCAAGAAGAATAAAAAATTGGACACCCAACGGGTTCCTAAGGTGCAGGAACGCTTAGAGGAGGGCCAACACAAGGTTCACACAAAACATTGGCGTCAGAAACCTGCTTATGCAGCCCCAGTAGAGGTTGTAAAGGGGAACAGTTTTACTCCTCTACAGGACTTACAGGGCACTTCAGACGTGGCTGATGGCACAGGAAATAATATCAATGAAGCTGACCAAATTGTTTCAGATCATACAGATGGTAATAATATCTTGGTCTCTCATGTTGCTGAAATCCCTTCAGGATCCCAGGATGCAGCTGTTAATGATAGTTTCATCAAGGATGATATGATTAACCAGGGACAAGATCTACAGCATACAACGCCCCTTCTCCCTGATATCCAGCGTGCAACTTCTTCTAGTCCAAGTACGTTGAAAGTTCTGCATGGGGATCAGTCGTCGTTGCATGCAATGCATGCTGAGGTCTCTACCTTTGGTATGACTATTGAAGATCCCCGGGGGCCTGTCGGACATATTTCCATGGAGTCTCCGGCGAAAGTTCTCGTGGGAGAAGAAGAATCGGTCCAAGATCCTCTTTCTATTCCCAGACCTGCTATACATAAAGATCCCGGATTGCTTTTGAGTAGGGTTTCTGAACTTGCAGCTAAAGAGAATATCTTCATGCCTAATATTAAAATCTCAAAAGAAGGTGTGGTTCAAAAGGAAAGCGGGGTGTGCACGAGATCTAAAGCCAAGGCTGGGGGGTTCCCCAATGGATACTCTTCCTCATGACTTGTCCGATCCTCTTCTGGAATATTAGGGGCACATCTAATCTTGCCTCTAAGAGATCCGTGAGGAATATTTCTAAAAAGTATCAAGTTGACATTATTGCTGTTGCTGAACCGTTGGTTCCTTTGCACCGGGCCAACTCTATATGTAAGTTTTTGAAGATGGAAAATTATGCTGGGAATAATGGGGATGAATCCAAAATCTGGGTATTTTGGCAAAATCATGCAGTTCAGATCATTAGTCATTCAGATCAACAGATTTCTATGCTCAGTAAGTCAAATAATGTGGAAACCTATATGATTACTATGGTGTATGGCTCATGCAGCTTGAGCAGACGCAGATACCTTTATGATGAAATCGTCAACATGGCTGGTAATATGGCTATGCCTTGGTTAGTGGGAGGGGATTTTAACTGTGTCTCAACTCCATCAGAGAAGAAGGGTGGCAATCCCCCCAGTTTGCAGGCTATGGAGAATTTTAATGCGTGCATATATACTTCCTCCCTTAATGATGCTGGCTTCATTGGCTCTCCTTTCACCTGGTCAAATAACAGAACAGGTCTTGCAGCGGTAAAATCGAGATTGGATCGTTTCCTCATAAATAATCAATAGGAAAGTGCTTTTCTAGGTTTTCAGATAAACCATCTTGTTAGAGGTCCTTCTGATCATGCCCCTCTTCTTGCTGCCTGTGCTACCTCTTTACGGGGTCCGTCCAGATTTATTTTCCAATCTATGTGGATTGATCATGAAACTTTCAAAAGCATAGTTCAAAATGCCTAGAGGGCGATGGCTGATCATCATAATCCTTTGGTGTCTATTCATTTGAAACTGAAGGCGTTAAAAGGAGTTCTGCGTTGCTGGAATAAAAACTCTTTGGTAATATCCATGATAACCTGGCCATGCAGGAGAGAGAGATGAAGGCTAGACATGAGGATTTTGATAGTCATCCAACTCAGATGAATAGAACAGCTCTGGGGGCTGCTAATGCTAAATGGAGGAAAGCAATGCAAACTATTGAGATTTTTTCGGCTCAAAAAGCTAGAGTGACTTGGCTTGATGACGAGGATAAAAACACTGCATTTTATCATGCGGTTGTCCATGGCAACAGAAGAAGAAATTACATATCTCGGCTCCAAGTTAATGGCCAATGGTGTGATGTTCAGGCTGCCCTTGCTAATGAGGCGACATCTTATTTTGAGTCTTTACTAAAGTCGACGGAACATAATATCAATAATAATATGGTTAATGTCATCCCTCAGTTAATTTCTGAAGATCAGAACAATCACCTGTGTGTTATTCCTGATATGGACGAGGTTAAAAAATCGGTTTGGAACCTGAGTGGTTCTAGCGCCCCTGGTCCTGATGGTTTTACAGGTGTTTTTTTTACTTCTTGCTGGGATATTGTGGGTAATGATGTTTATGCAGCGGTTAAGGGTTTTTTTCATGGTATATCCTTTCCAAGAGGCATTACATCAACTTTAATTGCTCTGGTGCCGAAGAAGGTTCGTCCCATGTCTTTTAATGATTATAGACCTGTCAGCTTATGTAATTTCTGCTATAAGGTTATCTCCAAAATTCTCTGTTCTCTTTAATGGCTCCCTTGCTGGTTATTTTAAATCTTCCAGAGGCTTACGTCAAGGTGATCCAATAGCCCCAGCTATGTTTATTATTTTGGAAGAAGCCCTTAGCAGAGGCATCAAAAATATGGTTTCCACTGGTTATCTTCTACCCTACTCGGGCCCTAGGGGCTGCCCTCCCTCTCCCACCTGCTTTATGCGGATGACACGCTAGTCTTCTTGAATGGTAGTATCAACAACATCGAGCGCTTCATGCAATTTTTGGAGGTTTATGCTATGTCCTCTGGCCAGCAAATTAATGCCGCTCAGAGTTGTTTCATGATCACTGGGAATTCTCCTACTTCAACCATTCATAGGATTAAGGATGTTACAGGTTTTCAAAGACAATGTGGCAATCTCATCTACCTTGGCGTCCCTCTAAAACGGGTAGGCTGCTCACTGTAGACTTCAGTCCTCTGGTTGACAAAATGAATGGCAAGCTTAACATCTGGAAATCTAAGTTGTTATCTCAAGCTGGCAGGATCACTTTGATAAATTCGGTTATTTCCTCCCCCCCAATCTATCTAGCGACCGCTTCTCAAATTCCGAAATCTATTATTTCATATATTGAGAGAACTTCGGTAGCTTTTTTTTGGAATGGTACTGAGGGTAATCGTCGTCGGCATTGGGTGGCATGGTCTTCTATTCAGCGTCCTGTTAAGGAGGGAGGCTTGGGAGTTCAGAGTTTGTGGCATGTGCAACTTTCTCTGGCGGTGAAGCAATTGTGGAACATAAGAAAAAATTCTTCCTTATGGGCAAAATATGCCAGAAAGAGATATCACAAAACCAGCAAGCTGTATATTCTAGTTATGCATAAATCTGTCTTCAAAACCGCTGAAAAGATTCTAGGGATAATACAAGGTGGATTCTTGGCAATGGGTAATAATCGGTTGGCAGGCGGTCCATCGATTATTAGCAGAGCGACGAGTTTCCGTGTTGCTGGTAGTGTTTCGAGGCTCTGACTTTTTCGTGCGTGTTTGGTTCGCCGACAGCCCTCCTGGGGGTCTGTGCGTGCCTCGTGCTCGCTGGGCTTGTCGTGTGCTACAAGCCAGCGGCTCGGCGTGGTTCTGTTGTGCTACCCCGCCTTTTGCCTGATGCTTGGCACTTGAGGGCTTGTCCCGTTCAGAGGTTGTCTCCGTTTCCTGGGACCCCTGTCCTCGGGAGCCTGTTGAGGGAGTACTCCGGGCTACGAGCGTGCTCGAGTTGGTAGCCGATAGGGCGGACTCTGGAGCTGAGGGAAAACGAGGTTTGGACAGCGACGCTGAGTCGTTTGTAGAGCTCTCTTGACTAGGCCTGGGACACCGAGGTCGGTTGGAGTTCTACCCGATGTAGGCTAGTCAGTCCCTTGTCTCACTGCCTCTCTCTGCGTTGGTTCTGGAGCCACGTAGTGGTGTCAGGCGTGAGGCCGCAGCTTGGCCAGGCTGCGGTGTTGCGTGCGTTGGTGTGTTTCTGTGGCGGCTCTATCTCACCCTTGCGCGGGGGCAGAGGCAGGAGCTAGGCTAGCGAGCAGAGCGTGCGGACTGCGGGTCCCCCTCTTGGCTGCTAGCGGCGGTGGCTTGGTTGCTGTTGTTGTGACGGTATTTCCCCACGACGTTTCCAAGTGTTATCCGGTTCCCTAGCTTGCACGGCGGTTATAGCCTGGCTGTGCCTAGTTTCTGTGGGCGTCGTTGGTTTGCCCTTGGGCAGACCCGTGCTTCTAGCGGTTCCCGCTCGGTGTCCTCTCGGTACCGTAGTTCCGTTCTTGGGTGCTAGTCCGCAGTGGCACCGGCGTGTATGGTTTCCCGACCTTGCGGTGTATCCGGGGTCCGGGGTGGTTCTGCTTGTGGGCCCTCGACCCTGTGGAGGTCTGAGGTGGCCGTGCTTGAGATGAGACGTCGTTCTCACTTGGTTGTTCTATGGTCTCAGCGAGTGTGCCGAGGGTTGCTTCCGTTGTGTGCCTGACTCCGTTGATTTCTGCGGGAGTCGTGTGTGTGGCCCGACCACGGTTGGTGGTCGTGGCGTTGTGCTGTTCTCTTCCGCTGCTTAGTAGTACCCTGCTGTAGGTGTTCCTCGCTTTATAGCTTTCTAGTGTAGCTTCCTATTTTTGGAGTTCCTGCTGCTCTGGCCGGTGAGGGACTGGTAATCCCTACTGTGCCTTGTTCGCGAGGCTCACCCCCCCCCCCTACTTCCTTCAGCTAGGGGCTCGTCGTCGCGGGAGCTTGGTGTCGGACGGGTTGCGGAGGCAGCTGTGGCGCCGCGTTGTTGTCAGCAGTAGTAAGAGCGAGTGTTGTGAGCTCTTGTAGCCGAGTGAGCTGAGAGTTGCGTTTTGCAAGTTCTCAGGGTATGCCCCTTAAGGACTGCACCTTTCTTCTTGTACCTGTGCTTTTGCTTGGGACGCGTTGTACAGACCCTTGTATATTATACATAATTGTTATAGTTATTTGAATTCATTGCATATCTCACTAGACTATTTATTCTAACCCTTCTGGATCTTCGGATCCGTGGGTGGCGGCGCGACCCTCGGGGCCCTAGCGTGGGTCTGGGAGGTCGGGTCGTTACAGTTAATCCCTTGAATTTACTGTAACGAAGTAACTAATGTTATTTAATGATAAATATGCTATAATCATCTTTTAAAGGACATGTGCACAACCAAAATCTCAATCTCTCAATTTTCTACACATACACATAGAAAAATCTCATATTATAAACTTGTATAAATTATTTAAATATGTCATAATGTATCTAGTAATTTATTAACTTTATTCATAATGATACCTTTTAATTAAGGACTTGTTTATGTTTTTATCGATCATTTTGGATACCGTTACCAACATTCCTCTGCCTTCGAGCACTCAAGGCAAGATGGACAATGTTTCTATATACACTTTTCTTGACTTGGATGGACTCTCTGTTTGGGAAGACTCCTACTCGGACTAGGTAATCCTTGTTCAAGGCCTCCGTAAGACTCCTTGGCTATGGCATACGTCCATGGCTGACGAGCGGGTTATACCATCAATACCTATATACTCTTAGGGATCAACATGATCCAACGACCTTAGATTTTTCTCTCTCCTTGAGATCACACTAGACCTCTGGACTGTGTTCGTAGCACTACCAGCGAACGATTAGTGATTCTATCAAACTGTCAGCACCAATCTTGCGTGTTGTGCAACTATTACTATCGTTTGTTTTAACGTCGTTTTATGTGCGTTGACATATCATGCTCGTCTATTTCATAATTACTCATTTGTTCACGTTCTCTTCATACTCTCGTCTATTCTTCAATTACTCTCATTTATTCTCGGTACTCTATTTGGCCATCTATTGATTGTCTAAGATAACAAAACATAATCAATGTTTGGCAATATATAAAGGGCCCGATCTGGTCTTAGGAGGTGCGCCCAAAGTGCTATTTTCCCGCAGGAGTTTCATGATCAGTGTGTTTGGCATTACATCCAAGTGGTATACTATCTAGATTAATCTAAAACAATCAACCAAAGTGTTATACTCTCTCGGCTATCTATTGACAACCAAAGTGATATACTGTCTCGGCTATCTATTAACAACCAAAGTGCTATACTCTCTCGGCTGTCTATTGACAATCAAAGTGCTATACTATCTCGGTTGTCTATTAAAAACCAAAGTGCTATGCTATCTCGATTGACAAAAATCAATCAAAGTGCTATTTGCCCCAGTGGGTATTTACTCTCTATATGGCCAACTCCTTTCTCTCTTTGCTATACAGGTTACTTGCTTGACATTGACGTTTTACCTGTTATCGACTTGCTATCGCTCTCTATCAAGACTTGACATACATCATGAAATACTTGATTTTTGTACTATTTGAACCACGCTACTTGTGCTATTACTCTCTCGACTTTACTTCACTCTCTCTATCGTTAGTTATATTGCTCTTTAATGCATTAATCACATGAGATTTAAGTCCTACTGAGCATTATCACTCATCCTGCATTATTTGATATGTGTTCTCAGGTGAATATGATGATGAGGACCACACTCACGAGGATGGGAATGAGCAAGTTCAAGAGTGACACAGATGTCGTCTTGTTATTTTAGAATTTAGTATAATTAGTTATTTTATTAAAATGTGATGAAGTTCTCTGGGCCCATAGTTATGGCTCTACATTAGTAAATGCAATAGACATAGCGGAATGAATAATGGAATATAATTGGTTTCGTATTATTCAAACTATGCAGTAGTTTGATGTTTGTCTTCGCTATATACTCGCGCTATATTAACTGCCTTACGTTTTGATATTCCACGCTGGGGCGTGACAGGTACCCTTAGGTTCTTTGTGAGTTAAGCACCTGTGTGCTTGAGGTTAGTCCCAGTATAGTGGTACCGTCAAGGTCTTCATTGTCTATCTGGACTCCCTTACTCCTCTATGGTGAGTTGTGTGTTTGGCTAAAGGAAATACGATAGTGGGGCAGTGATTTGTAGTGTATAATTGTTCTTACTTTTAAATCACTTGTAATGCACTCATGGCTAGGGGAGTGGACACCAGTAGAAGTGTTGGCCCCCAGCTAGTCTGTTATTTTCACGACCTCACTCTATGCCTATGGCCCTCGAAACCCTTAAAAGTGTGATAGGCGTGGGTCTGTAGTATGACAAGACTGCAAGTGGTGTTGGTTGGTCTCCATAATCTTTGACTTTGTCAAGGTGGCACCGCAATTAGACCTTACATCCATGGTTGCGAGGCCGAGAGGTTTTGTCTCATGTTGTTTGTCCGGGTCTGACTTTGACATCATGAGCCAGACCTCATGATCTGAGTGGTAGCGTTGTACCTTCCGACTTAGATTTCTAGCAATGATATTGGTGTGCTGATTAGGAGTCAAGTTCGTTACCTTCTATATATAGTGCTTCACATCCTCTTTTTAGTGGATTACTTTTAATTTATATTTAACAGCTGCATTAGCTCTATTGCTCACGTGATTATAATTACTCTGTGGTTTTGGGAGTGTGTATGCGCAAAATAAAAGATTGAATAATTTACTTTCTATTAATTACGCTTTACTTCTTTTCAAAGGTGAATTATATTTAGTTTCTACCCATTAATTGTTCTATGAGATTGTTCGTATTATTTATCTAGTTCACTTTATTCATTTGGATTCATATGTTTAGGTAGTTTCCTTATTAAGCCGGTGAGCCTACACCCGTTTCAAGTGAATGATAGCAGACGATTATTATTCTTGAGTGAGATTGACTCTCACGGTAGTGGTGGTGGACCTATGTCATCATCAACGTGAGCTTTAGCTTCAATTTCACGCCTCGAGTTATGCCCCAGATCCCTGTACGTTTTTATTTTTGACATAGGTCTATGTGCCGAGACAATGTAACTTCATATAAATATGTATGCATTGTGTAAGTTGTATGTATCTTTATACATGTTTAGTTGCATTTATTTATATTCTCACTAGACATATGCATAGATATCCCTTGTGGGCCCTAATGGTTTGCGAGAGACAAAGTCGAGTCGGCTTCCATTTAGAATCCAAACGGCGACGACTGCCACAAATTATGTGTCTATTAAGTGATGGGTTGGAGTTAGTGCAAGGGATTGGGGGTGGGGGTGGTGGTAGAAGAGGAGGGGTTGATTACAGGCTTGGGCGGGTGGGGTAGGTGGGTGGGGGATGAGATTTAGCATATGGATCATATAGAGTAGTGTGAGCCAACGAAGACAGATGGATAGCGAGGTGCTAATAGGGAGAACACGATTGGATGGGAAGGAGATGATTGGACTCAATTACAAGGAAATGACAAGGGGTAGAGGCGAAGTGAGGAGCAAAGGAACACAAAGGCGAAGGGGAAGAGGGGAGGCTCGAAGGTGGCTTCCCTCACCCACTGGGTCATCGTCAAAGTGATGATGGCTTTCACTAAGAAAGGGGGACCACTAGTCAACGATATTTCCTTCGACACCATACACCTCCTCTGACTTACAATAGCCAGGGTTGCCTACGAGAGTTTTCTCTTGACATTATGCATGACATTTGGGTTGGGGACAGCCCCCTTAAGGACGTGTTGAGCTATAATGAGGTCAGGGGTAGTTCAGCTACCTTAAGTGAAGTTATTTCTAATCCTTCCCATTCCCTTAGAGCGATTATTCCTCAGGAGGTTCTGGAAGGTTTGACTTTGTCTGATGAGGAAGACCAGTGTAAGTGGGTAGCGTCCTATGATGGCTCTTTCTCTACTCATTCTGCATACAACCTCATTAGACCGGTTGGGGTGAACAGAGCAGATTTGTCTAAGATATGGCATAACTCTTTTATCGCAGGGCTTCTTTGTTTTCTTGGAAAATCCTCAACCGTGTTGTCCCAGTAGATGGCCGAGTATCTGAAATTGGTATTCCTATGGTTTCACGTTGCTCTTGTTGTCAGAATTATAAGCAAGAAAGTCTAGACCACCTGTTCATTCAAAGTGACATTGCTATCTCTTTGTGGAAATGGTTTCTTCCATTAATTTTGCCCAGAAGTCATCTGCATGGCCATAATACCACTCGCCTATGGAACATTATTCAGCAAGCTCAGACTCAGACCCCTTATGGATTTGTCTCCCTTTATGGTGCCATCCTTATCTTATGGGAAATCTGGAAAAGTAGATGCTCTAACCGGTTTGATGCAGTGCCCATTTCTGCAGGGATTATTATTAACACTGTCAAATTCAACATTAATCACTCACTCTCAAAGGTTACTTTCAAGGCGGCTTCTTCTCCTATTGAAATGCAGATTCTCAACAACTTTGGTTTTGTTCCTCGTTGCACTTTTAAAATGATTAAACTTGTGAGATGGATACCTCCTTTAATTGATTTCAGTTTAAATGTTGATGGGGCATGCAAGGGCAATCCTGGAGTGTGTGGTGGAGGAGGTTGCATCCGTGATTCTAAAGGCAATGTTCAGATCGCCTTTGCACATTTCTATGGCGATGGTACTAGTATGCTTGCTGAAACAAGAGCGCTATGTGATGGTCTTCGCCTGGCTTCTATGATGGGTTACCACATTTCCATAGCTTACTCGGATTCTCAGGTCCTTGTTAATTCCATCCGGGCAAATAAAGAGGTAGCCTGGAACTCTTTAAGATGGTGGACTGAAGTGAGGAATAATCTCACCCAGAAGCGCATCCCGCTGGTACATGTCTACAGGGAAACAAACCAAGAGGCAGATTATCTTGCAAATTTTGCTGTTTTTTTTTAAGGAAAATAATGTCTTTAGGGGGGCTTCCAATTTACCTCATCATTGTAAAGAGCCAGTTGTAATGGATAAATCTGGTCTTATGCATGTTAGATTTGTTTAATCGGGTTCTTCCTGGTCCGGTATTGTAATGGTTCTATCAATATATATCTTTCGGCCCACGGAACTCACTGGTGGAGTGAGAACAGCTTTCCTCCTTGAGGAAGGGTGCACTCTCCTAGTTTGAGGCCTTGAGGATCGCTTTTATCCAAAAAAAAAAAAATTGAGAACATGAATTTCATTAGAACATGGATTCTATTCAAACATCGATTCACTTAAACATCGATTCTATTGAGAACATGGATTTCATTAGAACATGGATTCTGTTCAAACATAGATTTCAACTTAAACATCGATTTCCTTTATATTTAAAAATGTTTTTGGCATCTAGTGAAAAGTCAAATATGTTTCATTTGTGTAATCTTCTATCTTTCTGACATAAGATTCTTTTGCTTATCTTTCTAGATCTCTTCTTTCCTGTCAGACAAGAAAAAAGGGGGGGGGGGGGGGGCTTACCTACACTTCTGGGTGACAGCAGAAAACATAGAGGTATGAGCCTTCTTGACAGAAACACTCTTTGATCTAAACACTTTCTTCTATGCTTGTAGACCTCATAGACCACAAAATGTCAGAAAAAGAGAAGATGAGCAACGGCTAAAACTTCAACGGATTTTTTCAAGTCTGCTCGAATAAAAGGATGAAGCAAGGCAAAAGAAAAGATAGAGCTTTTTCTGAATTTCTTTAAGGCAGTGTACATCATGTGAGGAACCTCAACTCCACATACACTCAAAGAAAGAGAGAAGAGCTCAAGCCCAATCAAGAGAAGCTTTTCATAGCAGAAGTTTTCAAAGCTTTTAAGCCTTCCTCTCTTCACTCTTTCTCTGTATTCATTGTAATTCTTGGGGAGAGTCCTTTGCGGAGAGTTTCTAAGTTAGAGTCCATTCTTGCAAAACTCTCAGCTTTGTTCTTTCTTTTCTAAGAAAGATTTCTGTCCAGCTGAGGGACTGAACTCAGTGTAGAACCTAGCTGAGGGTTTAAGTCTAGCAGAATCGCACTGGGGTTTGTACCAGGAGGTTGGCTTAATGACCTGTAAAAGAAGTGGGCTGCTTTCTTGCCCGGGAAAGAGAAGAAGACCAGCTGGGGTGCTGGGTGTTGTATTGTCCTTGAGGGGGACTGTACCCTTGATTAGTAAAATCCCAAGAGATTGCTTGGGGAATGGACGTAGGACTTCCATGTGGGAAGGGCTGAACCAAGATAAATTCCTTGTGTTCTTTGTATGGTTGTTCATTTGCTTCCGTACTGCTATCTCTATCACACTCAACTAACCAAACTTTCAAGTGATAATTTTATGTGTTTAAGTTTCTGTTTCAGATTTCATAAAACCTATTCACCCCCCCCCCCCCCTCTAGGTTAGCTTGTTGTCGTACCAAAAGGGCCAACAAGTGGTATCAGAGCTAGGTTCTCTGATTAGTCAAGAAGATTCAACGATCTTTGAGAAGATCCATGGCAGCTCAAGGATTTGCTGAAGGTCAATCAGTCATCAGACCTCCATTCTTCGATGGAGAGGATTACCAATACTGGAAAATGAGAATGGAATGCTTCATTCGAGGCACAGACTTTGATCTGTGGCAGGTAATAGAGGTAGGTGATTTTGTTATTGTTCCTGCTGAAGGTACTACTGCCATTACAACAACTGATAAGAGTAAATTATCTCTAAACTTTAAAACAAAGAACTATTTATGTTATGCTTTATCCAAAAGAGAATTTAGTAGAGTATCTGCATGTAAATCTGCAAAAGAAATGTGGGATAAACTACAGGTAACTTATGAAGGAACAAATAAAGTAAAACAAACTAGGATAGATTTCTTGTCTCACAATATAAGCAATTTAAAATGCTTCCAAACGAAAATATCACTCAGATGTATAATAGATTTTCAAGTATAGTAGTTGGTCTAAGTTCTCTTAGTAAAAATCTTTCTGATGAGGAAACTGTCAGAAAGATACTTAGGTCTTTAACTATTTTATGGACCCCTAAGGTCACAGCTATTGAAGAAGCCCATCATCTAACCAAGTTTTCCATTGATAAATTAATTGGCTCTCTCATGGCACATGAAATCAATATGGAGCGACTATCTGAAAGCTCTTCCAAGAAAAAACTCACTAATACTCTTAAAGTTGCAGCTGCTTCTTTCGCCACTTCTTCTTCTTCTAGTTCAAAAAATGCAGGTTCTGAAGACAGCAATGTGGATGATGCCCTATCCAAACTTCAGAAAATTCTCAAGAAGAAGTAAAATGGATTAAGAAGAATTCAAAAGAAAGAGAAAAAGGAAAAAGAACCAATCTGTTATGAATGCAGAAAACCTGGACATCTAAGGCCAGACTGTCCTAAACTCAAGAAGACTGGTCAACCAGAAAAATCCAAGAAGCAGAACAAGAAATTCAAAAGAAAAGCCATGGCGGCTGCTTGGGATAATGAAGAAGCCACAACTTCAGAATCATCAAGCTCAGATTCTGAAAAGAGCAGGTAAGTCTAGCCCTCATGGTAGGACTACATGAGGTACATCCTGACTCATCTTTTGGTTCTTGCACTGATTCAGGGTCAGAGTCTGAAGACTTATAAGAAGTCTTTAATGAACTATCTGAAAAACATAAAAGTGTTGTAAAAGAATTAAAAATCTGAAAAACAACATCACTTGCTTAGATAATACCAATTCTGATCTTAAATCAGAAATGAAACAATTGGAAGCACAAATGAAGGAAAATAAAGACAATAATCATCTTTTGAATGAAAACTTAAAAAGCAAGAACAATGAAAAATTAGAGTTAGAAGAAAAAATAAAAACTCTAACTGAAGAAAATCTGTATTTAAAAGAATCAATTAGGAAATTAACTAAAGGAAAAACATCTCTACCTCTATGCTTAAAAAGATCAAAATATGGAAATAATAAACAAGGTCTTGGATACAAACCTCCTGAAAAAGGAAAATAAGTCATAATTCCTGAGAAATATCCATTACCAAAATTTATAAAAGAAACCAAGATGCCTCAGAAAAAGACCCCTGTAATGAACAAGCTCTATCAAAAGGAAAATGTTTCCAAAAATTGTGTTCTAAACAGACATTACAAAGACAATAGGAACTGCAAAACAAATTATATTCATTGTTGTTATCATTGCAAAACAAATCATACCAAAATGATATTCTTATGCATCTACCATCAAGGACTCAAAAAGATTAAGGTACCTACTTCTGAATAAGTTGTTTGCAGGATAGCCTTGGAGCATCATGAACAAAGGATGCTCAAGGCACTGGTGACTGCCAGCTCTTCATCCATTCATATCTGAAGAGGGAGTGTCACTAATTTATTTTTAAATTTTAGTATACTAACAACTATTTGCAAGTTTCATTCAGGTGGAGTCTCTCATTTAGGGGGAGCACAGACTAAGGGGGAGTTATTGTTGAACCCCTCAATGATAAGAAATTTTCACAAAAATGGGAGAGAATGCATGGTAATATCCTTCCTTTTTGGTTAGTGACAAAAAGGGGGAGAGTATGCATTATCTGTGAATTTTCTGTATTTTCTATACTTTAAGTATTTTTGTCAGAAATTCTCATAAGTTTTGTCATCACCAAAAAAGGGGAGATTGTTGAACCACTCTTATATTTTACCTTTATATTTTAATGATAACAAAACTTATGATTAATTAAATATTATTAAATATATTTAATATTATGTTTTCCTAATAAATATAAAATTTTGGCACTATCGCTGTGTGATTTGCACTGAAAAGTCAAATCGATGTCTATTCAATATACATCGATTTCAATTCACAAAGTGCCATATTGATTTCACTCAAACATGGATTCTGTTGAAAACATCGATTCTATTGAAAACATTGATTTCACTCAAACATGGATTCTGTTGAAAATATGGATTTCATTTAAACATCGATTCCCTTGAAAATATCGATTTTACTTAAACATCGATTCTATTGAAAACATCGATTTCAATTAAATATGGATTCTATTGAAAACATCGATTTCACTTAAACATCGATTCTATTGAGAACATGGATTTCAATAGAACATAGATTCTATTCAAACATCGATTTCACTTAAACATCGATTCTATTGAGAACATGGATTTCATTAGAACATGGATTCTGTTCAGACATAGATTTCAACTTAAACATCGATTTCCTTTATATTTCAAAATGTTTTTGGCCTCTAGTGAAAAGTCAAATATGTTTCATTTGCGTAATCTTCTATCTTTCTGACAGAAGATCTTTTTGCTTATCTATCTAAATCTCTTCTTTCCTATCAGACAAAAAAAAAAGGGGGGGGGGGCTTACCTACCACTTCCAGGTGACAGCAGAAAACATAGAGGTATGAGCCTTTTTGACAGAAACACTCTTTGATCTAAACACTTTCTTCTATACTTGTAGATCTCGTAGACCACAAAATGTCAGAAAAAGAGAAGATGAGAACGACTAAAACTCCAACAGATTTGTTCAAGTCTGCTCGAATAAAAGGATGAAGCAAAGCAAAAGAAAAGATAGAGCTTTTCCTGAAGATCTTTAAGGGAGTGTACATCCTGTGAGGAACCTCAACTCCACATACACTCAAAGAAAGAGAGAAGAGCTCAAGCTCAATCAAGAGAAGCTTTTCATAGCAGAAGTTTCCAAAGCTTTCAAGCCTTCCTCTCTTCACTCTCTCTCTGTGTTCATTGTAATTCTTGGAGAGAGTCCTTTGCTGAGATTTTCTGAGTTAGAGTCCATTCTTGCAAAACTCTCAGCTTTGTTCTTTCTTTTCTAAGAAAGATTTCTGTCTAGCTGAGGGACTGCACTCAGTGTAGAACCTAGCTGGGGTTTAAGTCTAGCAGAACTGCACTGGGGTTTGTATTAGGAGGTTGGCTTGTTGACTTGTATGAGAAGTGGGCTGCCTTCTTGCCCGGAAAAGAGAAGAAGACCAGCTGGGGTGCTGGGTGTTGTATTGTCCTTGAGGGGACTGTACCCTTGGTTAGTAAAATCCCAAGAGATTGCTTGGGGACTTGACGTAGGACTTCCATGTGGGAAGGGCCGAACCAGGATAAATTCCTTGTGTTCTTTGTGTGATTGTTCATTTGCTTCTGCACTGCTACTGTCTATCACACTCAACTAACCAAACTTTCAAGTGATAATTTTCTGTGTTTAAGTTTCTATTTCAGATTTTAGAAAACCTATTCACCCCCCCCCCCCTCTAGGTTAGCTTGCTGCCGTACCAAAAGGGCCAACATGTGTATGTCTCGACGGCGAGGGGTGAGGGTGAGAGAGAGAGAGAGAGAGAGAGAGAGAGGGAGAGGGTTTCGCAAGGATGGCGGGGGAGGGAAATTGCGGGTTTTCCGACGGAAATTCTGACGGAAGTATTTTCGTCAGAATATCCGTCGGTAAGCCTCTTACTAAAATCATTCTGTCGACATTACCGACGAATTAGTATCAGTCCGTATTTCTGACTTTTATGCCGACGGAAATAATTCCGTCGGAATATCCATCGGCATTACTGACGAAATTAGTCCGTCGAAAATATCCGTCGGTAATGCTGCTTTCTCTTGTAGTGGACGGGTCGATACGTCGCGTTCTGAATCTGAAGGCGACACCTTTGTTGTCGCGTTCTGGTCGTGATAGGTCCTTGGTCCCGTTCTGGTGTCTTCGGGTCGCGACAGTTTGCTTGTCGCCTTCTGGCTTCGATGTTGTTTTGCTGCGGGTCTGCTGCCCTGCTTGCGCTTCGGCCGCCTGATGCTGAATGCGATGGGTCGATACGTCGCGTTCAGATCATAAGGTGACCCCTCAGTTGTCGCGACCTGGTTGCGACGGGTTGGTCGTCGCCTTTTGTCTTAGAAGGCGACGCCCCAGTGGTCGCGTTCTTGTGGCCGAGTTTATGGCTGAGGTGTGTGTGCCCGTGTTGGCTGACGACCTTCCTGGGAGTTCCGAGAGGTGTGTCGTGCGTGCTTGTGCCTTCTATGCTTGTCGTAGTTACGAGCCAGCTGTGTTGTTTGCTTGTTGTGGTTTCCCCGCCTGTTCTCAGTTCGCCCAGTGCTTGGCACTCGAGGGCCTGTCCATTGTAGAGGTTTCACAGTTATCTGGACCCCCAGTCGCCGCGCCCGTTGAGGGAGTTCTCCAGGCGGCGGGCGAGCTCGAGCTCAGACTTTGGTAGCAAAGGAGAAAGTGGAGGTGGACAGCAGTGTAGAGTCGTTTGTAGAGCTCTCTTAGCTGAGTCTGGGACACCGAGGTGGTTTGATTGTTCTTTCGGCGTAGATCAGCTAGTCCTTTCTCACTGCCTCTCTCGACGTTGGTTCCGGAGCCACGTCATGGTGCCAGGTGTAGGGCCGCAGCTCGGCTAGGCTGCAATTGTTCGTGTGTGGTGTTCTCTGTGGTGGCTCACTGGCCTCACTCTTCCAGGAAGGTTGTAGGCAGGAGCCGGTGGCTGGCGAGCAGAGAGTGTGGACAGTGTGTCCTCCTCTTAGCAGCCAGTGGCGGTGGCTTGGTTGCTCTTGTTGTGATGATGTTTCCTTTAAGTTTTTCCAAGTGTGTTTCTCGTTACCCTAGCCTGCACGGTGGTTGTAGCCTAGCCGTGTCTAGCTTCCGTGGGCTTTGTCGGTCTGGCCTCATTGGCCGTGCTTAGTGGCTTCCGCACTGCGTGTTCTCTCGGGGTGCCTTGTACAGGCACCCGACTATTGATTCCGTAATCTGTTCCTTGGTGTCGACCGTGGTGGCACCGGCGAGTGTGTTTCCCTGACCTCGTGGCATGTCCGGGGTCCACGGTGTTTTCGCTTGTGGGCCCTCGACCTTGTGCAGGTCTGAGGTTGCCGTGCTTGTGGTAAGACGTTCTTCTCACGTGGTTGCTCGGTGTCGCTCGTGGTGACACCTGTCTGTGCCTTCCTGACCTCGTGGAGGTCTGGGATGGCGGTGCTTGTGTCGTGAGACTCTGGTCTCACATGGTTGCTCCGGTGTTCCATGAGCTCTTTGTCTCGGCGGGTGCGTGTCGAGGGTTGCTTCCGCATCGTGTCTGACTCCGCTGGTTCTGCGGGAGTCGTGCCTGGCCTGACCTTGGTTGTGGGTCATGGCGTTACTCTGTTCCGCTACTTTGTAGTACTCTGCAGTAGGTGTTTCTCGGTTTACTGCTTTCTAGAGTAGTTGCTTCCGCTTTTCTTTGGAGTTCCTGCTGCTCTGGATGGCAAGGGACTGGTTATCCCTACTGAGCCTTGTTCACGAGGCTCACCCCCCTACTTTTTTCAGGTAGGGACTCGCTATCGCAGGAGTTCGTTGCCAGACGGTTGTCGTGGTGGTTTGTTACGCCGTGAGTTGCCAGCAGTTTGAGTTGTGAGCGTGAGAGCTCTTGTACTGTGTGAGTTGAGAGTTGCCTTTTTGCAAGTCCTCGGGGTATGCCCCTTAAATATTGCACTTTTCTTTCTGTACCTGTACTTTTATTTGGGACATGTTGTATAATTTCCTTATTAATGTACGGACTTTCTTGTTATAGTTATTTGAATTCATTGCTTATCTCACTGAACTAAATTCTAACCCTCCCGGGTCTTCGGATCCGTGGGTGGCGGCGCGACCTTCGGGGTCCCCGGCGGGGGTCCGGGAGATCGGGTCGTTACAACCGGCAATACTTTATGTCGCGGCTATAAAAGCCGCAGACAAATCCGTATATATCGACGGCTTTAATGAACCACCAACATTAGATCTGTCCACGAATTTTTTGGCCACAATTGTGGCAGCGCTTTCTGAACGCAAACATAATATTATGTCAGCGATTTTTCAAGATTTGTCAACGGCTTCCAACCGCTGACAAATGTTCGTTATCCTGTAGTGGTTCTACTTAAAAAAGGTTGAAGCAATTAATTTTGGAGGACTAGCTGGCATTTTGATAACGTGCTACGATTCCATCATATATATGTCGTAATCTAATGAGACGAATGTTAAATCTATTTGTATTATATAAGCTTTTATTCATGTCAATCAACAATTTCTTATTTGATGAACTTGTTAATGATGAAACGTTAACGTGACCTACATTTACTAAGATTTGCAATGTAGATATGTTATATTATCCTCACTAATTAATTTTCTTGCTCAACACATGATTAGACGTACATTGTTCAGGTGGCGATCTCTAAAACTTTCCGTAAGAGTAATCCAAGATAAGCCTAATGGAAACAGCTAAAGTTCACTTTCTTTTCTTCTCAACAGTTTCACATCTGGCACCCTGGACTTGTAATTGCATGAATGCCATTGTCCTAGCTCATTAAGTGATAAAATTTAAAATGACCTAGTAGTACAATGCAAATTATAACTTGCATAGGGAATAGAGATGAAGAGAGAGAAAGTGCCAGTCAAAAAATTGAAGAAGAGAGAACAAGTGACAACCTCTGTACGTTTCAATCTATGTCCAGAGGTAGATGGAGGGATCTCCAACAAGTGACACCGGAGTTCCACCAATTTTTTTTTTTGGCAGATGAAACGAGTACTTCTATTAAAGTTAATCAACCACTATTAAACATACTAGTTGAATTAACTTGCTTGGCACGTAACTTTATATATTTTCATTGATTTTATGAAACTTTTCAAAGTAATGAAAACCATCACTACTAGAAAAGTAGGTTACGTAGGCAACCAGACTCCAGCCGCTGGTCTCGTCCTCCGCCATCTCTAGCAGCTCGGCAGCGATGCGGAGTTGAAGGGGGTGATGGCGACGTTGGCACCATAACAGAAGGCGGCGACGGCCGCGAAGGTCCCCACATCGATGAGGAGCAACATGGAGATGGTGACGATGGAGGAGTACTCCGCATCGCCCAACTCTCTCTACTTGAGAGGCAGAGTTGAGAGAGAGAGAGAGAGAGGGAGAGAGAGAGAGAAGAGAAAAGAAGAAAGAAGAAGAAACAAAACAATGCACAATTAACTCACATTGAAAACAGAAACGTCACATTCTATTTTAATCTCTGGCCGCCGCCTGTTCAATTTTCAATAGAAACAGGAACGTCGCCGCGGTGAGACTTCACAAAGTAATTCAAAGAATTCAAATGAAGCGGCAAGGCGGACATAAAGAGATAGAAATAAATGATGGTTGTATATAGAGTGAAAGTGGGAGGCAGACTTTAGGCGGCAAAAAAAATTTCTCATCTGCTGTCACGTAGTAATAAGAAATGAGGCGAGAGAGAGAGTTTAGACCGGAAATAAGATATTTTGTACTGCCACTTGTACTTTTAAAGTTGAGAATTATTAGTATAGTATAAATAGAATATATTATATATATGTAGATAAATATATATATATATATATATATTAAGTTTATCTTATTTGGAGATACTTAGTTTAATTCGCTTAACCGTGGAAGTATAATATATATATACATAGATATATAAATATATATTGAGAGAGAGATAGAGATAGATAGATAGATAAGTAGATATATCTATATTATATCTATATATATATACATAGAATCATATATATATATATGTAGACATATAGATATTTATATATATATATACATAGATACATAAAATACATATATTATATATAAATACATAGATTATATATATACATAGATATATATACGATTCAATATCATCTTCTTCAATTGTTCTTCCTCATATACTTCTTCATTAATATTTTTAACTTCGTACTCTTAAGTCTTATAAATCTGACTCAGATATATATATATATATATATATATAGTATTAGATACTATATATATAATATATATATATATACATAGATATATAGATATATGTAAGTATAGATACTGTATGTATAAGGGAGAAAATATTCATTTAACAAATTTTATTTTAAAAAATTAAATTAAAATTATCATCCAATTAATTTGTGTTTAAATTTCATATTAATTGAACATCTTTAAATATAAAAAAAAATAAAAATAATAAATTATTTAATTTAATTTTCGTAACATATATGTAGACAGTTTTAAAAATATCCATCTACGTATGTTTTATATGTAGAACGGCTTTTTTAAGACGTCTACATATAGAACATTTGTAGACGGCTACGTTGAGTGGTATACATATATTAGTAGACAATTTAAATAGCGTCTACATGTAATATATGTAGACGACTATTTTTAGCCATCTACATATGTTATGTAGACTGTTTACCATAACCGCCTATATATATTGGATATGTAGACGATTGTAAGAAGCCGTCTACATATCCAACATATGTAGACGGTTTAAAAGAGCGTCTACAAATGTTACTATTTGTAGACGGCCCGATTTATGGCCGTCTACATATATTATCTTTTCAATTTTGTTTGATTTAAAAAGTTACAATTATATCGCAATGACTTTCTATTAATAATTTAAACATGACTTGTAGAAATATAAAATATAATGAATATAAATGAGTTTGCTCTAAATTTTTATTCTTTTGTCACATAATGACTGTATAATTATTATATGATCTAATTACGTTAAAGAAAAATAATTTTCTTTTTAATAAATGTATTTAAATAATTTACCTAATCATTCTTCAAGATGAGTCTTCTTCTTTTAATGATTGACTTTCTTCTTTTGTGCTTTAAGATTTTTATGAGATAAGACTTTATATTTTGAATTTTTATGTCTATATTTTCTACACACACATGTGAAGTTGATCTATTGGAATTGTCATTATTCTTTGTCTGCATAACAGTCAACAAAGTAGTGTTTATTCATGTAATTTTTCATATTCAATATATATTTTGAGATATACATCTTCTCCAAAGATAAAAATAAAGTTGTATAAATATTCTAAGAGTTTTAAAATAAATTAAAATATTTTACCTCCATCTTTTTCTACTCTTCTACTGATATTCCAATTATTATTTTTACTTCTTCATTGAAAACGGTAACCCACATTTTTTTATGGAAAAGATGCTTTTAGAACTCTGTAGATGATTGACTCTTCCATTCATTAATCTTGTTTATCGAATTGACATCTATTTATTAAATCAACTCTTGTCATAAACCAACTCATTCTCCAGCACTGCAATGCTTTGTATGAAAATATTCCTATCACTGAATTTCGATTGACCAATTCCTTAATTCACAACAGAAAACACTATATTAGTACTCAAAACACTTTAACATTAAAATATACTCACCTTAGCTACTTGATACATGCACTACATCTTGCTGCTTGGCATCATTCCTCGCATGTGTTGTGAACTATTTCAGGCAGTATTTAATCATGTAGTCTTTATTGCCTTTAAAAAATCTTAATAACCTTGCATGATATTTTGATTACACCAATTATTTCTTTAAAATTGCTTGGCCGTTTGGCCGTGTGTCGTAGGATTACTTGGATAATGAATGAGACTATTACCCAACCGACCATTAATGTCTATCCATACAGGGGTCTTGTGAGCATCCAAAGTACTCGTAATCAGAGTATAGACAGTGCATTGTCCCGAAGAGTGAGAACTTATTCCAGATAATTCCAACCATCAGTGGATGTTAATTAGTGATTGTTTTGAGCACCTTGAAGTACTTGCATGGAAGTATGGAAATAGTGCTAGATTGTCTTAAAAAGTCATCTATTCAATGCTGTTAATGACTGATTATTCATGAATGTTCAGAGTGATTGTTCTTAAATGTTAATGAGTGATTGTTCTTTTAAATTTAGATGATGTTTTCAATTCTATATCATTACTCTTGTTATATGTTAATATTCTACTTGCATTTCAACTCTTGAAACTATTTCTTTTTACTTGATAAATTATTACTTGTTTGTTTGTTCTTCTCGTCTTACTATTGTTTATCAAATTTGGCTTAATATATCACTATCTTGTCATTCATGCATTCTAGCCAGTCAAAATTGTTCATCACTTAAAAAATACTTGGATAAGAGATATAAATTCTATTAAATTTTATGCTCACCCTACCTACTAATATTCTTTTTAAAAGATTATAATGAGGACATGAACACTGAAGGGGATGGGCAAGTGTGACTAAGTTATCGCAAATATCTTAGAGTCGTATTACAGTCTAGTCTGTTTTGGAAAATTAGTAGGGTGTGAATGTCACTAGATCTGTTCTATAAAAGATGATTTTTTTTTTTGAATGACATATATATAACAGCTATGTAGCCATCTACATACATACGTAGATGGCTATTATAGCCGTCTACATATGTACATTTTTTTAGACAGCTACAGTAACTGTCTACATATAATTTTTGTAAACAGTTAGATATAATGTCTACAATTGTATGTAGATAGATATAGTTGTCGTCTACATATTTAATTTTTGTAGACGGATAAACCTATAGTCTACGTATCATTTGTTGACGAGATTCTAGTAGACGCTTGTGTAGATGGCTTCAAAGCTATCTACTAAGTTTTTGTAGATGGATTTGATGTTCATGTAGAGGCTGGAAGGCGTCTACATATCATCTTTTTCTATGGAGTGATGCATCTATGTTCCCCAGTTATTCTATTTTTTTGAAACGATTTATAATTAGAGTCTATAATTGGGTCGCGCACTTTAATTTTATCAAGAAGAGGCAGAAGGAATAATCTTATATCAAGCTATGACTGAAATAAACAACAAAGAACATCGTGAGCCTTTAATATTATTATATATCGAGTAGTCGACATACATGATCTAGCACACAAGGATTTCATGAGCGCGCCGCACACAAGGATCTGTATATCGGTCCTTGGTAGTATATAGGTCGACATGAAGATGCAAGATTTGGGCACTCATAATTTTGAACATTTTATACCCAAAAATATGGAAAAACATCTGAAATGTGTGGAAGAGAATTATTTGATGATGGTAAAAATAGTTTGAATTAACGCGAGAGAAATGAGGAGAATCCCTGCCAGTAAAGAAATGACAGTCCATGGATTACGAAGGTGGGTGCTCTTCAAACTCGCTCGCCACCTGTTTAGGGGAACTTCACAATAAGCATTCACATCTACGAAGAGTCCAGCGTTGTAGTGGTTCCCGTAGTTGATGTATGTGCCTTTGCATAGTTTATTGAACATGTTAGCCACCTCCTTGTCGCTGCCCAACTTACTTTGTATAATCTTGTGTTTTCGGAGTAAAGCCACATCACTTTCCGTGTTTATGATGTTATCCATGAAGAATGCGTAGCTTATGAAGTGGTTTTTAACGTCGTTGAAGCTCTGCTCGAAGGCAATGAAGTTGCGGAGCCTCGTGCTAGTCTCCTCATCCACAGACAACGATGGGATCTCCAATAACCCATTTGAAAAGGATACCTTCAAGGGAATCCACGTCATCCTTCTTCTTGAACTTGACCCCAGCCTTGTCAAGCTCTATTGCATTCGGGATCATCTTCGGCACCTGCAATTATATTAATTATTTAGGCTTCATGTTAGTCATGAACAATAAGTAATGCAGATCATAGAACATGAAACTTATGGGCTTCCTTCTAATCCACATATATAGATTGAACTAGGACTAAATTAATTAACATGTGGTATGATCCCCTTCGTTTGCTCTTCTTACTTACCCTATCTAGCTAGACGGTTCCAAGTGCTGCACGCGGTGTTAGATAGAGCAATATTTGATACACATCTTTAAAGAGGGTGTGCACATATATTTTTTTTATTATTAAAAATTTGTCACATTAATATAATTAATTATATGATGATGTGTGTACACACCATCCCGTATTTCTCCTGTTAACACCATCTAGGGAGACAAGTGAAGCAGGGTTTTCTTTAAAAATAATATAATTTGAAAAGTTTATTAGGTGAATAGCAGAGTAAAATTTTAATTAACAGAATAGCACAGTTTTAACTGTCAAACTATACTAGCGCATATGTCAGTGCAGTTTTTCAAAAAAAAAAGTATAAAATAAGGAAGTCAGTCAAGGAATGAGCGTCATTCCCTGACCGATTTCCTTCCTGCAGCAGTTTTATTTTATTTTTATTTTTTATTTTTTTAAAAATTAAATTAATATATTTAATTTTACATTAAATAATATCTAATCAAAATGAAATTTAAACATAAATTATTAGAATGTGATATATTTTTATGATAACTTTAGTTTAATTTTTTAAAGAAATTTATTATAATGTCGAGTAAAAAATACTTAAAATTAATAAATTAAATTTATCTCGATATCTGTACTTCAGTAATTCTCAATATTCATAATTTTAGAATCAACATATTTTTCTGCTAATTATGGTGATTTTATATTTATTTCTGTTAACGAAGTCCGTTGACGTCGTGTCGGGTACATATAGGGGTGACAAGGGTCGAGCCTAAACCGGGCCCGTGCTGGCTTGGGTGCAGCCCGACCTCTAATCGTTTGGCCCAGGCCCGCCCGGTCGGGAAGAGGCCCATTTTTTTGAAGCCTGGCCTGACCTGAAAAAATTAGGTAAGGTCTGCCCGACCCGCTCGATTTTATTTTTTTTAAAGATATTTTACTATTTATTTATTTATTTTTACAATAAAATAGTGTTCGTTGAATCAAATAGCATAAAATAAATATTAGACTAATCTAAATAAACTTATTTCTAGTTGTTACAAATATGAAATAAATGTTAGTCATTAAAATAGCTCCACATTAATTTTCATCCAAATTTTAGAATATTAAAATTATCACTGTGTCGATAATTTAACATTTTTTTAATTTTGAACGGACTTGGGCCGGATAATTTAACATTTTTTTAATTTTGAACCGCTCCTGGCCCTGCCTGGAGTAAGATTGGGCCGGGCTCGGGCTTGGCTCGGCCCGTCCCGACGGCCCGGTGGCCCAATATTTTTTTAAAATAAATAACACAGTGATATTCTAGTATTCTAAAATTTTGGGTTGAAAATTGTATTGTGGATCTATATTTAATGACTTAACATTTATTTATATTTGTAACAACTAGATAAGTTTATCTAATTAGTCTAATATTTACTTTATGCTATTTTGATTCAATGAACAATGATTTTATTATCAAATAAATAAATAAATAGTAAAATATATTTAAAAAAATAAAATCAAGCCGGGTCGAGCTTGGGCCGGGCCTTACCTAATTTTTTCGGGTCAAGTCGGGCTAAAAAAGATGGGCCTCTTCTCGGACCGGGCCGGGCCTGGACCAAACGATTAGAGACTGGCTGAACTCAAGCCAGCACAGGCCCAGTTTAGGCTCGGCCCATTACCACCCCTATGTGTAACCCAACACGACGTCACCGGACTTCGTTAACAAAAATAATATAAAACACCATAATTAGTAGAAAAATATGTTGATTCTAAAATTATGAATATTGAGAATTACTGAAGTACAGATATCGAAATAAATTTAATTTATTAATTTTTAAGTATTTTTACTCAACATTATAATAATTTATTTTAAAAATTAAACTAAAGTTATCATAAAATATATCACATTCTAATAATTTATGTTTAAAATTTCATCTTGATTAGATATTATTTCAATGTAAAATTAAATAATTATTTATTTAAAACAAAATAAAAACCAAAAATAAACAAAACTGCTGCAGGAAGAAATCGGTTAAGGAATGAACTATAAGGAAGTCGCCAAGTCTTTTTTTTTTGATAACGAGGAAATTTCGCCCCGTGGAATTTTGTGGGCTCAAGAATTGATGTTTCGTGAACTCCATGGTTAAGACTTGGGGAAGTCGCCAAGTCGGTCATTCCTTGACCGACTTCTTTATTTTATATTTTGTTTTTGAAAAATTACATGCGCCAATACAGTTTGAGGGTCAAAACTGTGTTATTCTTCTAAAATTTTTACCTTACTATTCACCTAATAAATTTTTCAACTATATTATTTTTAACGAAAACCCGAGCAGTAAGTGCGTACGCGCGGTTGAGGTGTCCCTATTTATATTGGGGTGGATATATATATATACTCACCTCTTGGCTGTGGGGTGCGGTCGATTGCTGCTGCTCCGTGAGATCGTAATTTATGAGACGACGTCGATGGTACAGGTGAAGCAGGTGAAGCAGGTGAAGCGCCTTATCAACTTCTTGGGGTTTCACTTGAGGCAGGTCTCCTTCGACTCCGAGGGATCTGAGGGCAAGGTCCATCAAGTTGGGAGAGATCTCGCGCACACGGACGTCACCGATGTGCGTTTCCTCGAACAATTTTACCAGCACGAAGTAGGGGATCTGGTTCTCAAATAGCATCAGATCTCTCCGTACGAGGGAGGGGACCCACCCCGAGTCATCGGCCATGTCCAGATCCACTTTGAAGAAATTTCTGAGGAAGTACTCGACGATGAAGCAGCCGTCTCGGACTAGCAACTTCACGAAGTCCTTCTGGGGGTAGGATTTGAGCTCCTCTGGGTAGTACTGCTTCCGGGCGTGGTCCTCGCACTCGTGGATGGCCCTGATGTAGTACCTGATGCTGTTATTTGGACTCCTATCAATGAGACTTTGCACGTACCTCCATTTGGTTTGCTCCATGGCATGCAGCCTTTTCTTGCCGTGGTGGAGGGGGCCGATGGAGACGATCTTGGGTTCGTACGCCTCGCTTTCTTGCTCCCTGATGCTGGAGTGCAACCTCCAGATGCTGATTAGGTCCTCTTCCGTCTCCATCTGGTCCTCTATTTCCGCGATGTCTGGGTTCTTGATCTCCTCCCTGCCGGTGATTTGCCCGCCGCCACTGTACTCCTTGAGATCCACCTGGCCCTCTTGCGGATCGGAGTCGGGCGCCGCTGGCAGGACGAACTTCTCGACGACCTCGGGGACAGAGCCGTCGAACACGTCCATGTTCACGACGACGACATGGCCGACGTGCTGCGGCGGCTCCGTCAGGCTCGTCCACATCCATGACGCTAACGGGTCCATAATGCTGGACTGCAGTACTACTAAGTCACTGGTCTGTTCCTTTCCCGGAGTCGGAGTGGCACCAGGTTATAATGTGGGTTGCGCTCTAGCATCGTCCCCACGACAGCGTGCAAGGGGGACCAGGACAGCGAGGACGTTCGTCGTCGGCCGGGGGAGGTGCATGTTACCTGCAGCTAGGGAGGCTCCAATGTCGCAGCTGGAACTACCAACTACTAGGTTGCAAAGAAATGTTCCGAAACGCAAATATTCTTTGGGAATTCTCAGGGTTCTCTCTCTCTGTCTCTCGCGCATTACTTTTCCCTTCTTCTTTTCTCTCTTACCTACCTATATTTATATATATAGAGAGAGAGTCCGATTTCTCTTAGTACATAAGAGGACCGAGCTCCATAAATCACTAATGAGATGAGGGGGTTTGGATGAAGTTACCTGTATTTTATAAAAAAAATCAAACAGAGACGTGATAAAATTTCAGATTTAAGTTTTTATACAAAACTCACTAATATTTATGGAGTCCGAAGGGGGTTTGGATGAAGTTACTTGTATTTTATAAAAAAATCAAACAGAGACGTGATAAAATTTCAGATTTTAAGTTTTTATATACAAAACTCACTAATATTTATGGAGTCCGATTCTTCTGTGTACTGAGAGGAATCGAATTCATAAATATAAATTTTAGGGGGTGTAAATGTGTGTGTGTTTAGACACTTGATAAAGGACCCTTTGATTTGTTTAGAGCTCATGGAGTTTTTATATATATTAAACCTCTGCGGCGTATATTTAGCAATATTCCTTCTGTTTGTTGAGTTCACTTCAAAGAACTTTTACCAAAGCATAATATATAGCGCAATATTCGTGCGATATCAACTGAATCAATTTGAGTCGGCTTGCTCTTCTCTTCGATCTAATTTACACTGTTTTTCTAATCTTACATCCGTCGTGACTTCTATAGGGAGGGGACCCACCCCGAGTCATCGGCCATGTCCAGATCCACTCTACAGAAGTTACACCGGTCAACTCATTTAAAAATATATATATATATAATTTGCAATCTAGCATACAAGTTTATAATTTTTTTTTTAAAGAAACTGATTGACCAGTGTCAAATTAAAATTGTTAGGATACTATTCAGCTAATTAATTTTTCAAACTATGTTATTTTTAAACAAAACCCCATTCACTTATTGTCTCGACCTCTTACTCGCATATACATCCAAGCCACCAAAAACGATGCAGAGGTTTCTTGTCGGCCATATCAATAAGCCGTCATGTAAGACACAGTGTGATAAGGAGAATATTGAAGGAATATTAAGTGATAAAGAGCGGGATCAATCAGAGGGGCCTGCTATAAGAAGAATAAGTTCCTCAAGGATTAACAAGCGCAAGATCCAAGGGATGGGTCATGCATGTCTACATATTTACGCGATTGAAACATGAAAAGTCTATATCTTAATGAGCAGAACATTCAATCATTTTGATTCACACTGCTCACCTGCAAGTTCAATTTTTTATTAGTCTTTTTCTCAGACTCTAGCTATTATTGATCATGTATGTAACAACTCAAGAATATGATATCCGGAACCCTTCAAGTACTCGGGCCCTTGGACCGCCACCCATACGTCCGTAGACTCGGAAGGGTTTGAAAAGACCAGACGAAAAAGACAATAATGTACCCTACAGTACACAGTACAAGTCCACACGTCAAGTACATGTCCTATCTGTCTGTCTCAAATACAAGTACAGTAAATAAAAGGGAATACAAAACCCTTAAGAGACATATCCCGAGGGTGAGAGCTACTCAAAACGGGGAAACAGCTGTTGAACGTGACATTCCTGAACTAACCCTCCATCCGGGGGAAGTCCTGCCGGTGCTTCGAACTCTCATCTGTGAAAGGGGAAAAGAAGTGAGCTTTGCAAACGAAGCCCAACAAGGAACACAACCCCTCACCAGTTCAAACAACGAAAACAAGAACAATACAGCTAACTAGGTAGGAGGTACAACAGTACTAAAGCAAACATGCTAACAACACTGAGCAAAAGGCGGTGGTATCTCAAGTATACACACTACTAACTGAGCAGGAAAATAACAAGATAATAATAAATGTGTAGGTACTGAAGTAAGTAAAAGGAAAGGTACGTAGGTCTATAGGTACCGCCAACTCGACACAGCTACACATGGTCACAAATTTGGTAAGCGTGCTCAATGAACATTACTAAGCTACACACATAGATGAAAAGCCCTCTCTGGACAATAGTTACTAGCGACAAATCAACCTCTACTAATCAGTGGTCAAGTGCACCCACCGGCGTCTAACCGCTCGACCACAGGTCCTAGTCTCATCTCCTGTAGGAGTGAAACACTCAGTAGAACTTAATATCACCAACACATGCACACTTTAAGTGATTAATGTCTTAAAAAGTAGAGTAACTATAGAGAGAACAATGTCAAGTATAGTCAAGAATGTAATGGCATCGAGTAGCGAGATAGCAATAGCACTCTCATGGGGATATAGCACAAATAGCACAGAAAGATGACCATAGCACGAGATATCACTTATAGTATCAATAGCACAATATTTAAGATAGCACTTTTGATTGTCATAGATTATCGAGAAATAGCACTTGAGTGTAATGTCAAACACTTTGGTTAATAAACTCCCATGGGCACTAACACTTTCAGGTGCTCCTCTCAGAACCAGATCGGGCCCTTTATAATATTGCCAGACATTGGTTAAATTTTATTATCTAGACAATCAGTTGATGGCCAATGGAGTACCAGGAAATTGATGAGAGTAATGAAGAGAATAAGCGAGAGTGTAGAGAGAACTTGAAGAGATGAGAGTATAGAGAATAATAGATGAGAACTATGGTCAAACACAACAAATCATGAATAAAACGGCGATAGTAATAGTTGCACAACATTCATGATTGGTGCTAGCAGTCTGGTAGAATCACTAACCATCCCCTGACAGTGCTATGAACATAGTTCATAGATCCAATATGATCTCAAGGAGAGAGAGAGATAGAACTCTAAGGCTATTGGATCATGCCTATCCCTAAGAGTATATAGGTATTGATGGTACAACCCGCTGGTCGGCCATGGACATATGTCATAGCCAAGGAGTCTTACGGAGGCCTTGAACAAGGATTTACTAGTCCGACAGGAGTCGTACCTGATGGAGAGTTCGTCCAAGTCAAGAAAAAGGTGTATATATAAAACATTGCTCGACTTGCCTAGAGTGCTCTGAGGCGGTGGAGCGTCGGTAACAATATTCAAACATCAAGAGAAACGTAAACAAGACCTTTAATTAGAAATGTGTGAATATGAATAAAGTTTAATAAATTACCAGATACATTATGACATATTTAAATGATTTATACAAGTCTAGAATATAATTTTTTTTTTTTGTGTTTGTAAGTGTAGAAATCGAGATATTGAAATATTGGTCGTGTGCATGTCCTTTTAAAAGGATTATAGCATGTTTAACATTAAATAACATTTGATACTTTGTTACAATAATTATTAGGGATTAACAGTGAATAATAAGGTGAAATGAACAGGGTTATTTTATTTTATTTTTTTGGGGTCTCTGGAAAACACGGTAAGGTCACGTCGTCGTCAAGCACGCGTTCATGTCGTGGCTCACTGGGCCGACGCGACGACCTAGTTCTTATCATGGCTAATCATGGTAGCGTGATCAGGTCACATTCAATAGGGCCGGCGCGATCTTCAGATCACGTCACGCCGCATCGCAGGCACGCGACCAAGTCGCGCTGCTATAAGATGGCGCATTCTCAGGCCGAGAACGCACAGTTGACAGTCTAGATAAAACACTTATATCTCGATGTGTACAACATGAAAGTCCACGAAATCAATTTTAAAATGTTGCTAATAGGATTATAAACAGATAGAAATAAGAATCAAATAAATAGAGTAGATTTCATGGAGTTTGAGATCAAACAAGAGGGATCGAGTACATGTCAATAGTGGAACTTTGAACATGAAAATCTCGCAACTTGATGGATAAAATTTGAGGGAAAACATGGGGCTTTTGTTACTGGTATCATGGACTATCTATGGATGAGATTAATTAGATTTTTCTAGAGAGATTGCCTACCTTTGGCTAATGTGAACTCCTAGGACTTTGAACACTTGAAGAACACCTTACAAGCCTTCTACTCCTCGAATCTCCCCTCCAATGGCCTATCCTCCTCGTCCTTCAAGTCTCAGAAGATCAATAGCATCGACCATGCATGGGCGAGATTGAGGTGTATTTATAGATCTAGGGTTGAAAAATCCTTCTAAACTCTAACTCTCCCTCAATTACAAGTTTTCTACATTTATCCTACTTTCTTCTCATCTAAATCTCTATTTTAGTTTAGGATAGGGCCAGATTTTATGGCTAATGGGTTAGGATAGGGTTGAGACTCTTAATTATAATTACATGAGTTGTAAGGGGATTTACTTGCCCTTTTTAATTTGTCAATAATTTAGTTATGAATTTTGACCCTTTTTATCTCTAATCCATCAATTGGACTCTTATTTTGGCCTAATAACTCATGTATAGGCCAATTATACAACCCATATATTTAATCTACTTATGGGTTTAGTTTACCCCTTGTTATTTATAGTTTTAATTTATTTACTTTTTTACGATTTTAATTGATTTATATACTTTTAAATAGCAGGTTGCTACATCCTCCCCCTCTTAAAAGGAATTTGGTCCCCAAATTCATATGATCATAATAGGGTGAATGTCTTACCAAAAAAGTCATGGCAGTTTCGCCTCATTGTTGATTCCTGTTCCCATGTGGCTTCATCTATTCCACGATTATTCCATAGAATTTTAACCACGGGTATGGAACGGTTCCTAAGAGTTGTTGTAGCTTCCGATCCAATATCCGGATTGGCTTCTCTTCATATGTCATATCCTTGTGCAATACCAAGTCTTCATGGCATATAATATGAGTATTTAAGATTGTACACATACTTCCTGAGCATAGAAACATTGAATACATTGTGTACGATGCTAAATGTGGGGGTAATGTCAGTCAGTATGCCACATCAACAACCCTTGAGAATACTTCAAAAGGGCCAATAAACTGCGGACTTAGCTTTCCTTTGCCTCTGAATCTCTGAATTCCACGAGCAGGAGATACCTTCAAGAGTACATGATCTCCCACTTGAAATTTTAGGTCTCTCCTTGTAACGACCCGATCTCTCGGACCCCCACCAGGGACCCCAAAGTTCGCGCTGCCACCCACAGATCTGAAGACCCGAAAGGATTAGAAGAATAGTCTAGTGAGATATATACTGAATTTAAATAATTATAACAAGATATATAGTTGTACAACGTGTCCCAAGTAAAAGCAGTGATACAAGAAAAAATGTGCAGTCCTTAAGGGCATACCCCAAGATCTTGCAAAGCACAACTCTCAACTCACTCAAGTACAAGAACTCAGAACACTCGCTCTCACTGCTGCTGACAGCACATGGAGCCACAGCCGCCTCCGCAACCCGTCTGACACTGAGCTCACGCGACGACGAGCCCCTAGCTAAAGAGAGTGGGGGGGTGAGCCTCACGAACAAGGCCCAGTAGGGATTACGAGTCCCTCACCGACACCACAAGAAAAAGCCCATTACCGACGAAAATTTTCGACGAAAATATATCTGTCGAAATTTCTGACGGCTATTCTGACGGCTAATCTTTAGTCGGAAAATCCATCAGAACTTCCGACGGACATATTTTCGTCGAAATATCCGTCGGTATTATAATTTGACCGACGGATATTCCGACAGAAATATGTCCGTCGAAGTTCCGTCGGTACATCCGCCTTTTCCCTCTCCCGCCATCCCCAGGAAACCCACCCTCTCCCTCCCTCTCTCCCTCTCTCTCTCTCTCTCTCCATCCTCTCTCTCTCTCACTCTCCCTCTCTCGTCTCTCTCTCTTCCCTCTCTCTCTCTCTCTCTCTTCTCTCTCTCTCTCTCTCTCTCCTCCTCTCTCTCTCCCTCTCTCTTCTCTCTCTCCCTCTCTCTCTCTCTCTCTCTCTCCGCTCGCCGCCTGCCGTGCCACTGCCGGCTGCCCCGACCGGCTCCGCCGCCGCCGCCGTCCACCTGTGCCACCATACCGCCAGTATGTACATCCGCCCCCCTCCCCCTCCCTTCCCCACCCCCGCCACCGGCGACCCCCCCCCTTCCCCCAACAGGTGACCCCACCCCCTGTCGGCCCCACCTCCCGTCCCAGCGCCCCCTCCCCTGTCACCCCCTCCCCCTCCTTTCCCCAACCGGCGACCCCCCCCCCTTCCCCTAACTGGCGAGTCCCCCCTGTCGGCCCCCTCCCCCTCCCGTCCCACCCCCCCTGTCGCCCCCCCTCCCCATCCATTCCCCAACCCTGCCACCCCCCTTCCCCCCCTGCCACCCCTCCCTGTCGGCCCCCCCTCCCCCTCCCGTCCCAGCCCCCCTCCCCTGCCGCCCCCCTCCCACACCTAGCCCCCCTCCCCCTCATGTCAGCCCCCCTCCCCTTCCCAACCTCCCACCCGGCCCCCCTCCCCTTCCCAACCTCCCTCCCCGCCCCCCTCCCCTCCTGACAATTATAATCATATATTTTTTTCATTTTCTATCATCTCAATTGAATAGTGTGATATTTATGTGGTCATTTAAAGTGCACGAGATACTTACACAATTCTAAATCATGTATTTATTTATATATTCTTATCGTCTCCGTAGCTCAATATGTTGTTTATATATTTATTATATGGGTTATCATTATTAAATATCAAATTTGAATTAAGACTATCTAAAAAATCATATTACACATATAAATTTGTTTTAAAAAATGTTGCAACTGTACCATATTTATGTGGTATGAATAATATGATACAATTCGGATTGTATCGTATCAACAAAACTTGATGTGACTGAATTGCACGGCACGGAAAATCTTAATTTAGGTAAGTATGGTTGGAGATGGGAGAAAGGTCCTTTTGTCTGGGCATGCGACAAGGGGGACGGTACCTGTTCATTATCGCCAAACCACATGGCTTTCGGCGTTAATGCCTTCTTTTCTTCTGCTTTCTGGATGCCTGTGGCAATCAGATGACCATGACGTTTCCCGTCCCTTTCCAACAGTGTTTACAACTTTGCATGTTGTATTTGCAAAGAGGACTGTTAAGATGGCTGACATTTGGACATCATAAACATGAACATATATACAAAGATTATATATACTAGTCAATATATATGCATCAACCTACGCAATTTTAGATTGGATGATGGAAAAGAGTGTCACACATTTGATGTCAAGAGAAAGTGGTACTACAATATTTCCTTATGTAGAATACAATGATTCCTTGAGATGATGGATGGGCAGAGAAATTAAGAGAGAGAGAGAGAGACCAGGATATTATTGAATTCTCTGTGATTAATTAGATGATTTGGTGAGAAAAAAAAGGAAGAAGACACAAGTGCCTTGCAAAGGTGCACGAGTAACACTCACCCACTGTCTCATTGCAAGATCAGGTGGCCGGCATTTTCCACGTTTGCCTCCTAGCAAATTAAAAAATAATTACATAAAGGCAAGGAAAGGTACACTATTTATTCCCCACAATCTTAAGGGGAAGGAAAAATGGAAAGGAGTAAATAATTTCATTATGCCTCAATTTGCAGATTCATCTAATTCACCCCCTTTCTGCTTCTACACTATTTGTACATAGCAACAAACGATCTAATTTCACCCCCTTCTCTGCTTCTAGCCTTCTACAACATTTTTGTACCAAGCAGCGGAAGTTCATCAGGGTAACTTCTCAGTTTTAGGGTCCAAAAAGGCGGGTCAGCAAGCCCACCATCTAGACATAGCAGTAACCCTGGGCCTGTTGGTTCCATTCTAAACGGATCTTATTTTAAACAACCTGCTCGTCAAACCAGTCCTAAAATAGAAAAGAAAGTGATTACAATTTAAAATATAACTACAAAAATTAAAGCTTCTCAGTTTAATTAGAACATAGTAACATACCTGCTGAAGTATTTCTAATCCAATCTTTTGAGCAAATTAAAGCCTCCAATCTTGTAAAAATAGATTTGAAGATAGAGTCAAGAGATAGAGAAAAAAAATATAACGATGATGTGCACTTCTTACTTTAATTTAATTCATTTGATTAGTATTGTACTTCTTACATTAATATAATTTATTTACTTGTAAGTGTTAATTTGTTTTAATATTGCACACATGACATATTTTGTTTTCATATTCCTTTCATATTTATGTGGGTTTTAAATTTGATCTATACATGTATAGCAATTTATCACTGTCTCATGGCTTTTAATTATGAATTTGTTGTGTAATTTTTAAGGTGTCACTTAATATTCCATGGCATAACAATTGACCATTTATTATTTTTTGTCTTAATGTCATGCATTCTAACATATATATTGAGGTGTTGCATTGATCGTTGTTATTTTTTTACGTTTTACATGAAAATAAACAATGTAATGACTTTTTTTGTTAACATATTGTTTACTTTCACATATTGTTTTAATTTCACACTGCATGTTAATCCTTCAACATTCGTATGTTTATTTGTAGCCATTTGATTGATTCTTTCATATTTACCATATTTTAAATTACTCATGAATAAAGGATTATATTTTTTTTCTAATTAGTGATGAGAGTTCGTGATTGGAAATTAGACTCAAAGAAGAACAAATGTCCAACGTATCAAAGTACGTGTTTGTTTGAACGAAAGATATTACCGATAGATATTCGAAGATTGCATGATAGTTTACTTTTGGTGAAAGAGAAGATGAAGAAAATCATAAAGATTATTCGGAAAGAAGAAAGACATAGTTTAGAAAACAAAAGTGGATTATCTGTTATTGTTCAAGATGAAAAAGGACTGCGATATTCTATAATCTTACGACGCAGTTGGTGTGGTAGTATGTACATGTTTAGTGGAAAAGACTGGTCAAAATTTGTGGAAAATAATTGTGTGAAAGAACTTGACATTCTGAAAGTTGTGTCTTCCCATTATGTATGAAGAGATGTATTTGACAAACTATATTTAGGGATATCACTGGTTAGTTCAAAACCCAGAAAATCTAATGAGAAGCTGGTGAATAAAGAGCCGATCAACTGGTGGTTGCCTAATATGAAGACATCACGGTTTGTATGAACAAATAGTCTTTGTGTTCTTTTTAATGTTCAATACGATTAAGTATTTATATAGTGCTCAAATTTATTTGATATTCATGTATGCTTACTCTTCAATATTTATCTTTACGTCAACGCTTTGTTTCACCCATTAGCTCTAGGACTCTCCATATAACGTATGTATCATATGTATAGTACTTGAACGATGTGAGGGTGTGTTGGATTTTAACTCGTGACATGACATTTAATCTGTGTAGGAAAAATGTCTTATGAGAATCGGTCATGGATGTACCGTGGAATAGTTAATGGAGTTGTGACAGAGGAGTTTAAAGATGGAGTTGACAGTTTCATTCAGTTTGCATTGAGTAATTCATCAGTAGCAGTTGATCCGATGGGTAACATCCGATGTCCGTGTTCGGCTTGTAAGAACAGGAAGTGGATATCGACATGGGATGTGCAGCATCATTTGTATACGAGAGGATTTGTTGCCCATTATGAGTTATGGTCGTCTCATGGTGAGTTGAATATTCAGTCGTCTGAACCAGCCAACTTTGTCTCCACAAGTACGTACGTAGACATGGTTGTCGATGCTGCTGGTCCGGAGTTCAATATTCATGATGACCAAAGAAATGAAGAAATGTCGAATGATACAGCTCAGAGATTTTATCAGTTACTTCGAGATGCTGATGAGCCATTATGGGACGGTTGTGAGAAGCATACACAGTTGTCTGCAGTGTCGCAGCTACTGAATTTGAAGTCTGAATTTCATATGAGCGAGAGTTGTTTTGATCGGCTTCTCTCTCTCGTCAAGAGTATGCTTCCTCAATTAGAGTGGTTGCCTGGTGATTTTTACCGTGCGAAGAAGATGGTGAATGATCTGGGGCTGGTTTTATGAAAATTGATGCATGTCCGAATCACTGTATGTTGTACTACAAAGATGATGCAGATAAGACATCATGTTGTATTTGTAAACATGATAGATTCAAGCCTAAGAGAGGGGACAAGTCAAAGCAGAAGGATGTTCCATATAAGTCATTGCGGTACTTTCCGATCACACCCAGATTGCAGCGGTTGTTCATGTCTCCGAAGACAGCTGGACATATGACTTGGCATGCGGAAAGAGTCTGTCGTGATGATGGTGAAATTAGTCATCGTGCCGATGGTGAAGCTTGGGCTCATTTTAGCCGTACTCATCCTTACTTTTCAAGGGATCCACGCAACGTGCGGCTGGGTTTATGTACAGACGGTTTCAATCCATTCGGAGGTTCGGTGGCATCTTACTCATGTTGGCCAGTATTCCTAACACCGTACAACCTTCCGTCAGGCATGTGCATGAAGCGTGAGAATCTGTTCCTTTCATTGCTGATTCCAGGTATAAAAAGTCCAGGAAAAAATATAGACATATATCTCAGACCGTTGATTGATGAGCTGAAATTGTTATGGTCAGATGAGGTTCTCTCTTATGATGCATCCAGAAAACAGAATTTCAATTTGAAGGCTGCATTAATGTGGACAATAAGTGACTTTCCAGCGTATGACATGTTATCTGGCTGGAGCACACATGGGAGGTTGGCATGTCCTTATTGCATGGAGGATTCTAAATCATTCGTATTGAAATCTGGGGGAAAATCATGTTGGTTCGATTGTCATCGTCGGTTTCTACCGAGTGACCATCCTTTCTGAAAGCAAAAGGATTCTTTTATGAAAAATACAATTGTGCTGGAGGAGGTAGATATGGAACAGGTGTCTGGTGGGAACATGGTGAGGCGGGTCCAGAACTTACCGACTGTATCACAACTGGCTGGTAGTACCCGACAAACCCTGGCTTTGGGAAGGATCACAATTGGGTGAAGCAAAATATATTTTGTGAATTGCCTTATTGGTCAACACTTTTGATACGACATAACCTAGACGTCATGCATATAGAGGAGAATGTTTTTGATAATGTGTTCAACACAGTTATGGATGTTAAAGGCAAAACGAAGGATAACCTCAAGGCACGAATGGATTTGAAAGTACTTTGCAAATGTCCAGAACTAGAGCTGCAGCATGTTAGTGGAAAAGTGGTGCAACCGAAAGCTTCATATGTGCTTGGGGCCAGACAGATTAAGGAAGTGTTGCAATGGTTGAAGCAATTGAGATTTTCGGATGGATATGTCTCGAATATTTCCCGTTGTGTAAATGTCAACGAGGGGGAAATATACGGAATGAAGAGTCATGACTGCCATGTTTTCATGCAAAGACTGATGCCACTTGCTTTTCATGAGTTTTTTTCGAAGCAAATATGGGGAGCAATGACTGAGCTGAGTCAATTTTTCAGGATTTTAGCTGCATCAGAACTCAGACTTCATGACTTGCAAAATATGGAGCAAAATATAATACAGACAGTCTGCAAATTAGAGAAGATATTTCCTCCAGCATTCTTTGATTCAATGGAGCACCTGATCATCCATTTACCATATGAGGCTAGGGTCGGAGGACTAGTACAATTTCGATGGATGTATCTGTTTTGAGAGGTATATTCCTATGTCTCAATTTATTCACATTACGACGATCTTTTATATTTCATATGTATTCATTTAATTATTGTCGTAGGTGCATGCACGATCTAAGATAAAAGTCCGCAACAAAGCACAAGTTGAGGGCTCCATTACCCAGGCGTACCTTATTGAAGAGATATCGAACTTTTGTTCGATGTAACTTACTTAGTTCAGTGTTGATGATATAAATGAAACAATTTGCTTATATAAGAATAACGAACAGGAAGAAGTTGACCCAAATGCCCTTGAGCGGGAGGTGGAGTCTGATGTGGAGGAAGAGTCCCGGCATGATGAGGACGAATTCGAGGAGGATGACGAAGATGACGCTGAATTAAACATATCTTCAGCATTTGATGATGAATATAGATAATACACCCTACATTTTGTAAGAACTTCGTGTTGTTGCTAATTATATGTTATTCAATAGCTACTTCAAATTTGAGTGCTGATGACATGTTATATCTTTATTTATCTCAATAGAGATATGGTACGTGGAGGACGGAGTCGGACGGTTTCCACCTAAGTAGGCCGAGGGTCCGCGTCCTCGTCCACGACAGGTATATGTATATATAAACACGTTTCTCTATATATTATTCATATTAAATTCATGAGATCTAATGTACATACAATTTTTCAGGGCCTGCCTCCCCGTCCACGTCGGTCCTCCCGTCGACAGGTATGTATATGTAAACACAAAACTTTTTATATTATTGTTCATATTAAATTCATATTTTCTAACATACATCCAATTTTGCAGGGACTGCCTCCCCGTCCACGCCGGTCGTCCCGACGATAGGTATATGCATATGTACACACAAAACTCTATATATTATTGTTCATATTAAATTCACGAGAACTAACATACATACAATTTTGCAAGGACTGCCTCCCCATCCACGCCGGTCGTCCTGGCGACAGGTATATGTATATGTAAACACAAAACTCTATATATTATTGTTCAATTTAATTTATATTTTCTAATGTGTATATAATTTTGCAGGGATCGTCTCCCCGTCGACCACGCGAGTAGCGCCACCTTTCCCTTCTTCCTTACCACCAGGTACATGTATGTTTCCATATATTAGTATGTTTCTTTTCTTCTAATTTATACAACAATAGTGTACTTCATTGTTTTCAACAGAGGTGGAGAGCCAACATCCAGTAGCGGATGAGGAGGGGCCTCAGCTACCTGGACGACAGCCATGTTGGATCTCAGGGTAAACTTGATCACTTCAAACTTACTATATTTGTTATTTATGTTATACATTTAATGTACAAAATTAATGTGCAATTGCAGGGGGAAGATAGATCCCGTTTCTGCTTCCCGCTATATTACGACGCTGGTCCACGCACATATTCTAGGACCAGTGGATGCATGGAGAGAGTTCCCGGTGCCCGTCCGGCATTTATTATTTGATATGTTCACGGTATTATTAATTTTTACTGATTTGAAGTTATTTATTTAATTACTAACTCTGTTAGTGCAGAAAGTTGAGTAATTTTATTTCTTTACAGCGGAGGTACGCGTTCACGAGACCCGAGGATCTCCCTCGAGTTCGAGTCGTCTGGAGTCTACTGCCCAGACTAATTTAAGAAAGTCGATGTGGGAGGCCCGGGACAAGGCAATGAAGACCACAGGCAACCGGGATCCTATGGCTTGGCTGGATTACGGCCCTGTTTGGCTGAGGAGGGACTATTGGGAGTCCCTTTGTGAGCGTTGGGCTACTAGACCATGGCAGGAGCAGTCATAGGCGGCAAAACCCAACCGATCAACTCATCCGGAGAAGAATGTGCATACTAGTGGGTCCGTATCTTATGCGACCCAGAGCCAAAAATTGGTAAGCATATTATTGTTCAATTGCTTAATACATTGATTATTATTGTGAAACTAACTAATTTTGTTGAATTGTAAGCATCACGAGCTCGAGCGTGCCCCTACTTTTTGCGAGTTATTTGATCGGACTCATAAGCGGAAGGGGACGGATGACTATGTCAGCAAGAGTGCTCGCACGATTGCTGTAAGTCAAGCTATAAATTTTGAATTCAATTAAGATATTAAAATAATTTTTTTCAATAATTTAGTTTTAATTTGTTCTGCAGGAGACCTATGACAGGACAATGGCGGATCGCTATGCAGAGGGCACTCCCCAGCCAGACTTGGATCCGGAGGCTTGGGTCGACGCAGCGGGGGGCCGAGGAAGGGTCGAGTGTACGGCTTTGGGGACAGCCTGGATACTACTCCAGTGTTGTCCTCATATGCGAGTTCGATGGCTCCTCTGGCATACGTGAGTTCATCTGCTGCGTCACCCGTCAGTGGTGTAGAGGAGATTAGAACCCTTATTCGGGAAGAGCTACGGACGCACTTTGGCGTTATGGTTGAGCAGTTGATCTCAGCCATGCAGGGAGTACGCCCCTCACAGCCAGCCCCTCAGGTCAGTATTACTATTAATTTCATATACTTTCAATGAAATGAAACCACTAAAGAATGTCAAAAGGGAAAAAAAGAAATCTAAATTAATTAACCTAACAGAAGTGTAAAGGGCGTTGAAATAACAGATCTAAAAAAACCCAAGTCTAAAGGGTCAAAACACACAACCCGGTGGTCCAAAATCCCAAATAGGGATCTGATCGGCGTGCCGTTCACTCCGACACGACCGGGTGGGTTAAATTGACGTGTGCGAACTGACGGAATCCAGTTTAGATTCCCGGATTGGGTTGGCGTTGAAATGACGGATCTAAAAAAAATCTAAACTCTAAAGGGTCAAAAACACACAACCTGGGAGTCCAAAATCTCAAATAGTGATAAGATCGGCGTGCCGTTCACTCTGACACGACCGGGTGGGTTAATTGACATGTGCGAACTGACGGAATCCGATTTGGATTCCCGGATTGGGCTGGGCGTTGAAATGACGGATCTAAAAAAACCCAAGTCTAAAGGGTCAAAACACAGAATCTGGGCGTCCAAATCCCAAATAGTGATCAGATCAGCATGTCGTTCTCTCCGACACGACTGGGTGGGTTAAATTGACGTGTTCGAATTGACGGAATCCGATTTGGATTACCGGATTGGGTTGGGCGTTGAAATGACGGATCTAAAAAAAACCCAACTCTAAAGGGTCAAAACACACAACCCGAGGGACCAAAATCCCAAATAGTGATCAGACCAGCGTGTCGTTCACTCCGACACGACCGGGTGGGTTAAATTGACGTGTGCAAACTGACGGAATCTGATTGGATTCCCGGATTGGGTTGGGCGTTGAAATGACTGATCTAAAAAAACCCAAGTCTAAAGGGTCAAAACACACAACCCGGGGGTCCAAAATCCCAAAGAGTGATCAGATCGGCGTGCCGTTCACTCCAACACGACCGAGTGAGTTAAATTGACGTGTGCGAACTGACAGAATCCGATTTGGATTCCCGGATTAGGTTGGGCGTTGAAATGACGGATCTAAAAAAAAACCTAAAGTCTAAAGGGTCAAAACACACTAACCGGGGGTCCAAAATCCCCAATAGTGATCAGATCGGCGTGCGTTCACTCCGACACGACCGGGTGGGTAAAATTGACGTGTGCGAACTGACGGAATCCGATTTGGATTCCCGGATTTGGTTGGGCGTTGAAATGATGGATCTAAAAAAACCCAAGTCTAAAGAGTCAAAACACACAACCCGGGGGTCCAAAATCCCAAATAGTGATCAGATCGGCGTGTCGTTCGCTCCGACACGACCGGGTGGGTTAAATTGACATGTGCGAACTGACGAAATCCGATTTGGATTCGCGGATTGGGTTGGGCATTGAAATGACGGATCTAAAAAAACCCAAGTCTAAAGGGTCAAAACACACAACCTGGGGTGCAAAATTCCAAATAGTGATCAGATCGGTATGTCGTTCGCTCTGACACGACCGGGTGGGTTAAATTGACGTGTGCGAACTGACGGAATCCGATTTGGATTCCCGAATTGGGTTGGGCGTTAAATGATGGATCTAAAAAAAACTCAAGTCTAAAGGGTCAAAACACACAACCCGGGGAACCAAAATACCAAGTAGTGATCAGATCGGCGTGTCGTTCGCTCCGACATGACCGGGTGGGTTAAATTGACGTGTGCGAACTGACAGAATCCGATTTAGATTCCCGGATTGGGTTGGGCATTGAAATGACTGATCTAAAAAAACCCAAGTCTAAATGGTCAAAACAAACAACCCGGGGGTCCAAAATCTCAAATATTGATCAGATCGGTGTGCCGTTCGCTCCAACACGACCGGGTGGTTAAATTGACGTGCGCGAACTGACAGAATCCGATTTGGATTCCCGAATTAGGTTGGGCGTTGAAATGACGAATCTAAAAAAAACCTAAAGTCTAAAGGGTCAAAACACACAACCCGGGGGTCCAAAATCCCAAATAGTGATCAGATCGGTGTGTCGTTCACTCCGACACGACCCGGTGGGTTAAATTGACGTGTGCGAACTAACGGAATCTGATTTGGATTCCCGGATTGGGTTGGGCGTTCAAATGATGGATCTAAAAAAACTCAAGTCTAAAGATTCAAAACACACAACCCGAGGGTCCAAAATCCCAAATAGTGATCAGATCGGCGTGCCGTTCACTCCGACACGACCGGTTGGGTTAAATTGACGTGTGCGAACTGACAGAATCCGATTTGGATTCCCGGATTGGGTTGGGCGTTCAAATCACTAATATAAAGAAAACTCAAATGTAAAGGATCAGGACAAGCAACCCGGAGGTCCAAAATCACCAATAGGGATCCGATCGACGTGTCGTTCGCTCCGACACGACCAGGTGGGTGATAGTGACGTGTGGGAACTGACTGAAATCTAATTGGATTCCCGGATTGGGTTGGGCGTTCAAATCACTAATATAAAGAAAACTCAAATGTAAATGATCAAAAATATTTTCTAATTAAACATGAGAAATAATCACATATTTTAAATTTAATTTTGAAAATAATGTATGTATATTAAATTTTTAAATATTCTCATATTAATTTTTTTTAATATAAGATCCACCTCTGGCACCTAACGATTATGAGGCAGGGAGAACAGACGATCCAGCAGACCTGTCTTGATTTTTAGCATTCATTATTGTGTATGATTTTATATTTGTGTGTTTTATGATTTTATGTTGATTGTGAGTACTTGTTGTTGTGAAATGTATGAATTTTAGCTGGTTTGAAAAATCATTGTTATTTCTGTATTTTTTTAAAAAAAATTATACTAATTTCTGACGAATTTTTCGGCAGATATTATCCTTCGAAATATTCCAGTTTACTGACGGAAATAATCCGTCAGTATTTCTGTCTAAAGTGCCGATGGATTATTTTCCGACGGATTATTCTGTCGGAATTTACCGACGGAAATTCCGTCGGATTTTCCGACAGTTTTCGGTCGGAAAATGCTGACCGAATTTCTGACAATATTTTCCGACGATTTCTGTCGGAAATTATCGACGCAATTTTCGATAGAATATTCTGTCGGAATTTCTGACAGATTTCCGACGGTTTTTTCGACGGAATATTCTGTCGGAATTTTCGACGGATTTTCGACGGATTTTCAGCTCGTCGGTAATTTCTGACCAGATATTTCCGACGGATTGTTTCCGACGAGCTTTCGACGGAAAGTTGTCGGAAGGCCCCATTGCCGACGGAGTTCCGTCGGATTTCCGACGGATCTTGTCCGTCAGAAACACCGCTTTCTCTTGTGGTGCGACCAGAGAAATAGGAACTCCGAAAATATGAAACTGCACTAAAAAGCTGTAAAATGAAGGAACACCTACAGCATGATACTACAAAGCAGCGGAACAGAACAATGCAACGCCACAACCACCAACCAAGGTCGTGACGCACACACGACTCCCATAGAAACAAACGGAGTCAGGCACAACACGGAAACAAGTCTCATCACACCTGCTAAGACAGGGGGTCTCACAGAGATCACATAGCAACCACGTGAGAAGGATGTCTCACCACAAGCACGGCCACCTCAGACCTCTACAAGGTCGAGGGCCCATAAGCAGAAAAACCCCGGACCCCGGACACACCACAAGGTCGGGAAATCACACACGTCAATGCCACCGTATAGACTGGCACCAAGGAATGAGACTATGGAACCACGATCGGGGCCTGCACAAGGAATACCGAGAGAGCACGCAATCACTACAAGAAAAAGAGCACATAGCGACTGCATTTGAGACCGAATATTTCGGTCACTATTTAGTCTCTGATTTGAGACTGCATAGTGACTGAAAGTATTCGGTCACTAATATTTTCATTTAGTGACCGAAAAACTATCGGTCACTATTCGGTCTCCAATCAAAGACCGAATAGTGACCGATAGTTTTTTAGTCGCAAAATTTGAGACCCAAATATGACAAATATTTTTATTAGTTTTTCAGTCGCAAAATTTAAGACCCAAATATGACAAATATTTTTATTATAGCGACTGATGAATTCAGTCACTATTTGATCTCAGATCAGAGACTGGATAGTGACTGAATATTTCGGTCTCCAAAATAGAGACCGAACTGTGACCAATAAGATTTCAGTCACTAATACAATACATTTGCTGTGTTCTAGCATGAAATATGGTGACCGAAGAAATTTAGTCACTATTCAGTCTCTATATTTGAGACGGAATTTATTCGGTCGCAAACTAAACAAGGCCATAGTGACCGAATTCTATTCGGTCACAATTCGGTCGCTGAATCTCCATGAGTTTGGGACTGAATAGCGACCAAAGTTTTCAGTCGCTATTCCCTCCCTTTTTCTTCTTCCCCCCTTATCTTTTCTCCTCTCCCGCTCTGTCTCTTCTCTCTCACTCCATCGAGACATCCGTCGAGATCGCCCCGCCGAGACAATGCATCACCGCCGCCGTCGCCGCCATTGGTCCGGTCACCATCATCACTCCCTCACCTCCAGAACTCCACGTCATCGTCGCCAGTAAGCTCTCTCTCTCTCTGTAACGACCAGACCTCACGGACCCCCGCTAGGGACCCCGAAGGTCGCGTCGCCACCCATGGATCCGAAGACCCGGAAGGGTTAGAATTTAGTCCAGTGAGATAAGCAATGAATTCAAATAACTATAACAAGAAAGTCCATAAATTAAGAAGGAAATTATGTACAACATGTCTCAAATAAAAGTACAAGTACAGAAAGAAAAGTGCAATCCTTAAGGTGCATACCCCGAGGACTTGCAAAAAGGCAACTCTCAACTCACACAGAACCAGAGCTCTCACGCTCACAACTCACACTGCTGGCAACGCACGGAGGAACCAACCGCCACCACAACCGTCCGGCAACGAACTCCTACGACAGCGAGTCCCTACTTGAAGAAAGTAGGGGGGTGAGCCTCGTGAACAAGGCTCAGTAGGGACAACCAGTCCCTTACCAGCCAGAGCAGCTGGAACTCCAAAGAAAAGCGAAAGAATACTACTCTAGAAAGCAGTAAAGCGAGAAACACCTACTGCAGAGTACTACAAAGCTGCGGAACAGAGTAACTCCACGACCAACAACCAGGGTCGGGCCAGACGCGACTCTCGCAGAAACAGCGGAGTCAAACACGATGCGGAAGCAACCCTCGGCACGCACTCGCCGAGACAAGAAGCTCACAGAACACCGAAGAAACCACGTGAGAACAGAGTCTAACGACACAAGCACTGCCATCCCAGACCTCCACGAGGTTAGGAAGTCACAGACAGGTGTCACCACGAGCGACACCGAGCCACCACGTGAGAAGAATGTCTCACACACAAGCACGGCCACCTCAGACCTCCACAGGGTCGAGGGCCCACAAGCATAAACACCCTGGACCCCGGACACGCCATGAGGTCAGGGAACCACATACACCGGTGCCACCACAGACGGCACCAAGGAACATATCACGGAAACCGCAGTCGGATGCCTGTACGAAGCATCCTGAGAGAACACGCAGTGCGGAAGCCACTATGCACGGCCAACGAGGCCAGACCGACAAAGCCCACGGAAGCTAAACACGGCTAGGCTACAACCGCTGTGTGTGCTAGGGCAACGAGAACACAGTTGGAAACAACATGAAAGGAAACATCATCATAACAAGAGCAACCAAGGCCACCGCCACTGGCAGCTAAGAGGAGGTCACACTGCCACTCCTCTGCTCTCCAGCCACAGGCTCCTACCTACAACCTCCTCGGAAGAGTGAGGCTAGTGAACCCACCACAAAGAACACAACACACGCACCACCGCGGCCCGGCCGAGCTGCGGCCCCATGCCTGACACCACGACGTGGCTCCGGAACCAACGTCGAGAGAGGCAGTGAGGAAGGACTAGTTGATCTGCGCCGGAAGAACAACCAACCACCTCGGTGTCCTATACTTAGCTAAGAGAGCTCTATAAATGACTCTACACCGTTGTCCACCACCGTTTTCCCCTCTGCTACTAGAGTCTGAGCTCGAGCTCGCCCGCCGCCCGGAGAACTCCCTCAAACAGGCGTACGGGGACCGGGGGTCCAGGTAACGGTGAAACCTCTACAACGGACAAGCCCTCGAGTGCCAAGCTTCGGGCGAACAGAGAACAAGTGGGGCAACCACAACAAGCAAACGACACAGCTGGCTTGTAACCAGGACAAGCACAGCAGGCACAGGCACGCACGATACACCTCCTAGAAATCCCAGGAGGGCCGTCGGCCAATAAAGACACAAACACTACGACCAGAAACTCGGCAACAAGAACGTGACCACAGGGGTGTCGCCTTCTGAACTAGAAGGCGACGACCAACCCATCGCAACCAGGTCGCGGCGACCCAAACCGTCGTGACCCGAAGACACCAGAATGCGACCAAGGACCTGTCGCAACCAGAACGCGACAACAATTGTGTCGTCTTCAGATTCAAAACGCGACGTATCGACCTGTCGCGTTCCTCATGTGAAGGCAGCACCCTTGGGGCAGAACCACCCCAAGGCCCACACCGAAGGAACCACAAAGGTAACCTACCAAATAGGAAGTCAAGCCTCATGTCAAGTTGGGGAGACCTCCATCTAACCACTTGGACACAAGCCATCCTCCCCCACGACCAGAAACAGGAAACCACAGGAAACAAAGAATGCGACGGTTACCCTGTCGCTACCAGAACGTGACAGGGTACACGTCGCCTTCTGACTGGTATCCCGACAGCCATCCTATCGCGATCTTAGTCAGAAGACCAAACCGGGAAATGGGGCCATCCCATGGTCCCACAAGCTACACAAATGCCTCCAAACAAAGGAGGAAAGAGATCACACTAGAGGGAAACTAAAAGATAGCTCGAGGGGCACCAATGCCACCTCTCCTCACCCACAAACCACAAGGATGAAGCTACACAAGGAAGGAGCACCACCGGCAAGCATCCACCTGTGCAAAACCACAAGAGAACCAACGAGCATGGGAGGATCGCTCAAACCAAGCTCGATCTACACTAACAAGGAAGAGAGCAGGAAATCCCTACATGCAAAGATGAGCTCAACCCGTTGCGGCCCTTCACTTCGGATTGGCCGCCTCCTCCTCGCTCCACGCCGCTGCAACGCTCAGCCACGAGCACGCCGACACCTCCATGCCCAAGCCGCCGGAGTGGGAAGAGGAAAAGCTCCCCCCACCTTCAGTGAGGAGACAAAGGAGGAGAAAGGGAAAGAAGAAGAAAGAAAGGAGGGTCTGCGCCTTAAGGCCTTGGAACTGAGGTCGCGACAAAAAGAGCGTCACGTTATCACCAAAATGCAACAGGCATCTTGTTGCCTTCTCAACAGTTCAGACAGGTCTTCTGACAAACAGACAGCCTCCTGACCACGTGTCACACACGCAAGCACCTCAGGTGAACGCGACAATTGGCACGTCACCTTCACCCACATGAGCGCGAACACGTGGCACACCAGCCATAGAAGACCACAAGAACGCGACACAGGGGCTGTCGCCTTCTCAACCAGAGGGCGACACGGAACGCGTCGCGTTCAGAACGCGACAGCCGATCCGTCACAATCCCAAGATCAACAGTAAGGCAACCAAAACCTGGGATGTTACAAATCTAACCAACTTAAAAACAATTTCGTCCTCGAAATAAGGTGAAACCCGGTCGGAGAAAACAACCAGAAAACAACTGAAACCGCAAGTCAGAAACCACACGACTGAGCCCTCAACAGACCATGCTGTTGAGACCAACCGGTCAGCAACACACTCTATTATCAGCGGAACTCGACAGAGGACACAGCGACTAACAGCAGGTGAGAAAACGCCAAAAGGTCAACCACAAGACTCCTCTGAATGGCTCTGCACGACTAGCAACAGCTAGTACCTACCGCAAGGCCAAACGAGAGTCTCATAAGGATGACCCGAAACCAAGCGATCACACGCATGTAGAGAACACCACGACACGCAGGACAATGTCTGTCGGCACCACTCGATCTCACCCAGATCATCCTCGTGGTCCGACAAGGACATAAAACAATTGTGGAGCCACAGAAAACTAAACCAAACGCTCCACAGGCACACGCGCAGAAGCAAAACTAGGGAAGACGTCTGAGGTTGGCAAAGCCAAGAAACTCAAGATGTCGGCAAACTGCACGAGAATCAAAACAACTGCAAAAGTCGAGGACAACATGTCGACCTCAGAGGGACCCAGACCACAGCAGGGTACCACAACTGAACACACTCTCTCCCAAGCGAGAGAGAAAACTTGAACACAGGCCACGACCAAAGCCTGGCGTACCACCGATAGGGCTACCTAGACAAGGCAAAGCAGCTACCCCGCAACGGTAATGGTAAACTACAAGCCAAAGGCCAGCACCAAGTGTCCTAGAGGCGGAAAGCTCAACGCCTCGCACATCGAGGAAACTCATGAACAACGCACGAAGCTCATGATCAGGGCACACGGCACAACACACGGAGCTATCCCAAGCACCAGGAGCCACCCAAGGTACAACACAATGCACCAAGGCTCCAGACGGCACAAAAACAAACCACCGAGCACGAGCACATGGTGCCATCACAAGCACCAAAACCAGGCAAGATGCAACACAGTTGCACCAGCGGTCGAGACAACATAGGCTAACAAGAAGGACTCTCCACAAGAGACCTGCTAAGAGCCACAAGCAAGGAACCGCAAGTCTGAAAGGGCAGAACGGGCCACACCGGCTCAGACCCTTAAGGTACAAGAACACGGAGCATCGAAAAGAAAAGCACTCAAGGCGTAGTACACAACTGCACCAACGGTCTGAAACGACACAGGGCCAATTGAAGGGGACTCTCTATCAGAGACCCACAAGAGAAACACGCAAAAATCCAGCAGCTTTAAGAGCGCAACAACCACATTGGCTCTTAGAAGCACAAACACAAGGCACCGCTCCTACCACCATAAGTGGAGAGGGCCACACACCAAACGGTGACAAGTGCCTCCAAAGCACAGCTGAGGCACAAGAAAAACACACACTAGAACAATGCATGCACAAGCAAGCCAAATAGAAGAAAACTCGGTGCTGCCTCACACTGAACACAAGGCACGACAAAAAACCAGCACAACAAGGGACGACACAATAGGTACACCACGACCCATCGTGCCACAAGGAAACAAAGCGCATGAGGGGAGCAACCAACTCAACCTCAAAACAGCTCAAGGGGAGGGACCTTTGCCACAAGGTCGCCACGGTCCGCAACACAGCGCCAAACGCCCTAGCAGGGCACCACCACCCCGAGCGACCCACGGAAAGCAGAGGAAGAAGGCATGTAATAGGCCTCTTCCTCACATGAAAGAGAAAAATAACAGCAAGAAGGCTAGCACTCACACAAGAGGCACAGCCAGCTGAACACCCACGACGCTCGCCAAACATCTGTTTGCAAGAGCACGTCAGCACGGAAATGCAAGCGGAAACAACTAAACCACAGGGTCACACAAGCAGTCCTGCCGGCACAACCAAGAGACTTGGAAGCTAGTGGAGAACCAGCTAAACAAAGGGCCACGCACATGGTCAAGGTTCATCACCTTGACCAGAGGCAAACAAGCAGACTGCACGCAATAGTCCAACCCTAGAATTGCACAACACAGCAAAGTGCTAGTGCAACACAACTAACCAAACAACATAGACCTCAAACCAAAGAGGAAACATAGCGGAAGACATCAACGAGCACAACGACAGCCTCAGAGAGAGAAACCCTCACTAAGACAACAACAAACAGTTCTGGGAAACATCACCAGAACACAAGCAACTAAGCGATGCACCTCAACCTAGAGGGCAACGCAACAACAACCACAAACGAGAACAACACAACTCTGGTGAAACCTCACATCCACCAGAGCCAATAGAGAGAACTCCGGTAGCACCTCACCAGAGTTCACAACCAGCCAGCACAAGGCCGACAACAACCACAGACAGGTGTCGCATCGCTCAAACAACGACGCAACACAGCACACAAAGCATCTGCTTAGCTCGAGCAAAGACACCGATTGAGCAGAGCATAGCGCACAACGGCGCACAGGCATGCGAGGCCAAACATACAACCAACACAGCACACACCCCAACAACAAGAGGACAGCCAACAAGGCAAGGACACCTTCGACCGGTTCCACAGACCACAACCCTGCACCGGTGAAGGCCACACCACACGTAGGCTCTCTCAGCCTTCGCGACACACCCACACAGATGTGCAGGCCGACGAAGAACCCAACTGCAATGCGAGTGAACCAAATGACCACACTTATAGCACGCGCACCCAGCAACAGTAGCAACACTCTCCTGCAGCTCACACTCGGATCCTGCTAGAAAGCGAGCCATCTGCAATAAAGAACCAAAAGCTCACACCTAACAACAACTCTACATGGACGGGCCAGTAGCGTACTAGTACCTTTCTTTGGGACAACCATAGTTATTAACTCATTACAAATCTCGTTGGACCCCTGAGCTCTGATACCACTGTAACGACCCAACCTCCCGGACCCCCGCTAGGGACCCCGAAGGTCGCGTCGCCACCCACGGATCCAAAGACCTAGAAGGGTTATAATTTAGTCTAGTGAGATAAGCAATGAATTCAAATAACTATAACAAGAAAGTCCGTATATTAACAAGGAAATTATGTACAACATGTCCCAAATAAAAGTATAGGTACAGAAAGAAAAGTGCATTCCTTAAAGGACATACCCCGAGGACTTGCAAAAAGACAACTCTCAACTCACACAAAACAAGAGCTCTCACGCTCACAACTCACACTACTGGAAACGCACGGCGGAACCAACTACCACCACAACCGTCCGGAAACGAACTCCTGCGACAGCGAGTCCCTACTTGAAGAAAGTAGGGGGGTGAGCCTCGCGAACAAGGCTAAATAGGGATAACTAGTCCCTTAGCAGCCAGAGCTACAGGAACTCCAAAGAAAAGTGGAAGCAAACTACTCTAGAAAGTAGTAAAGTGAGAAACACCTACTGCAGAGTACTACAAAGCAGCAGAACAGAGTAACGCCATGACCAACAACCATGGTCGGGCCAGATGCGACTCCCACCGAAACAGCGGAGTCAGACACGATGCGGAAGCAACCCTCGGCATGCACCCGCCGAGACAAGAAGCTCATAGAACACCGGAGCAACCATGTGAGGCCAGAGTCTCACGACACAAGCACCGCCATCCCAGACCTCCATGAGGTCAGGAAGGCACAGACAGTGTCACCACGAGCGACACTGAGCAACCACGTGAGAAGAACGTCTCACCACAGGCACGGCCACCTCAGACCTCCACAGGGTCGAGGCCCCACAAGCAGAAACACCCTGGACCCCGGACACGCCATGAGGTCAGGGAACCACACACATCGGTGCCACCACGGACGGCACCAAGGAACATATCACAGAAACCACAGTCAGATGCCTGTACGAGGCTTCCCGAGAGAACACGCAGTGCGGAAGTCACTATGCACGACCAACGAGGCCAGACCGACAAAGCCCACGGAAGCTAAACACAGCTAGGCTACAACCACCGTGTGGGCTACGACAACGAGAACACACTTGGAAACAACGTGAAATGAAACGTCGTCAGAACAAGAGCAACCAAGGCCACCGCCACTGGCAGCTAAGAGGAGGACACAGTGCCACTCCTCTGCTCGCCAGCCATAGGCTCCTGCCTGCAACCTCCCCGGAAGAGTGAGGCCAGTGAACCACCACAAAGAACACAACACACGCACCACCGCAGCCCGGCCAAGCTGCGGCCCCACGCCTGACACCACGATGTGGCTCCGGAACCAATGTCAAGAGAGGCAGTGAGAAAGAACTAGCTGATCTGTCCCGGAAGAACAACCAACCACCTCGCGTCCCAGACTCAGCTAAGAGAGCTCTACAAATGACTCTACGCCGCTGTCTACCACTGTTTTCCCCTCTTCTACCAGAGTCTGAGCTCGAGCTCGCCCGCTGCCCGAAGAACTCCCTCAAACAAGCGTACAGGGACCGGGGGTCCAAGTAATGTTGAAACCTCTACAACGGACAATTCCTCGAGTGCCAAGCACCAGGCGAACAGAGAACAGGTGTGGCAACTACAACAAGCAAATGACACAGCTGGCTTGTAACTAGGACAAGCACAGCAGGCACAGGCATGCACGATACACCTCCTGGAAACCCCGAGGAGGGCCGTCGGCCAACAAAGACATAAACACTATGGCCAGAAACTTGGCAAGAAGAACGCGACCACAGGGGTGTCGCCTTCTGAACCAGAAGGCGACGACCAACCCTTCGCAACTAGGTCACGGCGACCCAAACCGTCGTGACCGAAGACACCAGAACATGACCAAGGACCTGTCGTGACCAGAACGTGACAACAACGGTGTCACTTTTAGATTCAGAACTGACGTATCGACCTGTTGCATTCCTCATCCGAAGGCAGGACCCTTGGGGCAGAACCACCCCAAGGCCCACACCGAAGGAACCACAAAGGTAACCTACCAAATAGGAAGTCAAGCCTCATGTCAAGTTGGGGAGACCTCCATCTAACCAACTTGGACACAAGCCATCCTCCCCCACGACCAGAAACAGGAAACCACAGGAAACAGAGAACGCGACGGTTACCCTGTCGCTACCAGAACGTGACAGGGTACACGTCGCCTTCTGACTGGTATCCCGACAGCCATCCTATCGCGATCTTAGTCAGAAGACCAAACCGGGAAATGGGGCCATCCCATGGTCCCACAAGCTACACAAAATGCCTCCAAACAAAGGAGGAAAGAGAGCACACTAGAGGGAAACTAAAAGATAGCTCGAGGGGCACCAATGCCACCTCTCCTCACCCACAAACCACAAGGATGAAGCTACACAAGGAAGGAGCACCACCGGCAAGCATCCACCTGTGCAAAACCACAAGAGAACCAACGAGCATGGGGAGGATCGCTCAAAACCAAGCTCCATCTACACTAACAAGGAAGAGAGCAAGAAATCCCTACATGCAAAGACGAGCTCGACCTGTTGCGGCCCTTCATGTCGGATTGGCCGCCTCCTCCTCGCTCCACGCCGCTCCAACGCTCCGCCATGACCACGCCGGCACCTCCACGCCCAAGCCGCCGGAGTGGGAAGAGGAAAAGCTCCCCCCACCTCAGAGAGGATCAGACAAAGGAGGAGAAAGGGAAAGAAGAAGAAAGAAAGGAGGGTCTGCGCCTTAAGGCCTCGAAACTGAGGTCGCGATTAAGAGAGCATCGCGTTCTCACCAAAATGCGACATGCATCTTGTTGCCTTCTCAACAGTTCCGACAGGTCTTCTGACAAACAGACAGCCTCCTGACCATGTGTCACACACGCAGGCACTTCAGGTGAACGCGACAACTGGCACGTCGCCTTCACCCACATGAGTGTGGACATGTGGCACACCAGCCACAAAAGACCACAGAAGTGTGACACAGCGGCTGTCGCCTTCTCAACCAAAAGGCGACACAGAACGCGTCGCGTTCAGAACGCGACAACCGATCCGTCGCGATCCCAAGATCAACAGCAGGGCAACCAAAACCCGGGATGTTACAAATCTGTGCATGTGTGTGTGTTTGCTGTGTGTGTGTTTGTGTACGTGTGTGTGTCTGCTCTCTCTCTATATGTATGTGTGTTGGGGTTTGGGGTAGTGTTGTTGGGCTGCAGGGAGGGCCGCGGTGGGAGGGGAGGCGGACAAGTGGAAGGGCGGGGGGGAGGCTTTTTCCAAACTAGGTGCTCCCAAATAAACTTGTTATGAATAATGCGCATCTTGTTATAAAAGTTGGATATTGAAACTTTCTCATTGTTATGCTGCCAAAGAATTGTGTCATCGTTGTCTATGTAAATGGGAAATTGTTGAATGCGTTACCAAATGGCCATGATAGATGGAATTCTGGTGCTAGGGAGATTCCAATGGCCATTGAGGATATATGTGCAGATTTTATTCTCTTTTGGGCAGCCAAGAATGGATCTATCCCTACGACCATCTTCAGTGGATAAAATACTATACCGAGCCAAGGATCCTACAAGAAGAAGAATTTCTCTCCATTTGCAACATGAAATCGAATATTAGAAAGCAACCATCCCGTTCTGCCAAGATACCCTTCCAAGCTGTTGAATGACAATACTTTGGTTGGGTCTGCCAAATAGAAATGTTATGCAGATATCTAGATTTAAGCCACCTAGTTAGAAGACTGGCTCTATCAGAAATAATATTCCATAGGTGCATAGTCATGGCAGCTTCATTCCAAGTTTCAAGCTTATATAATCAAATAGGTGCTCCTTGTAGTCCTCCATGGCCCTTAATTTTTTTCACATTCACGAGTAGTACATAGGCTTAACATGATATTCATAATGGGATATTGATAATAGTTCTCCTGAAAGACATAGAACTAACATGGAGCTGACACGTATGTTGTTATTCAAACATGGATTTTAGAGTCACTGGTTTTACCTACAAGGCTTATAACCTTAAGAATTATGATACATGCTGGTCTTTCCATCATAGAAAAACATGACGTGTAGGATAAAAGATGAGAGAAGTTGTTTAATCATGATTGTAGACTGGTGATAACTAAAATATCTACAGCATGAAAAAATATGTAAAATGAAAATTGCATGAGAGAATCCAATAAATATTTAGAAATAGATAACCACATACCTGGCATGCAGTATAGTTCCCATGCTTCCAATTTGAGTAGCTATAACCGGGAAACGCATTTGTTTAAGAGAAGCAATCCAAGTATTCAAGGCAAAATCTAGGAAGGTAGGATGGAACAATGCCCAGAAAATCTAGAAGTTGCTTACCATAAAATGATCATCATAGCTGCAGATGGCAATGTCTGTTTTATTTCCCTAAACACAAAGGATAAACTGCCCTTAATTGGAGTGTAAGCCTTATATCATGTTCTAAGAAAATCTTATTCGACATATATTTTTAGAAAGAAAGAAGTTCAATCAAAGAGTATACAGTGAGCACATGCATAAAACACACAATCAGATAGCTGCTTCTAACCCAATTTTTATTTAGAGGACCTAGAGGTGCATGTGATCCTTGAAATGAAATATACATAGACAAGCCTCCGTTGCTTGGGGAATCTGATTCCACTAAGCCCAAATCAGTAGTGAAACCATATTTAATCAGTAGGACCCAAGCAGGAGCGAAACCATATTTAATAAAAAAACACACACAGAACATTATTTTCTTCTTACATGCCTCTGGTGCTTACGAAACCACATTGGGATGCACTAAACACAATTGAAGCCTAGGACCCGAGCAGTATTGAGAACATTTTTAATCAGAACAATGAACAAAACAGTTCATGTTTTCCTAGTGTAGATAAGGCTAAACGTATTTAGGATTTATTTGCATTTATTTAAGATAAAATTCTAATAAACTATTTATGTTATCAAATTACGTTTTGTGTTAATAGACTTGATAACTAACTTTTATCAAGATTTATCAAGCTATCAAAATGGGCCTAGAAAATTGTTGGATCCCAGTCGTTCTATTTAAGATCGCACAACCATTACCGAGGAGGGTCAAAAGTAATGATGTGAACTAGGCCGGACCGTTGGCCCAACCCATTTTAAACAGGGTCTGAATCATGAAATCTGTTGATATCGAGATATAAGAATAGAGGAAAGATAATTTTTAAAATTTTAAGAATATATTCAATTTAATTTCAATCTATCTTAATATCAAATGATTTCTAAAGATCGGGTTTGACAGTCGAATAGACCCGATTAAGTGGTGTTTAATAGAGTGCGGATAACTCTTCCATCGCATTGATGTTTAACAGAGTCCTATTAACCTCTCCTCGAGGCTCCTCTAAATTTGCCGCCCGAAGATAGAAACTCTAGGGGGGCCACAACCCTAAGAGGAGTGCCCCCCACTACAAAAAAAGGGACTATTAGGGACGGGGTATTTACGACGGCTCTAAAAAGCCGTCCCTAAAAATAGTATTTTCGACCGCTTCTGAGAATCCGTCTCCAAAAGTGTAGTATTGGCGACGGCTAACGGAAGCTGTCTGCACTAAAAAACAAGCCGTCGATAAAAAGAGTATTTACGACAGCTGTTAAGAAACCGTCTCCAAAATGGTAGTATTGGCGACGGCTCACGAAAGCCGTCTCCGCTAAGAAAATATTAGCGACGCTTGATTATATAAACGTCACTAAAAAATTTTATTCAAGACGGCTACAGAAGCCGTCGCTAAAAACATCATTCGGGACGGCGACCGTCATCCCCAATAAAGGTTATTAGCGACGGCTAAATAAGCCGTCCTTAATACTTTTGGTAGCGACGGATAATTTATTCGTCGCTACTAACAAATATTAGGGACGGCTCTAGCTGTCCCCAATAATTGATTATTAGGGACACTTACTAAAAGTTGTCCCTAATATTAATAGTAGCGATGGCTACTATAATCTGTCGCTAATGCTTTTATTAGAGACGGTTGTAACCGTCGCAAATAAATGATTATTAGAGACGGCTTTAGGTGGTTGTCCTTAATAAGAGCATTAGCGACGGCTGTAACCGTCGCCGTTAGTTTTTATTAGCAACGACTTCGTTTGTCGCCAAAGTATAATAGCGATGGCGTAGGTCGTCGCCAGTTTTTAATAGCGACGTTTTGAAGCCATCGCCAATAATCTATTTTTTTTTTTTAAAATGTTAAAAATAGTTTACATATATATATTTTTGTAAGGTATGGTAATGTATGTTAAATTATAAAGGAAAAAAATAAAAGTAAAAAAATATTTTTCATGTACACCTATCACCATAAGTATGCATGTGTTGCTAGGTTTTGTTTACGTGTCGATACAAATATTTTTTATAACACAAAGTATATTTCATTTCATATTTGAAGTTATTATTGTTATCTACTTAATTAACTATTCTTATATATTGTAAAATATTTATTATTAATATGAGTACAAGTTTCAACCAAGTGAGAGGAGACTATTCAAGGAGCGAGGTTCATAATCTTTTCTCCCTTTAGATACATCCAGGGGTAACCTTGTTTAAAATAATTTGACTTCTCTGATTTTTATTGACTACGTTACCTGAAACATGAATAAGTGTCAACCAAGTGAGAGGAGACTGTTCAAGGAGGTTCATGATCTCTGAATGAAGGTTCATGGAATGTAGATGAACCAATGGCTTTGCATTTCATGGCTGGATATCAAAGATGAGGAGCTGAGAGAGTTTGCAATGGCCGGACAGGTGAGATGATGCATTGTGTGATTTTCATGGGGCCGACATTTTATCAGAGGTTGATTCACATGGCAGAGGATCCTAAGGTGAAATTCAGGAACACAGGGCAATGCACCCACTTACACGGCAACCAGTAGCTGACAGGAAAAGATTTAGGGGAGTCAGGTTCGGAGAAATCGAGAGGAACTACCTACTTGCCAACTGGTGCCAAGCTGGTATACCAAGAGCTCTTTAGCATGGGAATATGCCTCAAATTCAAAACAGAGGTCTGTTAGGTCAGATACCTTTTTCTTTTGTTTCCTGGTTATGTAGCAAGGATGCCACATACTTGTGATTTTTTACATTTTATTTTATAAATTAATATTTTAAAATATTATTTATTTTTACATTTATAATAATACATTGAAATTAATATTTTGATAGAAACTAGTCTTTTTTACTTGTAAATTAATATTTTAAATGTAATATACATTTTTTCTTTAATATCTTAATATTCTAAAGGCTAATAATAGGAAATTAATAGTTAACTAATAATAGATCTTAATATTATAAATATTCATAATAAAAACATTTTTAATTAAAATATATTTTAAATACCAAATATACCCCCCTCCCCCCCCCCAAAACCAACATATGTCCCGCCAAATTTCCCCATCCCCGCGGCGCTAAATCCCCAAAAATACAAAAAAAAGAGACTATGGGGGCGGGGTATTGGCGACAGCTCTAGACAACCGTCGCTAAAAAGGGTATTTGCGACGGCTGTTAAGTAGCCGTCCGTAAAACATTGGTATTGGCGACGACTTAACGAAGCCGTCGTAACTAAACATTATTAACGACGGCTGAAGATATGACCGTCGCTTAAAAAGTTATTCAAGACGGCTACATAATCCGTCGCTAAAATTATCATTAGGGACAACGATAGTCATCCCCAATAATCGGTTATTAGCGACATGACATAAGCCGTTGCCAATAACCTAATTTTATTAAAAAATGTTAAAAAACAATTTACGTATATTTTTTTGTAAAGTATGATAATGTATGTAAAATTATAAATGAAGAAATAAAGTTAAAAAAACTTATTTTTCATGTACACCCATCACCATGTTATTATTGTCATCTACTTAATTAATTATTCTTATATATTGTAAAATGTTTATTTTCAATAATCATAATGAATATATATAGGATTTTTCTATATTTAGCATGAATCATATAAATCATTAAGTATTTTATTTTAAACTCCAAATGTTATGTCTTCTTGTAAATTAATTAGATTGTTTACACAGTAAGTTATTTTATTCATGTAAGTCAAAGTCTATTATATATTTATATTAAATTGATGATATTTGAATTTAAAGTGAGAGGGAGATAAATATTATGTAATATGCATGAATATGTAGTCCCACAAGTATATAAAATAGTTTTATATATTATTTTATTATTAGGTTATTCATAATCAATTTTGTAATATTATCAATTTAAATTCTTTTTTATTATACTATTTAAAAATAGAAAATATAATGGCACAAATCAATTGAAAAGGTGATGTCGACCCTAGAATAACTGTGGGGTTGACCCTATTTCACAGTTCCAAAAAGCAACACAGAGGGGTCGACCCAAGAAGAAGTATGAGGTCGACCTCAAAACACAGGAGATCTGCTTTTCATTTGAGGTCGACCTTAGTTGAAAGGAGAGATCGACCCCATTTACCAGTGTTGAAATGGGGTTATAATGGGTCGACCCATGAAGAAATATGGGGTTGACCCATGAAGAAATATGGGGTTGACTCCATAACACGGTGATTTGAAAAGTGTTTTTGACATCCGATATCACTTGAAAAATGTTTTGGTTGCTGCACATAACTTCGCCACTTGTAAGCCAACAAAGTTGAGTGTTTTGTGATCAAACACTTAAATAGAAAGATTTAAATTATCCTTAAACAATCATGTATTTACTCTAAGATTATTAATATGCATGAAATAGTGTAAGCTAGCCAAAATCTATTCATAAATCATTTAACTGTTCTCCAACAATAAACCATACATGTAAGGACACAATAAACCATAAAATGATGAAGACTAAGGTGGTGGTGGATGGCGAGATAGAGAATCCCATAAGAAATTTCCAGCGCTGGCCAAGTCCTGTAAGTTCTTCCGCATCTCATCATGATTGCCCCGTAAAAAATCCTATTGTTTGGAAATAGCTTGAAGAAGCATATCATTGCGGTCTTGCTGTCCCTTGAGAATAGAAACATTGGACTGAAGCTCTTCAACATGAGCTTCCAAGGATACAAAGCGATTGTCCAAAGAGTCAAAACGAGCATTCATATTGGTAGTCAACGTATCAAATAGATGCGTCAGCTGATCTATTGGAGGAGTAGGAGGTCTGGAGGAGCCTGGAGTAGACAGATTGAATTCATCACCATCTTCATAATGTTGGAGGTCCTGCACTTTGTAAGGAGACCGAGTACCCGTGCGGACAAAAGATCCATTTTGAATAGCCATCCTCATACGTGCGAGAGTAGTCCCATAAATCACATCAAACATTGTCAATGTTTAGCAATCTTCACCAACAAAACTGACTTTGAATTTCTTCAAGATGCAGGTAATAAACATACCAAAAAGAAGATTACGCTTAGTCGTGCCTACTACATCCCGCATGGTGTTCAAGATGATATTTGGAAGGTCCACATGAGTGCCATCTAGAAGTCCTTCAATAAAAATGATATGGTCATTGGTGACTCCATCCATGATACCAGTCCTTGGAATGAGAATAGAGCAAACAATCATGTGAAGAAACCGATGGTAGGCCGGAAAAGATTTGGCATTCACACGCTCAAATAGTTGGTTCTCAATCTCAGTTCCCAATACTCTTTCATAAGCTTCCCGACGATTGTCTAACCGATCGGCATATTTAACCCCGTGCTTATATGGAATACGCATCACTTCTGAAAGCATTGAAACTCTAAGAGGGATATGGATCCCTTTCACATAAGTACTCAGTTTCTTCTCCCCATCTTCCTCCAAATTTTCATAAAAGAGACTAACCAACTGAGGGTAAACCACTTCATTCATGGTCACATAATGTCCCCATCCCAATGTCTCAAAGATGCATGCAAGATCGACCTTATTACTTTCAAAGAAGTCAAAATCAATCCTTTTGCCAAAATGCACCTTCCTACCTGATATATTGGCGGTGAAGAAATCAAATGCCTTGAGACTACGAAAAATATTACCGTAAAAGCTTCGATTTGGTGCTCCACTGCTGCCTCGAGATCTCTTAGAGGGAGTCTGATCACTAGCCACTGCCTTTCCCTTGTCACCACGCCGGGGAGGAGCCATCTAATGGAAGGGAGAGTTTGGAAGAAGAAGAAACAGGGGAAGAGGAAACAGAGGAGTGCAAACAAGAAGAAGGGTCGACCAGTGCAAAGAGGAAGGAGAATAGGAGGAGGTCGTCTGCACTCAAGGGAGGAACAAAAGGGGTCGAACGGTGCAAGGAAGAAGAGAAGAGAGGAGAAGGGAGGTCGCGGCGGCAGTTACCAGCGGGAAGAAAAAAGGGGGAAGGCCGACTCTTTAAATCCTCCTAGGGTTGCGGGGTTGACTCCAAAAAAGTGGGGTTGACCTCATTTATGACGAGGTCGACCTCAGAAGTCTTCTGGGGTCGACCTAACTTCACACATGCAAATTACATAAGGCTACTTTGACTCTATTTATCTTCATTAAAAAAATTAAAAAGTTTTGATTTTACGAGATATACAATAAAATATTATTTATAATTTTATAATAATTTTTTTAATTTTTTTCCAAAGTTGGGGGAGGGGGTTAACCGGGGGTACCCTTGGTTAACCAGGGGTACCCCCTTGTCAAAGCGGCCAAGAGTTTTCAGAAATAATGTCGGTCTAGCTCGGGGTATGCCCGGCTACTTTGTTTTAAAGTCAGACTACCCAAGGGTAGACTAATCAAGGGTAGCCTAACCCCAAAAGGTACATATTTTACTTTGGTTGCCATCTTTGGGTTAACTTATTTTTTGGGTCAACTATCATCTTTGACTCCACTTATTTTCATGTGAAAAATAAAAAAATAAAAAAAATATGAGATATATAATAGAATAATATTTAAAATTTTATGATAATTTTTTCAAAAATTTTAAGAAAAAAAAGGCTACCCTCCTCTACCCCACCTCAAGAGGTGGGGTAGACTTAAGACAGACATGTAGACATGTACTTATAATGTGAACTCGTACTGTTTACTTCAGGGTCACAGTTGTTTGTCTTCTTTGATTACTTCGCTAGGTCTTTTCTAACACTTCCGGGTCTACGGACTGGTGGGTGGCGGCCCAAGGGCCGAGTACTTGGAGGGCTCTGTGTATCGCAATAAAGTGATCTCTAATAAAGTGATAACGTCAATATATTTACTGCGATAATGTTGAACAAGGTTATTAGTGAAATTAATAGCACTCGTATTATCTCAAAGCAATGAAATTTTAGACAAAAAATGTAGCATAGTCCGCATCAGTGTAACCCACCAAGACAAAAAAAGCTTAGCGTCGATAAACTTACCAAGGTCAATATCATTTACAAGCGGTTAAATAGAGAAGAAATCATATCATACCTCGATAAAGCTTAGCGTCAGGATCTCAGGCATAGGCTTCAGGATCTCAGGCATTGCCATTACGCCAAAACTGAAGTTATTGTGTATGGATACCATCCTTCCTTATAACCCACGACAGGGTACAGTTCCCCTACTTAACAACTTAGCAACACTCGCAGGCAAGTCCACACCCGGACCTAGGCATGACTTGGCCAACCTGGATCCAGATAAAACATTGTATTCCTCTACGAGTAGGGCTGTAAACGGATCTAGATATTATTCGAATCTGATTTGTAGTGGCGACAGCGACATCGACAAAGGGTGATCCTACATGGACATCTGATATCTTTTTTGGTATTGCTGCGGCTACATCGACCAAAATGTTAGTGAATATAAATGTAATAAAACTTTTTAAAAATATTTTATTTTATTTTAAAAATAATTAAATTATTAATATTCAAAAATATTAATATTTAAAGTTATGATGTAATATTCTCTCCCTTCCCCCCGAAACACCCTGCGCTTCCCTTCCCCTCGCCCCCTCCTGAAAAAAATTGGTGGCATTTTAAACCCCACCTTCCCCTCCCCCCTTGAAACACCCCGCGGTAATCTCTCCCCCCACCATCGCCTCCGAGATGCTGCTGAACCCACACCACCAGAGCGCCGCCGCTAGGAGCCTTCGACCGCCGCCTCCGTAGGTATGTGACTCTCCCTTCTGCGCCACCTCCTCCTTCTCCTCCTACCTATTATTTCTCTGCTCCCCCCACCAGAATCGAAGGGGGTGAACCCCCCTCCGACATCTTTTCCTCTTCCCCATGCAGGCCCCATTGCAGAGGGGAGCAACCCCTTGCCGCCGCCTCCTCCTCCTCCTCCTCTTTGTGTCTATTATTTCTCTGCTCCCCCCACCAGAACCGAAGGGGGTGAACCCCCCTCCGACATCTTTTCCTCTTCCCGATGCAGGCCCCATTGCAGAGGGGAGCAACCCCTTGCCGCTGCCTCCTCCTCCTCCTCCTCCTCCTCCTCCTCTTTGTGTCTATTATTTCTCTGCTCCCCCCACCAGAACCGAAGGGGGTGAACCCCCCTCTGACACCTTTTCCTCTTCCCCACACAGGCCCCATTGCAGAGGGGAGCAGCCCCTTGCCGCCACCTCCTCCTCCTCCTCCTGTCTACTCTTTCTCTGCTCCCCCCACCAAAACCTCAATGGCTTGCCTCTCCTTTGCCTCATCACCTTTGATTGCATAGCCATCTTAAGAGCTCACTTGGTCATCTATGTTATGTTTAGATGTGGCATCCCTCCAACATTTGTAGTTGTTCTTTGTTCATCCAAAATAAAATATCAACAAAAACTGAAGAGATGATCAACAAAAAAATAGTATATATGTTTCATGTGCACTTCAGACACTTAAGCTAAGATGTTTATCATTTGATTGATTACATTGTTTCCTTGGTCACTTTTTATTTAATTGTTTGAGGCTTTTTAAAAAGGGGCAATTAATTGACTATCAGGGTTTGCCATATCAGGAGACTCATTTGTTATTTGATTATAGGTGCCATAGTCTGGGTTAGTAACTTAGTTGTGCATAACATCTTATGTACATTGCAAATTTGCAATAGCTTATCTATCATTATGTTTTTTTTTTTTTTTGCACGCAGCTTGACCTTCTCCCATATAATTGGACTTATTATTGGCCACTGTCTTCACCGTTGGCTACCAAGGTATGTGATCCAGCGAGCCTGGGTGGTGGCTCACTTTTATAATGCATATTTACATTATAATCAGTGTGGTTATGTGAATGTGATCCAGCGAGCCTGGATGGTGGCTCACTTGTATAATGCATATTGACCGAAATGTTGTGTGGTTATGTGAATGTTGCCGGATTTTTCAGTGACATGTATGTGTGTACATGTATGTTAAATATTATGTATTGTGATTGTGTATGATTATACAGAAATGATGTCTATTTCTTACTTGACAGTTTGCTTTATGTGTAAAATATGTTTGTGTCACAGAATGGCTGAATTGGATAAGAGTTGGATGGATATTCCTAATAGGCTAGACCCTAGGTATGCCAATGGAGTTGAAGAATTTTTAGAGTTTGCATATCATGATGACAGAATAGGATTTAGACATGGAGAAGACAAAGAGTTGATTCAATGTCCGTGTAGAAGATGTTGTAATGGCTTCATATTTAGAAGGGACCATGTGAATGAGCACCTAATATGCGACGGAATATGGTTAAATTATCGGACTTGGCTGTCACACGGTGAGCAAGTACACGATGATACCTTGACACCAGAGACACAACTTGTCGAATTATAAAATGAATTAGAATTTGATGAAGTCATGGACATGCTACATGATTTTCAAAGGGACAATGTGCTTGTTGGAGAAGATGAGGAAGAACCGAATCCAAAAGCACAATAAATTTATAAGTTATTAGAAGACGCAGAAACTCCTTTGTATGTTGGGTGCAAAGATATGTCTAAGTTGAAGTTTCTTTTGAAGTTGATACACATGAAATCTTTGAATGGTCTTACTGCCAAATGTATGAATATGATATACTTGTGTTGTTTAAACAAGTTTTACCTAGTGATGCATTTGTACCTGAAAATTGGTATGAAGTAAAGAAGATTGTCAAAGAATTGAGACTTAGTTATGAAAATATTGATGCATGTAAAAATGATTGTGTGTTATTTTGGAAAGAAAATAAAGATAAATTTCAATGTCCAGAGTGTGGTACTCCAAGATATAAAGATAATACCTCAAAAAGTAGTAAGAAGGTGGCAAGAAAGGTGTTGCACTATTTTCCTTTAAAGGATAGATTGCAACGCCTATTTATCTCATCAAAGACAACTCAATGGATGACATGGCATAATGGCAGTCGTCCTTACCAATCTGAGGGTGAGATGCGTCATCCTGCAGATTCTCTGGCATGGAAGGACTTTAATCAGCTGTACCCAGATTTTACTTCCGAAAGCCGTAATGTTCGACTTGGCTTTGCCAGTGATGGGTTTAGTCCCTTTGGGAATATGTCTTCAAAGTACAGTGTATGTTAAGTTGTACTGATGACTTATAATTTGCCACCGTGGATGTGTATGAAGTCAGCTTACATGATGATGTCATTATTGATTCCCGGTCTGAAAGCTCCAAGAAATGACATTGATGTCTATTTACAACCATTAGTAGAAGAGTTAAAGGACATGTGAGATAATGGGATCGAGACATATGATGCTGCAAAGAAGCATAACTTTACTTTGCGAGCCGCCTTTGTCACGCCCCGATATTTAGCAGCGGAATAAATACCGGGGGACGTGAACGATACAAATAGGCGTATCACAGTAATAGTACAGAGTCACAATTGAATATAATAACACATTTGAGGCTATATTATGATCACCCAAAAGTATACTTTATTTCATTCCATTCAACTAGATACAATTAACCTTACATAAGAAAGAACCAACTAAAGGTCCATTATTCAAATAAAACTTCCAGAAAAGTTAACTATTACATAGACTACTCAAATGTCTATTTCTAAACTGTCAACTACTCATAGCGGGTGCTCATCACTCTTGCCCAGCCCCATCAGACTCCACTGGTTCCTCATTACTACCTAAAAAAGGGCAGGTTGATAGGGGTGAGCGAACTAGCTCAGTAGGATTTACATCTCAATATTGTGCGGGCACTAGTATACATGATTAACATTTTAAAAGGCAAGATATGAACATGATGACAATGCATGCAATACTAACAGATCGAATAGCAGAGTAGAACGGATAACATTTCAGATCAAAAGTCGAGATGCATATATACAGTGGACAGATATTTCAAGAATAGAATCGTATCAAAAGAGATTGGCCATATTCAGACAGATATCATGCGTTCACATGATCAGACGTATCATATCAAATCATATCATATCAGATCACATCAGACTTATCATATCAAACAAAGGCACATTCACACAAATCTTGCATATCGTATCAGTGCCATGCCACGCACCACAAGTCAATACTCCCGCGGTTAAAAAGTACGTTCGGGTGCTCCTCCCCAGGACCAGACAGGGCCCCTATTGCATAGGCATTGGTTCAAATTTGGACCGGAGTCCCACGTTGTGCCGAACAAACAGATTCATATTATGGCCACAGAGTTTCAATAACAAGCTCGTAGTAAAAGAAACATGATCATTCATAGAGTCAAGGTATGACAAATAGCTCAAGAGAACAAGGCAGGATAACGACGTATCTTATGTTTCATAATTCATTAATGTCTTCACATGAGGATGTTTCAAAAGACAGATCATATGCAGAACATGTGCTCTCAATTTCCCCAAGAAGGGTGTGCTTATTCGTGCAAAAATGTAAGTGACGAGTTACGGATCCTTCCTAACATGTATGCAATTGACAAATGATTATTTGAACACCGGGAAACATGAAACTATTGAAACTCATATGCAATTATGACTTTAACTCCACTAGCAAGTCCATACCAACATGTATTCATCCCCACATTCATATCATATTCTTATCTCATCAATTGACAATAAGCAAGATCACAAGGTAATCCAATGTACATAAGATCAATCATAATTACACATTAGAATCGTATTCATATCATTACTATTTTTCAATGGGTTGATTTATTTTAGGTCCATGCATACCATATAACATCATGCACATGCTAGTAGACATCATGAAATGGTCAGACCCAAAATATGCAATTTTTTTGCAAGGGTAGTGTCGACACACCCCTTACTGGTGTCGACACAATGCTTCAAACACAAGACAAAATAATGCAAAACTGGTCAAGTAGTGTCGACACTAGATCAGGTAGTGTCGACACAGTGCTTTAAATACAAGACAAAAAGGTCAAGTAGTGTCGACACTAGTTCAGGTAGTGTCGACACTAGAGACAGCTCCCAGAAAACCTTCTGGCCAATCTGGGACAGTGTGTCGACACTAGCTCAAGTAGTCTCGACACTAGAGACCTTCCCAGAACACCTTCTCGGCTGTTTTGGGACAGTGTGTCGACACTAGCTCAGGTAGTGTCGACACTAGTGCCCTTCCAGAACAAAACCTATAGGTCATGTGGAACCCGAAAACACATCTCATGCAGTGGTTTACTTACCCCGCTTATAACTCTCTAACGAGTGACCTTTAGACAAAAAGTTCAACACAAAAGATGACTAGGTCAACTAGTAGAAGAACTTTGATGTTGGGGGTTTGATCTAATTCAGTCTTGAATCCCAAGAAAACATATGAAGAACAAAAAAGTCAAGTATAGCCCGAAATCGCAGTATCATGCAGAGACTCTCTTACCATGCTCATAACTCTCTAACGAAAGGCTTTTGGACAAGACGTCCAACATATAAGATGATCGTGCTTCAATTAGAAGAACTTTCATGAAGGAAGTTTAGTCAAATTTGGTCTCGAATCATGTGCATAATATGAAGAATGAGAAAAGCCCTAACTGTGCGAGACTTCGGGAAAACTACGAATACACAACGTATACTCCATGAAAACTAGTCAAACCAACTGCAAATGAACCTAGACTCAAAGATCTACATGATGGTGTTGGTTTCTTTAATCTTGGCCCGAGAACACCTACCTTTGGATGCTAAGAACTCTCTGCAGATTTCTGGGTTGATGCAGAGCGAGGTTGAGGAAGACCACGATTTTCCCCAGCCGTTCTCCACTTCCCAGTGCTCCAAACTTGCTACTCTCGACCCCAACTTGTTGCTAAACCTTTCCCAAGAGTTTAGGGATGAGTTCTTATAGTTTTAGGGTGTAGTTAAGAGTACCAACAGGACTAGGAAACGAGGTTGCGAATTCTACTTCCTTCTTTCCAAGATCTGGGATTCTCTTACCCAAAAGAGGTAGCAAAGGTTTAGGAAACCACCAATTGGGGTTGGGTTCAGTTTTGGCTTACCTTACATGACTAATTACCTTAATTTTAACCCTAATTTGCCCTCTCTAATTATGGCATAATTACATACACGAATTTCTGGGTAATTTCCTGTCCCAATTTACTTTATATCCTTGAGCCAAATGTGCTCCATTGGCCCAATCTTGTTAATGGGTCATTAACACATGGTATTGGAAGTCTCTCCAATATGTTCATTTAATTTATTCTCCTTTATTTCCAAAATTTTTAAATCACTAAATTTTCGGGGTGTTACAGCCTTGCTATGGACCATAAATGATTTTCCAAGTTATGCAAACTTGTCTGGATGAAGTACTAAAGGGAAGATCGCATGTCCAATTTGCAATGATCAAACTTAATCTCTCTGTCTTCCTCATAGAAAAAAACAAAATTATTTAGGGCATCGTCGTTTTCTTCCAATAACACACCGATGGAGAAAGAATCAATACAAAGATAAATTTGATGGTCGACGTTGTGATAAAGGAAAGTTAATAATGATGACAGGTTATGAATTGTGGAGACAACAACAAGAGATGGACCTAGTAAGGTTTGGAAAGCCTTTCAAGAAGGAGCTGGAGAAGTTAAGAAAAAATTTAGAAAAGAACATAAACTGGAAGAAGAAGAGCATTTTCTTCAGATTTCTGTCGTATTGGCAATCTCTGATCATTCGTCATCATTTAGATGTCATGCATATTGAAAAAAATATTTGTGACAATATTCTTGACATGTTCAATTTGTCGGGGACAGAGAAAGATAACCTCAACTCAAGAAAAGATTCACAAGTGTTGAAAATTCGTCCAGAACTACATCCTTACAAGAATTTAGGGCGTTTTCCAGATGTTATTTATAAGTTGAACAATGTACAAAAGTCTCGTATATGCAACTTCATGAAGAAAATAAAAGTTCCATATGGCTATTCTTCAAACCTCTCCAGATGTGTTGCTATGGGTAGCAAAACAATCGCATGACTAAAAGTCATGATTGTCATATGTACATGCAAGTGTTGCTTCCTTTAGTACTTCGTGGTATGATTCCTAAAGAAGTGGCAGATCCAATTATTCAGCTTAGTCAATATTTTAAAGATATTTGTTCAAAAGTGTTGGACGAAGCAAGTTTGTTGAGATGAGAGGCCGATATTGTAATTATCTTATGCAAGCTGGAGCAAATTTTTCCACCGTCGTTCTTTGATGTTATGATACATCTAACAGTGCACTTGGCATACGAGGCAAGGATGTGTGGTCCAGTTCAATATCGATGGATGTATCCAATTGAAAGATATTTGAAGAAATTGAAAGATTATATGTGTAATAAAGCTCGAGTAGAAGGTTCAATTGCACAAGGATATCTTGTGGAAGAATACAGTTTATTTATTTCGATGTACAAGCAAGAAATGGATGATCACAATAGTAAAGATAGAAATTATGATGGTGGTCCATTTGGCACTCTTGATGGAGAACTGTCTATGTTTACAACAGTTGGTCGTCCAATAAAGTGCAGACGAGTACCCATAACATTGTCAGAAGTCGAAAGAGATTTAGCACAGACATATGTGTTAAATCAAGTTGATGATATTGTACATTTTCGTAAAGAACATGAAGATGCACTTGCAAGTGGAAGGAATATAAATGATAATTTCCTCATGTGGTTTCCATCATGTGTCCAAGAACTGAAGAATTTACATGACCCACGCTACACTGAGGAACTCGAGATTTTATCACTCAGTCCATCAAGATTGGCAACATCATTTTATGGGTATATTAAAAATAGCTTTAGATTCCGCACAAGCTTAACTAACTCTACCAAATCCACACAACATTGCGGTGTTATTGTCAATGCTGAGCTTCAATCTGGATGCGATGGTTATTATGGAAAAATAATTGATATTATTGAAATATCTTTTGAGAGAAACAAACAAATTGTCTTATTTGAATGTGAATGGTGGGATGTGTATAATAAGGACTGAGGTTTCAAAGTTGATGAACATAGAGTTGTATCTTTAAATACACATCATAAATTAGGGACTAATGAACCATTTGCACTTGCAAGTCAAGTTGAGCAAGTCTTCAATGTAGATGACAACAATGTTGTAGGGTGGGTGATAGTTGTTAAGTCACCGCCTAGAAGTTATTATAATATGTCTAGCGGTGCAAGTGATGATGATGAAGAGCCCTATCAAGAAGGCCTTGTTGATGTGCCTGTGATGTTAAATGATGTAGACATCCATGTACAGCTTCAAAGTGAAGAATATATACACGTGAATTTTTGATATTCTGTATGTATTTAATTTTTTCATGTCTAGTGGAGTCGACCCCATGGTTCTTAATGGGTCGACCTGCATTCCTGTGTTTTGGTTCTGGGAAATGGGGTCGACCTCATGTTTCAATTGAGATCGACCTCAAAAGAAAACATGGTGTAGTGGGGTCGACCCCATGGTTCCTCATGGGTCGACCCTCCAATCCTCAGTTTTGGTTCTAGGAAATGGGGTTGACCTCAGGTTTCAACTGAGGTCGACCTCATAAGAAAACATGGTGTGGTGGGGTCGACCCCATGGTTCTTCATGGGTCGACCCTCCATTCCTCAGTTTTGGTTCTGGGAAATGGGGTCGACCTCATGTTTCAACTGAGGTCGATCTCAGAAGAAAACATGGTCATGGCAAGGGGATTGTTCTTAAATGCATGTCTATTTATCTCATTTCTTTTTCACTTTTTCACAGACCTCATTTCTTTTTCGCTTCTTCACTTTGCTAGTAGGGTTTCATTTTTGTACATTAAAGATGATTTCACAGACCTCATATATATTTATTATTATTTTTGTTAAATATCCTTCATTCAACAGATGTTTAAGAAGTTCAGCAAGACCCGCCGGTCGGCCCAGCAGACCACTCTACGGGAGTCGTCCCATGCGTAGGGGCTGGCTTCCCATTCACACGTATCGACTTCACAGAAAGGGGGGCTCCAGACATAGGCAGGGGCTTCAGCCTCACAGTTTGCACATGTACATTCACAGGCATCAGCTTCACAGGCAGGAGCTTCAGTCTCACAGTCTGAACATGTACATTTACAAGCAGGGGCTTCACAATCAGGAGGGCTACACACACCTCGTTCTTTACCAGATGCCGCAAACATTTCTGAGCATGCAACCATCAGTTCTCAGACTCCTGGGAGTGCATCTTCAATTGCTTCAGATTTACAATATTTTTTATTTCTTGAATTTTATTTGTATAATTGCATTCACTTCATCTTTTTTATTTTCATTTAGTTGGTACCACTAGATGTGGGAGAGGTTCTTCTAGGGCGACCAGCGTCAAGATCCTACCTCCAGGCCAGACCTTTCCTATAGATCTAGAAGGGGGATCTTCAGTTGGTCCATATGCTCAGTAATTTACGACATATCTTGGAGTTTGTAATAGAGTGCATTGCAACCTATGCCAGTAAGACTACATGACCCTTCCTCCTAAAAAGAAGGAGGCTATTTTGAGAGACTTATAGGTAATTTTTTTAAATTATTTAGGTTATATAATTGTTCATTTCTACATTTATAATGACATTGATCATATATGATGATTATGCAGCAACATTTCACTTTTCTGCGGTCTCCAGCCATAGACGCCGACATTCTTCGGCATATGGGAGAAATGCAAAGGAAGCAAAGGTCCCACTTGAAAAGAAAGTAAGATTTTTTACTATTATGTAATATTATTGCACACACATTCTTATGTAACTTGTGCTTATGTATGATAGTATTTTGCAGGACGACCATTTGAGGATGCATTTAATAATTTGCCACCAAGTTATGATTCTAGTCAATGGCGGCACATGTGTGAGATATGGGATCGAGAAGATAGTAAGATATTATTTTGTCAAATCCTATTATTTGATGGATTCAATTATTTAGGATATCACTAATTTTTTCCTTATGAATGCAGCGAGTTAGTGAAAGAAATAAGTCTAATCGATCTCATTTATCAATGCCTTATCGAAGAGGGAGGACGAATATTCATCAATTAAGTAATGATTTTATAAGTATTGATTTTAATTATTTATTTGATTAATTGATTTGACATTATTATAGTCTAATTATAACTTTTAAATGTTAAATAGGTGCAAAAGGAAGTCGTCAACCCACGCGTCCGGAAATGTTTCAAATGACGTAAGCTAGGACAACACCAGATGGAAGTGTCATGTGGAGCAATGAACAAAGTCGTCAAGCAATGGTAATGATGATTATAAATCATAATATTAATTCATACATTCAACTTATTTATGTACTAATTATCTTATATTAATTACAGGATCAGATGACCCAGTTGATGAATCCCACTCCCTCAGATGAATCAGATGGCACGGCTCATCTTGTCGTAGTTAGTCCAGAGGAGGCCTTCCGTCAGGTGTTTAGGAGGGATAGGCCTGGACGGATCCGATGCGGTGGTCGAGGACAGACTTTGAGGAGTTGGTATGGGCCATCTGAGGGTGGTAGCAGTAGCAACACTGCATATCATTGTCTCCTACAAGAGCAATCTCAGCTGAAGTCTGAGATTGAAAGAATGAAAAAAATCATTGAAGATCAGGAGCATAGATTAGTAGCATAGAGCACAAATATAGATGTTTGAGTGGAAGCTCAAGTGGAGGCTCAACTGGAGGCTCACTGGAGGCTCGACTTGCTATGCTAGAGACACAGATGCTCCAAAGCATGGATAAACCATTGCAAGAGTATTTTGGTACTCATACATCTGGACGTGGTGCACCAACTGTGCCACCTGAGGATGAGAGAGAGGGAGATCAGGGAGATGGAGAGGATGAGGGTTCTTTTGGTGATGATGAGTGAAACTCGACTATTCATTTATGATCATGATTTTATGATGTAATACATTAAATTTGAAATAAGTGTGATGTAATGGATTTAAATTTGAAATACTATAGTTGTTTTAGAAAGAGGATTGTGAATGGTTTTTCATGTAATACATTTAAATTTAGAGTTTTTTAGTTATCTTGGAATGTGTTTTGTTAATGTAGTTTTTGTATAACATGTTGTAACTTTGTGAAAAAATAATTTTTATTACAATTTTTTTTAATCTGTGATAGACTATTGGGGACGGCTGCAGCCGTCTCCAATAACACTATTGGGGACGACTTGTACCGTCCCCAATAAAACTACTGGCGACGGCTGTTGCCGTCCCCAATAATACTATTAAAGACGGATGGCGTCGTCCTCAATAGCCTCATTAGAGACCACTGCACTCCATCTCCAATATTATCATTGGAGACTAGTGCGCATCCATCCCCAATAATTCTATTAGCAACGGCTTCTTACTTATCTCCAATAATGTTATTCATGACGGCTCCATAGTCGTCGCTAATATGCTTTTTTGAGACGGATCTAAAGCCATGTCTAATAGATGTATTGGCGACGGCTTATTACTTGTCTCCAATAATGTTATTCAACATGGCTCCATAGCCATCGCTAATAAGCTTTTTTTAGACGGCTCCAAAACCGTCTCTAATAATGTTATTGGCGACGACTTCTTATTTGTCTCCAATAATATTATTGGCGACGGCTTCGTATCTGTCTCCAATAATATTATTAAAGACGGCTTTATGTCCGTCGCTAATACACTTTTTTGAGACGGCTTTGTACCCATCACCAATAATTTAATTGGGACGGGGTATTATCCATCTCAATTAAAATTATTGGAGATGGACATTTATTCGTCCCCAATAACGTTATTGGGGATGGATGTTGCTTAGCCGTCCCCAATACTATTGGCGACAGGCTTATTAGGGACGGCCTAGCGACGGCCTTGTAGCCGTCCCTAATCATCAGTTGGGACGACTTTCTGATTATTGGCGACGGCTTGCAGCCGTCCCCAATAACCTCTTTTCTTGTAGTGCCCCCTCCCCACCATTTGGCTTCTCTCTTGAGCGACGAATCTAGTCAAAGATATAAACTATTTAATTGGCTTCTTATATATATGAGATAAGTTAGAGTATGATTAGATAAAAAATTTTAAGTTTTTGTTTTCACTTTAATTGAGAAGTTCTTTGCTGGGTTCTCCACATTAGTGTGTCCTGCACCGTCTCTCTACTGTGGATTTAGTTTCTCACATCCTATCTGAGCATGAGGAATTCAATAAGCCAATGCAAACTCCAATGAGATATACATCTCAATTTAGAAATAAAAAATTGAGTACAAACTCTTCCTTGTAGACATTAGATCCTTAATTTGAACTTAATTCAATGAAACACTATTATATGGATTGCTTTTAATTGCTTACTTTCAATTTAATGATTAATATTGCACTTTTTATTTTAATATAATTCAATTACATGTATGTGTGAATTTGGTTTAGTATTGCACTTGTTTATATGTATGATTTTGTTTTCATTTTCCTTTCATATTTATGTGGCATTTAAATTTGATCTATGCATGCATAGCAATTTAACACTACACACACACTCATGAGAGTGTGTTAAGCCTGTGTCAATGAATTACCTTCCCGTTCAAGACTTTAGGATTGATGTGTACATTCACATTTTGAATGATGAGAACGTGTATATCTAACTCAAAGTCTTGAATTGTCCCATTTTGGACAGTCTGTGAATGTTTAATCGTAGTTAGGTGGTCATTTACTATGTGTTTGTTGAAAATTTCGGGTGCGTCTACTCACTCTTCTCTGATATACCTTTATTGATTTAGAATATTTTTTAACCACTTATTAGTAAGTGTTTAAGAAAATATTTTAATCAATAAATATTTTTGGTATATCGGAGAGGTGTGGGGAGATGCTGTCGAAATTTTCAGCAAATTATACAAACACATAGTAAATGGCCATCTGAGTGCGATCAAATATTCACAAGTGGGTAAAAAGTGATAATCTAAATAATATATCCTTCTTATTCATTTCAGTTGTGTTGAACAATGTGTGAAAATGGTTAGATTTATTTTTTTCTGAGTTTGAATTTTAAAGTTATTTGTCTGTTAATATTGGTTGAGCACAGGAAAAAAATGGCTTCAGAGCGTTCATGGATGTATCGTAGAATAGTTGATCATGTGCTGTCTTTGGAGTTTAGGGCCGAAGTTGAGACTTTCATTCAGTTTACAGTGGGGAATCCAAGTGCAGCAGTAGACAGCGACAGGTGCATCAAATGTCCTTGTATGATTTGTAAAAATTTGAAGTGGATTTCACCGTGGGAGATTCAACGTCATTTATACAGAAAAGGGTTTGTTGAAGGTTATATGAATTGGACATGTCATGGTGAGGAGCTCTGGTCGCACGAACCTAGTAATGTGGAAGGCACAAGTACGTACGTGGATATGGTTGTAGATGATCCTGGTCCCACATTCAATATACATGAGGATCCTGTATACGTTGAAGACGTACCGAACAAGGGAGCCGAAAGATTTTATCAGTTACTTAAGGATGCTGATGAGCCATTGTGGGATGGTTGTCAAAAACACACTCGTTTGTCAGCGGTGTCACAGTTGTTGAACTTGAAATCTGAATTTCATATAAGTGAGAGTTATTTTAATCGTCTCCTCCTCATCATCAAGAGCATGTTACCTCGAGATGAGAAGCTGGCTTCAAATCTTTATCGTGCCTAGAAAATGGTCAATGATTTGGGACTTGGATATGTGACAATAGATGCATGTCCTAATCATTGTATGTTGTATCACAAAGAGGATGTAGATAAGGTATCATGTTCTATTTGCCATCATGATAGGTTTAAACCAAAAAGAGGGGCCAATTCTAGGGGAAATGATATACCTTATGCGTCATTGTGAAATTTTCCCCTTACACCCAGACTGCAGTTGATGTATATGTCTTCAAAGACAGCTCGACATATGAGGTGGCACGCAGAAAGAGTACGTCGTGACGAGGATATTATGGACGGTCGTTCCCGCGTAGGCCGACTGTGGGATCCTCCGGGAGCTCGCTGGCGTCGCTAGTTTCTCGTTGGCGATGATGGGTCACTGGTTGACCTCGTTGACTCCCCGATTGACTAGGTTGACTGAGGAGTAAACAGAGAAAACCAGAAAAGAAAGAGGGAGTTTGTGATCGCCAGGGCCTTACCTGTGCCCAAGGAATGTTGTGACCACGTCGGTGCAGCAGCCTCACACAGCGGATAGATATGGGGGCTTCAACTTCTCCTCCTTCGGCCGGCCAAAGAAGAAGAGCTCCGCGGTCTTCTACAGATTATTCCTGCCACAAAAAAAACTCTATTAGTCTAAAGGAAGTGTAGTGAATGCTCAGGAACGAAAAGAAGCAGCCCAAAAGGAGAGTCCCGTACCGGTTGCGGACTTGAGAAGAGGGGTGACCAAGTGCTATGACCACCATTCTTCCCTCCGTTTTTGGTTGGAAAACCCCTTTCTAGGTGTGTAGGAAGGTGCCCTATGTGCCTAGGATGTGTGGGAAGGTGTGTGCAACATGTAAGTACTAAAAGAAGAAGAAGGGCAAGAGAGGAAGAGGAGGGAGTTGATCCTCGTTTGTTGACGTTGTAGACTCCTTGCAGGGTTCCTCCAGCTCGGGATGAAGCCTTCTGAACACCCCAAATGAAGAGAGAAAGAAGAGGATGAGTGGTGGAAGGTAGGGTGCAACTTTCTCTCTCTTCTCTCAAAATGGCAGCATGTGGACGTCCAGCCTCTCCCCCCCCCTTACTTAGAAGGCCAAAGAGGGAGTTAAATAGGCAGTGAGGTCGGAGTTCAGAAGCCTTGGATGCTTAAGTGCCAAGAAACACACTTGTACACTTGGCAATCCATGCATAAAGGCTCCAACCAATAGGGAGAGCCAAGTAGGAATTCTAATGGGTCAAGGGGGTGCCAAGGTGGCCCATTTACCCGTTGGGAATGGCCCCATGCGCTGCATGGGCGAGAGAATGTCACAAGGGGGCTAGATTCTCGGGGTAGTTGCGCAGACCTGGTAAACCATGTTGACGTCAACAGATCTTGCCGCCAATACCATGCAGGAGTCCACCGATGTGGACGCCAACATCAGTAAACGTCCGGGACTCTTGCCGTTAACAGGTAGTCAGCGGCAATCGATGCTGCCGTCTACATGGCATCCGAGGCAAGTCAACAAACGGTCAAACGAGCTTTATTGGGGCATAGAACCACGCGGGGATGGGCCAAATCTCGCGTCTACAAATGCCCCTCCGAGACGTCCGGTCTTGCAGGGGAGCCGAGTGGACTGAAAGGTTGGTGTCTCGGTAAACAAAGGACGCGGAGATTTGATGAAGGGCCATCTCCGAGGATAGGAATTCTAGCAAGCTAAACGAATGAGTTAGGCTAGAAACGAGTGACAAATCGTCTGAGAGACAAATGTGGATAAGAGGAAGAGTGATCTACCCATGTAACTACAACTGCAACCCAATGTTAGGGTCCCTGGCGTGGCCGTGTCGGACTTTGACTATTTTCTGGTGTATCTGAGTCAAAGGAGTTGTAATATGACGGTTGAATGAAGAGAGTCTCATAACTGGAGCTCGTGGGCTCGCTGGCCTAATTAGGACGTCTGTCCCAAATTTAGGGGGTCGTGGAGACAAGGAGTTGGTTGATCTCTCAAAGGACTATTAAAAGATTCTAACTGGAATCAATGTTTGGAAAGCCTGAAGTCCGGAATTAAGCCCGCGACTGGCGAAGGTTCAAATGAACTCAACAAGACTACTTGACTATTTGTGATAAGCATGGTGGGACAAGTTCTCGAAGGGGGGACAACAAACGCCCGATATCAACTTGGATATTCAGGGAGGGACTGACCCGGTAGGCCACTTGAGCTGGGGAGCCATTGAGCAAACGAATGATCGAGGAAAATCACCATTTTTTTTTTGAGTCAGTCAGAGAATGTTAGCAGTGAAGGCCTAAATGCATGCTGGTGTGGGTTGCCTATCTAAAATGCAAGTTAGAACCAGAGGAAAATTCTAAAGGCCAACAAATAACTGAGAGATCGCAAACCCGTCATGGTTTTTGGTAAAGGGGAACTTGGGGTTCACGGTCGCCAAGTTATTCGCCTCTGGCGGGGTCCTACGTTAGACATACCTGTAACACTCAAGGTCGCATGAGTGTTCCAAATCTGAAGCGCATCTTGTGCTTAGATATCTACAAAACAGCTTGAAGCACAAGATAGAATATAATGGCCATATAAATAATCAATTTTGAAAGTTTCCGGGTAGTAAACGTCACCCCGATGGCCGCCAATATGCAATTAACGTCAACCTGTGATGCCGTTGACTAGACACTGGCGTCAACCGATCTGGACGTCTACTGGCCAGCGGATTAGGCCGAAAATACAGGTGATGGGAGTCCATGAGGACTCCTCCTTCTTCTTCCTCCGTCCCTCCCTGTTCCTCCTGTGAACCAGAGAGTTTGGGGACGAACCGGAGCAAGAAACATGGCCTCTTCAATGACCAGAAAGTCCACTGGCATGAACCCTGGGATCCTGAGCAAGGTTCCGAGGCATCTAAGCACTCGACTGGCCAACAGGGAGGTAAGTAATGCTCATTTATGCTTCTTCTTCAGCTGAAAACTCCCCAAACCTTTCTCTTACAACACTCCTTCATGCAGGAGGTGCCTGCTTTCCCGAGCCAGGACCAAGTACGGGCCTTCTCCTGGCTAGTGAACCTGATGAACGCCATCACGCTGGACATGAGAAGCTACATCGGAATGTGGAATTTGAGCTTCATGGTGGTGCTAGCGAAAAACATGAAGGATATGTGGTGGGGCTTCGACGCCCTGGGAGCGTTGGTGGAGCGGTGGCATCCGCTCACACACACATTTGTGTTCCAAGCCTTCGAAGCAAGCGTGCTGCTGGAGGAGGTGGAACTATTCTTGGGGTGGAAGCGATGTTTGGAGTACGATGTGACGACTCCTCTCCTCCTGTGGGAAGAGATCCTTGCAGACATCGTACAGGATAAGAAGGAAGTGCTAAGGATGACGAACAAGCATGGGATCTTCCTAGACTGACTGGCCTTGTGGCTGATCCAGCAAGCGAAGGAGATCGGCGGAGAGAGGGCGACTCGAGGACTGACACTCTACCTAGCTGGAGTTTTCTTGTTCCCCACGAGTGGCGACTTCATCCTTTACGAGCATGTGGGAATCCTATCTCTGCTATGGCGTGGGCAGTCACTTGCCCCTGCAGTGCTGGCACACCTATACAGTTCGCTCACCACAATGAGCCTAGGCGGACGCACATGCGGGATCTTCTTCCTGGTTTAGGTATGGATGGAGGCTCACTTGAAGTTTGACTTTATTGATAAACAACCTACCCCCTCCAAAATCTTCCTTCGGAGTTCAGTGCATTGCAGCAGGGCATGGTATGAGCCAGAAGACGAGATCAAGTGTATAACAGCACACCTGAAGAGCAGAGATGCTTGGAGGGATCATTTGGCTTATCTGGTGATGGAGGATTTCATAGTGAGGCCACTATTCATGAGGACTATTGAATTCAAAATTCGAACCAGGGAAGACATAGATTTGTGGTTGATTGGGGCTGATCAGATGGTGGTATACCAGCCACATCGGTGCCATTGTCAGCTCGGAATTCCACGGGGAATTCCAACTTCATCTAACTGCACTGATATGATTGTTACCGGGCGGAATGAGAAGCTGATGAAGAAAGCTAGGAAAACTTGGGCAAGATACACAGTGAGCAAGAAGGTGGGACTGGCAGTGCAGGAAAATCGGGAAGACATTTGGAAATATGAGGAGTTCAATGATACAATTCGCCCTATTTCTTGAGATTTTTACATGGCCCGTAGGGCAAAGTGATGTATTTTCCTGATTTCCAATAAGTGTAACACAGTTAGATGAATAAGGAATGATTTGCATTTAATAGCTTGAATTGTGTGAATTGTGTGGAATATGTGGAATTGAGCATTGAAGTGTGCTGAATGGGTTTCAAATGTGTTCAATGGAGTGTGCTGTGAGGATTGAGTGCGCAAGGGTTGGCGTCCACATTGATCGCCGCCAAAAGCAGGTAGACGTCCAGCAGGTGGCCGCCAACAAGCAGAGAGAAGCATCGACGTCCAGCTCGATGGCCGTCGCATTCAAACTTGGCGTCAACAACATGGACGTTTACCATACTTCGAGGTCTGACACAGATAGGACATTGGAGACACTACCCTGGACGTTGACAATACGTCATCGGCCAAAGGCTTGACGTCAGGAAAAGGTGAGACGGCCAGACCTTGACGCCAAGTTTGAAAAATAGCTTTTTGAACCGACGCTTCATCCCGGCGCCACTTCACCTTCTCAAGCGCTGGGAGAGCAAACTCTTCTAACCCACACACCTTCTACCTTCACCCTCATATCCCACACTCTCTTGCCAATTTCCCACCTTCTAAACTTATCTTCATCCTTCCTCTTCTAATCCCTCCACTTATCTTAAGACTTTGGCCCCTTTCGATGAGGACGAGAGGAAAGCGATCGATCCTCCGAACTTGTCTCCAACCGGAGGAGGAAGAGGGGGCGAGGGAGGAAATCATGGCGGTCGAAGAGGAAGAGGAGGCCGGCGCCGACGGTGATAGCGCCCCGGGGGAGGAGGAAATTGCCGGAGATGACGGAGGAGGAGATGAGACGGAGGCGGAGGCGCTCCGACGACCCAAGGTAGGCCTCGTGGACCCTTAAAACCCTGTGTGGAGAGTGCTTGTAAAATGTGAAAAGAGGGGGGAAACAGAGGAGACTCTGTCGGGTTTGACAGGAACTTGACATCCACATCGGTGGACGTCGAGTTCCTGTCAACGTCCACCCCCTTGCCATTTAGTTGAACTTGACGGCTAGGTCTGGAAGCTGACTGAGGAACTAGACGGCAACCCCTGGACGCTGATTCTTTGTAAACGGCATACCTCCGGCCGTCAATTGTTGGTTAACGGCAATCGATGCTGACGTTTAATTTTCTGTGTTTTCTGCAGGGCAAGGGCCGGATGAGGAGCAGAGTGACTTGTGATCTGTGCTTGGCTTGGTACAGGGCACTGCCGGAGGCCCAACAGACCCGGATTGCCAGGATGGGATTCGGGCATCTCCTGTCAGTACGTCCGTTCCACGTGGACGTACCATACCTAGAGGCCCTGAGGGAGAGATGGGAGGAGGACTGCAAGGCATTCATCATGCCTTCGGGTCACATGATACCCACGTTGGAGGACGTGGCGTATCTGACGGGACTGCTGGTTCAGAGAGAGCTGGTAGTCGGACAGGAGAGGAGTGATTACCATGATGACATAGTGGAGCTTTTGGGGCCCGAGTTCGTGGTGGGGAGGAGGAGGCCGATCCGGAGCATCTTGCTCGGATCTTTGTCAGAGGCGGTAGGTCTGAGGGGCAGGAGGAGAGGACCCCTGGAGACGCTGGAGGAGTTCTACACTGGAGTGCGGGGGGCACTCGACCTAGGAGACCGGAGCGAGGAGCGGTCGGTGCGGATCTTCATTTCCTACCGCTTCGGGCGCCTGCTGTTCGCGACGCATTCATCCCAGATGAACTGCAAGTTCGTACTGCTCTTCCGAGACCTGGGACAGGCAGGGCGGTATGCGTGGGGCGCCGCGATGCTGGGACACCTCTTTTCCCTTCTTCCTAGCAGCTCGCGACGCTCTCAGAGCACCAGGGCTTCACCCCCTTCCTACAGGTATGCAACTTTCTTTAAATGCTCATCATTGAATTAAATTGATTGCCTGACTGACATTGCTTCTTTCTTGTTTGCCTTGCAGATCTGGGGGTACACCCACTTCCTTATAGGACCTGGGGTACAGGCAGAGGGGCGCCAGACCATGGTGCCTCTCATGGAGAGGTGGGAGGTAGCTCCCGACCCGAGGGTGGCGGACCGGCGCGCGGACGACGTGCGCGCCGCACTGGACCACTACCCCCACGACCAGGTACAAAACTCAACTAGCTCTCGTGCATTCTTTCAATTGTTGCTTTTGATGTGACTAACCAGTGCTCTCTTCTTTTTCAGGTGGTGTGGACCTCGTATCAGGGGGAGGTGGACGCTTCCCACCCAGCGGTGGCGGCGGGTCGCCCTCTGTTCGACCGCCACCTGCTACTGCTCTGCTTGGGGACATGCGAGGTCCTCTACCTGGAGCTAGTGGTACGGACCCTAGGCTGGCACCATCCGGCCGTCGAGGTACCATCTCTAGGTAGGGAGGGACACTCATGCCGCCGGTTCTTCGCCGAGGACCGGGACTGGAGCGAGGAGCACGGGACCACCGTTGCCTACTGGCGTGAGGGCGGCGAACAGGTCCTCCAGCAGACAGACCTCCAAGACAGCGCGGCGTACCTGGAGGGGTACCGAGCACACTACGCCGGACGACTCCGACTTGACCGGCGAGTGGTGAGTGAATATCTAACCCTAAGCCTTTGTCATTTGAATTGCTTGACTTGATTCTAACATTGAAGTGTGAATGACAGTTGCCGGAGTCGCAGGCGGTTCACCTCGTGGAGGGGCGGCTGGCGGAGTAGGAGGTTGAGCGTGAGAGGCTCCGCGCCGAGGTCAGGACACTGGTAAGTAACATTTCACCATATCTTGAATTTGATTTGGCTTAATAACTGACCAAGATATGTGAATGCAGAAGGGAGAGCTAGCGAGGGTACGAGCGAGCCGAGACGCGGGGGCGAGCTTGTCACGTCCCGAGAATTACGCAGCGGATATTAGTTCGAAGAATTCGAGTCGATAATTCGAGACGTGAACAGTCGACAAATAAGCCTCTAGCTAGCACGCACTAAATGTATAATAACATACATTATCATAGGGCCCAAATATTGAACTCAACTAATCTTTTATTCAAATCTCAACTCATTGTGTTCCAAATGGAAACTATTACAGGACTAAGACTCAATAAAAGCAAAAGTACATAATACCTCACTTCCTACTACATTGTTCTAACACTCAAAATAAACTAACTATAGATAGACTCATAATTGGAACGCTTATCACTCAGACGCATTCCTATCCTTGACTTGCTCTTCCTCTTGAACTTCATAGTCACCTAGATTGGGTAAAAGTAGGGGATGAGCAAACTAGCCCAGTAGGATTTATATCTCAATGTGCGGGCAATGATATAAGTGATTAACATCTTAGAACTAGGCAAGTACAATGAATGATATGCAAGTACGAATAAAACTCGTTAAAACATGATATATAAAACAAGCTAGAGAGAGTGATTATGATAGAACAAGATTTGTGAACAAGATGACAAGATAGAACTAGCAATAGATCACTTTGTACAAGCACGCAAGATTTCAATTGATGCCAAGAACGCAAGATATCACTAATTGCATTAAATGCAGGATGGCCATATCACGCAAGCAAGCAAGCACGCACGAGCACGATAATGTAACACTAATCAGGCACGTAGACACTAATGTACACCAAGGAAAGATCCACCAAGAATGCACACTAGGACACGTGTATATGGTTATTGTATCTATCATTCAACACGACACGCACGACTCCCAGCGTAGATGCAACGCCAGTAATCATTATACCCCATGGTTAACAGTATATTTATGACTCTCCGTCATTGGTGCTAGACTGGAGCCCTTGGACACTCGCCGTGCCCGGTCAGCATCTCACTTAAATTTTAAATGTAGATACCCACAGTCATTTATAATGGCCAATGACAGTTCCAATAAGTAAGCATGTGTAATGTCATGTTCATGATGATGATGAGAACTAGTAATAAGTAATTGAACATGATTTCATGATAACAATGGTCAAGAGATAAATTCGGCAGCATAACGGTACGATTTATATTTTAGTTCAATCTTTACATTAATGGCTTTAGTCTAGATTGTAAATCACACTCACGAGATCAAGACGAGAGAGGAAGTGCACGCTATCTCCAGGGAACTTCAATGGTACAACCCACTCGTCGGCCATGTGGGAATCCATGGTCAGAGGAGATTTACGGAGGCCTTGGAGAAAAGGTCACTAGTCTACCGATTAGGAATGACCGGTAGAGAGCATCCAAATTCCCAAGAAAGGGCTGCCTAGATGTGCAAGTGTGTAGTGATGTACGCATTTCAATTCACGGTCTCAAACTCGCGGAAAACACTTAACATGATGGTATGCAATGGACAATTCATTTAACTACACATGGGTTTACAAGATTTTAAGATAATAATTATCATTTAAATCAAGCTAGAACGGCAACAAGAGTAAATCACAAGTTTCATGAATGATAATATCATTAAGAAAGCAATTAGAATAATATTCATGTAATTAAGGCTTTTTAAATGGGTTAATCACTTTTAGGCCATTAAATAAACCTCATGTAATGATCAGACCCAAAACATGTGAATTACACACTAAATATTATGTTAACCAGACCTCGGGTATAGCGGTTAGATTTGCAACAAAATAAGTGGGGATTTAATGCAAAATCCTAAGATAGCGACGGGTGCATATGAAGAAGGCGACAGGGCATCAGACCCGAAGGTCAGGTCGCGACGGTCCCCAGTAAGGGTCGCGACGGGTCGGGAAAAGAACGCGACAAGGGAATGTGAAGAACGCGACGGGGCAGTCAGATCAGGGAGCGAGATAGCGACGGTGTGCTCGTCGCGTTCAGAACGCGACGGGTGTGCTGTCGCGACAAGACCCAGAACGCGGCCTATCGGGCCGTCGCGTTCACAGGGTCTGCGCCTGAATCCGACAGAGAAAGGATAGTGCTTTGAATTGCGGACCAGACATTCCCTACTTCGACACAGGGTAATTCTAAAATTAAGAACAAATTGTACAGTGCATGAAAAATAAAGAAACTAGTTTTAAACCAACCTAGACATGCAAGGGTGCTTCCAGTAAATCGGAATTAGAAAACAAGGATGGTTTCGACAGTCTTTAATCAAGTCAAACACAAACATAAAACCAAGTGCAACCTGAAAACGTAGTTTCATGCAGCAACCCTCTTACCACACTTATAAATCTCTCACTATTGACATTTAGACAAAATGTTCAACACAAGACATGACGAGGACAATTAGTAGAAAAACTTTCATGTTGTGGGTTTGCTCTAATTCGGTCTTGAATCACGTGCAACATATAAAGAACGGGAAAAGCCCTAACAGTGCGCGACTTTGGCAAAACGCTTATAATTCAAAATCTACTCATTGAAATTCGATGAAACCAGTGGGAAACGAAAGTTAACTTGATGCTCTACACATTGGTATATGATTTCTTAAGGTTTGGCCCGAGAAAACCTACCTTCAGGGTTGAAGAAGTCTTGTTTTTCCAGAAAACCCATGTTCAGACCACTTGGAGGAGAACGCTTACTGCTTCGTGTATACTGCATGGAATTTGGGCATTCCACTTGGGTTATAATGTAGACGTGACCCTATTTCCAGGGGTATAAGCCTTGCAAGGTTTGGTTTAGGTTTGACCTACCTTTGGTCGACTTCAAGATGACTGTCTGTGTAGGTCGCAGTAGACGCAACGGGGAAGAAGATGAGCTTCTTGTGGTCGTTCCACAGCTCCTCAGCCACCAAGAGCTCCTCCACATGACCCCAGAAAGTTCTAAACTCATCCCTAGGGTTTGGGTGAAGAGTATTTAAGCAACCAAGGTGTTTAGGAGTCCTATTGTAACTAGGAAAGCTAGGTTGCGGTTTTGACATATTAGTTTCCTATTTTGAGGATTTCTTCCTTCATTAGAGTGTGTGAGACTTTAGGAAATATCTCACCATAGTTAAGCACGAATTGGGTTGCCAAGAATGCAAGATCTCTTCTCAATTCAATTATAATTACTTCTTTCTAATTTCAGCCTATTTAGAGTTACGAATTTCCATGCATTTTCTAGCTTTATTTGATTTTTGGGCCAAATGTTGTCCATTGGCCCAATTATGATAATGGGTCATCATATATAATGTTGGAAGTCTCCCCAACATTTTTATTTAATTTATGGTTGCATCGTATTTTCGTGTTAATGGTTTTCCGACTTGTTTCCTAATATGGATAATCGATCACAATAACTCTTAAACCTAGTCTAAATGATTTTATTGACCCAAATTTCTTGATGGGTCATTAGAGGATATTATTTGAAGTCCATATATGATTTTATTTAATTTTCTGACTCATCCGAGTACGTGTGATAATGATTTGTCGACTTATTCATGAATTACGATAATAAGTCTTGAAACACTTTAATCTTGGCCAATACGATTTTTCTTGGCACAAATTTCTTTGTGAAACATTTAGTAATAATGTTTAGGGTTGATTTATAATTTTTACAGAATTGTTTGATGTGTTTTAGCATATACGTTAATGATACGTATGCTTTAAAAACTTTGATATTATAGAAATTATTTATTTCCATTTATTTGAATTTTTATATAATTAAATTTTTCGGGGTGCTACAGAGCTCGTCCGCACAGCCGGCGAGGGGGACCTAGCGGTTCGCCTGCAGGAGGCCCTGGACCGGGCACAAGAGCGGATTCAGGAGCTCGAGGCAGAGGTAGGACACTGAACCAGCACCTTTTTCACTTATGATTCGATTTGATTGACTTGACATGACATATTTGCTCCTTTGTATGCAGCGGCAAGGAGGAGGAGTGGCGACCCTCCAGGCGCAGGTGGAGAGCCTGTGGCTAGAGTTATCGAAGATGGAGGGCCGCATGCTCGAGGCGCGAGAGCGGAAGAGCCAGGTAGAGGCCGACAGGGTACAGGCCATCGAGGCCCGCGTGCAGGCCGTCACAGATTTGGAGTTTCTGAAGAACCGGCTGCTGAAGAAGCGCCGAGAACAGCAGCGACAGGCCCAGCAGGAGGCAGCCAGGAGGATGGGGTTCGTGTTCGGATCTCTCGATGACATTGTGTCACTAGGAGATCCGTCCGTAGGACGAGGAGGAGCACGACCAGAGGCCTCTACAGCGACGAGACCTCCTGTCCCGGACCGACGTCAGGAGAGGGAGGAGGTGAGTAGCTCGCGTAGGCCGAGGCCTAGTGAGGGGGAGAGGAGAGAGGAGTGACTTGTAGTACCAGGGGTATGCCCCTGTCATGATATGTACAAAACTTCATCCTTATAGTGGATTTTTGTGGACTTTTGTCATTTACGTGCTTGAATGGCTTGACTTTTGTACTTTGGTTCTTGCATCCATAACACTTAAAGGAAAAAGTTAGTGTAGATCTGTCTTTAGCCCCTTGCCTAAGAGATGTACCTTTCTTGAGATCTGGTCAAGGGGCTAATGTCTAATCAAAGATATAAACATAAGTAAAATAACTGAAGGAAAATATGCACATGCATTTTTTTTGTTGTTGTTTTTGCTTTTTTTTGTTTTTGTACTTTTTCGGATAAGAAAATAAGGGGAATGTTAGTGTATATACATGGTACCACTAATTTTTTTTTTTGAATCAAAATAAGAGGAAAATTTGCACATGGCAAAAATATATACATTAAGAGACTTTCTTTTGTTCTTTTTCTCATTTTCCATTTTTGGATTTTTTTGGATTTTTGGACACATATTCATCACACGTCAAAGCATGGGGTCCGTGTGATCTACTCAACCACAGAGGTCATGGATAAGGAGGATCATGCAAGAAATCCTTGACGTTGGAAACTGCCCCGAGCCTTCTTAATATTTTCCACCACGGATAGTCTTATAAGGTTAAATTTGCCCCTAGAGGGAGGAGTTAGAAGAAATAAGTAGGAAGTCATGTACGAATTTGGTTCAAACCACTTTCTATTTCCAAACCAACATCTCACACTAAAAGACTTGGTCAACAATTATTTCCAGGGGAATATTTTATCTTATTTGATTTCAGGGATGGAGGCACGTACTTTTTGCTACCTCCTTGAGTTGGTCAGCCTTTTTCTGGGTACGTAATTTTTGCTACCCTTTTTTGACCTTTTTGGCTTTTCTTTTCCCCCTTAGGCTTGATTTAGCATTCTGCCCTTGCTCTTTTTTTTTTCTTGATTGCCCCTATTTATGGTAACCTTACCCTTTAGATGGGAGTGGATAGTCCCCTACTCGTAGTTTGCTTCCGCTTCCAAACGTGACCGAGTGGGAAGAGAATAGGGGAAACACATTGACCGGATTAGACCGCCCGAGTGTACTTATGATTTTCTGGCCAAAGGACAATATCTCAACATCGTGTGGTGTGTGAATAAATCCTACCTTACTAATGACCAAGTGGGAAAGTAGAGACTTAAACCCACACCGTTGACAAGTGACGAATGACAGACTTGACTGACTGACTGACTAAGGGTAGAATTTCTTGAGGTAGACTGCGTTCCACGGGTGTGACAACTCAACTCCCTCGGCATCTACCAATCTATAAGCATTCCCTGAGTATGCCTCTTTAACAACGAATGGACCTTCCCAATTTTCTTGCAATTTGCTCCTAGGACCTGGTGCCTTTATGATTTTACGCTTTAGGACCATCTCACCCACTTTGAATTTTCTCTCAAGCACTCTTTTGGCGTAAAAACGTGCAATTCTATGACGATAGACTTGGGCATGGTCAGCTGCTATCATTCGCCTTTCATCTAAGAGTTCAAGTTGTGCCAATAAGGCCTCCCGACATTGACCGGGGTCAAGTTCGGAATCCAATTGAACTCTAAGTGAAGGGACGAAGATCTCATATGGGAGTATCGCATCTGATCCGTACGTCAAAGCATAGGGGGTTTGCCCCGTAGGAGTTCGGACCGAGGTGCGATAAGCCCAAAGAGCTTTAACTAAGCGATCTGGCCAGTCAGTATTGTTATGAGATTTGCATGTTTTCTTTATGATTTTGATGAGAGTTTTATTAGTAGCTTCTGCTTGTCCATTACCTTGTGGATAATATGGGGATGAATGATGTAAGTTGATACCATATTTACCACACATGTCGCGGAGCTCCTATGAAGTGAATTGAGGTCCATTGTCGGTGACGATGTCCCGAGGCACGCCGAACCTTGCAAGGATGTTGCGCTTGATGAACTTGACAACTGTTGAAGCTTTGACCTCTATGAATGCTTCTGCTTCAGCCCACTTCGTGAAGTACTCCGTGGCGGTCAGAATGAAGGACTTCTTATGGATTTCTCTGGTTCTGTCCGCGAGTGGACCGACCACGTCGAATGCCCACATGGTGAAAGGCCATGGAGCGATGAGAGGGTGAAGAGAAGAGGAGGGAGCATGAATTTTGTGACCATGCAATTGGCATTTAGCACAGTGACGGACAAAATGACGACAATCTTCTTCCATGGTGGGCCAGTAATAGTGTCTTAGCAATTTTTGGGCAATTGCTCTACCATTGACATGACCACCACATTCGCTAGAGTGAGCGGCTTCAACGACATTTTGAGATTCGATTTCATCAAGGCAACGGAGGTAAACCCCATTGAGAGATTTCTTGTAAAGAACACCACCTATGATCTTGTAACGCTCCGAGACGCGGCGAATGGCTCGTCTATCGGCATAGGTGGCATAATCGGGGAAAGATCCATCTTTGAGAAAGTTCTCGATGTCAAAGTACCAAGGATGGCCATCTTCGAGGTCGAATTCTGGCTCTTTTGAGAGCGCATGGACCCGAAGGGATGGAGACGGAGACGTGAGTTGAATGAACCAAGGATCGACATGAGAAGGGACTCTTAACCTTTGGATGGAGACGGTTTCAGAAGGTTTTCCCAAAGGGATGGGAATGGAAGAAGCTAGGGAAGCGAGTGAATCTGCTAGAATGTTCTGAGCCCTAGGAGTGCAGACTAGAGTGAGCTTCCTAAACTGCCGGACTACTTTCCCTACCAACTCTTGGTATGATTTCAACTTGGGATCTCGGGTCTGGTACTTGCTAAGAGATTGCCGGAGTATCAACTGCGAATCGCCAATTATCCTTAACACCTTGACTCCGAGCAATAGTGCCATTTTCAGCCCGACTAGGAGCGCCTCATACTCAGCCATATTGTTCGTGGCACGGAAGGTTAACTGGTAGGCGTGCGGAATGACTACCCCTTCCGGTGAGAGGAGGACTGCCCCTATTCCACACCCTTTGGAATTGAGGGCCCCGTCGAAGTAAAGTATCCATGAAGGTTCACCATCGATAATGTCTCCTAACTCTTCATCGGGAAAGCTTTCATCAACGGGAGAGCACGAGGGTAAGGGGTGGTGGGCCAAATGCTCAGCAATAGCGTGCCCCTTGATTGACTTTTGGTTGACGTAGGTGATATCAAACTGATTGAGGAAACTTTGCCACCTCATCAACCGATCAGTCAGGACAGGCTTCTCAAGCAAGTACCGAATTGGGTCCATACGTGCCAGAAGTTTCACCTCATGAGCTAGAAATAATGCTTCAACTTCTGGGCAACCCAGACGACGGCCGCACATGTTCTTTCCATGGCAGTGTACTTTTTTCAGCCTCATTGAATAACTTTGATAGATAATACACCGCTCTCTCCTTCTTCTCGTCGTCATATTGGGCCAAGACTGCTCCGGTTGAATCTTCAGTGGTTGACACATAGAGCAGTAAAGGCCGCCCCGGGACCGGAGGAGCGAGAACAGGGGATTGAACATATAACTTTTCAATTCATCAAAGGCCTTTTGACATTTATCGTTCCAATCAATTTTGCCTCTCCTTTAAGCATCTCATAGAAGGGCTTGCAACGAATTGAATGCTGGGAGATGAACCTCCTAATGAATTGGAGTATGCCAATTAGCCCTCTAACTTCTCTGATATTCCTAGGAGGAGGCATGTTGATTATTGCTTTGGCCTTATTGGGGTCAATCTCAATTCCCCGCTTGCTAACTATGAACCCAAGCAACTTCCCCGAGGAGACACCAAACACACACTTCTTGGGGTTCATTTTAAGCTTGTGTTCTCTAGACCGTTGGAGAACTGCCCGGAGGACCTCAGCATGGCCATGTCGAGTCTTTGATTTAACCAAGACATCGTCCACATAGACCTCAATGTGCACATGCATCATGTCATGAAAAATTTCCATCATTGCCCTTTGATAAGTCGCTCCCGCATTCTTCAATCCGAATGGCATGACGACATAACAGTAGGTCCCCCAAGGCGTTGTGAAATAAGTTTTCTCCTAGTCTTCCTCCGCCAGACGGATCTAGTTATACCCAGAGAAACCATCCATGAAAGATAACATCTCGAAGCCGGCAGTGTTGTCCACTAGGACATCTATGTGTGGGAGAGGGAATCGTCCTTTGGGCAAGCACGATTAAGGTCGCGGAAATCTATACAGATCCTAACCTTACCATCCTTTTCATCACAGGGACGATATTAGATACCCATTGTGGATAAATCACAACCCTAATGAACTTGGCCTTATGCAACTTGTCAACCTCCTCTTTGATCTTGAGTGCAAGCTTGGGATGTAGCCTCCTCAGCTTTTGTTTGACGGCTTTCACGTCGGCTTTTAGGACCAACCGGTGCTCGACCAAAGAGGTGTCAAGTCCCGGCATATCCTCGTAAGACCAAGCAAAACTGTCGGAGAATTCTTTAAGAATAGCTACAAGGGCTTCTTCTTCTTCAACACTCAAGTTAGCACTAATTAACACTATCTTCGGGGATTCCTCAGTGCCAAGGTTGACCTCCTTGGTGGGCTCATCCGCAGCCATGGTTGCTCGTCGAACCTCTTTGTGCCATCCACATAGGAGCTCACTGGGTCCTCTTCTTCCGACCCAAGATCTCCCGGCTCACCCTTCTCATCAAAATCAAGCAGATAGACTCCTAAACCATCGTCTACAGAGTCTCCTTCTTCAAAATCAGATTCAACTAGGTAGGATCCTCAAGAAACTCTGGGACTTGACTTAACTTGGCACACCTCTCAGCCAAGGCCATGACAAAACGGGGGGAACTTGCCTACCCTTCTCCTTGCGAACACATGGCTGAGGGGATCTAGACTCTTCTAATCCTAGACTAGACTCTAAACCCGACTCTAAACTAGAATCTAGGACACTATGTATAAGACTGCTATGTACAAAACTATGTACAGAGGAAGTGCCCCTAGAGGGGCGAGAATGGGAGTCTAAGCTGGAAAGCGTCGGCCCCTGGCCGAGCGGAAGAGACTCCAGAGCGGAAGGGTGCTCGATGGAGACCTGCATTCCCACCTTTGAGAATTGGCATTTTTTTTTTTGAGTCAAGGCTCAAAACCATGAGTTGCTGACTCAAGGTAGCCTCGACTGGCCAGGTGAGGGATGGAGAAAGAATAGGGGGAAAAGAAGTGGTTTGAAGGAGGAAGGGAGTCAGGTGCCGGGCACACCCCAACAGGGAGAAATTGTGATAAGAAGATGGAGATGGAGTGTCAGAACCAAAGAGTGAGAGAAGGCCGAAATCTTCAGAGATTTCTTCAAATTTGGCATCCTCTTCTTCTTCTTCGCTCTCTGAGTCGGACAGCTCTTCAATCACCGGTTCCTGAGTTCTTGGTTGGAGGGGCCCCTGAACGAATTGGTCACTCAGGGTCCAAGTAAGAGGCTGATAGGGGATGAAAGGATCTGGATGAATGGGGTCCGGATGAAAGCCTAAGCCAGCCCTATCTAACAACCTTCTTGTCGGTATGCTCCGAATAGGACCCTGCTGGTTCCTACCCAACCCTCGGCCATGTATATAGCCGATCCTAGCCATTACTTCCCAACCTTTCCCTTGTGGACATGGGATGTGCTCAAATTCTTCAGCTGACGGGGGAGGTTGGCTCAGATCACAGGGCAAGGGGAAGTCAAAGATTGACATGACTGGCTTCTTCCCCTTGTCTGGAATGAACAAGTGAGGCATCTGCTCCGAAGTGATAGAGTTGAGAGTTTCCACGGTAGGAATGCTCTTAATCTTGATGACTCCCATTGAAAGGAAATTTGAAACATTGGTGGTGGTGGAAGGGACCCCTAAGGTTTGTTCCAGCCAGGGACGACCGAGAATGGCCTTATAGGCTGGATCGACGTCGAGGACTAGAAACTCGAAAGACATGGTGACGGGTCCGATCTCGAGTTGGAGAGAATATTACCTTTGGCAACCCTCTTGGAGTTGTCATAGGCGGCAATTGTGGAGCAGATTTTCTCCAGATTATCCTCCCCCAAACCCAATTGCTTGAGGGTCTTCATCGGACAGACGTTGATGGATGCCCCAGTGTCAATAAGGGTGGAGTCTACCGAAACCCCATTGAGGTTAATGGTAAGACAAAGAGGAAGCGAACGACACTCGGGAGCAGCAAGATCCTTGTCCGAGAAAGAGATTGAAGGTCCTTGGTGAGAGAGAGGATGGCACTAGTGACCCCACTGGGAGGAAGGTCATCATTGACCATGATCTTCTAGAGAAATTGGAGGAGGGTAGACTGATGAGACGGCGACCTCCGAATCAATTCTAAAATAGACACCTTCGCGGGCGTCTTATCTAAGTGTTGCAAATGTCATATTCGGTGCCGGCGGGGGGTGGAGGTTCACTATCCTCCTCATCTTGAAATGGCCGCGAGGACGGAGGAACAATCCGGTTCCTGAGTGTGACATGAACATCTTCCCGAGACTTAGGGAGAATTAGTTGGAGAGGTCTGGTCTCAGGGTAGACGACTCATGGACAGGGAAAATAGGAGGGTAGGCCTCTTAACGGGTGGGTCTAATGAGAACTAAAGGCCGTTCCTCTAAGATGGCATCTACAGTGGCGGAGGGTTCCTCGGACTCTACAGAGGGACACGGGTACCATTCCTCAAAACCTTCTACCCCCCACTTTTGCTCTCTCCTCACTACCAGGGTTTCGAATGTGTCATGGTGTGGACATTTTCTGGGACTTAGAGGAGGAGGGATTGTTGCTTTGGTAGTTGGGGAGAGGGTTTTGGACAATACCCAGATCATTCTTGGTATACCTAGACTTGGCTATGGCTACTTTGACATCCTCCCAGTTAATCCTACCTTGATCGTTCATGTCATATACCCAGTCACGGAAGGTGAAGCAATTGTGGAGTTCATGACCATGGGCTCCTATGGTAAGGACAGTACTTGGAGGTGTCCACCCTCGATTGATGTTTTCCCTTTGTGGGGGGAGCCGGATAGCATCACAGGACATGAGGGTGAAGAATACGTCCTCGAGGGTCTCAGGGAGAGGAGGGTAGTGAGACCTTTTAGGGCCGGGCCGGGTGTAGCCACAAGGAGGGGGAACTGCAGAGTAAGGCTTGGAGGGGTGTGACAGGAATTGGTGAGGATTGGAAGGATTGGATGGAGGATTGGAGGGCTTGTTTGGAGGCCTCAATGGCTGACTGCAAGCATTTACAGATTCATTGACGGTCACCCCCTCGGTGGTAGGTGCCGCGGGAGCCTTATGTCCCTTGGGCTTCCCTTCAAAGAAATGTGGCAGAGAGAGTCCTTGATTTGGTTTTGGACCACCCTGACTCGGTTGCAGAGATGTGTGAAGGAGGGAAACTCACTTAGCATCAATATAGAACGGAGCACGGGGGTGGTGTTGGTAACCAACATGGTTATGGCCTGGGACTCTGGGATGGGTATGTCGGCTCTTGAAGCCATGGATCTCCATCTCCATCGGCCTGGTGACAAATTCTTCGTCTGACTTCATCTTTTCTGCCCACCAAGTCAGGAAGTGTAGGGACTTTGGGCCATGTATGAGAAATGCGAGATGAATCGCTCGGAGACGATGTCAAAGTTGATGAGGTCCGATGCGGGTAAGGAGGTGAACCACCTCAAAGCTTCCCCTTCTAACAATTGTTGGAAGAGGTGAACTAAAAGAACCGATCGTATAGCCATCGATGGGATCCATGGTAAAACGGCAAGATGGAATGGGGATCAGAGGTCCCGTCATACTTGCGGTATTTCGGGGCCTTGAAACCCGGAGGAAAATAGGCGTTGGGAAGCTTGCAATAATTCTGGAGGGAATGAGGCTTGGAGAGAGACAGGGACTCAGCCAGGAGCTTCCTAATAAGACCCTCCATCTCTGAACGAGAGATGGATTCGGATTGAATGGGGGGTGCGGGCTGAACATGAGGTGGATAGGAGAAAGAAAGAGTTGGGACAGGAGTAGGTAGAGGAGTGGGAGGATTTGGAGCGGAAAAGGGGGCGGGGGAGATGGGAACCCGTGAAGGGGTAGCAGGCCTAGGAATGGGCCTGGATGAGGAAGCATGGAAAGGAGAAGGGGATGGAGAGGAAGGGGAGACTGCTGCCCGGACGGTATGCTTTGAGAGCATTGAAATGATGTCCTCGGGCGAATAGCGGGAGAGGAGCTTAGAGAATTCGGGGTCTTCTTGAGTGTCTTGAGCATATGTGGGGTTGACCCTTAGACTCACGCTCCCCTCAAAGTCAGCTTGAGAGGAAGAAGAGGAGTGAACTGACTCTTCGGGCTGATTGTTGGTGTCAACCATCCCGACAAATTCATGGACATTATCTTCATACTCAAAAGCCGGATTGTCAGCCATATTCAAGGAGTTCAGCCAAGCATCCATTAGCACACAACCTACTGATTTTAGAATGGTTAAAGTTGGGTTAATTACACTGTTTCAGGAGAAATGTGGATTTCTACCAAACAATGTGATCAAACAAACGTCCCCAAGATTTTAGAGATCAAAGTTATGCGTTAATTAAGCTTGTAAAGGTAGGTCCTCTCAAATCTGACTCAAACTGGGTGAATAGGCGAACTAGACAGGGAGGGTAAAGGTCCTCCTGCCCCGTACCGTAAGGGAATCCACGGAATTTAGGGACTTACAGAGTTTCTTTGGAGCCAACCCGATTTACCCGAGAGGGAATCCCCGAGTAAAAGGTTGTAAACCAAAGAATGGCTGGCCTAAAATGTGAGGGGAGGCTAGAACAGATGAGAAGAATGACCCCCCAATGACTGAGGACCGTTAGTAAACAATCAGGAAGCGAACAGAAAACAAAACAGATCAAAACAGGAAAAAACAAGAGTTCTGTGAAATAAACGGCAAGGACATGGACGTTCAGTTCATCAGAAATCAACTGACGGCAAGATCGACTGACGCTAATACAGACTAAACGACAACATATATGGACGCTAAGAATAGATAAACGATGGAACAGTGGACGTTTACCTGGGTCGACGCCAATATCGCTTGCCGTCTACCTGGATGTAGACAGACCGCAGCAGCAGGAGCTGTCCCACCGTGATTGCCAGAAGAGAGGCTCTGGACGGTCGTTCCCGCGTAGGCCGACTGTGGGATCCTCCGGGAGCTCGCTGGCGTCATTGGTCTCTCGTTGGCGATGATGGGTCACTGGTTGACCTCGTTGACTCCCCGGTTGACTAGGTGACTGAGAGTAAACAGAGAAAACCAGAAAAGAAAGAGGGAGTTTGTGATCGCCAGGGCCTTACCTGTGCCCAAGGAATGTTGTGACCACGTCGGTGCAGCAGCCTCACATAGCGGATAGATATGGGGGCTTCAACTTCTCCTCCTTCGGCCGGCCAAAGAAGAAGAGCTCCGCGGTCTTATACAGATTGTTCCTGCCACAAAAAGAAGCTCTATTAGTCTAAAGGAAGTGTAGTGAATGCTTAGGAACGAAAAGAAGCAGCCTAAAAGGAGAGTCCCGTACGGTTGCGGACTTGAGAAGAGGGGTGGCCAAGTGCTATGACCACCCTTCTTCCCTCCATTTTTGGTTGGGAAACCCCTTTCTAGGTGTGTAGGAAGGTGCCCTACATGCCTAGGATGTGTGGGAAGGTGTGTGCAACATGTAAGTACTAAAAGAAGAAGAAGGGCAAGAGAGGAAGAGGAGGGAGTTGATCCTCGTTGTTGACGTTGTAGACTCCTTGCAGGGCTCCTCCAGCTCTGGATGAAGCCTTCTGAACGTCCCGAATGAAGAGAGAAAGAAGAGGATGAGTGGTGGAAGGTAGGGTGCAACTTTCTCTCTCTTCTCTCAAAATGGCAGCATGTGGACGTCCAGCCTCTCCCCCCCCCCCCCCCCCTTACTTAGAAGGCCAAAGAGGGAGTTAAATAGGTAGTGAGGTCGGAGTTCAGAAGCCTTGGATGCTTAAGTGCCAAGAAACACACTTGTACACTTGGCAATCCATGCATAAAGGCTCCAACCAATGGGGAGAGGCCAATTAGGATTTTTACTGGGTCAAGGGGGTGCCAAGGTGGCCCATTTTCCCATTGGGAACGGCCCCATGCACTGCACGGGCGAGAGAATGGCGCAAGTGGGCTAGATTCTCGGGGTAGTTGCGCAGACCTGGTAAACCATGTTGACGTCCACAGATCCTGCCGCCAATACCATGCAGGCGTCCACCGATGTGGATGCCAACATCAGTAAACGTCCAGGACTCTTGCCGTTAACAGGTAGTCAGCGGCAATCGATGCTGCCGTCTACATGGCATCCGAGGAAAGTCAACAAACGGTCAACGGGCTTTATTGGGCCATAGAACCACGCGGGGATGGGCCAAATCTCGCGTCTACAGATATTATGAGTCATCTTGCAGATGGCGAAGCTTGGACTTATTTCAACCATGCTCATCCTATCTTCTCAAGGGAGTCACGTAATGTGAGGCTTGGTTTATGCACTCATAGATTCAATCCATTTGGAGGTTCATTGGCTTCCTACTCCAGTTGGCCAGTGTTCGTGACACCATACAACCTACCTCCGAGCATGTGCATGAAGCGAGAGAATTTGTTCCTATCTCTATTGATTCCTAGTCCTACAAAAAATATAGACAACTATCTCAAACCATTGATTGATGAATTGAAATTATTATGGACTGAGGGGGGGCAATACTTATGATGCATCTAGAAAGCAAAATTTCACCATGAGGGCAACATTGATGTGGACGATAAGTGATTTTCATGTATATGGAATGCTATCTGGTTGGAGCACACATGGGAGGCTATCATGTCCTTACTGTATGGATAATACCAAATCATTTGTACTTAAACATGGTGAGAAGTCATGCTGGTTTGATTGCCATCACCAGTTTTGAGCAGCTGGTCACCCTTTCAGAAGACAAAAAGATGCATTCCTAAAGAACAGAATGGAACGAGATGAAGTTATAGTCGAGAGGTTGTTCGGTCATCATATGGCAGCACGTGTAGAAAATTTTCCAAATATCACACAACTGATAGGCAGTACACGACACCTTTCAGGTTTTGGGAAGGAGTGCAACTAGGTGAAGAGAAGTATTTTCTGGAATCTACCTTATTGGTCAACTCTTCTTGTGCGGCATAATCTAGACGTGATGCATATTGAGAAAAATGTCTTTGATAATGTGTTCAACATCGTTTTGAACATAAAAGGTAAAACAAAGGACAACGTGAATGCACATTTGGAATTGTCCATGGTTTGTAAACGTCCAAAGTTAGAACTTGTTGAAGTAAATGGGAAATCAATTAAACCAAAAATAGTTTATGTGCTTGGAGGAGGACAAGTAAAGGAAGTGTTTTAGTGGCTGAAACAGTTGAGATTTCATGACGGTTATGTGTCTAATATTGCTCGTTGTGTCAACGTCAGTGAGGGAAAAATATATGGAATGAAGAGTCATGACTGTCATGTGTTCATGCAAAGGTTGCCACCTATTGCATTTCATGACATGTTGTCGAAGCCTCTATGGGGAGCAGTGTCTGAGCCGAGTCAATTTTTCATGATTCTGTGTGCATCAAAACTCAGGCTTGAGGATGTGCAAACTATCAAACATAATGTGGTCACCATCGTATGCAAGTTGGAGAAGATATTTCTGCCTGCATTCTTCGATTCGATGGAGCATTTGCTCGTACATCTACCATATGAAGCTAAAGTCGGAGGGCGAGTACAATATAAATGGATGTATCCATTTGAGAGGTATATGTGAATATTAACTTTTTTGTTATTAGAATTGCACCTTATGTATGATATGTTTCCTATTTGTCTTGTACATTGCTGATGTAGGTGTATGCATGACCTCAAAATGAAAGTCCGAAATAAAGAAAAGTAGAGGGTTCTATTGCTGAGGCATACATTATGAAAGAAATCTCAAACTTTTGTTCAATGTACTTTGAAGCAGACATACAAACTCGGCATACTCAACCTCCATGTAATGATGATGGGGGGGAATCTGTGTGTTCAGATCGACTCTCCATATTTAATCATCCTGGACGTGCGTTCGGACGTTCTTCGATCAACTCGCATGCTTGATGACAGAGGGTTATAAGCCGCAAAGATATATATTCTTTTAAATTGTGCTGAGCTTGAGTGTTATGTTGAGTAAGTCCTGAACTCACATTTTATTGTGTATATAACTTCTTTGACCTTCTTCTAGCTATTGAAGGTGGTCTTCCATTCATATTTTAGACAATTTGATTCAGAAATAATTCAAAGAAATCCACATCTCAGTGATTATGAGATTGAAAAAGAACGAGAGAAGTCATTGGCCTTATGGCTAAGAAAACGCGTAAGTGTACATGCTCAAAGAGTACGAAAGATAAGTTATATTCACTTTTTAACTAGTCTTTTCTATATGTAGGTTGAACAAAGTTTAATTACTGATGAAAGTTCGTCAGATAACCTATGGCCCATCAAAAATCGCACAGAACTACCCTAGATTTATTGTGAATGCGTATAGATTTCACACAAGAGACAATGGGCATAGTAAGTCTACCATGAACAACGTCGTATGTGTTAAAGGAAGTACGTACAATGAAAATGAATATGACTACTACGCTATTATAGAGGAGATCTTACAGTTGCAATATCTAGGACAAGACAATCATATATTCTTGTTCAAGTGTCATTGGTTTGATCCGAATTCCATTCGAAATGACCCAACGCATGGGATTGTCGAACTTAAACATAAGTCAAAATTGAATACTTATGAGCTGTTCATTTTAGCCACACAAGCCCAGCAAGTGTACTATACAAGCTATCCATCATCTACGAACAAAGAACGAAATGATTGGTGGGCAGTTTGCAGAGTTAAGTCAAGACTATTCTCTGATTATGAATTGGACATGATTGATCAAACACCTGAAGAGGTCAACGCCGAATTATTTCAAGAAGACTTGGTTGAAGATGTAGAGTTGACAACTCATATTGGAGTAGATGAATCTGAAGAGCCAATTTGCTTGTCTAAAGGAAATGAGATCGAAGAAGTCGATCCACATGAGATAAAAGGGAGTAGTGGAAGTCATGCTAATATTGATGTAGGTCAGGTGTCTGGCGAAGATTCTGATGAGGAGGAGGAATATACCAGTGATGAATGTGAAGATGATGATGAAGATGGGGCTAAATTAGATATATCGTCATCATTTGAGGAGGAATGGATATCATTTAAAAATGGGTATAATATTTTCACATATGTTCAGTATATTTAAAGTTGCCCACTTTCAATATAAGCAATTGACTAATGAACATTAATTTTTTATGTTCCCTATGAAGATATGGTGAGTGGAGCACGATCGGGCTCCAGTTCTGGGAGGAGGATGAGTAGTGGGAGGGGTTTCTCTGCGGCATCAGGTATGTATATTTAAAGTTATATTTTACATTCTGCATTATTTATACATATTATTTATGCCATTTAAATTGTTATAGCTTCTGGTCCTTCTTCTGTGCCTCCTCCTCTGGCAACAGGTATGTATATTTAAAGTTGTAATTTCTTTGTGCATTGATTCTTATGCCATTAAAATTCTTACAGGCTCGGGTCAGTTTACACCTCCTCCTCCTACAGTAGCAAGTATGTATATTTAAATTTGTAAGTATTTATATAGTCATTATTTATATTCTTGTACATTGTAAATTTAAAGTTGTATTTTTCTTTGTGCATTATTTATGCATATTATTTATGCCATTTAAATTGTTACAGCTTCTTGTCCTTCTTCTGTGCCTCCTCCTCTGGCAGCAGGTATGTATATTTTATGCCATTAAAATTCTTACAGGCTCGGGTCAGTTTACACCTCCTCCTCCTGCAGTAGCAGGTATGTATATTTAAATTTGTAAGTATTTGTATAGTCATTATTTATATTCTTGTATATTGCTTATGTCGTTCAAATTTTTGTCCAGGCTCGAGTGTTTTCGCACCTCCAGTTTTTTTAGCAGGTCCATCTACGGTGCCAGAGGCAGAGGATGCTGTCAGTCTACAGAGTGGGGAGGCAGTTTTTATGATTGCACTCTACGGGAGGTGTGGATAAATGGGTACATAATAAATTTATATGTATCTTTTATTAAGGAGGTATATTTAGTTCATAAATTCATTGTAACAAGTTACATAATTATAGGGATAAAATAGAGCCCGCCCAAGCATCTCAATTCATCACAAGATCAATTCAGGCACACTTTCCTAGGCCTATTCATAAATTCAATGTTTTTCGATGGACGTCCAGGAATTGTTGTATCAGATGTTCATGGTATATAATTTCTTATTATAATTTATTTATTTTCTTACTCCTACATTCAATAAACTAACTCTTATCTGTACAGAGCAATCATCGATTTACGCGTCCTTCAGACGAGGCGCGGTCTCGATCAGTATGGACGACCACTGCCCGATCAAATTTAAACATTTGTTGTATAATGCGAGGAAAAACGCACAGATAGTTTATTAGAGTCCAGACCCGACTCTTTGGAGGGAGAGCGCACCGACATGGATGAGGAGAGACTACTGGGAAGGTCTGTGCAACATATATATGGGCCGCAGAGAGATGGCATGAAACCTCCACAGCAATGAAAGTGAATCGGGCTGCCAATCCAGAGGCCAACAAGCATACAAGTGGGTTCGTCTCCTATGCGACCCATCAGTCCAGATTGGTAAGTCATATGTCCGTTGTGATATATTTTTTATATAGGTACTCATTTATGCTAATGTTTTTCTGTGAAATAGGAAAAGGAGCTAAAACGACCTCTGACATTTCAGGAGGTGTTTGATAAGACACATAAGAAAAAGGGGACGGATCAATACATTAGCGACAGAGCCGGGGAGGTTGCGGTAAGTATTTATAGTCTATTCACTATTTGTTTTTTTCTCGTTATAGATTAATATTAAATTGTCAATTTTAGTTTTTACAAGAGTCGTATAGCCAGCAGATGACAGAGAAGTACTCCGGGGAGGAGGAGCAGCCGCAATTAGATCCTGTGGTATGGGTTGCGGCATTGGTGCCCCAAAGAAAAACCATGTGTATGGTTTTGGGCACAGTATGGACACGAGCAGGGTGTTATCTGGCACCTCGAGTTCAGGCTCACAGGCGACTAGTGCATTCACCACACCTGGTGCTCTAGGTACTTCTCCCAGTGAGATGATGGGCTTCATTCGAGATGATATCTCTGGTTTGGAGTCTCGTTTGGTCCACATGATGCATACGCAGGTGTCCGACGCTGTCTAAGCCCAGCTTTTCCAGGCTATATCCCAGACTATCTCCCAGGCCCTTTCCCAGGTCAGCATTCCTCCTCAGACAGCAGCATCGACATCAGTACGGGCCCCTCATGTGAGTAAATTGATTTTATTTTAATTTCTCTATTTTAACAGTCAATTTAAGTTTAGTTTTATTTAAAAAGGAAGAACCTAACTAGGTTTGGGAGTTCAAAATTATAAATACTAATCTGATCGGACTTTGGTTTGTTCCAATATGGCCGAGTCAATGAGTGTGACTTGTGGAAACTGACGGAGTTCAATTCGGACTCCCAGTTTGAGCTCGACGCTCAAATTCACATTAAACAACTTAGTTTACTTTAGTTTTCTTTAAAAAGGAAGAACTTAACTAGGTTTGGGGGTCCAAATTAGAAATACTAATCCGATCAGCCTCTGGTTTGCTCCAACACGGCCAGGGCAATGAGTGTGACTTGTGGAAACTGACGAAGTTCAATTCGGACTCCTGTTTTGAGCTAGTAATCAAATTCACATTAAGCAACTTAGTTTACTTTAAAAATGAAGAACTTAGGTTTGAGGGTCCAAAATTAGAAATATTAATCCGATTAGCTTCTGGTTTTTTCCAGCACGGCCAGGGCGATGATTGTGACTTGTGGAAATTGACGGAGTTCAATTCGGACTCCCAGTTTTAACTCAGCGCTCAAATTCACATTAAGGAAGTTAGTTTAGTTTTGTTTTGTTTTAAAAGGAAGAACTTAATTAAGTTTGGGGGTCCAAAATTAGAAAATACTAATCCGATCGGTCTCTGGTTTTTCCAGCATGACCGGGGCAATGAGTGTGACTTATGGAAACTGACGGAGTTCAATTTGGAAATAATAATCCGATTGGCCTCCGATTTTTCTAGCACAGCCAGTGCGATGATTGTGACTCGTGGAAACTGACAGAGTTCAATTCGGACTCCCGATTTGAGCTCGGCGCTCAAATTCACATTAAGCAAATTAGTTTAGTTTAAAAATGAAGAACTTAGGTTTGAGAGTCTAAAATTAGAAATACCAATCCGATCGGCCTCTGGTTTGTTCAAGCATGGCCGAAGCAATGAGTGTGACTTGTGGAAACGGACGGAGTTCAATTCAGACTCCTGATTTGAGCTCCGCACTCAAATTCACATTAAGCAAGTTAGTTTAGTTTTAAAATGATGAACTTAGGTTTGGGGGTCCAAAATTAGAAATACTAATCCGATTGGCCTCCGGTTTTTTCCAGCATGACCAGGGCGATAATTGTGACTTGTGAAAACATACAGAGTTCAATTCGGACTCACAGTTTGAACTCGGTGATCAAATTCACATTAAGCATGTAATTTTAGTTTTATTTTGTTTAAAAAGGAAGAACTTAACTAGGTTTATGGATCTAAAAGTAGAAATACTAATCCGATCGGCCTCTCGTTTGTTCCAGCACGACCGCGGTAATGAGTGTGACTTGTGAAAACTTACGGAGTTCAATTCGGACTCCCGGTTTGAGCTCGGCGCTCAAATTCACATTAAGCAAATTAGTTTAGTTTAATAATGAAGAACTTAGGTTTGAGGCTCCAAAATTAGAAATACTAATCCGATCGACCTCTGGTTTGTTCTAGCACAGCCGGGGCAATGAGTGTGACTTGTGGAAACTGTCGGTGTTTAATTCGGACTCCTGGTTTGAGCTCGGCGCTCAAATTCACATTAAGCAAGTTAGTTTAGTTTAATAATGAAGAACTTAGGTTTGAGGCTGCAAAATTAGAAATACTAATCCGATCAACCTCTGGTTTGTTCCAGCACAACTGGGGCAATGAGTGTCGGAGTATAATTCGGACTCCCGGTTTGAGCTCGGCACTCAAATTCACATTAAGCAACTTAGTTTAGTTTAAAAATAAAGAACTTAGGTTTAGGGTCCAAAATTAGAAATACTAATCTGATTGGCATCCGATTTTTTTTAGCACGGCCAGGGCAATGATTGTGACTTGTGGAAACTAACAGAGTTCAAATTGGACTCCCGGTTTGAGCTCGACACTCAAATTCACCTTAAGCAAGTTAGTTTAGTTTAGTTTAGTTTGAAAAGGAAGTACTTATCTAGGTTTGGGGATCCAAAATTAAAAATACTAATCCAATCGGCCTCTGGTTTGTTCCAGCACGGCTGGGGCAATGAGTGTGACTTGTGAAAACTGAGGGAGTTCAATTCGGACTCCTGGTTTGAGCTCGGCGCTCAAATTCACATTAAGCAAGTTAGTTTTGTTTTAAAATAAAGAACCTAGGTTTGAGGGTTCAAAATTAGAAATACTAATCTGATCAGTCTCTAGTTTATTCCAATACGGCCGGGGTAATGAGTGTGACTTATGGAAGCTGACGGAGTTCAATTCGGACTCCCGGCTTGAGTTCGGCGCTCAAATTCACATTAAACAAGTTAGTTTAGTTTAAAAATGTAGAACTTAGATTTGGCGGTCCAAAATTAGAAATACTCATCCGATTTGCCTCTGGTTTTTTCCAGCACGGCCAGGGCGATGATTGTAACTTGTGAAAACTGACGGAGTTCAATTCGGACTCCCAGTTTGAGCTCGCCGCTCAAATTCACGTTAAGCAAGTTAGTTTAGTTAAAAAATGAAGAACTTAGGTTTGTGGGTCCAAAATTAGAAATACTAATTCGATTGACCTCCGGTTTTTTTCAGTACGGCCACGACGATGATTGTGACTTATGGATACTGACGGAGTTCAATTCGAACTCTTGTTGTGTCCCTAGTTTTGATGATGTCATAGGTTAAGCAAAATGTAATAAATATCTAACACAAGTCTTTTGTATCACAAGAAAATTATAAAATCAAAAGCTCTTTTTTATGTGTTGACTCTGGTTGCTTCATAGGTCGACACACATGTAACAATGAGTGAGTTACTGAAGTTTGGTGATGCACATGAGTCGACTCTATTCAAATGTTAGGTCGACACTTGATGGATTTTCTATAGCACAGAAGTTCAAAGTATCACATATGGTCGACACTACTTGGAGATCAGGTCGGCTCTAGTTGGTTTTCTAGCTAGCGCTGAAGGAAAGAAATAGCATAAGGTCGACTCTAGATGAGCATCAGGTCGACACTAATCAAGTTTCATGTTAGCGCTTAGAGAAATATACTGCTTGAGGTCGACTCCAGATGAGGATCAGGTCGACTCTATCAGTCTATCAGGTTGACTCTAGCAGTCTATCAGGTCGACTCTACCAGTCTACCAGGTCGAGTCCAGATGAAGGTTAGGTCGACTCTACCATTATGTGAGGTCAACACTAAGATGCTACAAGGTCAACTCTACTTCATGGACAGCCAGTCAAAACTGTAGTCACTTGGATGAGGTCGACTCTTAAAGGCATGGAGTCGACTCTACTGAAACATCCTTACTAATCCAAGTCAAGTTGTTTGTGTGCGTCGACACTATGATCAAGGTGTGTCGACTCTCTGACCCTTAAATGAAATGTGTCTGCCAGTGCATAAGTTCCAGGCACGTGACCTGAGGCCCAATGATTGGGACTTCAGGTACTTCTCACAAGGTTTTGGAGGATACCTCTTTTTGGCGGCAAAAGAATCTCCCAATTATTCAGGATTCTGTTGAGGGACCCACTTGAGAAGATTCCGTAAAGCAGATCAAAAAGGCATGCGTCGTCCTCTGATAAAGACATCACACACAGAAGGAAAAAGTGTAGTGATCTGAGAGCGAAAAAGAAAAGAGAGAGCAGAGCTTGAGTTCACAGAGAAGTGTAGGTTTTGGAGCAGTCAACTCATCAAGAGGAGAAGATGCCAGAGTGTGTCTTCTTCCCGTACGAAGACCTGCAGTTGATCCATTGAAGCAGAGCTTCGGAATTCAACCCACTTCAGAGATAATTGATCTGTGTGCTGCGACCAGAAGAGGAATACGATGAGCTCAAGCCTAAAGGAGATGCAATTGGGAGTTCAAGGAGACATCTGACCAGATCCAAACTCCAGCGCAGAGTGTTTGCATATTTCTACATTTGTTCAGAAATCTCTCTAGTTTGATTTTTCCTATTTCTTCTTCACCGACAACTTCGGTCTCTATTCAGTCACTATTCAGTTTCTATTCGGTCATTATTCGGTCACTAAAGGGTTTTGTGACCGAATAGGGACCGATGTTGTCGTTCTCTAAACCCTCTTTTTCTTGTAGTGAATGCACAAACCATCCGAAGCACGGGCCAATAAGGCCAAACCAACGATGCCTACGGAAACTAGGCACATCCAGGCTATAACCACTGTGCAAGCTAGAGAAACGGATCGCACTTAAAAAAACGGCAAGGAAACGCCGTCACAACAACAACAACCAATCCACCGCCACTGGCAGCTAAGAGGAGGACACACTGGCCACTCTCTCTGCTCGCCAGCTTGGCTTCTGCCTCAACCTCTCCGGAAGAGCGAGGTAAAGCCACCACACACCACAAGAATGCACGAATACAATAAAAAAAAGGTAATCTAAGGATACATTGGCAGATCCAAGGACTCAGTGGGGTCTAGTTTACTTTATAATCCAAACTTGAAAGGGATAAAACTTTTATAATGACCACATTGATTTGGACTGGATAACCCCACTGAGTGACTCTACTGGACAAAATCATATGAATAACTTCACTAGATAAAATTTCTGCATTTGTTATTGCAAGAATACAACGGATCTATTTCTGCATCTTTGCTTGGAGATGCATTGGAGAAGATTTTTCAACAACACTAAAGAACTGATGGTAGGCAAGCTTTTGCATGTGTAGAAAAGTTGGTGTTTGATGATATGCCTGAGTGGGAAGAATGGATGGAGATGAAAAGAGCTGATCTAACATATCTCTATGAACTCATCACTAGGCATAGCCCAATAATGAAGAACCTGCCCCCAAGATTGCCTCCCTCCCTCATTGAGTTCGGAATAGAAAATTGCAATGTCATCAAATTACAAAATTCCTTGGATGATCTCACTTCACTTCGCACCATAAGGATTTCTCAAGTGCATACCCTCCACGAGTTGCTAATCTCTCATAGGTCTTAATTGGCTATTTACCACTGTAGAGGCTATTTTCAGCCTCTTAGGTCCATAGGCCCATCATGACCCAACAAGACGATCAGGCTTTGGTCCTCCGGCCATGTGTCCTCGGGTCCAACCGTAGACTTCCGAACATGCCTCAGCCACTAAGTGCCTAAGGGTTTCTAGATGGTCTCTGGACACCACCGACCCTGCCCGAGCAAGACGGGTCCGACCGAACAGACCTCAGGGCTCTTGTTCGGTCCATCTGCGGCTCTAGCGGTAGGGCATCGCGCGCTAGACAGCAAACACCGAGCAGGTCCACTGGCTCCTGTTCGGCACCTCCACGGCCCACAACACTGAGCGACTCTTCGATCACCGTAGCAGTTAATAGGACGGCGTAATGCACCTCCCCATGATCTGGAGTAATGATAGCGCAGGATCCCAAGGGACGTCTCCAACGGACAACCCCCGCTTTGGAAACTCAACCGACGCGTCCATTGGAGAAGAAAGAGTTCGGACCCGCCAAGTCCCTTCTCTATATAAGGAACAGGTAACATTCATGCAAAGGTACGAGACATCTCTCACACACAATCGTCCACGCGCAAATCCACACACCAAGGAACCTTCCTTTCCTGCCCTCTCTATACAGTCTGACATAACTTAGGCATCAAAGGGTTCCCCCGGTTCTTCTACCGGGCCCCCCTGACGTCTTTCTGGTCTTGCAGGCCTTCGTCCGCATCGGCGACTCACCGTTCCCTCTCTTGTAGTGGAGGTTCGTTCGGCCCATTACCAAACAGGAAATACCACCACAACCACCTTTAATAGTAGAGTGATAAATAAAATTATGATATCTTTTACCTAGTAAAATTATGATATCTTTAACTATTTATTTGTCACTTTTAACATCAAAGGTGATAAATAACTAATTAATAATAATAAATAATTTTATAAAAATGATATTAGAGTATAATACTTCTCTTGAATGGGACTTGCATAGGTAACTATTTTTGACATTGATTCGATCCATGATCATGCTGAAACCCCATTTCTGATTTTTTTTTTTTACTGACATTTCTGACATCTCACCTACTTGTCTCCTCTCCCCTAAAATATTTGCACTTCATAAACTATAGTTACTATATAGAACTGATCACACATCCAGCCAACATTAATGCACAGCCGGCAACCATACATATCCAGATGGAGCAAAAGCAACCCTCGTTGACCGACACACCCTTCGCTGGTGTTTTGGTATGCTTACACTAGAAAACAACAGGGATTTATTAGGTAACAGATCTTATCTATGAAACAGAACAACACAAAAGAAGAGAGAGACAAGGAGAGAGGCCATCTGTATCTGACATCTTCTTCCTTGGAGAGATCCACCATGGAGGACGCTCTCAAATCCTCGGTTGCTCAGGCAGCGAAGAAATTTGCTCTACACGTTGCGAGTCTGCCTCCTGAAGCATCCAGACCCACCAGCTGCGACGTTGAGAGGATCCATGTGAAAGCACAGTGGCTGATTCGGATGTTGGGCTGGGTGCGAGCCACACTGGACGATGCAGAGAACATGGACCCAACAGACGACTCCGTCCGCCTCTGGCTGAGGGAGCTGGATGGGGTCGCCGATGCTGCCGAGGATGTGCTTGATGAGTTCCCTCAACAGGCCATGCATCTCCGATTGATCGTGGATAGTGCCGAGGATGCCATCGACGGGGGTGAGCAACCTATGGTAGATCTGCAACAACAACAACGAGTGAGCGTGCTCGATGAGATATGCCGCTCAAGCTCTCCCACTCCGCCACATAAGATTCTTGCTTTCTTGTGTTGCGCTGAGCAGAGGATAGAAACGATCGTTTCAAGATTCATCAAGATCAAGAAGCCCGAACAAGCCTTGCAACGGGAAATCAGAAATGGACAAATTCATGCCGAGACGATGTCTCCAGGAGGGCAACAATTTCTGCGACACAGGAGCCACATATCTTCGGGAGAGATGAAGATTTGGCCAAAGTTAAGCAATTCTTGTTATCATCAGATACAGAAGAATTTAGCGAAAGTGATGATGTGGATGTTCCAGTGATGGCCATCGTGGGCATGGGTGGCCTGGGCAAGACCACTCTTGCTCAGCTCGCCTATCACGATGATGAAGTAAACCAACATTTTCAACTCAAGTCATGGGTGTGTGCCTCTGAAAATTTTGATGTAATACAACTGACAAAAGCAATGGTTGAGCCCTTTGATCAGGAGGCATGTCATATGTCAGAGCTAGATCCTCTTCACCAAAAGCTTAAAAGGATATTGGAAAGGAAAAGGTTTTACTTGTATTTGACGACGTCTGGGAGGTACATAAATTTTCAAGTCACTGGAATCTACTCACAGCTCCTCTGCGGAATAGTTATGCGTGCAGCAAGATTATCCTAACTACGCGAAATAGTAAGGTTTCAGAGATTGGAGGCAGAATGTTGACTTATGATTTGCCTTGCCTAAAAGATGAAGATTGCTGCAAGTTGTTTGAACAACATGCTTTTGAAGGTCTAGATCCTAATTCATATCCAAACTTGGTGGCTATTGGGAAAAAAATTGCCAGAAATTGTACAGGTTTACCTGTTGTCACAACAACCATCGGTGGCCATTTAGACAACGCAGATGGCAAGGAGGTGTGGAATGACATCTTAGAGAGACATGTTTGGAGCAGCACTGTTCAAGAAGAATCTATCATGCCTATATTGAGATTGAGTTACCAGCATTTGCCTGTCCATCTGAAGAGATGTTTCAGGTACTGCTCTGTGTTTCCCAAGAACTATAAGTTCAACAGAGATCGACTTATTCGCATGTGGATGGCAAATGGTTACATTAAGGCGAAATGAAGAGAGCTAATGGAAGACATAGGCAAGAGGTACTTTGATTGTAACGACCCAAGAATCCGATACTCGAAACCCTCCAAGTACCCGACCTTTTGGACTGTCACCCACGGGTCCGAAGACCGGAAGGGTTAAAAAATATGTCTAGTGAGATGTACAACAAGTTGTAATAGCTAAACAATTAAAGAAAAAGCAACAGTGGAAAATAAAATATACACAATATCTCAGATGATAATTCAAGTGTAAAAGAAAAATAAATACTAACCACTGTTAACGTTGCTGACCAACAAGAGGTACAACGCTGACCGTCCTAACGCAAGTGCCGGCTCCTGTGAATTCAAACCTGGAAGGAAGTAAGGGGAATGAGCTTCGCAAATGAAGCCCAGTAGGGAACCCAAACCCTCATCGGTTCGAGCAACGGAAACAAGAAGGAACAACGCAGCTAACTAGGCAGGAGAACAACAAAGCTAAGAAAGTAAACTAACTGTGCAAGCAAAAATGTGGTGATAAATTAACTAAATAGAACTATCAACTAAGCAGGTAAAGTAACATAGTGGCAACTGTGCAAGTGCTGAAATAAATAAACGGAAAGTACACAAGTTCACAAGTACTGCCAAAACGGCACAATAACGCACAGTCCCAACACGATAAAACACTCGGTGGATGCTACCAGGCTGTACACTCAGACGGAAAACCCTCGTCTGGACAAGAACACTAGCCACAGACCAACCTCTACTAGTCGGTAGTCAGGTGCGCCTACTGGCGTCTTACCACTCGACCACAAGTCCAGGTCTCCCCTCCCGTCAGAGTGAGACGCGTGGACGAAACACAACCACAAGTTGTAGTTTGGCCGGACTATGGTCCCACGTTTGTCCTCCCGACACGGCTTCGGAACCGCGTAAGGTGAGGCAGTGAGAACAGACTAACTAACCCGCACCGTGACACTCCAAACTCCGCGGGACCTAGACCAACTAAGAGAGCTCTGCAAATGACTCGACGCCGCTGTCCAACACTATTTTCCCCTCAGTCCGGAGAAATGCTCGACGGACACCCTCGTGTCTCAGAGATCGCCCTCAACGAGCCCACGAGGACGGGGGTCCCCGGAAATGGTAACAACCCAAAAAGCGCACCGTGGGCTGGGACAAGCCCTCAAGTGCCACAACACTAGGAGAAGACTAGTAAGGCGCAGTGCTAGGGAGTCAACACAAGCTTCATGAGTAGAGTACGAAATGCAATGCAGAAGCGGACCCGCTAAAGTACCCGACAGACGGTCAACCTCAAAGAGTTTATATTGCCACACCGGATAGTCGGTCGACCCTCGGAACTCACCCCACAAGTGCCGGAAACCCCAGTACGACTGTCCGGGTCAACTGGTCAAATGGCCCTGTCGGCCCGATCAGAGCCGACCCGGGTAGACCCAGAAACCGAAGAACCCAGTACGATGACTCGAAAGGCATATATTACTATTGTGTCTCTGATTTTGATGATGTCATAAGTCAAGCAAAATGTCATAAATATCTAACACAAGTCTTTTGTATTACAGGAAATTTCATAAAGTCAAAAGTTCTCTTTTGTATGTTGACTCTGGTTGCTTCATAGGTCGACACACATGTATCAATGAGTGAGTTACTGGAGTTCGGTGATGCACATGAGTCGACTCTATTCAAAGGTTAGGTCGACGCTTGATGGATTTCCAGTAGCACAGAAGTTCAAGTATCACATAAAGTCGACACTACTTGAAGAATAGGTCGACTCTAGTTGATTTTCTGGCTAGCGCTGAAGGAAAGGAATTGCATAAGGTCGACTCCATATGAGCATCTGGTCGACACTAATCAAGTTTCCTGTTAGCGCTTAGAGACAAGTATTGCTTGAGGTCGACTCCAGATGAGGATCAGGTCGACTTTACAAGTCTACCAGATCGACTTCAGATGAAGGTTAGGTCAACTCTACCATCATGTGAGGTCGACACTAAGATGCTACAAGGTCAACTCTACATCATGGACAGCCAGTCAAAACTGCAGTCACTTGGATGAGGTCGACTCATGAAGACATGGAGTCGACTCTACTAAAGCATTTTCACTGATCCAAGTCAAGTTCTATGTGTATGCGTCGACACTATACTCAAGGTGTGTCGACTTTCTGACACTTGTACTCCAGTGATGAAAAGTATTTGCCAGCGCATAAGTTCCAGGCATGTGACCCGAGGCCCAATGATTGGGAATTCGATTACACCACACAAAGTTCTGGAAGATACTCTTTTTGGTGGCAAAAGTATCTCCCAATTATTTGGGATTCTGTTGAGAGGCCCACCTAAAAAGATTATGTGGAGCAGATCAAAAAGGGGCACGTCATCCTCTACAGAAGACATCACACACAGGGAAAAAGTGCAGAGCATCTGAGAGCGAAAAAGTACAGAGAGAGCAGAGCTTGAGTTCAAAGAGAAGAGAAGAATTCAGAGCAGTCAACTCATCTAGAGGAAAAGATGCTGGATCGTGTCTTCTTTCCGTATGAAGACCTACTGCTGATCAATTGAAGTAGAGCATCAGAATTCAACCAATTCAGAGACAATTGATCTTTTAAGCTGTGACCAGGAGAGGAATCAGATGAGCTCAAGCCTGAGGAAGATGCAATTGGGAGTTCAAGGAGAAATCTAATCAGATCTCAACTCCAGTGGAACTGCACACAGAGAGTTTGAAATATTTCTGCAAATTCTTCAGAAATCTCTCTTGTTTGATTTTTTCCTATTTCTTTTATACTCCAATCTGTTTGGTTGTCTGCTCTAGTTGGAGTAGACGGATTGATCCTACACTTTGTGTGTAAGGATTGTGAGATTGAAACAATCTTGAAGCTGTGAATCTGCAGACTGTATGAAGCTGTGAATCAGTAGTGGTGTGAGTGTTTCACACATTTGAGTTGATAGAGAAGCCTCACTTGGTTTAGTGACGGATGGACGTACGTCTCCACACTGGAGCCGAACCACCTTAAAAATTTCTCTTGCATTGTGTGGTTTGCTGTGCATTGGCTAAGTTGCTTAGTCTGATTTGATCATGGTCTCGAGTTCCTAATTTTTAAGTGGTCAATATCTATTCACCCCCCTCTAGATATTCATTCCATAGACAACATGTGGTATTAGAGCTAGGCTCTCCAATTCTTTTGGTTTAACAACTAGGATAGATCTATGTGAAATGGATTCTAGAGGTTATATTGCAGAAGGTCATTATGTAATTAGACCCCCCTATTTTGATGGAACTAACTATGCGTACTGGAAAACTCACATGCAGGTGTTTTTGCGAGAACAAGATCATCAAATTTGGAGGGTGGTGAGTAATGGACCCTACGAGTTATCAGAAGATGAAGAGAAATGGACTCAAGAGGACATAAAGAAGTCAAATGCAAACTGGAGTGTTATGAATATCATGCAGTGCTCACTTCATCCCACAGAATTTTCAAGGGTCTCATCATGTGCAAGTGCAAAGGAAATTTGGAATAGCCTGATGGTGATTTATGAAGGTACGTCGGAAGTAAAAGAAACAAAAGCTAACATGCTAGTTTCTGAATATGAAGCATTTAAAATGAAGCATGATGAAACAATTTCTGAGATGTATGGTAGATTATCTTTGTTAACCAATGGTCTAAAGAATCTAAGAAAGACTTATACAGAACAAGAACTTGTCAGAAAAATCCTTAGATCTTTAACCCCTGTATGGCGCACTAAGGCTACTGTAGTGGAAGAATCGAGAAATCTATCTACCACATCTGTTGATGAACTAATCGGATCCTTGATGACTTATGAGTTGGGTTTGAAGAGAACTGAGGAAGATGTGAAGAAGAAGAAGCCACTTGCTCTCAAGGCAAGTCCCAATATCAAAGAAGCTACTGAAGAGAGTGAGTCATCTACCTCTGAAGATGATTCAAGTGAGTTTTCCCTCATTACAAGAAAATTCAGAAATTCCTGAGAAAAGAAGGTAAGGGATTTCTAAAAAAGAAATCACAGGTAAACAATTTCTCAAAGCCTAAACAGTATGTGAATAAGAGATCTGATAGGGTTGTATGTTATAATTGCAGGAAACTAGGGCATGTGAAATCAATGTGTCCTGAACCCTTGAAGAAAGCACAACCCAAATGGACAAAAATAAATAAAAGGCTATGGTTGGAACATGGAATGAGGAAGAAGATGATGATGATGAAGAGAGTTCAGAAGCTGAGGAATCACATACTAAAATTTGTCTGATGGCAAGAGGAGAAGAAGGAGATGAAGAAGAGATAATTTCTCCATTCAAAGATTTCTCTTTCAGTGATTGGGAACACGTGTATTTTGAATTGGTAGATCAATATGATGAGGTTAAAAAGGAAAACAAAGTGCTTAAAAGAAAAATAAATCATATTGTTCATGATACCTCAATGGAAGAAAAAGAAAAAGAATTTGTTCAAGAAATCAATGCTTTAAAAGAAACTATTTGTGAATTGGAAATCAAGAATACTGAAAATGTCAAGGAGATGGCTCTGGATGCTAAAAAATATGATGCATTAAAAAGTGTGAACACTGAGATGAAGAAAGAAATTGAAAATCTTCAAAAAGAAGTGACCAGAAGACAAGAAGCTTTGAAAAAAATTGTAAGTGGTAAAAACAACTTGGAAGTCTTGCTTGGAACTAAAATAAATTTCAACAAAGAAGGATTTTAATCCTTCAAAGAAAAAAGAAATAGGCTTGAAAACCATCACATTTGTCTCTTCAACAAATTCAGAAAGCTCCTCATCTAGAAAACAATTTAATGGGAAGAAAACTCAAAGAAATGAGAAAAGAGAAACTGCAAAAAAAATCAGAAATTGGAAAATCCAATAAAAAGAATAAGTCAAGTGCAGGAATCAAACAAACAAACATACCTAAAGGGAACAAATCTTGGAAATCACCCGATTGGGTAGGTCGACACTATTCCTATGGTAGGTCGACACCTTCATACACTAGACAACAGAACATGTCCAGGTGGACTCGTGGTAGGTCCAACATTCATACACTAGACCATAGAGCATTTCCAGGTGGACTCATGGTAGGTCAACACCTTCTTACACTAGACCACAAAACATGTCTAAGTGGACTTATGCAGGTCGACACTATCCCTACAGAGTGTCGACACACTCCTACAGTCTTGCTGGATCTGGTCAATCTGAATATTCTAAGAAGTCTAGCTATCAAAATAATTCTTGGTTTCATCAAAGAAACACTGGTGGAAAGTATGAAAGAAAATTTATGAAAATGAAAAGAAACAATGGTTAAAAAATTCCTGAAAATAACAGAAAAAATTAGAAACAACATGAAACCAGAAACACCATTAAACCCACAGTAAAATGGCAAGCTTGGATTCCAAAAAGTCTGCTTTCATATGTTCTTGAATTGGGTGATGTAAAGGGACCCAAAGATATTGATTGTGTATGTCTTACAGCCAAGAACACAAGTGGTACCTTGATAGTGGTTGTTCAAGACATATGATAGGGGACAAAGACAAATTATGTCTATTGTCTAAGAAGAAAGCTGGTCATGTAACTTTTGGAGGGCAACAACTGTAGCGGTCCTCGTCATTCAACCCGTTAACCTAATAACGAGCTTGACCCGACTCCGCCCCGCGAACGAGACAAAGCCTCGCAAGGGATACCATTCACAAGTCCGTAGAAATATAAAGGAAACAACTCAAATATATATAATATTGCCATCTCACAATAATTACATGAAATATACATAGCCATTTCTCACTGAAGTCAAACTCAAGTACAGCAACCTCGGGCATACCCCGAGGTGAACAGAAAGAAAGGTTACACTACTGGTGGTGCAAACCCAACTTCGCTACGGTGAGGCTCTGACTAGACGAAGGGCGAGAAGCCTCCTGCTCTCCCTCACCTGAAATGAGTAGGGGTGAGCCTCGCAAGTCACTGGCTCAGTAGGGAAACTCCCTAAAAATCCGAACAAAACCAAACTCACAAAGTGCAGAAGTAGGAAGCTACACTAGGCAATTTATAGAACTATCTATGCATGATATTAAAGCTATAAACAAAATTACCACATACTATTCACATAAATTAGCATTTAATAAATAAACGGCAAACCTCGTCCAAGTGTTGAGCTAAAGTAGAGAAACGATCTTTGTACTTATCCCCTACCCCTTCTTTCTCACCTATATAATGAAAACACTCTTAGCCTCTTGGTGAAGGTAGTGGCACCCTCACATGCGTGAGGGCGCCCCTCCAATCTCCTTTTGGTTCGGCTATATTCAAAAAAAAAAAGTAGAGAAACGCCACACTCAGGTCACGAAGACTGGTTCGCGACACCAGCAACTAACCCAGACAAACCATACAGGACTATCTCTCAGCCTCGCAGCCACGGACGAAAGGTCTAGCAGCCGCTCCACCAGAACAAGCCAAGAAACTGTGGAGACCAACCAACACCACTCCTGTGGACCACACTGCCGCAGGTCCATGCCTGACACCTCTAGGGACTCCGGTCCGAGCACCCTAAAGTAAGGCACTGGAAAACAGGACTCGCTGGGGCCCAGTACATCTACTGGTGTCTGTAACCCCCAACCACGAGCGCGCTACAAGTGACAAACACAAACTCTCACAAGACGCTGTCCCACTGCCGTCTTTCCCGCACTCAGACGTACAAACTCTACACAAGAGCGAGGGTGTCTAAGAAGACGACACAGACCTTGACGGTACACAAGTACCGGGACAAACTCTGAGTACTAACGTGCCTGGCTCACATAAAACCTGGGTACCAGACTGAAGAGGCAACCACGGTAGGTGTTGTACTACCCGCCACGCACACATAAACCACGTGAACACTACACAAACCACGTAAACACCACGTTCCTTGAACTCCACAAGTGCCAAAGCACCGCTTACCATTGCCGTGAACAACAAGTAATGATAATCCAATAATCATGTAACCATGCATAAGCCCATTGCCATAGGAATCTAGAACGCGACGGGGTCCACTGTCGCCTTCAGAACGCGACACCTTGATATGTCGCGTTCAGAAGCAGAACGCGACGGGTCGGGCTGTCGCGTTCTAAACGCGACAGGCAAGTCCGTCGCCTTCACAGATAGTGACCTAAAACTGGGGTTCCATCTCCGGAATCCCATGCAAACCACTCTATCTACCATGAAACACAGATATCATGCTCTAAGCATTACACTAGCATGGTATCTATTGTCTACCATATGTAAAACAAGATAAACATGCTGAACATGCAATCCACAATGAGAAACAGGGCAGAATCTCCCTACCTTCGCAAAGGACGCGAACCAACGATGATAACCCAGTGTTTCCCCTGCTCCGTACCACATCCTCGCGGTGAGACCATGGCAAAAATAGTACCAAAACCTCAAATCGCCCAAGAACCAGCAAAATCTCCCCTCCCAGGCCGAACAGAGCTTGCTAGGCTCTATTTGGCCGACCTAGGTTAAAAATACTTCGGAGTTGAGAATGCAACATAACCTGCCGTCGCGACAAGAATGCGACGGAGGAGGCCGTCGCCTTCTCAACGCCGACGTCAGCAAGCTGCCCAGCGTGCGCCATGCGGCGGACATGCAGACGAAGACCCCCAAGCGGAGGTAACTAGAATGCGACACCCAGGACCGTCGCATTCAGAACGCGACGTCCACCCCCGTCGCATTCACAAACAGTGAACCAGGGGGTGCTTTGGTCCCAATCTATCAGCCCATGAAGCCCCACAACCTGTGTAAACACCTAAAACCCAAGCTACAAGCCACACACTGACCACCACAACCACTAAGCCACGATCCGAACGGTCAATACGCTACATTACTATCACCTAAAAGAAATTTCGTCCTCGAAATTTAAGAAGAAAGGTCGGCACCAAAAATTTTCAATTAAACATGCAAGGTACTATCACCTTAAAAAATTTAAAGCTTACTCAAACAAGTATGGATACGCTTTCATCATTTCCTCTGCTAATTCTCACGTATCCTCTCTGCCTTGTCTGTTCTCCCATTTGACTTTCACTAATTCAATTTCATTATTTCTCAACTTCTGGGTCCTACGGCCTGTAATCTGCACCGGATATTCTGGCATTGTCATGTCTGGCTTCAGATCATCCCGCTGATAGCTGACCACTTGGGAAGGATCTCGAATATATCTTTTGAGCATTAAACATGAAACACATCATGTGCGTCTGTGAAATCCGCTGGGAGATCCAATATGTAGGTTGTTTCACCAATCCTTTCTAGGATCTGGAATGGACCAACATATCTTGGACTCAATTTGCCTTTCTTGCTGAACCTGAGTACACCCTTGGTAGGAGAAACTTTCAGAAATACAAAATCACCAACTTTAAACTATAGTGGCCTGCGTCTGGTATCTGCATAGCTCTTCTAACGACTCTGCACTGTTTGAAGTTTTTCCTTGATAAATTTAACCATTTCTGAACATCGTTGAATCAACTTTGGACCCATAACCTATCTTTCACCTACCTCATGCCAGTTCAATGGTGTCCTGCATGGTCTGCCATACAATACTTCATAAGGTGCCATTCCAATGCTCGCATGATGGTTCTTATTATATGCAAACTCTACCATATCCAGGTGGTGCTCCCAGGTACCTCCACATACTAAATAGCAAGCTCTCAACATGTCTTCTATAGTCTGAATTATTCTTTCTGTTTGACCATCTGTCTGTGGATGATAGGCTGAACTGTACCTCAATTCTGTGCTAATCACTCTCTGCAAACTCCTCCAGAAACTTGAAGTGAACCTGGGATCTCTATTTGAAACAATGGTAACTGGAATCCCATGCAAAGGTACTATTCTGTCTACATACAATCTGGCTAATCTATCCACAGTCCATGGCATGCTCACTGCCAATAATCTGCAAACCTTAGTCAATCTGTCTACAAAGATCCAAATACCATTATGACCTATTGTTGTCCTGGGCAAACCAACTACAAAATCCATGGCAATATCATCCAATTTCCATTGTGGAATGGGCAATGGCTGTAATAGTCCTTCGGGCCTCTGATGCTCTACTTTCACTTGCTGACATACCAGACATCTTACTATAAATTCTGCAATTTCTTTCTTCATGTTAGGCCACCAGAAATGCTTCTTCAAATCTTGATACATCTTGGTACTGCCTGGATGGATGGTGTATCTAGACCTGTGAGCTTCCTCTAACACTTTCTACCTGACCTCGACGTCTGCTGGAACATATAAGCGGCCTTTGAGCCTGACTATGCTATCATCATCTAGTGTAACCTCCTCCATTCTTACAATATCAACCAAATTTTCATCTGTTCTCTGCGCTTCCACTATCTGCCAATACAAGGAGGGCTCCACTGCACTATTTGCTAACACTGCTCGACACTGATTATTTGGCACAAACAATGAATTCTCTGCCACATCCTCATATAGCTTCCATTCTCTGATCATCATCTGATTCATAACTGCCTTCCTACTTAGTGCATCTGCCACAACATTAGCTCTACCCAGATGGTATGCTAAGCTGAAAGCATAATCTTTCAAGTATTACATCCATTTGCATTGCCTCAAATTCAGATCTTTCTGGGAGAAAATATACTTCAAGTTTTTGTGATCTGTGAATATCTCAAACCTCTCACCATACAAATAGTGCCGCCATATCTTCAGTGCAAACACAACTACTGCCAGCTCTAAATCATGTGTCGGATAATTTTCCTCATGCCTCTTCAACTGCCTCGATGCATAGGCCACCATCTTTTCATGCTGCATTAACACTGCTCTCAAACCTCTTCTGGATGCATCAATATACAACACAAATCCGCCACTGCCTGATGGTATCTCTTGTATAGGTGTTGTGGTAAGCCTCTTCTTCAACTCTGTAAAAATGCGGCGACAATCCGAAGACCACAAAAAATGCACTCCTTTTCTTGTCAATCTTGTCATTGGCGCTGCAATCTTTGATAAATCCTGGATAAACCACCGGTAATAACCTGCCAAACCCAGAAAACTTCTAATCTGTGACATTGTCTTCAGTTCTTCCCACTTCATCACTGCCTCTACCTTGGCCAGATCAACTGCAACACCTTTACCTGAAATCACATGACCCAAAAACTGAATCTCTTTCAGCCGAAACTCACATTTTCTAAACTTGGCATACAACTGATGATCCCGCAATGTCTGTAACGTGATCCTCAAATGTGCTGCATGCTCTTCCTCTGCTGCTAAATATACCAATATATCATCAATAAATAATACAATAAACTGATCCAGATAGGGGTGAAATAATCTGTTCATCAAATTCATAAATGATGTCGGCGCATTAGTCAGTCCAAATGGCATAACAACAAACTCATAATGCCCATATCTGGTCCTGAAAACTATCTTGTCAATGTCTTCTTCCTTAATTCATAGTTGATGATACCCTGACCTCAAATCAATCTTAGAAAACACCTTGGCTGACTGTAGCTGATCAAACAAATCATCTATTCTGGGAAGTGGATACTTATTCTTGATGGTAACTTTATTCAACTACTGGTAATCAATACACATTCTCATGCTGCTATCCTTCTTTCTGACAAATACTGGTGCTCCCCATGGTGAATGACTGGGTCTAATGAAGCCTTTCTCTAATAGTTCATGCAACTGCTGACACGTTCTTCGTTATGCGTTCTTTGGTGTTCTTCCCTTGTGTCGTGTCTGAAAATGACTCGAATAAACAAGATAAATATCTGTTCTGGCTCAGCCCCCTGCATATGAATGGTGTTCGGCTTCACGATTTTATGAAGGGGCTGAGCCTTTATTAAATAAGGTGAAAAATGGAAGAACAACAGAATTTACAATGAGACATGTAGACAAGCAGATGTAAGCAGGAAATCAAAAGATGAATATGCATTTAATACACTTTAGGCAAATGAAAAAACTTTTTTGGAGTTTTTTGAGATATGCAATTTTTAGGATTTTGAAATATTCGAATATTCTAATTTTGTTGTATTTACAATGTTTGGCTTTTGAAATATTCGATTTTTTTGGGTTTTGGAGTATTCAATTTTTTTTAGATTTTGAAATATTTGATTTTTTGGATTTTGAAATATTCGATTTTTCTGGATTTGGAAATATTCAATTTTTCTGGGTTTTGGAGTATTCGAATTTTTTGGATTTTGAAATATTCGATTTTTCTGGGTTTTGGAGTATTCGATTTTTCTAGGTTTTGGAAAAAAAGGCTGCAACCCGGCATAGTCCCTTCTGAAGAAGATGCGCGGAACGAAGGGGATCTGCTCTTATTGGAAAAATGCGGTACTTGGACCCATCAATTACTCAACCATCATTAAGAGTTCATTAACCATCCTTAGGTGTGCTAGACAGAGGTTGAACATGCTTAATTGGTGCCTTCACCTGAGGCGGCTTTTGGCGATGTCCTCTTCAGTTGATCGTTCCCTTGCCTTGACCTTAGGACATCCCCTGGGGGAGGAGGAAAGAAGTGCTTAGGAAATCTGCCAGTAGTCAGGGTGACTGGGGAGACACTCCTCTACACTTATACTTAGTGGGGTTCGGTTCTTTTTTGGCTTGTGGGGGTTTTGGCATGCTTACGACCGGGTCCATTTGGATCTCTGCGGGGACTTTGCCGCTCTTGACATGCTTTTTCATTTGATTCGCCTAGTTTTTGGCTCTTTTGTTTTGGGTTTGACATTGATTTTTTTTTTCTTTTCCCCTTGTAGTGCCTTGACCTACACCTGTTTGAGCTTTGGGTAGATTTGAAGGGTCGATCCCTCAAGTTTCCCCTGTCTGCCGGCAGACCGAGTGGGAGAGAAACGGGTAGTGCCCTAGACTCTTGGTTTGACATTGATCTTCCTTAGATTTCATGCCTCTAGCTTTCCAGGGGTGGGCGTGTAAGTGTGTGGGTGTCGACACCTCTATCTAACCCACTAAGGATCAGAAATGAATTAACAATGATGGCATTTTATTTTGGGGTTTGTGCACCGTGTTAATCCAAAACACTCATCTAAGGGTAGTACTTTTTGAGGTGAAGCCCATTCTAAGGGTGAGAGAGCTCCTCACCCTCCGCGTTGATTAGCCTGTACGCATTGCCCGGATATACCTCTTTTACAATGTACGGCCCTTCCCAGTTTGGTTGGAGTTTAGAACGGGGACCACTAGGTTTTACAAAGATTCTTTTTACTACCATTTCACCGACAATAAATTTCCTCTCAATAACTTTCTTTTGTAAAAACGAGTGAGCCTATTTTGTACGCTCTTGTGTGTTCAGCGGCGACCAGACGCTTCTCATCTAGGAATTCAGTTGTGGTAGGAGCGATTCACTCCGCTCATCGATTGACAAGTCCTTGTCAAGCTGGATCTTCAATGAGGGAATGAGAATCTCATATGGTACTACTGCCTCCATTCATAAGTTAGGGCGAACGGTGTTTGCCCTGTGGGAGTACGGATTGAAGTGCGGTACGCCCATAGAGCTTCTACAAGCTTTTCTGGCTAGTTCGAGAATTTGTTAGCCTCACACGTTTTCTTGACAATTTTGATTAGAGTTTTGTTTGTGGCCTCTGCTTGGCCATTGCCTTGCGGATAATAAGGAGATGAATGATGCAATGCAATTTTATACCTGTTGCAGAGGTCACGCAGTTCTTGAGAGATGAAATGTGGCCCATTGTCAGTGATGATGGTACTCGGGATACCGAACCTGGTGATGATGTTTCTCATGATGAACTTGCAGACGGTTGTTGCCTTGATTTCTGCGTATGCTTCGGCTTCCGCCCACTTGGTGAAGTACTCCGTTGCAGTGAGGATGAATGATTTGGTTTTGTTCTGGGAGTTAGGATCACCAAGGGGACCGATGATGTCGAAAACCCACATAGAGAAAGGCCATGGGGAGGACATTGGGTGGAGTGTAGAGGATGGAGAGTGAATTTTGTCAGCGTGCAGTTGGCACTTAACACACCGGCGGACAAAGATAGAGCAGTCCTCCTCTAGTGTGGGCCAGTAAAAACCTTGCCTAAGGATCTTCTTGGCAAGCATTTGGCTATTCACATGGCCACCACACACACCCGAATGAGCCTCCTCAACAACCTTCAACGCCTTATCATCATCCAGGCACCTAAGTAAAACTCCAGTGAGTCCCCTTCTATAGAGCGTATTCCCAACCAGGGTGTACTTCTGGGACAACCTCCTTATTGCCTTCTTCTCATCACTTGTGGCTTCCTCAGGATACGATTGATTCTTGCAATATTTAGCTATTTCATAGTACCATGGCTTCTCCTCATCTTCCATCTCCTCTTCTAGCTCCAATAACATGACCTCGGCTTTATCCTTTCTTTCCAACCTCTTCAACATCTCTTCCTTGATCCGGACAAAGACGGGGTCCTGAACAGCAGGGGTATTGCAGCGTGCAATTTGAATGCTGTCGAAATCCCCGGGATAGCACATATTGAGAGTTGAAGCAACGGTAGCAAGGGCGTCGGCCAGAAGATTTTGATGACGAGGAACATGGACAAAAATCAGCTTGGAGAATAGCTTGGCATAGGCTGAGGCGAGCTCTTGGTAAGGCTTGAGCTTTGGATCTCGAGTGAGGTATTTGGTGAGCACTTGGCGCAAGACTAGTTGACTATCACCTACAATTCGCAGATGGGTGACACCATAGAAGCGAGCGAGCTCCAAGCCAGCCAACAAAGCTTCGTATTCGGAAATATTGTTGGTGGCAGGAAATTCTAATTTGTAGGCTTGCAGAATGGTGACACCTCAGGTGATAGTAGAGTAATATTGATACCCTTTCCTTGGGAATTCAGAGCTCCATCGACATATAACGTCCACATAGGATCGGATCGGCTAAGGGACATTAGTTCTTCATCTGGAAACTCTGAACGAACAGGATCGAATTGTGGAATAGGGTGATAAGCGAGATGCTCTGCTATGGCATAGCCTTTGATGTATTTCTGCTGAATGTAGGTGATTTCAAATTGAGAAAGGAAGCTTTGCCAATGTGCTAGCCTATCGGTGAGAACAGATTTTTCAAGAAGGAATTTGATATGGTTCATACGGGCGATAAGATGGACCTCATGAGCAAGAAAGTAGTGCTTCAATTTTTGCACTACCCATACGAGCGCGACACATGTTTTCTCCATAGTTGTGTACCTCTACTCGCAGGGGTTGAGAAGCTTCGACAGGTAGTATGCTGCTCTCTCCTTGCCTTCTTCGTCCACTTGTGCAAGGACAGCTCCTACCGAGTCTTCCAGGATAGATACATAGAGGATAAGTGGTTTGCCTGGAGTCGGCGGCCTCAGGACAGGGGGATTAGCTAGGTACTCCTTGAGTCCATCAAAAGCCGCCTGACACTTCTCGTTCCACTTGAATTCGACTCTCGGCTTGGTGAGGTCGTAGAAGGGTCTACACCTCTACGAATGTTGGGAGACGAACCGGCGAATAAACTAAAGCATTCCGATAAGTCCTCCAACTTCTTTCAAATTCTTGGGAGGGGGCATCTCTCTTATTGCCTTCGCCTTATTGGGATCAATTTCTATACCCCTCTTGCTCACAATGAACCCTAAAAGCTTACTCGATGAAACACCAAACACACACTTCTTGGGGTTCATCTTCAATTGATATTCTCTTGACCTTTGCAAGACCTTAGTTAGAACCCCAGGATGCTCAGCCATTGTCTTTGACTTCACTACCAGGTCGTCCACATACACCTCAATGAAGATGTGGATCATGTCATGAAAGATGGCCATCATGGCTCTTTGGTAAGTAGCTCCAGCATTCTTAAGTCCAAATGGCATAACCACATAGCAGTAAGTGCCCCATGGTGTAGTGAACGAGGCTTTCTCCTGGTCTTCCTCAGCCAGCCTGATCTGATTGTATCCTGAGAAGCCATCCATGAAGGAGAGGGTTTCATACCTAGCTGTGTTATCTATGACCACGTCGAGGTGAGGCAATGGGAAATCATCTTTTGGACACGCGCGATTGAGGTCCCGAAAATCAATGCAGATTCTAACTCTTCCATCTTTCTTCATAACCGGGACAATGTTTGCCACCCAATTCGGATATAATATGACTCTAATGAATCTGGCTTTGTGGAGCCAGTAGACCTCATCCTTCATTTTTAAAGCCATTTGTTGGTGGAAACGCCTCAACCGCTGCTTAATGGCAATGGACCCCGGCTTAAGGATAAGGTGGTGTTCAACTAGCGCGGTGTCCAAGCCTGGCATATCCTCATAACTCCATGCGAATGTGTCCTTGTACTCCCTGAGAACCTCAATGATTGCCCCCTCTTCAGCTGGTGATAGATTACTGCTTATGAGGACGGTTCTAGGATTCTCCTTGGTTCCCAAGTTGATTTCCTTGGTGATTTCCTCTACAGCAGCTGACAGTTCATCAAATCTCTTCACCGCTCTTGCGAACGCGTCAGCCTCATCCTCAAATTCTTCGTCACCTTCCTCAATTGGGTCCTCATCATCTATGATCTCGTAGACTCTGAACCCATCATCGATCAAGCACAGCGATTGCTCATATTCTATTTCTGGCAACTGCAAAGGCTCTTCTACAAATTCTGGAATTGCTAGACATGCCCTGCACCTACGAGCTAGATCGGAGAGGAATCAGTGTGGAACCCTCCTACCCTTGGACTTCTTCTCGGATACTACCCCTAGTTTATTGCTACTCTGGCCTAGACTCGAGCTACAACTACTAGAATCTACAACAGGGGGAGGAGGAGGAGTAGGAAAAGCAGTAAAAGAATCCCGCGTGGGGGAAGATGGAGAAGGGTTTAAAGCAGTAAAAGAATCCCGCGTGGGGGAAGATGGAGAAGGGTTTAAAGTAGTAAACGAATCCCGCGTGGGGGGAGGTGGAGAAGGATTTACAGTAAAGGAATTTCCCTGTGTGGGGGAAGGAGGAGAAGAATTTACAGTAAAAGAATTTCTCTGCATGGGGGAAGGAGGAAGAGGAGGAAAAGCACTAAACATCCCCTGTGTGGAGGGGAGTGGAGGTCCCTGCGTGGAGGAACATGGGAGGTCGGTCATGAGACCGAAGAGAGGTGGTCCGCCAGTCGAGGCACACTCGGAAGCGAGGAAGGAGGTCTCCTCGATGGAGATGATGGAGTCAGCCATTGTGAAGCTGACGTCTTCGAGGCCCCCTCGGTGCTCCGTATGCACGGAGGGAGAGGGCGAGGTGAGATCGCCAACCTGGACAGCTGAGCAATGAGTGTGTGCTCAACAGTGGGGAGATCGTGGGAAGGAGGGAGTTGGAGAGTGAGTGCTTGCTCGGGAGAGTGGAGGGGGATTGTCAAGTGGGGCGTCAGTGCCCGAGGAATGCGTAGGGAAAGGAAGGAAGGCCACGTGGTGGCCTGCAGGAGGGAAGACGCAATGCTTGGAGGAAAGAGGAAGGCGGGTGTGTTGCCCGAGGAGGAAAGGAGAACGGGCGCGTTGCCTGGTGGGAGAGGGAGATTGAGCGTGTTGCCCGGAGAGGGAAGGGAAATGAGAGTGTTGCTCGGAGAGAGGGAGAGAGCGGGCACGTTGCCTGGAGAAGAGAAGGGAGTAGGCCCGTTGCCTGGAGAGGAGAATGGAGTAGGCGTTTTGCCTAGTTGGAAAGGGAGGTCGGGCGCGTTGCCTGAATGGGAAAGGAGAGTAGGCGCGTTGCCTAGAGAAAGTGAGAGGGGAACGGGCGCGTTGCTCGGAGCGGAAAGTAAAGTGGGCACGATGCCCGGAGAGGAAAGAGAAGTAGGCGCGTTGCCTAGAGAAGAAGCTAAATGGGCGCGATGCCCGAAGCGGAAATTAAAGTGGGCGCGATGCTCGGAGATGAAAGAGAAGTAGGCGCGTTGCCTAGTGGAGAAGCTGAAATGGGGCGATGCCCGAAGCAGAAATTAAAGTGGGCTCGATGCCCGGAGATGAAGCTGAAGCGGGCGCGTTGCCTAGAGGAGAAGCTGAAATGGGCGCGATGCCCGAAGTGGAAATTAAAGTGGGCGCGATGCCCGGAGATGAAGCTGAAGCGCGCGCGATGCCTGGAGGGGAAACTAAAGTGGGCACGATGCCCGGAGGTGAAAGGAAAGCGGGTGCGATGCCCATAGAGACAGGGCCCACCCTGAGCCTTGTTGTTGCGGTGGCTTCTTTGGCTTGTGTGCTCTGCTCTGCTTCAGCTGCCTGCTGACTGCTGGCGGCCACTGCCAGCTGTTCCGCATCTGTTGCTGTGAAAAGTTGGTCTAAGGAGGTGGTGATATCACTCATACCGAACCATTTGTTCCATTCTGCCTCAAACTCACCCCTCTTGATATGCTTCGGTGGCCTGGACTTGTTTATAACTCGATAGGTGGCCCTGGGTGGATAGCGAGCAGGTTCTACAGTGATGGTGGACGTCTGCTCATTCCCTGGCTGTAGCGGTCCTCTCTTGAAATGTTCATATAATGACCATGTGAGAGGCTGCCTTGGCTGTTGCTTTGCCTTGCCTGGCCTATACCCCAATCCTTCTTTGGGCCTCATTTTATAGTCTTTTACTGCCTCTGTCCTTCCCTGCAGCTGTGCCCCCAGCCCCTTGCTTGGCTGGTACTCCATTTGCATCATAATGTGCCAGCCCTTCTTAGTGATGATCTTGCTTCTCTCAGCAGCATTAACAGATGACCTGCTCGGGCCTGGATACAAGCTGGGTGCCTCTAGTACTGACATCAGTGGCTGATTGCTGGGCCAGATGGAAGGGACTGAATTATCAGTCATGGCGTCCACTTCCATAATTGCAGGCTTACTGGCAACCTTGACGACTCGCCCCTTGTAGAGAAACTTGAGGCACTGGTGAACAGTTGATATAATGGCGCCAAGGGCTTGAATAAAAGGCCGTCCTAGGATTATACGGAAGCTTGGGTCCATATCCAGGATGTGAAAGTCCATTTCAGTGACTGACGGACCCAGCTCTATTCTCAAAGTGACGACCCCTTTTGGCGGCCTACTGGTATTATCGTAGGCCGTGACAGTGATGCCAGAGGGTCGGATTGACTGTGCCACTACTCCGTAGAAATCTAATGTGTCAGAGGACACACCATTAATCGAGGCCCCGGAGTCCACCAAGCATCAAGACACATGGACCCCATTGATGTCGACTGTCAGGCATAGGGCGTACCGCTGAGACTCGGGTAGCGCTAATTCATCTTCATGATATTCTATGGCCGGGTGCGAACTCCTGGGAGTCAAGACAGCACTACTCTGATTTACCGGCAGGTCTTCATTGACCATAACCTTTTGTAGATACTACATGAGGGCTTCCTGATGCACCACTGACCTCTTGATTAGCTCCAGAATGGATATCCTGGCTGGAGTCTTGTCCAGATGCTTTAGCAGATCATACTGAGTCCCTGAGAGGGACTCCTCTTACTGGGCGTCTTCTTCCTGGGGTACTGATCCTTGTTCCTACTGTTGGGGGAATATTCTATTAAATATGCGCCCACTCCGGAGCACCATCGTTTCTTCTGAATTATCTCCCACTGTCGAAGCCACGGCCGACAGGATGGAAGGTGGATGAGAGGTAGGGGGTTGAGCGGTGAACATTTGGTGTGGCAGTTGGATACTTGCCGCACTCGGGGTAGAGTGGAGGTACGGATGAAGGGGGCTTGGTGATTGGAGGTAATAAGGGGTACGGTTGATGGTGTGCGGAGGAAAGGTGGGTTGGATGATGGTGATGGTTGTGGGGTAGTGGCAGTAGGAGATGGGCGGTTTGGTTGCGGTGGCATAGTGGAGGGGTTGCGTAGGAAGGGGCTTGTGTTATGGCGGGTGGCGGCGTTGTGGTGATGGTGGGTTGGCGGATGAATGACTGGTTGGATGGTCGGTTAGATGGAGTGAAGCGATGGGTAGGGATGCGTAGGAAGGAGGGTAGTGGGTTGTCAGGGGTAGGTGTACGGATGAAAGGGAGTAAGGTGAAAGAGAATTGGAGGAGGAGGTTACTTCCGTAGGTCGACCGGGCGTTCTTCCATTGCTTGAAGATGCCGAGAAGGTGTTCACTTGTTGGTTTGGAGTGTGGTGCTCTGGGAGGGGGTTCTGGACTATGCTCATATTGGGCTGCTGCTGAGGTGCCTGGGGCGGCTGCTGCTGGCCTTGCCTGGGTGGCGTCCTTGCCTTCATCTCGGAAATATACTTTCTCATTTCCTCCCAGTCTATGCCTCCGTTGTCATTCAGATTGTAGATGTAATCCTTGAAATGGAAGCATGCCTCCAGAGTGTGACCCGGTCCCCGGTGGAATGCACAATACCGGGACATATCAACATTGGGAGGCCATTGTAGCCTTTCCCTTGGCAAGGTGAGTGCGCCGGCGGCCATGAGGGCATTAAAAATGTCTGGTAGGATCTCCGGCAATGGTGGATAGTGGGTTCTCCTTGGGCTAGGGGGCGTCGAGGCTGCTGGGGCTCATAGGCACCTGAAGGAAGTACTTGGTTGTATTGGGGAGGTGCAGGAGCAAGCTGTTGTTGTTGGTAATGAAGAGGGGCAGGTTGCCGGTACTGGGGCTGCTGAGGCTGGCGATATTGTGGAGGTTGGGGTTGCTGGTGATATTGGTTGGTGGGAAGCTGTTGGTACTAGGGCCGCTGAGGCTGCTGATATTGTGGAGGCTGTTGAGGGTGTTGGGGTTGTTGAGGTGGGGCTCTGAACATTGGAGGGTTGTTTGGCCAAGGGGCGGGTTGCTGGGGTTGTTGGGCCCTGTCATTGGTGGTGTTGTTGGGGCCGTAGGTGGAAGGACTAGGGTTGCCCATTGCACTCACCTGCTCATTTTGTATAACCCTTTGGTCGTGGGACCGCCAGTAGGGGGAGCACCGCTACCTTTCTTGAATGTCCGGGCCTTCGGCTCGAACATGGCCATGATTGGAGAGTCCTTTAATTGAGTCTGGATGTACCGGGCTCTCTCATATAGTTCCTCCATGGTGGTCAATTTATTCATAGCCAAAATGTGTCTGAATTGCGGCATGGCATTTGCCGTGATCATCTTTACTTGCTCTGGTTCAGACAATGGGTCCCTTAGTCACTCAGCCAATGCTCTCCACCTATCAGCATAGTGCACGAAATCTTCATGCACGAAATCTTCATCAGCCTTCATCCTCTCAGCCATAAGATCAGTAATGGACAAGGCTGAAACAACTTTGTCTCTGTACCTATGCAGGAATTTTCTTCGTACCGCCTCAAAATCCTCAGCATCTGAGGGCTCCAGAGAGTAGAACCACTCGAGGGCAGCCCGTTTAAAGACCGGAGGAAAAGGAAAGCAAGAGCACGGCTGTCATTTTGCCAGAATGAGGATTAGTACATGAATTCTTTGATATGTACGAATGGATTGCCGGTGCCATTGTAACGGCGGTAGACTGACAATTCGGAAGGAGGGAGAAGGAAGATTGGCATAGAAGGGAGAGCCAGTTCGAATGAATCCTTAGGTGCGGACACCCTTTTCAAATCTTGCTCCAATCGACTTACCTTTTCCAGGAGGGCTTGGGTAAGTCGGTCGGAAGATGGTTTGGGAGGTACCCCAGAAGAAAGGTGGTGGGGGACATCTGCCTGGGTAGAATACTGAAGGGGAGGGGCGCTGGCGGGCGCGGAAGCATGGGCCAAGGCATGAGGAAAGTAAGTGGGCCTTGCCATGTTGGGGCTTGGCTGGACATGAGAAGGCCCCCCAACGGGGCTATAGGGGCAAGAATGGATGACAGAATTAGCCCGCGAGGGGGCAGGAGAGACTCAGACCGTTGGGTCGCGAGCAGGTTGATTATGAGCACCTGCGTCTGGGTACCTACAAGAATAATACAGTTTAGCTACGGAATTTAGCTACGGAAATATTTGTAGCTAATCCGTAGCAAGTAAGAACTTTTAGAATCACAATCTCCTGTTGTATCATTTCTTATTGTCAATGAATTGTCTGTTATTTGCTTCTTTCTGCAAACATCACTATTTGGTTTGTGTTATTGATTATAGCAGATGTAATGGTCTGATCTACTTTACCCATGCAACTCTATTTTTCCCTATCCAAATAAATTGGGTCGTTTGATTTATTAATATGATTATCCAAAAACTCAGTTTTGTCTATGTTATCAAATGTGATGGAGGTGCCTGCCTAGGTCACAAGGCGAGATAAGGTTACCTCACTCTGGTCAATTTTGCCTCAGCGAGCCCAGGGCCAGTTACCCCATCTTTGCCTCTGTTTGGTTCACATATTGGCCGACAAAGGGGCCCATTAGTAATGCTTACTTTCTGTTATCATTTAGTTTGTTGATATGTAAGAGTGTGAATTTGTTTACTTGCAATTTAGTTTGTTGAACTTTTTGTGTAGGAAATAGGAATGAATGGATTTAATTAGTTGCACAATAATTTGGCACATGGGAATGAATAGTTTATGAAATACATTCATTTTATGCACCTTTTTGGTGATATATATTCTTATTTTTGAACTATGTATATTGTTTAATAGTATATCGCCTCAATCGCATAGGCCATCATGTAGGCCTTTGAGGCTGATACGACCTCTTGATTGCCTTGGCCACTTGTGCCTCTGACTGCATAGAGTTCACAAAAAGGAAACTTTACACCTGGTGTTTCCTTATTGCTGGAGCAACTGCTGCCACCTTTAGCTTATTCTGTGAAAGACCTTTACAACAATTTATTTGTGTTGGTTTGTTGGTTTTTGTCCATTTTTACCATGATGCCTGCAGAGATTCCAGGTAACACAGCTTGTGTAATTACTTTTTCTGAATTATTCTTCACAGTACATCTTTTTTCTTTCCCCTACATTCTAGCCCAAAAGAATACTTGGGCAACAAATCTTTTAGGTTTTCACTGTCCATAGAATGTGCAAGTATATCATAGTCCTTTCATTTTTTCCTATATAACTTTGCAACAGTCCACTTCTGCTGCATTAACTTTTAAACTTGAGTGGCAATTCAACCTTCTAGACTTTCCCCAATTAAATTGGCTTGTGTTGTATCTTTCAAAATCTGATAATATGATTCAACAGTGAATTGTTGGTTATCCTTTCCTCGGACAAAAATTTCTTTCCAAGTGTTAGAGAATTTTGTTATTTTGTATATTTAATTATTCTTCATCTTATTCTGATTATGTACATGTTTATGTGATATCTGTTATTTCTCTTTCTTGTTTGTAGGCCCTCCTTGTCCCGATCATGCTATTGAGGCTCGTGAGGCCGAGAGAGATGATGAGGATCTATGTATTCCCAATGACTAGGAGCACGTCATCATTGTCTTTTTTATATTTTTAGAAAACAATCTTACGTTTGTTGTAAACATTCTAATGAGATATTAATTGTAATTATGGATTTATGTTTGTATTTGTGTGATATGTGTATGTGCGTAGTTGTATGTTGTTATTGAATGAATCAGTAGGTTTATAGGTGTATGTAAAAAAATCATGAAAATTTTATTTTTTAATTTTTTTGGGGGGTTTTCGATTTAGCTACGAAATTGCTATGGAAATATGTGCAGCTAATCTGTAGCTCAATTTAGCTATAGATTCGCTACAGGTATTTCCGTAGCTAATCTGTAGCTAATTAGCTACAAATTAGCTACGGAAATATTCGTGGCTAATCCGTAGCTAATTAGCTACGGATTAGCTACGAATGTTATATGTAGCTATTTAGCGGCCAAGATTTAGCTACAACCATAATTCGTAGCTAATTCGTAGCTAATCTGTAGCTATACTGTTTAGCTACAGATTAGCTACAGATTAGCTATAGATTGTGTCTGTAGCTAATCCACAGTATTCTTGTAGTGGGTGGAGAGCTTGATTTGGGTCGGGGATGGATTTCCCCTTGAGGGCAGCCTGGACCTCCTAAAGATGAGAAGCATGGAGGCTTTGAAGGATGTCCACTAGTTGAGACAGATCAATCGGGGTGGAGGCATTTGCAGGGTCAGGCCTCGGTGAGATGTGAGGGGCCTGAGCATCCATTGCATTGAAGTGCGAGGTAGCAGGACCAACATAAGGTTCATGAGGAAGGCGTGGAAAGGGTCCCAAGGAGTGATACATATCCTCATAGGTGTCATCATGGTAGGCCATATCCTCATCTTCGGCCATCGAAAGGGATCGGCTTGAACGAAGCTACATGAATTCGCACAAACAAATGTGATATAACAAGCACTTACCAAACAACTACTCAAACAAGTTTGAGAGAAGAGGTTAATGACTTTTAATTCACACACTTGAATATGCTTACGTCCACTTAAATGTTCAATATAATTCAATGTGGATTTTAACTGAAGTATGTTACTCCAAGTGGGTATGGGCCTAAATGGGTAAGATGAGAACTTCAGACCCACTAAGGAAAACTCACTTTCACGTAATGGGTGATCTAGCTCGGATCTCTGGAATTGGTACAACCTGCTCGGTCCACCGTGAGGGAATCCACGGGGTACGGAGACTTATGGAGGTCCCGATGAGGATTCTGTGGCCCAATGAGACGGAATGCCCAATGGGAGATAGCCCTCACCGAGAGAGGTGTGTGGATCCTAAGAAAAGAAGGGAAGGAAGTCCCCTGGCCGAAGGTATGCCCTGCAAATGCTCAATGCAAGAAAAGACAGAAATCCAAGCTCTCTGTGGCAGACTAAATAGCGTCTAATACAGTGGACGCGCTTCAGTTTAATCGCGTCGTTCAGTCAACCACAGATCTGATAGCTCGCAGAAGCTATAAGAACTGAGGCAACTCCCTCCGGACTCTATCACAAATCGCATCGGGTATGTCCGCCGCACAAAGCAAACAAATGGCATCCTCTGTACTGAACGCAGATCAAAGATGCACCCGAGCAGTTATAAAAAGCTGTAAATCAAAGGAGCATGCTTTCAAACAATGAAATAGGATGAAGTAAGGACCAAATAGAGATGCTTTCTTCAAGTGAAAGTAAGTAAATGGGGGAGGGAACAAGATGGTGATTTTTTTAAAAAAAATTCCCTTTTCCTTTTAAATAAAATCTCTATGTAGAAAGTGTAGAGAAAAATAACACGACCTACTAATTGGTAATGGCGATGGGAAACTTCAACTAACACCGCGTGGGGTGCGAAAGGAGGGAGGTGTACCGCGTGGGGTACGAAAGGAGTGACACACGTGGGTGTCGAAAGAGAGGCACACGTGGGTGCCGAAGGAGGGGCACACGTGGGTGCCAAAGTAAAGGTAACCATAACCAAAAGAAAAAGTGTTCCACCGTGATCGCCAGTTTGTAGACGGTGTTTTTCTCTTCAAAACACGGTCCCACAAAGAAGAGTTGATTTAAAGAAACAGATTTTCATATGATGAAGATGAGGAGAGGATGGAAATGGGAGGAAAAGCAGAAAAAAAAAAAACGAAAGGAAAAGAAGGTGCAAGGGTGCACGACATGGAGTGTGTGATCGCTAGGTACTCGTAGGTACTGAAGGAGATGGGTGACGAGGGGAAGTTGCGTTACTTACCTTCACCCGAAGATCGCGGGAGTATTGTGCGTGGAACCGTCTTACTCCTTCCACCGACCGGCCGGTGAAGGAGATTTAGCTCTGATGGTTACCTTGCAAAAAGCATAAACGAGAAAACAAGTGACAGATGGATTAGACTATGAGGTGTAGTAAAAGCTCAAATGGAATGAAATAAAAAGCATTGAGTGGGCGTTAACACACCTCGTGGGGGTGGTGTTAAACCCTAAAAAGTGGGAGGAGAGTAAATGAAGTGCGTGTGTGTGTGTGATGTAGTGTGATGAATGCATGCAAATGAGGACGATAAAAAGATTAAAGAGGAGAAAGGAGGACGACGATGTGGGCCACTGCGGAGACGGTTGGAAGAGGTGGACGACGTGGATGAAGCTCCTCCCGTTGCGCCCCAATGGAATGAGAAAGACACTCCAAACTCCAAGGACAGAGGCGTGGAAAGGCTCGAGTTGACGCCGCTTCTCCTTAGCTTTGGGATGCGGGTCTCCGATCCAGCAGGGCTTCGCCGTGATTGGGGTTATATATTGAAACAATGCCCTCAGGTTTTACTTATAGGCAAAATATGCTTGAATCGCATCGGGTACAGTGGACGCCTCTTATGATGAATCGCGTCTACCCGAAGCACCGCGATTTAAAAGATCCCCTTGATTTGCGCTTGATTTGACAATCATATCCTATAGTTATATTGGGAATCACATCGAATATAGCCACCGCATTTTCTAACCAAATCGATCTCCTGACCGAATCGATCTTGATTTGACTGTTGGTTTTGAAAACGCGGCGACTTGAGCGGACGCGAATCCAGATTTGCCATGATTCGAGGAGTAGGAGCTCTTAAATTCCGTGGCTTTAGGGCGTACTTTAGGCTTTGACTTTTAATCGTGTCGGCTTAGCCGGACGCGATTCCAGTTTTGAAATGATTTGAAACGTAACCCCTCTTAAATGCCACGGTTTTAGGCGCATGGCTTAGGTTTTGACTTTTAATCGCGGCGGCTTCCTCGGACGCGAATCCAGAAAGTAGGTACGGAAAAGAAAGTATGATACGCGTCGGTTTTACCCGCCGCGGATCACACCTCTTTAAAGGGCGTCCACTGTACCAAACACGAATAATTGAAATCCATCAGAGCCCTTTGACCCCTTTCGAAAAATTCCTAAAAATCTAGGAAAAATCCAGAAAAATAGAAAATCACTTAAGAGGTTAATTGAAGAGAGCCACCTTGAGGCATTGCGGTGTAACATGAAATTTGCTAGATATGTTGTCAAAATGGCGTGTCTACACCATATACTTAATTTACTTAATGGGTTTTAATTACCCCTTTATATTAGGGACTTTATTCATGGGCCAAATTGTCCATTAGTCCAATTCTCATAATGGGCTATCTTCACACATTATTTAAAGTCTACCCACATATTTATTTTAATTTATAATTCACTTTGGCTCATATGATAATGGGTTTACAATCATGCAATAATGGTGCGTGCCATTATAATGATTAATTTATCTATAATTTTTTTATTACTGAAATTTCCAGGGTACTACACTCTTGGCCTGCTGTATCTGAACTGGGAAGAAAGTGTCATTGAATACCATCAAAAACTCTAGCCAGGTGATGGTGTCCTCTGTCCTCCCTGCAAACACAGTCTACATCTTCAATCTCTACCATTTTTGTGCAAAGCCCTGTAGCTGGTATGTGGCAAGAATCACCCTATCTGCCTACGGACACCTCATCGTGACAAAAACTCTCTCTATCTCGTGCTCCCAGTGCTCCATTGTGTCTGGGTTAGGGCCTCCGGAGTATGTAGGTGGCTGCAGTCACAAAAACCTCTCCACAAGTGCTGTAGACTCCTCTGCACTAGCTAGACGTGCTAGTACTGCTGGGAGTACGGGTACAATAGGTGGTACCTTGACTCCTAGTGATGGTGGGGGTGGTGCTACTGGTACTGCCTCCTCTACCATCGGCGGTGCCACAACTGCTAGTTGAACTGGTGCATGTTGATCCAGTCTCGTCCGAATATCTGTGATGCTTTCCCATAATCTCTCAATCATATGTTGTGTAGTCTCCTCCGACTCATCTCCACCACCTCCCCAATCTCTCTTGTCTGCCATTTCTGATCTTGCACAAACATCATTCCAACCCACAACATACAACAAATCAATACGAAAATTAGGGTCAACTACTAGCAGTGGACTAAAGTAGAGACCAGGCTATGTAAATTTCTGATTCCTTTATATTCACACGGACCTTGCTCTGATACAAACTGTAGCGGTCCTCGTCATTCAAACCCGTTAACCTAATAACGAGCTTGACCCGACTCCGCCTCCCGCGAATGAGCCAAAGCCTCGCAAGGGATACCATTCACAAGTCCGTAGAAATATAAAGGAAACAACTCAAATATATATAAGATTGTCATCTCACTAATATTTACATGAAATATACATAGCCATTTCTCAACTGAAGTCAAACTCAAGTACAGCAACTTGGGGCATACCCCGAGGTGAACAGAAAGAAAGATTACAGTGCTGGTGGTGTAGACCCAACTCCGCTACAGTGCGGCTCTGAACTAGACGAAGGGCGAGAAGCCTCCTGCTCTCCCTCACCTGAAAGGAGTAGGGGTGAGCCTCACAAGTCATTGGCTCAGTAGGGAAACTCCCCCAACAGCCGAACAAAACCAAACTCACAAAGTGTAGAAGCAGGAAGCTAGACTAGGCAATTTATAGAACTATCTACGCATGATATTAAAGCTGTAAAAAACAATTACTACATGCTATTAACAGAAATCAGCCTTTAATAAAGAAACGGCAAACCTTATCCAAGTGTATGAGCTAAAGTAGAGAAACGCCACACTCGGGTCACGAAGACTGGTTCGCGACACCAGCAACTAACCCAGACAAACCACACAGGACTACCTCTCAGTCTCGCAGCCACGGACAAAAGGTCTAGCTGCCGCTCCACCAGAACAAGCCAAGAAACTGTGGAGACCAACCAACACCACTCCTGCAGACCACACTACCGCAGGTCCATGCTTGGCACCTCTAGGGACTCTGGTCCGAGCACCCTAAAGTAAGGCACTGGAAAACAGGACTCGCTGGGGCCCAATACGTCTACTGGTGTCCGTAACCCCCAACCACGAGCGTGCTACAAGCGACAAACACAAACTCTCACAAGTCGCTGTCCCATTGCCGTCTTTCCCTCAGCCGAACGTACAACTCTACACAAGAGTGAGGGTGTCCAGAAAGATGACATAGACCTCAACGGTACACAAGTACCGGGACAAACCTCGAGCACTAACGTGCCTGGCTCACATAAAACCTGGGGTACCTGACTGGAGAGGCAATCAAGGTAGGCGTCGTACTACCCGCCACGCACACATAAACTACGTGAACACTACACAAACCACGTGAACACCATGTTCCTCGAACTCCAAAAGTGCCAAAGCACCGCTTACCATTGCTGTGAACAACAAGTAATGATAATCCGATAATCACGTAACCATGCATAAGCCCATTGCCATCGGAATCCAGAACGCGACAGGGTCCACTGTCGCCTTCAGAATGCGACACCTCGAAATGTTACATTTAGAAGCAGAACGCGACGGGTCGGGCTGTCGCATTCTAAACGCGTCAGGCAGGTCCATCGCCTTCACAGACAGTGACCCAAAACTGGGGTACCATCTCCGGAATCCCCACGCAAACCACTCTATCTACCATGAAACACAGATATTCATGCTCTAAGCATTACACTAGCATGGTATCTACTATCTACCGTATGTAAAACAAGCTAAACATGCTCAACATGCAATCCACAACAAGAAACAGGGCAAAATCTCTCTACCTTTGTGAAGGACGTGAAGAACGATGATAACCCGGCTTTTCTCCCGCTCCGTACCATGTCCTCATGGCGAGACCACGCCAAAAACAGCACAAGAACCTCGAATCGCCCAAGAACCTGCAAAATCTCCCCTCCCTGGCTGAACAGAGCTTGCTGGGCTCTGTTTGGCCGTCCTAGGTTATAAACACTTTAGAGTTGAGAAGATGACGTGCCTTGCCGTCACGACAAGAACGCGATGGAGGAGGCCGTTGCCTTCTCAACGTTGACGTCAGCAAGCCGCCCAGTGTGCGCCACGCGACGGACATGCAGACGAAGACCCCAAGGCGCGGTAACCAGAACGCAACACCCAGGACCGTTGCGTTCAGAACGCGATGTCCACCCCCATCGCGTTCACAAACAGTGAACCAGTGGGTGATTTGGGCCCAATCTGTCGGCCCACGAAGCCCCACAACCTGCGTAAACAATTGAAACCCTAGCCACAGGCTACGCACTAACCACCACAACCACTAAGCCACGATCCGAACAATTAATACGCTACAACAACAAAGGTAAGATTGTCGGTTCAGGTAAAGTGGGTTGAAATCCTTCAAACTCAATTGATGATGTACTTTTGGTGGAAGGATTAGAGTACAACCTTCTGAGTATAAGCCAACTTTGTGACAAGGGTCACAAGGTAATTTATTATTCCCTTGGTTGTATAATTTTTTAATCGAATTTAAACTGTGTAAAATTTTCTAGAAAAAGAATCAATAATGTTTACATGGTTGACTTGGATGAACCTGAAAACACCAATCTGTGTCTTACTGCCAATAAAAATGATCTTGCATGTTTATGGCATCGTAGACTAGGTCATGCTAGCTACAACATGTTACATAAATTGGTTAAATACAATATGGTGAAAGGCTTGCCAGAAATTTCCTTCAAACAAAACTTTAAAATCTGTGAAGCATGCACTCAAGGTAAGCAAACAAGAAAATCTTTTAAAAGTTGATCTGAAAGCCAATCTTCCAAACCTGTTGAACTTATCATATAGATCTGTTTGAACCCACAAGAAGAAATAGTCTAAATGGAAAAAGGTTTGGATATGTACTTGTTGATGATTTTTCAAGATTTACTTGGGTATTCTTTCTTGCTCACAAGAGTGATGCCTTAATGGAATTTCATGAATTCTATAATAAAATCATTCAGTAAGGAAAGTTCAAAATAATCTCAATCATGTCTGATCATGGAGGTGAATTTAAAAATACTGATTTTGAAAAGCTTTGCAGGGAAGAAGGAGTTTCTCACAGATTCTCATCACCCAGGACCCCTGAATAGAACGAAGTAGTAGAGAGATGAAATCGAACACTTGTTGAAATGGCAAGAACCATGCTGATTGAAAGTGGATTGCCTAGAAAATTTTGGGCAGAAGCAGTAAACACTTCCTACTATATTATAAATCATGCAATGGTAAGGCCTCTTAGCAAAAAGACTCCTTATGAACTTTTTAAAGGTAAGAAACCTTCCATTGCTCATTTCAAAGTGTTTGGTGCAAAATGTTTCATCTTGAATAACAATATAAGTGATTTGGATAAATTTGAACCTAAAAGTGAATTGGGTATTTTTCTTGGTTACTGTGACCATTCCAGAGCATATAGAGTTTTTAATGTGAAAGATGAAATTGTTGAAGAATCCCCTCATATAACATTTGATGAACTTCATGATGGTTTGTGCAGGGAAAAGGAAGACGGAGAATTTTTGGAAAAAGAAGAATCAAATGACCAGCATGGAAAAGAATCTGCAGCAAGTAAAGTTCCAGATGTTGACAATGGGCAAGAGACATCAAATGCAAATGAGAACAGAGATCAGATGAACATCAGAATGTTAAAAGATCATCCTCAAGAGAGCATCATTGGTAATGTACTTGATCCACCTAGGACTAGATCTCATTTCAAACTCATTTTAGAACTGGATCAAATGGCACTTGTCTCACAAACTGAACCTAAAAACATTGTAGATGCATTAAAAGATGCTTTTTGGATAAATATCATGCAAGAAGAATTGAATCAGTTTGAAAGAAATAAGGTTTGGCATTTGGTTTCAAGACCTTCTTTCCAAAGTGTCATTAGAACTAAATGAGCGTTCAGAAATAAAACAAGTGAAGAAGGCAAAATAATTAGAAATAAGGCTAGGCTTGTAGCAAAAGGTTATAAAAAAAAAATTGAAATTGACTTCGAAGAATCTTTTGCTCATGTAGCTAGGCTTGAAGCAATTAGAATTTTGCTTTCATTTACATGTGCTCACTGTATCAAATTACAACAAATGGATGTTAAAAGTGTATTTATGAATGGCTTAATAAAAGAGGAAGTTTATGTTGAACAACCTCCGGGATTTGAATGTACTCAATTTCCTAACCATGTTTTTAAGCTTGACAAAGCTCTCTATGGATTAAAGCAACCTCCTAGGGCTTGGTATGACCGGTTGAGCTCATTCCTTACAGGTAAAGGGTATTCCAGAGATAAGGTAGATCAAACCCTTTTTACAAAACTGCAAGAAAGTGATATCTTGGTGGTCCAAATTTTTGTTCATGACATTATATTTGGATCAACAAAATCTTCACTGTGTAAGGAATTTGTTGATTTGATGACAAGCAAATTTGAAATGAGTTTAATGAGAGAACTGAAAATTTTCCTTGGATTGCAGGTTGTTCAAACTAAGGAAGGAACCTTCATCAATCAGGCAAAGTACATACAAGATTTGCTAAAGAAGTAAAAATGGAGAATACCAAAGCCATGGAAACACCAATGAGCACAACATTGAGTTTGGATGTTGATTTGAAAGGTAACTGAACGCGCACGGCTTGTTGATCGTGCACTTCCTATAAACTGTCTCACAAATTTAAAATCACCAAGATGAACTAATATAGTGGTGAGAACAGGTCATATCCACAGAGAGGGTGAATAGAATTTGAATTAAACGACTTTGATTTGACAACATTCTAACGGACACAATAACACTGAGATACATTGCATGAGAATTAATTATGTACATTGCACCGGTCAAATTCCTCAAAATGGCACCAGATCAAAGATAACGAACGAACGAGCTGGATTGAAATTAAAAAGGAAATTGATGTCACTGTACCCTCTCAGCTCGAGGGATCAAACAAGTAACAATATCGACTCTACACAAATACCAGTCACTACTTCCAGAACTTAAAGATCAAACAGGAAATAAGAAATAGAAGTTTACTGTTGCAAACAGAAATGTATTGTTGCTAAATTGGAATTCTCATACCATGAAGAACAGAAATAAGAATAAAAGTAAGAATACCAAGAAACTCCGGATCTAGACTCTCCGAAAGTGTTCTGGACACCAGGCAGCCCCAAAACAAACCAAGAAATGGGATTTTCTTGGTTGCTCAGTACCGTCACTGTAGCACACACTTCGGATCATCATCTTGTGCAATCGCCTAGATCGTCTTCCTCCAAACAGAAGAAATGGAAAGAAGAAGAAGAATTCAAAACAATTCCAGTTGCCCTCCCCTAGTGTAGCAACCCGGAAATTTAATACTTAAAAAATTTGAAAATAATAATTTCTTTAAATCGAAATAATAGAAAACATGCGTACCATTATCATATGTACAAGAACACAATGGAAAATTCCTTTAAAAATTATAAATCAATCCCAGACATTATTCTAAGTGTTCCACGTAGAAATTTGTGCAACGAAAAATCCGATTGGCCAAGGGTATGTCACAATGTGACCAATTATCCAAATTAGGAAACTAAGTCGGAAAACCGTTAACACGGAAAGATAACACGCCCATAAACAACGAACATGTCGGAGAGACTTCCAACATCATGAAATGAATAACCATTATTGGGTTTGGACCAATGGACATCTTATAGCCCACGAATAAATTCAAATAAGAAGATGCAATAAAAAATCATAACTCTATTATTCCCTAATTAAAAAGGAAAACCTGTAAGATAAATTCCAATAAATAATGGGCTTGGTTAAATAGACCCATTAGAAATTAGTGGGCCAAAATAAGGATTTTAAAAATAAGAATAATGGGAAAATACCATAAATTCGTAACTAAATTATTACCTAAATAGAAAATGGGTATTTAATGCATTAAATAAGAAGGTTGAGTTAGAATTGGATTCCTAAACCTACCCTAATAGGTTGGCCACGAATTTAGCTTCCATCCTAACCCAAATCGGAAGTGGAAAGCTTGGGAGGAGGTTAGGAAAGGAGGAAATTCGGAATTAATAGGAGTTAGAGTACTATTAGGAATTAGAAACATAACTAGCATAAATACACCTCTTAAACCCTCTTGGCCGACCCAAGCTCGTGCCAAAGGATTCCTGGACCAGGAGGAGAGGCCAAGGAGGAGGAGATTTTGTGGGGAGAAGAACCTTTCAAGCTTTCAACCCCGTTCTTCAAGTTCTAGCCCTAGAAGAGGAAATCAAGTCAAGGTAGGCATTCTCACAAGAAAAAATCCTAATATTTCGTCTGTAGATTGTTCCATGCATCAGGAACAAAACCCTCAAATTTCATAATTTTCCATCGAGCCAATATTTTCTTCTTGAATTTTGAAGTCCTGCAACTCTCTTGACCCCGAACCCTCTTCATAATTCTTGTTCTCCATGATACTAAATCCCATGCCTTGAAATTTTTATGGGAGATACTGATGATCATTAGGGAACTTTCGCCCCTAAAAGCCCTAATTTTTATCAAGCATGTTGCTCGAATTAAATCAATCTTGCTCTCTATATCATGTTTTGTTACTCGTTCTTGTTCGTTCTCAAACCATATTCAAACCATGCTCTCTCTCGAATTCCTATTTACTGGAAGTACTCTCATATGTCTAGTTTCATTTGCCACTAGTTTCATGATTTTTCATCGTGTATACATTTAGTTATGATTTTCTGAATGACCCTGTATCAAAATTTGAATGTTTTGGTCCGCAATCCAATGTCTGGTCTGACTCCTGTCAGAGTCAGGCGCAGACCACCAGATTGCGACAGGCCGATATGTCGCCTTCTGGGTCTGATTGCGACCATCCACCTGTCGCTTTCTCAATCCGTCGCGACGCCTTCCTTGTCGCTTTCTGAATGCGACAGGACACCAGTCGCGTTCTGACCGCCTGAGCAGACAGCCCTGTCGCCACCCTTTGCAGGCCATGTTGCATTCTGCCTGGCACCTGTCGCGATCCTTACAACCCTATGTCGCCTTCACAGGATCTTTCATGAAAACCCATAAGGCAGTAGAAACACCTGTTTTACATGGAACTATATCGAATGCTTTAAAATACATATTCACGACATCTTTCTATCTACAATTTCATGACACATGCACACACTTGGAACCGTCCAAATATGGCTTAATTGGCATGAACTTGTGACATAATTTATCTGGTAATTTATGCAATTAAATTGCCTTACTTGTAAATGAACTTGTCCTCGATTTTCCGTTGTTTTGAAACACCAATCTCGACGCTCCACTGTCCTAGAATTCCTCTAGAACGTTGAGCACTTGTTTCTATAATTGCCTCTTTCTTGACTTGGACGAACTCTCTGTCGGATACTCCTTCCGCCGGACTAGTGAATCCTTGTTCAAGGCCTCCATAAGTCTCCTCTGATCATGGATTCCCACATGGTCGACGAGCCGGTTGTACCCTAACACCTATGATACACTCTAGGGATCAGTAAGATCCAAACGACCTTAGTTTCTCTCGTTCTTATCTTGAATCACGCCGAACCCTTGGACCTGTGCATAACATGGCCAGCGGAAAGGTAGTGTATTCCACCTGACTGCCAACACCGTACGCGTGTGTTGTGCAACTATTACTATCTCTTGTTACTCGACGTTTCATGTGCAATGACCATAAGATCTCATCTATACTGTACTCGCTCGTCTATTCACGTCACTCTACTATCTCGTCTCTCTCGTCTATTCACGTTCACTCTACTATCTCGTCTCTCTCGTCTATTCATCTAGTACTCTCTTGAGACTCGTTAAGCTGTTGTGGCTCCTATCGTTTGTACTATTTCATGACTGTCTAGCGCTATAATGCATATTGTGCAGGGCACGGAGAGTGTCCGAGGGGCTCCAATCTAGTCCTAGGGGCAGAGAGCCACCCGAAAATACCTGCAGGGGCTATTGACGGTGTTCTGCATTGCACCGGTTCTGACTATACTATCTTGGCTAGACATCTGACTACTATCCATTTAGTCTAAGGAGTTCAGACGTACTGTGATATTACTGTGCTATCACAAACTGTTATACATTAGTCTGAGGACTTCAGACGTAATGTACTATCGTGAAACGGCTACTGTCCCAAAGTGACTATTGTCGTACTCTACCAGTGCACCGTTGTGCAACCATACACGCTATCTTGTTACACGCTATCTTGTTACACGCTATCTCGTTACACGCTATCTCATCATACGCTCTACTTGCTCTACTTGATACTCGCTATCCTGAGTTACTGTGTGCTATCGCGACTTGATCACATTCAAGTGCAATTTACTCTTTACATGACCATCTACTATCATCTCTTCTTGCTATACATGTCGCTTGCTATTCTGGACAATATCGTTACTTGCTATTGTTGTTATCGTTTTCTATCGTGACTTGACTTTAGTCATCGTGCTATACTTGATTCATCTGCTATTTGAACCATGTTACTTGTGCTATTACTTTCTCGACTTTACACGACTCTCTCTATCATTAGTTACTCTACCATTTAATGTATTAATTATTTAAAGCCTGCTTGAGCCTGAGATTTAAGTCCTACTGGGCGTTATCGCTCACCCTTCGTTATTTGTTATTGTGTCTCAGGTAAGTCGGACAATGACGTTATACGTACCAATGGGACAAGACTAGAGTGATGAGTGACCTGGAGTCAAATGATGAAGTTACCCTAGCACAATTGGAGTCTAGTAGTTGTTGCTTTAGATTTCTTTTCAATGTAATGATGTCATTGAGCCTTATGTATTGGCTCCGAATTAGTGGTTGTAATAGTCTTAGTGATTTTATAATGAAATGACGAGTTATTTCAATTATTGTTCATTAGATGCTCTGATGTTTGCGAAAGCATGCGCAATTGTCGTTACCATACTCGTTGTTCGCGTCTCCCTCCGATTTATTCCGCTGCTAAATTGGAGGGGCGTGACACCTAGAGTCGAGTGATCTCAACAATTGCTGGACAAAGGAAATAGATGCTTAATTCTCCAAATCTCGAATCCAGAAAGGAAGAAAGAAAACAAATCATAGCAGCCCTTGGAGCCTCTTACTGGATCACAGAAGAAAACCAATAAATTTGCAATCGCCCTCGGATTCTCTCAATCAGATGAATGAGGGAAACGCCACTAGATCGAATTCTCCAACACAACAACTTATAGATGGAAGAAGATAAATAACATCTACCTCTCCTGTAGCTGAACCTCCCCCTGGATGCCGAATCCCCGGCTGAGGTCCTCTCGGATGTAGAAGAAACAACAAAATTCCCACAGAAGAAATGAAACAATGCAGACGAACTAGAAAATTTCACACAATTAAACTAAACATGGAAGAAATGTTATGAACGCCACTGAAGATATGGAAGAGCTCAATACCGAAGAAATAGCAATCTTCACCAAACGAAATGAGAAATTAAACATGATCTAACTTTGCTCAGTTGCTCCAACAGGAATGAGAGAATACATAAATAAACTGGAAGCAAAAAATTTCCAGAGTCCCACTGACTAACCCCTCTCCACTGCTCTGCTTACACACCGAAGAAAACCAGAAAAAACTCCTTGGAGCCCCTCTTACAGAAGGAAGAAGGAACAGAACCACAAACTAAAATTTCTAAAAGCTCTCACTCGAACCCTCCCGATCTGCTGAAAGGTAAATTACAGAAAGAAATGGCAGAATTAAAATCCTAAAAATTCCCTCCTCTGCAATCGAACCAGAAGAAAGAAAAGAGACAAACTAAACTCTCCAAATGCTCTCCAAAAAAAACTCTAACCAGCGAACCTTCCCCCTGTGAGGACCTTGGGGTCCTTATAGATGCTCGAGCGCCTCCTCTCGAGCTCCTCTGTGCAAGCCCTGCACAGCTGGGCTGGCCACCTCAGCAGGTCCTCCTCCAGAGCTGCACATCCGCCACCTCAGCTGGACCAAGCCTGGCCGCCGCCTCTCCACCATCACGCCAGCCCATCGCCTCCAAGCCTCCACCATTGCGCCAGGGCGCAGCACAGCACACGAACCAGGACTAGAAGATGTAATGTCTCAGAATTTTTTCTTTTTCATCCATAATGTTGCACAACCCATCACTTTTCAAGAGTAGCGAGTCCAACTTTACTCAGATCCGGGGCATTTTTCATAGATAATTAATTTTTTTTTCTTTTCCTCTTTACGGAAGGATGAACAGTCAGGTCCTTGATCACATGCCTTCACTTCCTTCGCAATTCACTTAGGGGGAGGGGAGGGAAAACAATCACCTCTCTCCTACTAGCCTTAACAAATTTGCTACATTCGGGTTCAGCTAGTCTCAGTGGCTGTGTTGTGTGTGTATGAAAACCTCTTGCCATAAATCCTTATATAAGGTAGACAAGAAGTACATGTAATCCTTTACTAGAGGCTACCTAACATGGATGTTTGCAAAGGAGTGTGACTACTACAAAATTTTAATAGTTAAAGATCAGACAAATAGTTTGGGATGCGCAAAGCCACGTATTTTTATTCAAAGATGAAACATGTGAAATTTTTATTTGCATATGTACAAGCTCAAGAAAAAGAAATGAAGCAATGGTTGGGATGAGGACTATGAATGCATGCTTATTCTACCTCTCCCCCCTACTTATTCACAGGAAAAGAAAGTAAGACAGAGAATTACCTGATGAAGGGAATCTATACACTTGGGTTGCCTCCCAAGAAGCGCTAAGTTTACCGTCTTTAGCCGGACGCCATTAGGCTTTATTGGCTCAGCTAGCTTGGTAGAATCAATTTTCAAGGAAGATGGGCTTTCAAAGAAATGCTTTAACCTTGCCCATTAACAGTGAATGATTGTCCAGTTTTAGGGTCAAGAATAATGACAACACCATTGTCGTAAGCTTTGACAACAGTGTAAGGACCATCCCATTGGGACTTCAATTTTCTCGGAAACAAATGAAGCCTTGAATTAAATAACCAGACCTTATCATGCACTTTAAAAGTTTTTCTATGAATGTGTTTATCATGGAATGCTTTGGCCTTGGCTTTATATATCTTGGAACTTTCATAGGCTTCATTTCTGAGCTCTTCTAGCTCATTCAGATGTAGGGTCTTTTGTTGACTAGCTTGGGCTAAATCAAGATTTACCTGTTTAATAGCCCAATAGGCTCTATGCTCAAGTTCTACCGGCAGATGGCAAGATTTTCCAAAAACAAGCCGGTAAGGGGATATTCCAATGGGAGTTTTGAAAGCAGTTCAGTAGGCCCACAATGCATCATCTAACCTTTCTGACCAGTCTTTCCTATCAGGCCTAACCGACTTCTGAAGAATGTTCTTAATCTCCCTATTTGATACTTCACCTGGCCACTGGTTTGCGGATGGTAAGGTGTTGCCAGCTTATGGGTGATCCCATACTTCCTTAGGAGAGTCCTAAATTGAGTGTTAATGAAATGAGGTCCTCCATCACTAATGATTGCTTTGGGCCACCCAAATCTAGAAAAGATGTTTTCTGAACAAATTTGATAACCACCTTATGATCATTGGTCTTTGTGGCAATGGCCTCTATCCATTTGGACACATAATCAACAGCAACTAGAATGTATGTGTATCCAAAGGATGGTGGAAAAGGTCCCATAATGTCACGCCCCTCCAATTTAGCAGCGGAATAAATCGGAGGGAGACGCGAACAATGAGTATGGTAACGACAATTGAGCATACTTTCGCAAACATCAGAGCATCTAATGAACAATAATTGAAATAAATTCTTCATTTCATTATAAAATCACTAAGACTATTACAACCACTAATTCGGAGCCAAACACAAGGCTCAATGACATCACTATATTGAAAAGAAATCCAAAGCAATAACTACTAGACTTCATTGTACTATAGGGTAACTTCATGAGTTGACTTCGGGTCGCTCATCACTCTAGTCTTGTCCCATTGGTACGTATAACGTCATCGTCCGACTTACCTGAGACACAATAACAAATAACGAAGGGTGAGCGATAATGCCCAGTAGGACTTGAATCTCAGGATCAAGCATACTTTAAGTGATAATGTCTTATAAAGCAGGATAACTAGAGAGAATAACAAGAAACGCATAGCAAGTACTGGTACACGATAACGAGGAACAATAGCACAATGCACGAGAGTATAGCACGACAAGTTTTGATATTGGATTGGCCGCATAACAAGATAACAAGTAAAGTTGCACTTCAGTGCACAAGTCACGATAGCAAGTGTTGGTCGATATTCTTTCAACCACGAGTTTCAAGTACCAATAATTGACTGTTTGATTAATTGATTGCCATAGATCAAATCTTGTGTGTTCATGCGTTAGGTGTATACCATCACCAGATCATTAGACCCTCGCGAGTTATAGCCTTTCAGGTGCTCCTCCCAAGGACCAGACCGGGCCCTTATAATGTTGCCTAGCATAGTCATGTTTTTTTATCATAGACAATCAATTTAATGGCCAAATAGAGTACCAAGAAATAGATGAGAGTACTAGATGAATAGACGATATAGTAGAGTGAACGTGAATAGATGAGCGAGTAGAGTATAGATGAGGGCTAAGGGACAATGCACGTAACATTCCGAGTAACATGCGATAGTAACAGTTGCGCAACACGCGTACATGGTGTTGGCAGTCTGGTGGAACTCACGATCTTCCCGCTGGCCATGTTATGCACAAGTCCAGAGGTCCGACATGATTCAAGGTAAGAGCGAACTTCTAATAGCCGTTTGGATCATACCGATCCCTAAAGGTGTAATGGGTGTTAGGGTACAACAGGCTCGTCGACCATGTGGGAATCCATGATCAGAGGAGACTTACGGAGGCCTTGTGCAAGGGTTCACTAGTCCGGCGAAAGGAATATCGACGAAGAGTTCACCACAAGCCAAGTAAAGTGTGTATATAAAAATAGGTACTCGACGTTCTAGAGGAATTCTAGAACAGTGGAGCGTCGATATTGGTATATAAACAACGCAGGAAACGAATACAAGTCTTAAAATAGGGTAATTAATATACTTTATGTAATAAATTACCAGATACATTATAAGGTATTGTATGCCATATTTCAGCCATATATGGATGGTTCATGTGTGTGCATGTGAGAGAGAAATCATAGATAGAAAAGAAGTCGTGAATATGTATTTAAAGCATTCAATATAGCTCCATTTTAAAACAGGTGTTTTTACTGCGTGTGTGACTGTTAAAAAGGCGTAAAATACTGTGAACGCAACGTAGGCCAGATATTGAGAGAGCAATAAATTTTATGGGTTTTCATGCAAAATACTGTGAACGCGACGTAGGCCAGTAAGGGTAGCCACAGGGACAGGCAGATCGCGACAGTGGCTTGTACAGGTCGCGACAGGCATGTCGGTTCGGGCAGTTAGGTCGCGACAGGGTTGCATGAGGGTTGCGACGGCCTGGTCAGCAGATCGCGATGACAGGCGCTGTCGCGATCAGATCGCGACAGAGCGCTCTGTCGTGATGGCCCTTGTGAACGCGGCCTATCGGGCCATCGCGTTCACAGGGGCTGCGCCAGAGCCTGCCAGGGTTCTGATCTGTCTGGATTGCGGTCCAAAAACATGCCTTTTGACACAAGGTAGTTCAGAAAATCATAACTAATTGTATAGTCAACGAAAAATCATGAAACCAGTTGCAAAACGACCTAGACATACATGGGTACTTACAATAAATAGGAATTGGAAAACAATCAGGGTTTAGACATGTTTCAACCATGGGTATTCATGATGAACATGAGACAGTACATAGTTGAGATGAACGATTAAATTCGCAAGATAGGATGAATCAAATTTAGGGCTTTTAGGGGCAAACGATGCCTAACATGCATCAGTTCCTACAGTAAAAATCTCGTAGCATGGGGTTGAGTATACAAGGAGATCAAGAGTTAAGAAGAGGGTTCGGGGTCATGCAAGTTGCAGAACATGAAAAATCAAGAACTAAAGATATGCTCGATGGAAAATTATGAAACCAAAGGGCTTTTGCTCCTGATAGACGAGACATTCTATAGAAAAAGTTTCATGGTTTATGCTCGTGAGAACGCCTACCTTGGACTCGATTTGTCTTCTAGGGTTAAAATCTCCAAGAACGAGGAAGAAGCTCCAAGAACTCCTTCTCCCCACGAGATCCTCTCCTCCTTGGCCTCTTCTCCACGTCCAACAACCTTTGGCAACGAGCTAGGGTCGGCCAAGAGGGTTTAAGAGGTGTATTTATGCTAGTTATGTTTCTAATTCCTAATAGTACTCTAACTTCTATAAATTCTGAATTTCCTCCTTTCCTAACCTCCTCCCAAGCTTTCCACTTCCTATTTGGGTTAGGATGGGAGCCAATTTCGTGGCCAACCTATTAGGGTAGGTTTAGGAATCCAATTCTAACTCAAACTTCATATTTAATGCATTAAATACCTCTTTTCTATTTATGTAATAATTTAGTTACGAATTTAGGATATTTTCCTATTATTCTTCTTTTAAAAATCCATATTATGGCCCGATAAATTTTATATGGTCCATTTATCAAAACCCATTATTTAATAGATTTTATCTTTTGGGATTCCCTTTTATTAGGGAATAATAGAGTTACGGATTTTATTATATTTTTCTTACCTGATTTATTCATGGACTATGAGAGGTCCATTGGTCCAATTCTGTAATGGGTAATCATTTCATGATGTTGGAAGTCTCTCCACATCCAACATGATCGTTTAATTATGACGCGTTATTTTCTGTGTTAACAATTTTCCGACTTAGTTTCCTAATTGGATAATAGTCACATTGTGACGTACACTTAGCCAATCGGATTTTTTTGTTGTACGAATTTCTTCATGGAACACTTAGGGATAATATTTGGGGTTGATTATAATTTTTACGGAATTTCCGGTGTATTCTTGCACATACAATAATGGTACGTATGTTTTATTATTTCAATTTAAAGAAATTATTATTTTGAATTTTTTAAGTATTAAATTTTCCGGGATGCTACCCATAAAGTCTATCCCCCATACATCATAAATTTCTACAACCAAAATTGGGTTAAGAGGCATCATGTCCCTCTTAGAAATATTTCCCATGGTTTGACATCTAGGACATGCCTTACAAAATTGGTGGGCATCCTTAAACAACGTAGGCCAATAGAAACCAGAATCTAAGACCTTAGCAGCGGTCTTCTTTCCTGAAAAATGCCCTCCACAAGCAAGAGAATGGCAAAACTTGAGGACACTTTGATGCTCACTCTCAGGGACGCATCTTCTTATCACTTGGTCTGGTCTAATGAAAAATAGTTCCGGGTCCTCCCAAATATAATACTTGTCCAAGCAAAGAATCTCTCTCTTTCATTTTGGTCCAATCTCCAGGTACTCGTCCAATGACTTTATAATTCACAATGTGAGCGTACCATGGAGATGAATATTGGAGACAGCTAAAATGTGCTCATCTGGGAAAGCATCTCTAATAGGTATAGAGTCTGGGGCAACTATTCTGGACAAATGGTCAGCTACCACATTCTTGGACCCTTCTTATCATGAATTTCCAGATCAAACTCCTGTAACAAGAGGATCCATCTGATCAACCTAGGCTTAGCATCCTTTTTGGCAAGCAAATGCCTTAAGGCAACATGGTCAGTGAAAACAATGATTTTGGCTCCTAAAAGGTAGGATCTGAACTTCTCTAAGGAAAAGACAACGGCTAGGAGCTCTTTCTCAGTGGTTGTGTATCAAATCTGAGTGTCATTCAATGTTCTGCTTGCATAATAAATCACTACAATCCTTTATCAGTTTTCTGTCCCAAAATGGCACCTATAGCAAAGTCTGAAGCATCACACATTATTTCAAATGGTAATGACCAGTCTGGAGATTGTAGAATTGAAGCTCTGGTCAAAATGTCTTTTAAGTCCTCAAATGATTTATGACAAGCTTCGTCAAAAATGAAAGGAGTGTCTTTTAACAAAGAAGTCAATGGCCTTGCAATTTTGGAAAAGTCCTTGATGAACCTCCTATAGAATCCAGCATGACCAAGGAAGGATCTAATTTATTGACAGAGTTGGGAGGAGGCAATTCGGAAATGAGATTTACCTTGGCTTATCTACCTCTATCCCTCTTTCTGAGACAATATGTCCTAAGACAATCCCCTCCTTACCATGAAGTGGCTCTTTTCCCAACTTAAGACAAGATGGCATTAATGCATCTTTTGAGCACTTCAGTCAAATGGTCGAGGCACGAATCAAAGTCATTTCCAAACACAGAGAAATCATCCATAAAGACTTCTAAGTAATCCCCAACCATGTCTGAGAAAATAGACAGCATGCAACGTTGAAAAGTTGCAGGGGCATTGCACAGCCCGAAGAGCATGCGTCTGAAGGCAAAGGTTCCAAATGGACATGTGAATGTGGTATTTTCTTGGTCCTCAGGGTGAATAGCCACTTGGTTATACCCTAAATATCCATCAAGGAAGCAAAAGAATTTTTGGCCTGCAAGTTTTTCTAAGATTTGGTCAATGAAAGGCAAGGGGAAATGGTCTTTCTTGGTCATCGCATTCAATTTGCGATAGTCAATGCACACTCTCCATCCTGTAGCCAGCCTAGTGGGAATGAGCTCACCCTTTTCAGTTTGAATTACAGTTAGTCCTGATTTTTTAGGCACAACTTGAGTTGGACTAACCCACTGACTATCAGAGATGGGATACATGAATTCTGCATCCAGCCATTTAACAATCTCTTTCTTAACAACTTCTTTCATGTTGGGATTAAGCCTTCTTTGCATTTCTATTGAACTTTTAGCATTTTCTTCCAATTATATGCGATGTGTGCACACTGAAGGACTTATCCCTCTCAAATCATCAATTGTCCAACCTATAGCTTTCTTATGACTCTTCAAAATTTCAATCAATTTCTTCTCCTGCCCTTCCTCAAGATCACTAGCATTATGACGGGCCAAGTCTCGTTCTCTCCAAGAAAGATGTACTTTAAATTAGCAGGGAGTGGTTTTAGCTCAACCTTAGGAGGACTCTCTAATGGAAATGATGGATCATTATCCTGAAACATGGAACTAAATTGTCCTTCCTCTCCCCCAAACCCTAGAGCACAGGGTTGGTCTACTACTTCTTCCACACAAGATTTTTCCAAGGTATCTACCACTAGACAACTTTCTCCTTCATCATGATGCCTAGATGCCCTAAAAATGTTGATACTAACCCGCCTATCCCCAAATGATATATCATCATCCCGGTGGCACAATCAATGTTAGCCCTGGCTGTGGCCAAAAAAGGTCTACCAAGGATAATGGTGGATTGAGTTAAATCTTGAGGAGTGTTCATGTCCAGAATGATGAAATCGACAGGGAAGTAACAATCATTGATTTTTACAATCACGTCCTCAACTAAGCCCTTAGGAGTGGTGACAGAACGATCGGCTAATTGAAGGACAACAGAAGTGGGTTTCAATTCTCCTATCTTGAATTTCTCAAAAATGGCAGAAGGTAGGAGATTGACACTGGCTCCCAAATCTAAAAGACCACTCTCAAAAGTGACTCCACCGATGGTGCAAGGAATTAGTGGAGTGCCTGGATCTTTGAGCTTTTTAGGGAGTTGATTCAAGACAATGGTACTCACAATTTCTAGAAGAATGATGGTTTCAGTTTTATTTCTCACTTCTCATTTTGGAGTACACATTTCTTTTAGAAATTTGGCATAAGCAGGCACATGCTTGATGACATCAAGCAGAGGAATGTTGATGTGAACTTGTTTAAACAGTTCCAAGAGTTCTTCATTACCAGTGGATTTGTTTTGGATTTTGGCTTTAAAGCTTCAAGAAAAGGAACTCTTGGGATGTAACAGCCTGGGTCTTCACTCATCTTGGTTTTGTCTAGAGGTTCTTCAATTATTTCTCTTTTCCCTTGTATTTTTCTTTTTCAGCATTTTCTTCAATCTCTTCCTCAATTTCAATTTCATTTTCATTTTCTTTATCCTCATTCAATGTTGACATGTGTGGGTGAGGATTTGTTCTGATTTTTCCACTTCTTAAGGTAGACACAGTTTTTGCATTTTCTACTTGAGGGCCCCTAGCTTGGGAAGGAGGATGGTCTTGTTGTATAGGTTGATTCTGAATTTGTGGTGCTGGAATGTTTTGGACAAAAGCTTGTTGTGGGTTTTATGGTGGAGGACCATTTGGTCTAGCAGGTGGTGGTCTGTACCCCTGGGCCTGATGGTATTGCTGGTTCTGATAGAATCCGGGAGGGTTGTTTCTTGGGTTTGCTATAGCTTGACTGGGCAGCTGACCAGACTCCCTCCTTTGACATACATCAGCAATTTGGGACTCTATCCTTGCCAAATTTTGTTGAAAATTTTGATTTGAGTTTGATATTGAGTTTGTTGTTCTTGCACAGTTTGGCATAGAGTCGCCATCATGTTTTGGAGTTGATTCATTTTATCGTCCCAATTAGGCTGAGGAGGTGGTGGTTGATATGAAGGTTGGTGGAAATTTGTGTGTGAGCAAATTGATTTGAATTTGATTTTCTTGGACTTGTGGAGGTTTAGAGTAAGAAGATTGGCCAAATCCCGAATTCTGATTGGGATAGGCTTGATCGTACATAGATTGCTTAAAGGCGGGTTGAGAAACTTGTTCAGATTGATTTTTCCAAGAAAAGTTCGGATGGTTCCTCTAACCAGGGTTGTATGTGTTAGAGTATGGATCATAGGAGGGTTTGTAGAAGCCTTGAGCAGCTTGGACTTGTTCCTGAATGAAATGGGGTAATTGGGCAGTAGTGGGACAAGCACTGGTGGGATGAGCTGGGCTAGCACACATAGCACAAGTTTCAGGTGGTTGAGAAAATTTAGGTGTGGCTTGCTCAGTCAAAGATAGCAATTGATCGAATTTTTGTTCCAACTTCTGCTCAATCTCTGATCAAGTCTAGCTAACATGTCTTCTACCCTAGAATCTGATTCTCCCCTCTCTTAATTCATACATCCCTGCCTTCTTTATAGGTCCTAGTGCTCTCTCATAAGAGTGGAGTGAGGCATGATTGATAGAATTTTCACTCAATGTATCAAAAAGATTATATGCCTCATCCTCGCTCTTAGTCATAAATGCTCCTCCACATGAGGCATCAACCATTTGCCTATTCGATTCTGTTAATCCTTCATAAAAAGCTTGAACAATTTGCCACCTCGACAGACCATGATGAGGACATTTTCTAAGCAACTCTTTTAGTCTTTCCCATGATTCATGCATTAATTCTCCCGGGTGTTGGGAGAATCTAGTTATTGCCCTTCTCATGGTGTTGGTCCGGCCAATGGGGTAAAACTTCTTTAAAAATTTCTGCTGCATTTCTGGCCATGTTGTGATGGTTCTCCCTATGGTTCCTAACCAATGTTTGGCCTTATCTTTTAGAGAGAATGGAAATAAGGTCAGTCTCAAAGCATTTTCAGTAAAGTTCTGGATCCTTACAGTGGAACAAATCTCTAAGAATCATCTATATGTCTGTAGGGATCTTCATTGGGATTGCCATAGAAAGATGGGAACATCTGAATGGTTCCAGGCTTGATTTCAAAATGATTTGCCGGAATTTCCGACCTAATGCAAGTGGCAGGTTGATAATTAGAAGGAATAAAGTATTCCTTCATCTGTCTGGGTGCAACCTCTTCCATATTCTAGCAACTTGATTTTGATCTTGGTTGGCCATCCTATGAAAGAATCTTTCAATCTCGTCTATAGGTTGAGCCAAATCTATATTCAGGGACCGTCTACCAAGCATGCACAGATGAAAAGCCCTCTATTTATGATTTTTGAATTTTTTAGATTTTTATTGATTTTTGAATTTTTATGACAAACACAAACAATCACATACTTTCAAAACAAATTATCCTAAACTCTAAGTGTTCCTTGGACTTATGTTATTTTTCTCAAAATCAGATTTATGCTTGCTTAAGTCCAATCCTAACTCTTCTTGTACCGGCCAGGTAAGAGGTGGAGTAGAGGGAGGCCCCCCTTGCTTTCGCAAGGACCCAATTAAATAACCTCTAGCTCACTTAAGCGTAAGCTTTTTAACCTCTAATCCTAGACACCAGACTTTAAGAGAAATTTTGAAATTAAGAAAGGATAAATCTAATTATGAACCCTAGGGCCAAGTCTACTAGTTTTTATTGAAAGTTTGGGTAAATGCAAGAATGTGGAAAAAAAAATTTGTGATTTTTGGGCAAAGGAAAGGGTGATGAAATCCCTCACCTTATCTTTTTTATAATGGGTGAAGCCCTTAAGCAGTCCCATTTTCAAATGTGAAGTGCACAGATCAAGTTCAAACAATGGTTTTCTAATGCTAAGTCTAATGCATGAAACAAGAGATGGAAGACTTACCTTTCCCCCGCACTCTTCAATGCAAGAAAAAGAAATGGAATTCAAATGACTATTAAAATGATGAATGTCCTAAAACAAGTATTTCTAATCTTGAGAAATGAAATTTTTATTTACAAACAAACGGCTAACATGAAAGAGCGATTTGGGAAAAAAAATTTAGGCTTAGATTTTTTATTTGGTTTTTTTTTTGAATTAAATGAAATAAAATCTAACTAAAAAAATATAAGATGATACTATAAGCTAATTCTCAAACCACAAAAAGAGTCCAATTATTACATGCCAACAATAAAGAAATCTCTGTACATGCACAGAGAGTACATCAAAGCCTCACTACAAATTTCACTCATCTCTTCTATCTAAAAGACTGAATTAAAAGCAAATGGGAAAAGAAATCAGCAAGCTCCTCCTCCAATGGGCTTCAAGTGCCAAGCCCAATCTCCAAGTTCCTCTCCTTGTGCAAATCTGAAATAAGAAGCCCAATAACAAGTCAATGTAAAGCCCAAAGCAAATGAAATCAAATCAAAATAGAATTAAATCAAACTCTAACGCCTCCCCGGCAATGGCACCAAGATGAACGCGTGCGGCTTGTTGATCGTGCACTTCCTCTAAACTGTCTCACAAATTTAAAATCACCAAGATGAACTAATATAGTGGTGAGAACAGGTCATATCCACAGAGAGGCTGAATAGAATTTGAATTAAACGACTTTGATTTGATAACATTCTAACTGACACAATAACACCGAGATACATTGCATGAGAATTAATTCTGTACATTGCACCAGTCAAATTCCTCAAAATGGCACCAGATCAAAGATAACGAACGAACGAGCTTGATTGAAATTAAAAAGGAAATGATGTCACTGTACCCTCTCAGCTCGAGGGATCAAACAAGTAACAATATCGACTCTACACAAATACCAGTCACTACTTCCAGAACATAAAGATCAAACAGGAAAAAGAAACAGAAGTTTACTGTTGCATACAGAAATGTATTGTTGCTAAATTGGAATTCTCATACCATGAAGAACAGAAATAAGAACAAAAGTAAGAATACCAAGAAACTCCGGATCTGGACTCTCCGAAAGTGTTCTAGATGCCAGATAGCCCCAAAACAAACCAAGAAATGGGATCTTCTTGGTTGCTCAGTACCGTCACTGTAGCACACACTTCCGGATCATCATCTTGTGCAATCGCCTGGATCGTCTTCCTCCAAACAGAAGAAATGGAAAGAAGAAGAAGAATTCAAAACAATTCCAGTTGCCCTCCCCTGGAGTCGAGTGATCTCAACAATTGCTGGACAAAGGAAACAGATGCTTAATTCTCCAAATCTCGAATCCAAAAAGGAAAAGAAAGAAAACAAATCATAGCAGCCCTTGGAGCCTCTTACTGGATCACAGAAGAAAACCAATAAATTTGCAATCGCCCTCCGGATTCTCTCAATCAGATGAACTGAGGGAAACGCCACTAGATCGAATTCTCCAACACAAAAACTTATAGATGGAAGAAGATAAATAACATCTACCTCTCCTGTAGCTGAACCCCCCTGGATGCCGAATCCCCGGCTGAGGTCCTCCCGGATGTAGAAGAAACAACAAAATTCCCACAGAAGAAATGAAACAATGCAGACGAACTGGAAAATTTCACACAATTAAACTAAACATGGAAGAAATGTTATGAACGCCACTGAAGACATGGAAGAGCTCAAAACCGAAGAAATAGCAATCTTCACCAAACGAAATGAGAAATTAAACAGGATCTAACTTTGCTCAGTTGCTCCAACAGGAATGAGAGAATACAGAAATAAACTGGAAGCAAAAATTTTCCAAAGTCCCACTAACTAACCCCTCTCCACTGCTCTGCTTACACACCGAAGAAAACCAGAAAAAACTCCTTGGAGCCCCTCTTACAGAAGGAAGAAGGAACAGAACCACAAACTAAAATTTCTAAAAGCTCTCACTCGAACCCTCCCGATCTGCTGAAAGGTAAATTACAGAAAGAAATGGCAGAATTAAAATCCTAAAAATTCCCTCCTCTGCAATCGAACCAGAAGAAAGAAAAGAGACAAACTAAACTCTCCAAATGCTCTCCAAAAAAAACTCTAACCAGCGAAGCCTTCCCCCTGTGAGGACCTTGGGGTCCTTTTATAGATGCCCGGGCGCCTCTTCTCGAGCTCCTCTGCGCAAGCCCTGCACAACTGGGTTGGCCACCTTAGCAGGTCCTCCTCCAGAGCTGCACATTCGCCACCTCAGCTGGACCAAGCCCTGGCCGCCGCCTCTCCACCATCGCGCTAGCCCATCGCCTCCAAGCCTCCACCATCGCGCCAGGGCGCAGCACAGCACACGAACCAGGGCCAGCCAGATCCCTGGCCGCCGCGCCCTGATCTGGGCATCGACCGCAGCACACCCCATCCGAACCAGCTCCGCCCACGCCCCATAGCATCTCCTCTCCAGCCGCATGCACCAGCCCATCCACATCCAGCATCGACTGCCAGATCGCAAGGGCTCCTCCATTGCCAGGGCTCCAGCCGCCTGCATCACCCACAAACCAAATCGCCCAAATGTCAGCTCCGCTTCGTGAAGCTTATAGCTGAAGACCTGTTAGGAAGGAAGAATAAGTAAGTAAAAAAATGTTGCGTGGCCTATTTTAATTAAATGAAACCAAGAAAGGCATAATGGACCCATGGGGTGAAAATAGATGTTGGCCCAATGGGCCCATGAGGAGAGGGGTATGTGGCATTATTTGGGTGAATCAAATTTTTTTACACACTAATATTTACAAGAATTAAAAGATGTTTAAAGTGATAAAATTTATTTATATACAATGTAAAGAAACATAAACTATTCAAATTTTATTGATTTTATTAAATGAGACTTTAACTATGTGTTCAACTCGAGAATTTAACTAATATGTTTTAAATTTATTTTTGGATGAAATGAAAATTAAAATAAAAAAATACTTTATTTACAGACAAAGACTGTCTAAACTTAACTGTATGTATGAAATTAACCCGAAAAATTGTGCAGTTATCAGTAACTTGGTAGATCCAAAGACCTACAGAGGTATGATCGGATCCTTGCTTTATTTGACAGCATCTAGACTTGATATACAATTTTCTATGTGTATGTGTGCTAGATTTCAAGCTAGTCCTAGAGAATCCAACATGAGTGCTGCAAAAAGAATTTTTCGATATCTTGCAGGAACTCATGAATTGGGATTGTGGTATCCTGCATCTAATGAGTATAATTTGATATCTTATTCAGATGTGGATTATGCTAGTTGTAAATTGGACAGAAAGAGCACTAGTGGTCATTGCCAATTTTTGGGAGGGTGTTTAGTCTCTTGGGCCTCCAAGAAACAACACTCGGTTGCTCTCTCTACTACAGAGGCAGAATATGTAGCTGCAAGGAGTTGTAGAACTCAAGTGTTATGAATTAAACATCAACTTCAAGACTACCAAGTAGATCTTGGATGTGTCCCAATCATGTGTGATAACAGTAGTGCAATAAATTTGGCCAAAAATTCAATCCAGCATTCTAGAACTAAGCACATAGAAATCAGACATCATTTTCTAAGAGATAAAGTTAGCAAAAAATCATTTGAATTACATTTTATTGAAATAACAAAGCAAATTACATATATCTTTACAAAACCATTGTATAATGAAAGATTTTCATGTCTAAGAAGAGACTTGGTTTTGAAGGGTTATGCGGAAATACACAATACGGTAATCTAGAAGGGGGGGGTTGAATAGATTACGGAAAATTCTAACTATTGATGGCTTCTTTTCGTTCTTACAGCAATCTCAGTTGAAACTTGAATGGAATTTGATTGAGATTAAGAAAGCTTGAGTTGATATATGAGAACAGGGAATCAAACGTGCGTATGAACACCGTGCCTACCAATCATCTATCGCAAAACACGAACAAACCACAGAACACGATGATTTAAGGTGGTTCGGAGTACACAACTCGTGTATCCTACATCCACCGTCCACACACACACGCAGAAACGACTGCTTATGAGCGAGTTCAACACTACAACTCAACCACACACACGTTGTCTGATGAAGCACGATCAGAACAACCACAAATACGTGAATCAAGCACAAGGGATGCTCGAAACACAACCACACACACACGATGGAATGGAAATTATGAAATGGAGAAGAATCAGGAATTAGGGAACAAATCCAGTTGGAATTCTTCTCGTGGATCGTCCAAACGCTCTTCAAACTTCGATTGGATGTAGATTGATCAATGTAGAAGGTTGAATTGATGACGATCCGGCTTCAGCTCCGCATAGATGGTGATTCCACGACGATCTGGGCGGAAGGTTGAAGCAGAGCAGCAATTTGGGGCTTTTCTTCTTGGTCCCTTGGAAGCTCTTGGATGGGAGGCTGCTCTCTGCGAATTTGGCTCCAAAAGGATGCTTATATAGTGTTAGGTAAAGGTGGGGGTCGTGGAGGAAGGAAACACCCAAATGGGGCCGGATTTGGAAACTCAAAATCTCATGTTTCCGTCGTCTGTCGACAGGTGCACTTGCATCTGTCGACAGGCGCACTCAGGTTGAGAACTGGTTTTCAGGAGATTGAGTTTCTGAGTGTGTCTGTCGACAGGAATTTGCATCTGTCGACAGATGCACTCAAACATGCAAACCTGGGTTCTGTCTGGGAATGACTGTATGAATCTGTCGACAGGTACATTTCATCTGTCGACAGATACACTCAGAGATGCAAACCTGAGTTCTGTCTTGGAATGACTGTATGAATCTGTCGACAGGTACATTGCATCTGTCGACAGATACACCTCTTTGACAGATATTTGTGCTTTTTACTCATGTCCTCAATGACTCTTCAATGCTCCATCTTTCATGCTTGTGCACCTACATGCAAACACATTGTTAGTGACATACATTGTATAATTTGGCAATGTTTAACTCAATCATTTTCATGTGTTTTTCATGTTAGTTAGCACATCAATTTTGCATTAGATCAATGTTCAAGGATGTTAATGTGATCATCAAAAACATGATATATGGAAAACCCAACAATCTCCCCCTTTTTGATGATGACAAAAATATTCAATTGATGCATATATTGATGTTCTCCCCCTTTTTGACAACATGCAAAAGGTCAAGTCATGCACATTTAGAAACAAATAAACAGGAACTGAGTTTTCATTGATTGATCATTGAAATTTCACAGTACATTTGATAATCATTACATGACTCAATAAAAGAAAGGGAAATAACATGAACAAGCAAAAGATGACAAGACAAGTGAGACTAATTCCCAGCTAAGACTCTTAATGACCTCTAATGACCCTGAGACCCTCTATTCATTGTCATGACCAGCAAGAGGAGGGTGACGGGATCTATCTCTCTCGGAGTAGAGGTGGTCAAGTCGGTCATCTAAAGTGTTGAGGCGAGCGTCCACTTGATCAAATCTTGAAGTCATGTGAGTAAATCCTGAGATCATCTCTTGATGGATTTGTGCCAAGTAAGCACGAATGGATTGTTCTTGAGGCACAGGTACATCATCAAACTCTTGAGCTTGGTCAGGCATTTGCTCATCCTGAGGGTCTTCATCACTTCCTTCATTTGCTTCATCATCTTCATTGTCTTCTTCACCAGTTGACACTTCAGCTCCTTGTGGTTCCTTGCCTTGAGAGTCCTTGTGACAACACCGTCTACAATCTTGTAGCCCATGCGGTTTGCAGCAGTGAGGTCAAAGGCACTTCTGGATTTGAGTGAGATGAGCTCACTTGCCGGGATAGGAATGCCAAGGAAAATAAGAAGAGAAGTGATAGGGCAAGCATATGGCATTGATCTTTTGGTGTTAGAGAAACACCGACGGATGAGACTTATCATGAGTTCAGGAAGATTGATCTCTTGACACTTGAGGAAAAATATGAACAAGGATTTGTGGACCTCGGTGACTAACTCTTGGCTTCCATCCTTCGGGACGATCAAGGTAGTGAAGATGTGATGGATCATCCGGATCAAAGGAGGAAAGGAGTTGGCGTTGAGACGAGCAATTTCCTTGGTAGAGTCATAAGGTTCCAACGTGAGAAGCTCATAGTACTCAGAAGCAGAGGGAGTGTAGTTGAAGATTTCAACTCCTGAGTTTGGAATTTCAAGGGCTGTGGAGAGAAGATTGGCGGTGAGGCGAAAATGAGTGCCTCTCACCGAAGAGTAGAGATCTCCCTGATCAGAAAGCCCTAGGTTATTGTAGAACTCGGAGACGGCAGTTGGAGAGTACTGCAAGTGGGAGTACAAGAAGGATGTCCACCCTTGAGTGTCAAAATAGGGTAGGAGGGAGGGGAACATCGGTGCTAAGGACTCGAAGTCCACATACCGGGATTGGACTATTTTCTTGAAGGTGCCGGTTGGCCGAATAAGACGGAGACCTTGAGGAACAATGAGTTCCGGCAACCGATCCTCACGATGCTTGCTGCGGCGTTCGGAAGGAGCCCTGGAGCTTTCTCCGGCGTCCGTCGGAGCGCGACGACGGCGAGCGAGAAGCTTCGATTTGGGTGCCATCTCAGGAAGAAGGATGAGAATGGTGTGAAGAGAGAGTGGAGGGATCTCAGACGAGGAGCAGCAGGATCGTCGGAGACGGAGCCCTGAAGGGGGAAAGATAGGGGGTTTGGAGAGGAGGAGGAGGGAACAAGAGAGGAGGGGTGAAAAAGGGTCGTGGGTGGCCTTAGAATGGACTTGGAGGGTTTTAAAAGGAAGGCCCCACAAAAAGGAGGTGAACCGGCGCGAGGGTTTTCTGAAAAAATGGATCTGGGCCGTCGTCTGTCGACAGATGCCAGTCTATCTGTCGACAGATAGCTCCTTTTTGATGAAAACTTGATTTTTGTCAAAATTTTCAAAGGGACAAGTGTTCATTTGTTGTTTTAAGGAAAAATGGGTGTATGTGCAAGACAAAAATCCATATCCATTAAGATGAAGACATGACACAAATCTAAAATGATTTTGAATTAAAAAGATAAGTTCTTTAATTAGATCATGAGGAACACATTTCACAAAAGCCAGTGAAAATTAAATAACTCTTTTGATTAAGGCCGTTGAAGACAAACATGCATTTAAATAGAGATGATAGTCAGATGACAATTGAATTAAATGCCCACAAGAATGTCTTACCGAAGAAACACATTGGACTTGATAAAAAATTTCGGAGGCTTCACTCTATTTCTGGTATGATTTTAGAAGATTTAAGCAACGAAGATGGAAAAGAGTGGCAATGAGGAGCACTTTCACTTTTCATGTGAAGGTAGACATTTATGATGCCAATACCCCCAGTTACTCAATGTGAGTGTCCATCATGCCATTGTATAGAGATATGAAACAACCTTTTGACGCGAAGACCGACATTTGTGATGCCATGTCCCGGTTACTTAGTCATTTTCATCATTGCTCTACCTCCATCCCACAAAAGAAAGATTAATTTGTTGATTGAACCGAAGAAATAGGTAGCTTTTCTCCCTTTTTTTTTTTTTTTTTTTTTGCTTTTTGTCAAGTACATGAGATTTCTTTAGGCAAGTTGTAATGTAGAACATTAAAATCAAGAGCTTTCTGATTTTCAAATCATTTTTAGATTCATGTTCAACGACAAGGGAGTTATTCAAAGGAGATGTTTAAAAATCATTTGGTTTGCTCATTGTGTTCAAAATGATCTAAAAAGACCTTAATCAGGTCATGCATCAAACAACATTTAGACTTGGTTCATGACTTTGACATGAAGTGGATATGAAGGGTTATATTGCACACAAACAGACCAAGGTTTACCTTTAAATCAAGTAAGGAACACTTTCTTGAAACATATGAAGAAGGAGTTGAACAATAAAGAAGATTGGGTGTATCTGTCGACAGAAGAAGTCTGTCTGTCGACAGATGCACACAGACTGAGGAATTGAAGTTTCTGCCAGAACAAGACTGATTGTATCTGTCGACAGATGGAATGTGTCTGTCGACAGATATGAACAAAATGGATTTTCTGGTTTCAGATTGATTGCACATTGAGTTCAAGGAAGTGAGAATTTAACAAGTAGATGTTGGAAGAGATTCCTCAAGAGAATACTCATCTATCCTTAACTTACTCCCCCATAGTGTGTGCACGTGTTGACACAACATCCAAGCAAGGATTCACACAAGCATTTGATACAAGGTAAGCATGTTCATTTCAAGAATGTCATACACAAGCACATGATCACACAAAAAAAACATTGTTTCATGGAGTTAACATGATAAATGTAAGGAAACTAAAAATCCTATGTGAAGTACAGGACCTTTATATGCAATGCGACTATGGATACTTGGCGGAGAATATTTCCTCACGCATGATGATAGTTTTCAAACAAGCCGAACTTGTTCTTCCACAGTTCACCATTTTATATACCACATAGTCATTCACATGTAAAGAGCATGTACTCCAATATGGATAGTTAGTTTCATTGCATTTTACACAAACCCAATTCTCTTCTTAAGGATGTGAATCTATCTTCAGACAAGGGTTTGGTGAAAATATCAGCCAATTGTTTTTCTGTGGGAATGAAAATAAGTTCCAAGGTTTTATTGGCAACTTCATCTCTCAAGAAATGATGACGGATTTCTATGTGTTTAGTCCGAGAGTGTTGGACAGGGTTTTTTGAAAGGTTGATAGCACTTGTGTTGTCACATAGGATAGGTGTGCATCCATTTGAACATTATAGTCAGCTAACTGACTTTTGATCCACAACACTTGAGCTGCACAACTTCCTGCAGTGACATATTCTGCCTCTGCAGTGGAGAGTGCAACCGAGTGTTGTTTCTTGGATGCCCACGAAACCATGCAACCGCCAAGGAATTGGCAATATCCACTAGTGCTTTTTCTATCAATTTTACATCCAGCATAATCAGCATCAGAATATGAAATCAAATCAAAGCTACTGCCTGCTGGGTACCAAAAACCCAAATTGCATGTGCCTGAGAGATTGTCTGAATCTTCCATGTTCTTGATAGGTTAACAAGTTCATCTTTGACGTGCTTTACTAGAAAAGTCCTACATACAATAAATGCTGACAACTCCTTTTTGTCTAGACTATCAGTCAACATTAGTAGTCGTGCAGTATGGAGATATACAAGAAAGGAAATGTTGTTCTATCAACATATAAGGCAAGACTTTATGTGATACTGTGATGTAAGCAAAGATATATTATACTGGATGAATAATGGTAGTCACACAGGATACAGTATAATGCGCGGGAAGCCTTTAGAAATCCATAGAGATTTGAAATTATATGAATGTTTAAAGATTATGTGGAATGACATTTTGCTCAGAAGACTATTCAAAAGGTTGCATAACATTTATAAGTATAGAGATGATGCTCAAAAGACATTCTTGTAAAGAGAGAAATGATGCTCACGTCAAATCGATGAAATAGAATATATAGAATCGCAATTTATGTTGTATCAGGTTGATGAACATATTCTATGCATTAATGACGTGAAATCAATGTTCAAACAAAAAAGTCGTTGTTTAAGTGAAATCGATCTTGAAATCGTTATTTCACTGAGAGCAAATCGTTGTTGTGACCAAATTGTTCTTTAAGTCAGAGCAAATCGTTGTTTGTGAAAATATCGTTCTTTAAGCCAACGGGAATCGTTGTTTACGACCAAATCGTCTTTAAGTGAACTGAAATCGTTGTTTGCAACCAAATCGTTGGTTAAGTAACTGAAATCGTTGTTCGATCAAATCGTTGTTTTAAGTAAAGGCAAATCGTTGTTCTATCAAATCGTTGTTTAAGTAAATCGAAATCGATGTGAGACCGAAATCGTTGTAGCGATAGAAATCATTGTTTTACTTATGAAATCGTTGTAGCGATAGAAATCGTTGTTTTACTTATGAAATCGTTGTAGCGATAGAAATCGTTGTTTTAGTTATGAAATCGTTGTAGCGATAGAAATCGTTGTTTTAACGAAGGTAAATCGTTGTTTGCGATTAAATCGTTGTTTAAGTGAGAGCAAATCGTTGTTTTCGATCAATTGTTGTTTAAGTGAGAGAGAATCGTTGTTTCGATCAAATCGTTGTTTGTGACCGAATCGATGTTTCTCTTATGAAATCGTTGTTTAAGTAAACTGAAATCGATGTGAGACCGAAATCGTTTTTCACATATGAAACCGATGTTCTATCAAGGAAATCGATGTGTACTTAGAATGAATACATGCTTTGAACTTCAAGTAATAGTGAGTGAGGATTACTTATAGATTTTGCTTGACTTACTTTCTGTGGATGAACTTCACAAAAGGTTGTTAGAAAATATTTATTAAGGTTTTGTTAATCACCAAAATTACATATAATAATAAATTTATATGGGATGGACTGATCATCAATCTCCTCCTTTTTGGTGATGACAAAACATAAAAATATAATGTTCTGAAATCAATTTAAATAAATTTGCTGAATAAATTTAAGAAATATATTTTATAATATTTTCTCCCCCTTTTTGTCATTAAGCAAAAAGAAATGTAAGGAGACAAAGAAAGAAGAGAAGAAAGATAAATGAGAGCCAACAACACTATATTTGATTACTGAGGGGGAATAGAGATGTAGAAGGTAGGTGACAAGAGAGAGGCATGGCGAGTAATAATGGGCCAAGTCTCGAGTTCCTGCTCTTCAAGATAATTTTTAAATGCACCCCAAGACATAGTGTAGGAAGGCCCCATATCAGAAATCATCTTCTGGATGTGGAGCTGCCTCTGAGCTTCAATGAAGTTGGCATACTCCTTTTTTTCCAAGAGAGATCAAGTAGGAGCTTGAGGTTCCAAAACTAGCTGCTGCAGAAACTGATCAATGGATATCGGATAGTAAAGCTTCTGCTGCTGCAGATCCTTCTTCAAGGAGACAAAAACTTTGTACCTCTCAACCCAAATGGCAAAAGGTTCTTGAACTAGATTGATTGAGTTGAGATCCAGGAATTCTTCAGTAGAAAGAGAGGGCTTTTCGGAATTAAACAAGGAACTGTTCAGGTTTTGAAGCTGCTGAGCGGTTGTGGGGATAGTGGCGCTCCCATTCAGAAGGAGAGTGTCTTTCACACTCAGACAGGAGGGGAGTAAGCACCTCAGACTTGATATAGCCCTATGATATTCTCTGAACAAAAATCTGTGGAAAGCAAGAGGAGCTCCTTGCTGAACAATGATCCCGCCCATAACTCTAGCAAAGCTTTCAAAAATGATGGAACCAACTGTGGAATCCATGACCAAGGAGTGAAGCTTAGAGAGAAAAATAATATTTGGATGTTCAAGGTAGCAAAATCCACTTGAATGGAAGTGTTGACAGGATTTTCAGTTCAGAATTCTGCAATGGCTGCCCTGAACTGCCCAAGCTGAATCTCTGGCAGTTTGTTGAGAAATCAATAATCTTGGAACATTGAAACTGCCGGATCAACTTGATTTCTTTCTGAATGAATGGACCCAGATAAAGTATGGGTGATGGAAACCCAGATCTGACAAGCAAGAACTTCTGTAGAGAGATTGATGGCCCGAGACCACTGGTCTTCAGTTTTGGACTTAGCCATGGAAATTTTTTTGGATGATCAACTTTAGATAAGGGAGATTGAGGAAGAACAATGTTGAGGTGGTCGATTAGGTTGAGGTGAGGGAGGCCAAAAATAATAGCAAATGTACATTTCTGTAAATATTCATAGTATAGAGATCTCCTTCTGTTTTCAACAGAAAGAGAGAACCAAAGAGGAGGAAAGCGAGGTTCAGAAGAGAGAGTAAGATCTTTAGAGACTTTCCTCTTTTAGGAACATGACTAGAAGAGCCTGTCCTATGAACATGGGTGCCAACGGCCAGGACTGAGCGAAGAATTGCTTCTTCAAACTCATCTTTGATGTCCTAATAATGTGGCCTTATACACGAGCACTCTCCAGAACGATAGTCATGAAGGAGGAGGGAGGAGGTGGATGAAGAGAAGAGAAAGAGGTAGAGGAGGTGGTGCAAATGGTTCAGCAGTTGATGGACCAGCAGATGAGGGTCCAGTGAAGAAGATGATACTGGAGGTTCCTCAAAAGTGGGAGGAGGAATGAAGGTGGAAGACTAGGGAAAGAAGAGGAGGTGGTAGGCAATGTGTAGGTGAGGAGATGTGTTTTGGAAGAGGTTGTTTGGAGTGGGCAGGGGCTGGAGGGGCAGTGGATGATGAAGGTGTAGAAGAGGGAGCTAGAGTCTTATGAGGAGAAGGAATAGGAGGCTCTGGGGTACATCAATAGCTACCACTGGTTCTTCAATCCTGACTTGTGCTGCCTCTGACTCCACTGGCCCTGATGACCCTGACTCTTCGGCTAACAGCCTTGTCGGCCTACACTCTTCAACTGTTGGCCTGGTTGCCATGACTCCTTTGCAGGCTCAGATGGCATGGATTTCTCAACACTTGGCCTTGATGGCCCAGTTTCCTTAGCGGATTGCCCTGATGACCTGACACTTCTTTAGATGGCCCTTGGTGGCCGGACTTCCTCTTTAGCAATTTGCCTTGAAGGCGTTGAACTGCTCTCTGGCATGGGTTGAGTGGGAGCAGGGAGGGCATGATAGATAGATAGATGCATCCTCACAAAACTGATAGGCTATCATTATTTCTTCAGGCTTCCCAGCTCATTTTTCATTCCCTGGAGCTCAGCTTTGACCGCTCCAATTTCCTTTGCTCCAGTGCTCTGACTGATAATGATTAAGGACACTTTAGTTTGCAGTGAGCACAATATCTCCCCATGAGCATTCAATCTGTCTATTACTGGCTTCATTTCACCTAAGCTTCTTCTTCTGAGATCTATGGTGTGCTTTTCTGGTGAGTAGAAGGATTTCAGAAGCTACACTCTTGCTTTTACTGCCTGAGCCGATAGTTGGCTCCATATCAACATCCTCATCACCATCAGAGGTGCTTTCCACTAGACCTTCTTGATATTTATCAGCAGGGGCACTAACTGTGGGCTCCCTCTGATCTGGAGCATCTTCCATCTGAATTTCTTCTGTCTGGCCTAGTGCCACCACTCCCTGAATACCTTCTGCTTGACTGACTTCTGCAACAACATCTTCAGTAGGAGCAATATCTTCCATAAGATTTTCCTCTATGTGGCCTGGTGCCACATCTTCTGAAACAACTGCTCCCTGGTTTTCTTCCACATCAGCATCTTCAGCAGGAATATTAGGGATGATTTCTCATGAGTCTCTTCCTTCTCCCCCGCAATGAGAGCAACAGTCTCCAAGTTTCTTCAATGATTGATGCAATGATGTTGTGGGGGTCTCAAGTCTAGAGGACTGCCAACGGGCTCAATATGCTCAGGAGCAATTTCCTCTATCCTTCTAGCAACTGCAACAGGTTCTTCAACCTTGGCTGCTGCATCTTCCTCTTGGACATTTGGAAGTTCAGGAGCTTCACCAATAATTGCATCTCCTTCTGCACAGTGGTCTGGTCCAAACATTTCCTACTAGAAAAAAACTTTTCTTTAAAATTTCTGGACCTAATAGGCTGCCCCATCTTCTCCATCTCACTGCTCCCTTCAGATCAATCTTAAAATGCTTGAATATCCTGGTCAGCAAATGGCATAAGAAGTGATACATTCAGCTTGTTCTTCTTATCCCATATCATCTCTGCAGTAAATCTCATTCTTTCAATTATCACTTGAGCCATATTGATGTCCTGATTCTGGATTGCCCAAAATATCATGTCAGAGTCGGCTTTAGGGCAAGTTGAGAATGTGGCGCTCCTTGGCACTAGAATCTGACAGACTATGAAGTGAAGGATTCTATTGAATGCGTTCAACTGGTTGATATCTATTTTACCATCTTTCAGCTTGTATTCTGTTCTGATGATGCCTAAACTCTTAGCATGAATATCCACACTGTCTCCCCACTATGACCAACTGTAGATACACCAAACAGATTTTCCAGATCATAGGTGATATGGATAGGTGTACCTTTAACTGAGGAGGTGAGGGACCCATCTTCTGCTATCTTCAGGCAAGTTAGAACGCCTTGGCTAGGTCCGGATAGCTTGGCTCAGAAGTTGTGACCATTTTCGTCCATTTCATCCTTTCTATGGCTTCCACAATACTGTGCATCCCATCTTCTCTAAATCGGCACTATCCACTGCCTTGTTACCACACAACTTGATCTTGACAGCTGCAAATCTTCTTGCTGCTCTGTTGTGAGGAAGGCGACGCTGTATCCACCTACGATGCGGGCAACTCCCAGAAGCAACCATGGATTGAACAAGGAGAGTTTCTGAAGATCGTGGGAGGAATGGAACAGAAACCCTCAATAAATTTTTGCGGGAACAGATAGAACTTTTCGAAGTCGCATAGAGAGTATTCCGAAATCGATAGGGTTTTATCGCTCCAGGTAAATCGGAAGAGATATAAGCGACATATGGAATCGATAAGGCATGACTTACGGATTTAATGGCAAGACATAAAGGCACTTTTTGAAATGGCAGAGCAATAAATGCGGATAACGACAAAAGAGGAGAGGATATCACAAATAATAAGGAATTTATTCTGAAACGTCATAGTAATTTATGATGCAGACAAATTAAGAGTTTGCTTAAATTTTAGCAGGAAGAGTAAGTGTTATTCTAAATTTATACTTTAGTTTCATGTAGACGTATCTATTACAAACTACACATGCCTAATTCCCTTCTAAGAGACGTATCTCTCTTCAGGTAAGGCCTTGTAAAGATATCTGCTAACTGATTCAGAGTATCTATAAAAGAGATATTTATATTTCCATTAGCTACATGATCTCTAATAAAATGATATTTGACCTCTAGATTTTCGTTTCTGGAGTGTTGAACTGGATTTGGTGAGATTTATCGCACTTGTGTTGTCACACAGTAATGGGATGGTCTTGATGTGTAATCCCAGTCCTCAAGCTGTTGTTTTATCCTAAGAGTTGAGTGCACAGCTCCCAGTAGCTACGTATTCACTTCAGTTGTTGATAGTGCCACTGAATTCTGCTTCCTTGAAGACCATGAAATCAAGCATCTTGCAAAAATTGGCAACTACCACTGGTGCTTTTTCTATCTACCTTGCATCCAGCATAGTCAGCGAAGATCCACTAAACTAATTCACATACTTTAGATACCACAAGCTTAGATCATGAGTTTTAGATAAATATCTAAAAAAAATTAATAGATATGTGGGGATTCCTTAGGATCAGCCTGATATCTTGACACATGCATACACTAAAATAAATATCAGGTCTACTAGCTGTCAAGCAAAGCAACGATCCTATCATGCCTCTATAGAGTTTTTGATCCACTTTCTTACCATCCTTATCACTATCTAACCTGATGGATGTGCTCTTGGAGTGGAAAGTGGTTTACATTATCGAACCCAAATTTCTTCAATAATTCTCTGGTATATTTTGCTTGACAAATATGTGTACCTTCTTTGCCTTGCTTGATTTGATGTCCAAGAAAGTAGTTGAGCTCTCCCATCTGCTCATCTCAAATTCTCCCTGCATGAGCTTCTCAAAATACTTGCCACGGATTCATCAATAGATCCGAATATGATATCATCTACATAAATTTACACAAGTATATTTTTGACTTTTGATTTAATAAACAATGTATTGTCTACGTGTCCCTCTAATAAAATCATGGTTTAACAAGATGCACTAAGTCTTTCATACCATGCTCTAAGTGCTTACTTTAACCATATAATACGTTTATGCAATTTAAAAACATGATTTGGAAAATCTACATCATCAAAACCAGGAGTTGTTCTACATCGACTTCCCTCCTTTATAATCCATTCAAAAAAAGTGGATTTACATCCATTTGAAAGAGTTTTAAATCCAATGCACATGCATAAGCAAGTAAAATTCGAATAGCCTCTAGTCTAGCTACTGGTGCATAGATTTCATCAAAATCTATGCCTTCTCCTTGGAATAGCCTTGAGCACCAGTCTAGCCTTATTTCTGGTGATAAACCAGCTTCATCCAATTTGTTTTCTGAACACCCATTTGGTGCCAATCACAAGATGATCTTATGGTCTCGAACAAGGGACCAAACTTGGTTTCTCTTGAACTGATTAATTCATCTTGCATGGCTAAAATCTAAGATTCATCAGACAGTGCTTCATTGACTATCTTTGGCTCAATTTGAGATACGAATGCTTAGTAATCACAAGTATAACATTACCTCTTGTTCTTACCCCAACTGTGGATCCTCCAATGATGTTGTCTCTTAGATGATCCTTCTTGTATCTCCATTCCTTGGAAGATCATTATGAATTACTTCTTTCTGTTGTAGTTTCTTCCAAGGGTGGATCTTCATGATCTTTGATGGATGTGTCCTTTAGTTTCAGGGAGAGATTTTCTTGCATTTTCATCATCACTATCGACTTCCTTTCTCAAGGAAGGGTTAGACTCATAAAAAATAACATGAACAATTTGTTCAATTAGTAAACTTTGTTTATTAAAACTCTATAGCCCTTGGGTTTGGAAGCATACCCCATAAAGATTCTTTCATCAGATTAGAATCCAACTTACCTATGTCTCTCTTACCATTGTTTGGATGAAGCATGGACATCCAAATGTTTTGAAGTGACTGATCTGGGCTTCTTTGCTTGTACAGTTCATATGCGGTTTTCTTCAAGATGGTCTGATCATAACTCTATTTATAATATAACAAGTTGTTGGATAGCTTTTTGCCCAGAAATATCTTGGAAGGTTGTATTCTGATAGCATAGTTCCGGCCATATCAACAAGGTTCTATTCTTCCTCTCGGCTACTCCATTTTGTTGAGGTGTCCTGGTGCTAAGAAGTTGTGCTCTATACCTTGATCATCACAAAATTCTACAAATTTGTCATTTTGGAATTCTCCTCCATGATCGAGCGAATACTTATTATGCTTACTAAACTTCACAAAACTTTCGAAGTGTCATCTTGTGTTCTAGAAAGATCCCATGTAAATCTTGAATAATCATCACTATCACAATCCAAAATTCTTTCCTCCCAGGCTAGTTGTTCTCATTAGTCTAAACTAATCCATGTGTAGCAATCTAGTGGTTTGGAGGTAGTTACTACTATCTTTGATTTGAACGACGATTTGCATGCTTCCCTTTTGCACAAGGTTCACAAATGCTTTCTAATCTTGAATTCAATCTTCAGTAGACCTTCCACTAGATCATGTTTGATAAATTTTCTTATTCCATCCAAGTAGTAGTGACCTAATCTTCTGTGCCATAGTTCAGCATTTTGTCTTTTATTTGCTACTAGAACAAATGTCTTGATCCTTCAATTCTTCAGATGTAGTACATACAAGTTCTTTCTCTGCTGGCTTCGAACACAGTTACACCATTCTTCCTTGATCCTTCATTCTTCTAGATGTAGTACATACAGTTCTTTTCTCTGCTGGCTTCGAACACAGTTACACCATTCTTCATAATTAGGCACTTAGACTCCTGAAATTTTATTTGGTGACCTTGTCACACAGTTGGCTGATACTTATGAGATTGTGCTTGAGTCCTTTGACGCATAAACATCTTCTATAAGGGTTCTGTCTTGACTCCAATGGATCCACAACCTATTACTGATCCTTTCCATTATCGCCATAGGTTACTGTCCCTTCTTCTTCTTTTCTTATGAGTGAGAACAGTCTTCTGTTTCCAGTCATGTGCCTTGAGCACCTACTGTCCAGGTACCATTTTGATGCTCTAAGGCTTCCCTGCAATACATCACTAAGATTTAGGTACCCAAGTTCTTTTGGGTCCTTACTGGTTAGTTTCCTCCTTATTTTTCTTTTAGGAATCCACTTTAAATGTTTAGTTGTACAAGTTATTTTAGTGTGTCCTAATGATATATTTTTACTGTTTTAATTGGCCTGTATTTAATGTTAGATTGATAGTCAATATTTTGTTCGCTACAAATATTGGCGTTGGATAGATTTTGGGATGATTGATTATCTCTTCATTGTCAGTGGAATGTACCCTAAACCATGCTTTTTATTACCTGATCTTCTTGCTCCTTTCAATATTAGAGATGATTTTCCATTTGTGAATTTTTTCCATTGTAGTCGTTAGGTATTTATTATCTTTTGTTAGTGTGTCATTTCTAGTTTATGTTTATTTGTAGATTCCTGCTTTTCTAGGTTAGTTATCTGTTTCATTTTTAATTTTTAGGTCTTCACATAACAGTTCTTTTCTTCTTTTTAATTCAGAGATTTGTTTTTCAGTTGCTCGTTTCAGATTTCAATCTGAATTGTGATTTCCAAGCATGCATAATTTTTCTTGGTGGTTTTTAATAGCTTACATACATCTTTATACTTACTATACATTCATTGAATGCATCTTCTAAACTATCTGAATCTGATTCATTGCATGAAGTAAAAGATGAGTCAGAGGTTACCTTGTCTTCAATGCTTGCCATGATAGCCAGATTGGCTTTTTCTTCTTCTTCATCGCTGAAGCTTAACTCACTATCTGAGTCACTCTCATTGTTCCATGCAGCCGCCATGGCTTTCTTTTTGTATCTTTTGAACTTCTTTGAGTTGTCCTTCTTTTTGAACTCTATCTCTTCATTTTTGGACACTCAGCCTTGTGTCCAGGCTTCTTGCATTCATAGCATATAGGTTCTGATTTCTTAACATCCTTGACTTCGGACTTCCTCAAATCTTTCCTTTCTTGAAGTACCTTCTCACTACTGATATTTTTTCTTGTTAGAATACGCTACTCTTCTAGAGAGAAATGCTTCCTCATCTCTTCGTTGTTTTCATCACTTCTTTCATTTTATGATTCTTCTTCAGAACTGCCTTCTGAGGCTTTTAGTGTGTTGCTATGCTTCTTCCTGCTGGATGATTCTCCAAGCCTTTCCATGTTTATCTCATGGGTCATTAGTGACCCAATAATTTTTCTTAAGTGACATTCTTCTTAGGTCATTTGCTTCTTCAATGGCTGTCACTTTTGGAGTCCATGAGGCTGGTAGGGATCTTAATATCTTTCTCACCATATCTCCCATGTCATAGGTTTTTTCCAAGCCCAGCCAAACCATTGGTGATGTCTATGAGTCTATTGTACATTTGTGTGATGGACTCTCCTGATTGCATTGGAATCTTTCATATTGAGCTACCAGGATGTCTATTCTTGTTTCTCTCATCTTGTCAGTTCCTTCGTATGTAATATGAGCTTATCCCACATTTCCATTGCTGATTTGCATGCTGAGATCCTGTTGAACTCTTTCTTACTCATTGCACAACACAGTATACTTTTTGCTTTGCTGTTTAGTGATATTTTTCTTTTTTGTCTTCGTCTGTCCAATTTTCCCTACTGTTGAGTACCACTAGGTCCCTTCTTTCATAATAGACCAAAGTTGGAAATCGAGACCTTGAAAAGAACTTCAGAACTTCATTCGAGTCTTTTAGTAGTTATAGTCTTCACCATCAAATAGAGGAGGTCTGTTGACGGACTGACCCTCTGCATATTCTTGATCTGGCCATTTATCTTTGCTCTTCAGACCGTGAGATCTTCTTTCTTGAAGAGACTAGCTCCGATACCACTTACTTCCCAGCTAGCAAGCCCAGAGGGGAGGTGAATGGATTGCTAAAAATTCCTTTTAGAGTAAAGTCTATCATAAAATGCTTAAAAGAAAAACACTAAGATAAATAGTTAGAGAATGAAGACAGCAAGCAAACACACAAACATCAAGAGATTTTTATCCTGGTTCGGATCTCCTATCCCAAGGAGTCCTACGTCCAGTCCCCAGAAACAACTTGAAATTTCACTAACCAAGGGTACTGTCCCCCTTAAGGACTCTTACACATCCAGCAACATTTGGCCTTCTCTTCTAAACCCGAAGAGGTATAAAACAACACTTGATGCACAGGTCTTCCTTCTTCAATGAAGGGAATAACAACCACCTGATCCCTACAGATCTTCTCTTCACAACTGAAGAGGAACACACAGAGTGTATGTAAAATGCGAATGGCCCCTAGACCAAGCTTATAGAATTTTCCTTGATCTGAGGCAATGTCTGAGAGACCAAGATTTTACAAGAACAAAGGTCTCTCATAACTACACTAGCTCTCGAAGAACTAAGCAAATGAAAGCGGAGAACTGAGAGCTAAAGGTTGGTGGACTGAAGCGAATGAGCTCTTCTTCCCTGATGCTCACAAGTTCTCTTAGCAGGCTCTATGTGTATTTCTCAGTTAGTCTTTCCTCGAGTCATTAGTCTTCTATATATCTTCTCTTGAGATATAGCCGTTGATGTGTCCGTTGTCTCTATGTCTGAAGCACGTTAGATAGACTGGTCTGAAGCATAGAGTCCGCCTCAAACCATAAATGCTAGGATTGACCCTTACATCTTCAAGGAAAGATTTTCTGAATCTTCCATCTTCTTGACAGGGTAACAGGTTCATCTTTGACGTGCTTTACTACAAGTCTACATATAATACATGCTGACACTCCTTTTTGTCTAAACTATCAGTTAACATTAGTATCGTGTAGTATGGAGATATACAACAAGGAAATGTTTGTTCTATCAACATATAAGGCAAGACTTTATGTGATACTGTGATGTAAGCAAAGATATATTATACTGGATGAATAACGTAGTCACACAGGATATAGTATGATGCACGGGAAGCCTTTAGAAATCCACAGAGATTTGAAATTATATGAATATTTAAAGATTATGTGGAATGACATTTTGCTCAGAAGACTATTCAAAAGGTTGCCTAACATTTATAAGTATAGAGATGATGCTCCAAAGACATTCTTGTAAAGAGAGAAATGATACTCACGTCAAATCGATGAAATAGAATATATAGAGTCGTAATTTACGTTGTATTAGGTTGATGAGCATATTCTATGTATTAATGACGTGAATCGATGTTCAAACAAAAGGTCGTTGTTTAAGTGAAATTGATCTTGAAATCGTTGTTTCACTGACAGCAAATCGTTGTTGTGACCAAATCGTTCTTTAAGTCAGAGCAATCGTTATTTGTGATCAAATCGTTGTTTACGACCAAATCGTTCTTTAAGTGAACTGAAATCGTTGTTTTCAACCAAATCGTTGTTTAAGTAAACTGAAATCGTTGTTTCGATCAAATCGTTGTTTTAAGTAAAGGCAAATCGTTGTTCTATCAAATCGTTGTTTAAGTAAACTGAAATCGATGTGAGACCGAAATCATTGTAGCGATAGAAATCGTTGTTTTACTTATGAAATCGTTGTAGCGATAAAAATTGTTGTTTTAGTTATGAAATCGTTGTAGCGATAGAAATCGTTGTTTTAACGAAGGCAAATCATTGTTTGCGATCAAATCGTTGTTTAAGTGAGAGCAAATCGTTGTTTCGATCAATCGTTGTTTAAGTGAGAGAGAATCGTTGTTTCAATCAAATCGTTGTTTGTGACCGAATCGATGTTTCTCTTATGAAATCATTGTTTAAGTAAACTAAAATCGATGTGAGACCGAAATCGTTATTTCGCATATGAAACTGATGTTCTATCAAGGAAATCGATGTGTACTTAGAATGAATACATGCTTTGAACTTCAAGTAATAGTGAGTGAGGATTACTTACAGATTTTGCTTGACTTATTTCCTGTGGATGAACTTCACAAAGGTTGTTAGAAAATTTATTAAGGTTTTTTTAATCACCAAAATTTCATATAATAATAAAATTATATGGGATGGACTGATCATCATGTCAACACACATGCAAACTAGTGTCGAGACACATTGCATTAAAATTCATATCGCAAGGGTATGATATCCATGGCTGTGATTTATCTCTGGAGACTGCATGGGAGATTCTATCATTACCAAATGCCCTTTCATTCAAGTGGCAATGAGGAAAAGGACTTGTGGACACGTGGCAGCCTTGGCTGCATTCTAGGTTTCTGTGCACATCTCTCCCACATAAAAGGGACTTCATAGAGGCTATAAAAGGTCGTATTTTATTTGGAGCAGCCATCCATCGAAATCCAACACAGAGGACGTGGGATCAAGCCAAGCATTGGAGTGCTAAAAGAGGAGCAGATCAAGAAGAAAAACAGTAGAGGAAGAAGGAGGAATCGTGCAAGCCAGATCTGAAAAGAGCTTTCAATCCATACAAAGCCTTGTGTGGTTTATAAACATGGTTAGGTTTATCATGTTCTTCAAATCCAGGAGGTTGAGCACAAATACTTCCTCTTTAATATAACCATTCAAAAATGCAGTTTTTCACATCCATTTGAAATAATTTGAAATTTCTTGAACATGCATATGCCAATAGAGTTCTTATAGCTTCTAACCTAGCTACTGTGCAAAGGATTCTTCAAATCAACTCCAAATTCCTGATTGTATCCTTTTACAACCAGTCTAGTTTTATTCCTTACAACTTTTCCTTCCTCATTCAATTTATTAATAAATACCCATCTAGTTCCCATTATTGAGTTTTCAGGATTTCTGGGAACTAGACTCCAGACATTATTCATTTTGAATTGATTCTTCAACAAGGGACATCCAATTCACCTCTCTTTCATTCATTTTTATTGGAGTGTTCTTCTCAATTTGTCTTTGTATGCTCCTGAGATCTGTACATGCGTTTTGTGCAGATTTATGTGTGCATGTAAGGGTGTGAATCAGATCAGTGCTAGAGGATCTGATTTCTTGTGAATTGATCTAGCTAGTGTGGTTTGAGCCGTTAGGCTCATGTGTGTGGTCTGAGCCGTCGAGCTCTGTATGTGTGTAGTCTGAGCCATCATGATCTGTGTGTGTGTGTAGTTTTGAGCTATCGAGCTCAATGTGTGTGTTGTAATCAGATTTGAGTAGTGTGTCCTCACTGTGTGAGGGTAGAAGTAGAATCACTGGTGTGATTTTCAAACCACATAAAAATCTCATGTGCAGTGGTTTGATCTGTTTCTGCACTAGATGCTTGCATAGGAATTTCGCCTTTACACTACTTGTCTAATTGCTTCACACATCAACTACACACACCCACACATGTGATTTTTAAATTGCTTAAGCTTCCGCTGAGATTTGTGTTAGATCTATTCAACCCCCCCCCCCCCCTTCTAGATTTGTTCATCCTACTATTTCGATCCTACAATTAGTATCAGAGTAGTTAATATCTGATTCTGATATGATTTGATTGCTTCTGTTTGATCTGTGTGTTCTATCTACGTGAATTTTCTACTTGCTCATTCACTAGTTCTTACCTTGATCCATGGATTCTCGAGTTTTGTAGCTGAGGGTCACTCTATCAATAGACCCATCATATATTGATGGATCTGATTATTCTTATTGAAAAAATCGCATGCAAGTTTTTCTAAGGGCTCAAAATTATGAAATATGGAAGATAGTTGAAAAGAGTCCCCTATGAAAACCATGAGAATGAAGAGAATTGGACTAGATAGCAAATTAGGAATGAATCTTAACTATAATGCCATGAATATGCTTCAGTGTGTTGTTCACCCTAAAGAGTATGTAAGAATATCCATGTGCAAATCTGCTAAGGAAATGTGGGATAAACTTGAGTTAATGTATGAAGAAATATCTCAAGTTAGGGAAACCAAAGCAACATACTTGTTTCTGAATATGATTTTTTTATGATGAAAACTGATGAATTAATTTTTAAAATGTTTGCTAGTTTATAATAATTGTCAATGGACTGAAGGCATTAGGTAAGGAGTACACTGATGCTGATCTAGTAAGAAAAATCTTGCGCTCTTTATCATCAAATTGCACACAAAAGCCACTATGATTGAAAAACTTTAAGGATTTATCAAAAATATCTTTGGATGAACTCATAGGATCTTTAATGACATATGAAATGAATTGAAAAGGACTGAAGAACACATGCTTAAAGCTAAACCGTAGCACTTAAGGCTTCATCAAGTCACAAGGAGAAAATCCATGAAAAAATTGATTATGAAGAGTCTGAATCTGATGAGGACAAGATTGCCCTCATGACTTGACATTTCAAAAATTCTTAAAATCAAGAAGAGGAAAATTCAATGGAAAGAATAAATACTTTTCTAGAAAAAAGAATGCTTCTTCTTCAAACATTAATACTGGCAGAAATGAAAGACTGATGAGTTGTTATTTGTTACAGGTGCAACAAACCAGGACATAAAGGGTGAGTGTCCTAAGCTCAAAAAGGGAATGCACAAGAAATACAAAAAGAACATCAAATGAAGAGGCCAAAAGCAATGCTAGGAACTTGGTCAGATGAGGACCAAAGAGAGGATGAAGGAGAGAATTCTTCAAGTTCTGAAAATGAGGAATCATGCTTTATGGCAAACAGTAATGATAGCAAGGTAAGCTCTTCTTTTGAACAATATATTTTAATGATTGGCAAGATGCATATGCTACCTTGGTTGAAAAATATTCTGAAATAAGAAAAGAAAATAAATGTTTGAAAAGAAAATTGAAATGTCATGCATGATACTTCTATAACTAAAAGAATATCTGAACTTGAAAACGAAATTTTTAAACTCAGTGATGAAAAGGAAGAACTTCTGAATGAATTAGATGAGTTCAAAATTGCATCTCAAAAGGCGAACATTGATTGGTAAAGCTCTTTGAAAGAATGGAAATGCAACAAAAAGAAAACAACAAACAATTGATGAAATTCAAAACTTAATAAATTATTGGCTGAAAAGGATCAAGTGATAAAAATTTCACAATGGAAAGAAAAATCTTGACGCCTTATTGGGACTAAGAATGAATGCTGAAAAACATGGACTAAGATTTACCACAGAAAAATCAATGAAAATAAATTGCTGAAAAGGAAGAAAAATATTTAAAAATCCTTTGATAAAGTTTGTCAAAAGCAATAGTTCAGAAAATAAAAATAAACAAATGTTAGAGAAAACACTTGAAATACCCAAAAAGCAAAATAAAATTGATGTGTCCAATCAAAGAAACCAATCAGTCGACACATGCTACAGAAAGGTCGACACAGGTTAACCATAGATTAAAACCTGTGGCCACTCTGTCGACGCATGCTCAACATAGGTCGGCCTATCAGTCTCTGAAAAACAAAAATATGTTACACAAAAATTCAAACAAAAATTTGAAAAATTAGAAAAACACAAAAATAAAATTTCATGATGTTGATTGGAGATCCAAGACACCATATCAATTCAGTTGGATCAATTCATGGAATCAATGGTACCACAGTCCTCATTAGTATAATTTGCATTCTTTCTATCCAAAATTTTCAAGAACTCAATGTGGATTAGAAAAGACTTATTGTTTCTGCTCAATCAATTGATAGTCCCAACAATGTTTGGGTACCAAAATCTTTTCTCCTATGATCTAATTTGTGCAGGAAGTGATGCACCCAGTTCTAATGTGTGGTTTCTTGATAGTGGGTGCTCACGGAACATGACTGGAGACAGAACAAAGTTCTCATTTATGATTGAAAAAGGAGGATCTATCACATTTGGAGGTCAACATAAGGGAAAATAATTGGATCTACAAAGGTTGGTAAATTCTCCTCAAACTCAATTGAAAATATTTTGCTAGTTGATGTTTAGACTATAATCTTTTGTGTAACATCCCCCTCCCTTATGGGCTCTTATGGGTCAGCCACCTTCTGTTGAAGGTCGCGATGCATCGGGCCATCTCCTTCTGAAGGCTACAAGGTGACTGTCGCGTCTGGTTAGGAACGCGACATGCATGCTGTCGCATTCACCCTTTGACCACAACATGTACTTTTGTCGTCTTGTTGTCGGGATAGTTGGGACAAGTGTCAACCCCTGACAACAGGAAGGTGACAGTTCAGGCGTCGGGTTCTGGGTGTCAGATCTGCGTGTTTGACACGTGGCGTTCCCGTTGGTCAGGTTGACCAGGACTTTGGGATAGCGACAAACTGGTCATCGCATTCAGTAAATGAACGTGTGAACTCCGAGGCTTAAATGGACACAGGCCACAGAACATCCCCTTCTTCTCCTTTCTTTGGCTAGTTCGCTTCTTCTCCGACCCCTCTGTGTGTGGTCCACTGTGAGAGAGCTTGAGAGATGTTGGGTGTGTGTGTGCTTGGTGGTTTCTCCTTCTCGGTGTGGTGATCTTCTCGGCTTGCTCTCCTCGTGGTGGTCACGCTCTTGTTCGGCTTGTAGGAGGTCGTGGCTTGCTCGTGGACAGCGTCCCCGTGGAGCTTGGTGCGAGGAGGAGGGGTGCGTGCCTATGAGAAGACCCCATTGGGGTGGTTCTTCATTTTGAGGTAGGGATGCCTTAACCTCCCCCTAGTTCTATCATGTTAGGGCTCCAAACCCCTTCTCTAAGCCCTAGAGATCATGCTAGGTTGTGCATGTATGTTGTGCTTCATGTGGAATGCTTGGATGGCACTTATATGTTTGATTTGTGCTTGGGATGGGGTATAGTTGTTGACGGTTCCATGCTTGCATGTGAGTTTCCTTGAGTGTAGAACCTTTTCCTTGGCATGCATAGGTGCTTGCAAGGGTGGTTTGGACCTATTTTAGCAGTTTACATCGTCCTACATGATCCCCTCCCCATGTACTTCTCGAATTTGTAGTGCATGGCGTAGAAGGTGTGCTCTCGGGTGTGTAAGTCTGTGGTTGTGACACTTTGGTGTCACGACACAGATCGCGACAGCCCAATACGTCGCCTTCTGTGTGGAAAGCGACACCCACCCTGTCACGTTATGGTCGTGAAAGGTGGCTATTGCCTTCTCACTAGTTTTCACCCGTGTGTTGTGGGAGGTCTCAAGTGGTCACCTGGACCTCTGTCTGTGGTCGCGACATGCCCTTGTCATGACCAGATAGCGACAGGTACCCTGTCGCCTTCTGACCTATGTAGCGATAGACAGGGTGTTGCCTTCAGGTGGCGACAGCCTGTGCGTCGCCTTCTCAGACAGAGAAGGACTTGGCGACCTAATCGGAGTTTCCTTTTGTTGCAACTCTATTTTCTTGGCACCTGTGTTGTTCCTAGCACAGTGCTACTCTAGTCTTTTCGCCGGTGCTAGGCATTTGAGGTTGTCCGCGAGATAGGTTGTTACCGTTACTTGGACCGTTGGTCCCCACGCGCCTGTTTGAGGATGTTCTCTCGGGCGCGGGTGAGCTCGAGTCACAGACTCTCGTAGCAGAGGGGAAACGGTGGGGACAACGACATAGAGTCATTTGTAGAGCTCTCTTAGGTGAGTCTGGGATGCCGAGGTGGTTTGGTGCTCTTCTAGTGTAGATCAGCTAGTCCTTTCTCACTACCTCACTCTACGTTGTTCTGGAACCATTTAGAGGGGCCAGGCATGGGACCGTAGTCCGGCCAGGCTACGATAGTTGTGGTTACTTTAGTTCCACGTCTCACTCCGACGGGAGGTGTAGATATGGACTGTCGGTTGAGGGTAAGGCACATGGCGCACCTGATCGGTTGACTAGTGTAGTGTTTCTGTGGCTAGTGTCTTTGTCCGGATAGTTGTCTTGTAGCAACCTGAATTTTTACGAAAATAAAAATTTAAATAAAGATTTAAAACCTAGCTAAATGGATATTTAAATAGAGCATTAATAAAACCCATTAGATGGAAAGTGTAATGGGCTTTGCTTAATGGATCTTCTAGAAATTATTGGGTCAAAAATAAGAATTTATAAAAGAGAATAATAGGAAAATACCCTAAATTCGTAACTAAATTATTACCTAAATAGAAAGAGGTAATTAATGCATTAAATAGGAAGTTTGAGTAGGAGTTGGATTCCTAAACCTACCCCATATGGATTAGCACGAATTTGGATCTCTTCCAAGTCTAAATAGGGATTGGAAAGCTTGGAAGGAGGTTAGGAAAGAGGAAATTCAGAATTTAATAGGAGTTAGAGTCCTATTAGGAAATAGAAAGAGGAGAAGCTTAAATACTCTCCTAAAACCCTCATGGCCGACCCAAGCTCGTGCCAAAGGATTCCTGGACCAGGAGGAGAGGCCAAGGAGGAGGAGATTTCGTGGGAAGAAGAAGCTTTCAAGCTCTCAACCCCGTTCTTCAAGTTCTAGCCCAAGAAGAGGAAATCGAGTCAAGGTAGGCATTCTCACAAGCACAAATCCTAAAATTTTGTCTGTTGATTGTTCCATACATCAGGAACAAAACCCTCAAATTTCATAATTTTCCATCTATTTTCTTCTTGACTGTCTCTTGACCCCGATCTTGTTAACTTTGATCTCTATGTAGACTTGTCCCATACGAAGTTTTACTGTATCATTTGCCCCTAAAAAGCCTAAATTTCATTGAGCAGTTGCTCGAATTAAATCAGTCTTGCTCTCTATGTCATGTTCTATGTTACTCGTCCTTGTTCGTTCTCAAACCATGTTCAAACCATGCTCTCTCTCTAATTCCAATTTACTGGAAGTACCCTTACATGTCTAGTTTAATTTGCAACTGATTTCATGATTTTTCATCGCGTATATAATTAGTTATGGATTTCTGAACAACCCTCTGTCAAAATTGAAATCCCTGGTCCACAATCCAATGTCTGGTCTGACTTCTGTCAGAGTCAGGTGCAGACAACCAGAAGGCGACACCTCGATATGTCGTTTTCTGGGGCCGGATTGCGACAGCCTCCCTGTCGCATTCAAGAAGGCGACAGGTAAGCCGTCGCTTTCCCAATACCCGATTTGCAAGCCCTGTCGCGACCCGTACAAGACCCTGTCGCATTTACAAATCCGTAGCGACAGTACCCATGTCGCGATCTGCTACCCTGTCGCAACCCTCATTGAACCATGTCGCATTCACAGAGATTTTGGTGAAAAACCCATGAAAAATATTTTGTCGCCTTCTTACCGTTATACCACCAGTAAAAACCCTACTTAAAAATGGTGCTATATTGAATGATTTAAAATACATGTTCACGACTTATTTCTATCTATGATTTCTCTGCACTTGCACACACTTGAACCATCCATTTATGGCTGAAATCTTGCAGAAAATATCTCATAATGTATCTGGTAATCTATTGCAATAAAGCATATTAATTGCCCTATTTTTAAAGGACTTGTATTCGTTTCTTGCGTTGTTTATAATACCGATATCGACGCTCCACTATCCTAGAATTCCTCTAGAATGTCGAGCACTTGTTTTATATACACACTTTTCTTGGCTTGTGGTGAACTCTCCGTCGGATATTCCTTTCGCCGGACTAGTGAACTCTTGCACAAGGCCTCCGTAAGTCTCCTCTGATCATGGATTCCCACATGGTCGACGAGCCGGTTGTACCCTAATACCTATGATACCCTTTAGGGATCTATATGATCCAAATGGCTATTAGAGATTCACTCTCGTCTTAAATCACGCCGGACCTCTGGACCTGTGCATAACAAGGCCAGTGGTAGGGTCGTGAGTTCCACCGGACTGCCAACACAATTGCGCGTGTTGTGCAACTGTGACTATCACCTGTTTACTCGACGTATTATGTGCAATGTCCATTAGCTCTCATCTATACTCTACTCGCTCATCTATTCACGTTCACTCTACTTTCTCATCTATTCATCTAGTACTCTCATCTACTTCTTGGTACTCCACTTGGCCATTAAATGATTGATTGTCTAAGATAAAAACATGACTATGCTAGGCAACATTATAAGGGCCCGATCTGGTCCTTGGGAGGAGCACCTGAAAGGCTATAACTCGCGGGGGTCTAATGATCAGGGTGATGGCATACACCTAACGCATGACACGCAAGATTTGATCTATGGCAATCAATAATCAAACAGTCAATTATTGGTTTACTTGAATCTCGTGGTTGAAAGAATATCGACCAACACTTGCTATCGTGACTTGTGCACTGTTGTGCAACTTTACTTGTTAACTTGTTATACGGCCAATCCGATATCAACACTTGTCGTGCTATACTCTCGTGCATTGTGCTATTGTTTCGCGTTATCATGTACCAGCACTTGCTATACGTTCTCGTTATTCTCTCTAGTTATCCTGCTTTATAAGACATTAATCACTTGAAGCATGCTTGATCCTGAGATTTAAGTCCTACTGGGCGTTATCGCTCACCCTGCGTTATTTGTCGTTGTGTTCTCAGGTGAGGCCGAGGATGAACCGTACACTCAAGAGGACGGGATCGACCTGGAGTGATGTCTTGAGCACCCTAGCGTCCTATTTAGCGTTGTAGTAGTTAGGTTTGAAGTTAGTCTTTTGCTTTTATTTCCAATGTAACCGGGCCCTATAGATCGGCTCTGATATTAGTGGTTGTAACTAGACATTTAGAAAATTATTAATGAGAAAGTTTTGCTTTAGTATTATTCAGTGTGCAATGGTTTGATGTCTAGTATACGCTCTATACCTTTTCTTGCAACTGCCTTCGCGCTCCGATATTCCGCGTTGGGGCGTGACATGTCTACTGCTTGTGTTCGCAGCCTTGGGTTCTTCCCAGTGCCGTGGTTTACACAAGTTTTCTAGTCTCGACTTCTAGCTTAGACTATTGACCGTGTAGTTCTTTACGCTTCTGCACTTACTCTGTTAGTAGGATAGATTTACTTGCTTTATTTAATTATTGCACATATAGATATATTCTGCTGTTAGAACTAGTGGGAGATTGGTAGTCCCTACTGGGCTTCTTCGTGAAGCTCATTCCCTCTTTTATAGGTGAGACTTCACAGCAGCACCCTCTGCGGTGGACTGAGGAGACGAGGCCGTAGTAGACGGCGTCTTCCGTGAGCAGTGTTCCCCAGACTTGTGTACTTTACCCGGGGTATGCCCCTAAGGGACCTGTTATCCTCTTTATTTTTGCACTTGTACTTTGCTTACTTTGGGACTGTACTAGACTTGTATGTGTGTTGGATTTTTTCCTTCACCTGTTGGTACTTTCTATTGTGTTTAGTTATTAGTTACCTTCGTTACATATCTTGTTAGACTGGTTTGTTAGCCCTTCTGGGTCTTCGGGCCCGTGGGCGGCGGTGCCGATGGTCGAATCCTTGGTGGATGCCGGGGGTCCGGGCATCGGGGTCATTACAATGGTATCAGAGAAAGGGGTCTATCAAAACTTGTAATGGAACTAAGTGGCAACACAAAGTCCCAAAGGAAGTACAAGTAACACTGCTAGCCGCCGGATTATTTTTGTTATCTTGAATGTTAGTCTCTGTCGCAGGACATGCCTCCACGTAGACGCAGGCATGTTCGAGAGCTGATGGAGCATCAGGACACCGAACCGAATGAGTTGGTTGCAGCCATCACGTGCCGGTTGATGCTCAGCCTCAGCAATTCGAGCAGCCTGGTGTTTCGTTGCTGCAGGGCGTCCCGTTGCAGCAGGGAGCGCAGCAGCAACAGTGGTTTCCATTCCCGCCCCCGCCAGAAGTTTTGGAGTAGTGGTGGAGGACGATGTTCCAGGCACCTTGGCAGTACCAGCAGTACCAGCAGATGCCGGCAGGAGGTCAGCAGTTTGCAAATATGGCAGCAGAGGAGCAGCCGCCACTGACCCCGCATGTAGCACCAACCCAGCCAGAGGAACCACCAATAGTACAGCAGCAGACCCCAGCTGCAGCGGCAACACCTGAGGACCGCACGACGCTTCTGGAGAGGTTTCGTCGTCTTCGGTCTCCGATGTTCTATGGTGACTATGATCCGGATAATGCAGAGAGTTAGGTCCATGAGCTCGAGCGCACCTTCAAGACTATGGATTGTGTAGATCTGGATCGGGTAAGATTACTGGTATATCAGCTGAAGGGGTCAGCCCACGAGTGGTGGAGGATAGTGAGGCTGTGGTTTTGTGGGGCCAGCCCACTACAGTTGCAGAGGTTCACAGTTTTATGGGGCTGGTAGGCTACTATAGGAGGTTCGTGCGGGACTTCGCCAGGGTTGCTGAGCTGTTGACCAGGTTGACCAGGTGAGAGACTAGGTTCCTGTGGACAGCAGAGTGTGAGCAGAGTTTTCAAGAGCTGAAGAGCCGACTGACTTCAGCTCCGATCCTTGTTGTACCTTCTGGTAGCGGCGACTTTGTTGTCTACACCGACGCTTCGGGGACTGGTCTTGGTGCCGTGTTGATGCAATACGGGAAGGTAGTTGCTTATGCTTCTCGTCAGCTGAAGAAGCATGAGCAGCACTACCCGACACACAACTTGGAGCTTGCAGCAGTTTCACCTTGAGGTTGTGGAGACATTACTTGTACGGTGAGGTGTTCGAGGTGTTTCATGGACCACCGGAGTTTACAGTATGTCTTCACGCAAAGAGATATGAACCTCGGGCAGTGCAGGTGGGTTGAGTACCTGAAGGACTATGACTTTACCCTTTCCTATCACCCAGGAAAGGCTAATGCCGTAGCAGACGCTTTGAGTAGGAGAGCCCACCTGAGTTCTTTGTTGGTTAGACACTGGAGACTTCTGGAGGATGCCACAGGAGGAGTGTTTTTTTGTCGAGTCTTAGGGAGAGAGCAGTGCTGACCAGCATGACAGTTCATCCGGTGATATATCAACAGGTGATAGAGGTGTAGAGTGCAGATGCAGATTTGGCAGACGTGTTGCAGATGCCAGAGGTTCAGCTGGATGAGGACAGCGAGGTCAAGTTCAGAGGCAAACTCTACATCCCGGAGGACGTCAGGCAGGAGTTGTTGGCTGAGGTGCATAGATCAAGGTACTCTGTTCATCCTGGTTCCACCAAGATGTACTACGAATTGAGGGACTCTTTTGGTGGCCTGGGATAAAGAGAGATATTGTTGAGTTTGTTGCTCGCTGCCTTACCTGTCAGCAGGTGAAGGCAAAGCACCAGCGTCCTGGTGGTGAGCTACAGTTGCTACCCATTCCCGTATGGAAGTGGAGCACATCACCATGGACTTTGTTTCTAGTTTACCTCGTACTTCGCAGGGCACGACAGCGTTTGGGTGATCGTTGACCGACTGACGAAGACAACTCATTTCTTATCGGTCAGAGTAGCGTGGTCAGTGGACAGGCTTGCTAGGCTGTTTATGGACAGAGTGGTGCCTTTGCACGGGACTCCGGTCTCTATCGTCTCAGATAGAGATCTAAGGTTCACCTATCGTTTTCGGTGCAGTTTTCAGAGGGTACTTGGCACCGAGTTGAGGCTGAGTTTAGCCTATCACCCACAGATAGACGGGCAGTCAGAGAGGACCATACAGACCCTCGAGGACATGTTGAGAGCGTGTTTCCTAGACTGGGGCGGCACTTGGGAGTCGCACCTTCCCATGGTGGAGTTTGCCTATAATAATAGCTTTCACTCCAGCTTGAGATGGCGCCCTATGAGGCTCTGTATGGCCTAATGATCAGTCCATCCCCATATAATATTAATTATTATATTTTGGTGAGTAACAAAATCCTAACAAATATTTTCTGACAAGTTTATATGAATCTCAGTTATAGGAAATAAATCGAGCCACATATGTAAGTAATTCTTACCTCATATTATTTAAAGTTCAGAGCATGATTTCTCTAAAGTTCATATCGATTTCCATAATAGCATAACGATTTCATAAGTTGTGCATAGCATAACGATTTCATAAGTTATTGCATAGCATAACGATTTCATAAGTTATTGCAGAGCATAACGATTTTATAAGTATCGCTTAACGATTTGGTTTTTATAACGATTCACTGATAAGTGAGAAACAACGATTTCGTCTCACAACGATTTGATAAGTAAGAAGCAACGATTTCGTCTCACAACGATTCGATAAGTGAGAAACAACAATTTCGATCTCACAACGATTTTGTTTCTCAACAATTCGATAAGTGATAAACAACGATTTTGTCTCGCAATGATTTGATAAGTAAGAACAACGATTTATTCTCATAACGATTTCATTTTCACATCGATTTAATTTCCATAACGATTCGATAAGTTACTTCAACGACTTGGTCACTGTAACGATTTGATGGGTTACACAACAACTTGGTCAAAGTAACGATTCGATAAAGAAAAAGAACGATTTACTTGTAACGATTCGTTCACAACGATTTGCTTATAACGATTTGTTTAGAACGATTTGTTTGTAACGATTCGTTCATAGCGATTTGATTATAACGATTTGACCACAACGATTTGGTTATAACGATTTCATTATAACGATTTGACCATAACGATTTGGTTATAACGATTTGATTATAACGATTTGTCTACAACGATTTGGGTACAACGATTTGCTTGCAACATACTATATTCACAACGATTTTTTTATTCTTTAAGAACGACTTGCTTGATCATACAACAATTTCATAAGTGAAATAGTACTTCGTGGATAATACCGATTGATATTCAAATATAATGAAAGTCAAAGTTTTCTCATGTGCTTCTCAATATCTGTGCATTTAATGTGTCTGAACATCTCTCTGCACGATACATATTTGGATATCTTCCATTCTTATGCTTCTATAGAAAACATCTTTTTAGATAGCAGAAAGGTACTTCCATTTTGGTGTATATTCCTACTGCTTGGTTTCTAACGTTGACTGACAAGTCTAGAGACAGTCTAGCTGTCCATTGTTTGGTATTTATTGTATGCAGATCCTTGACAGCACCATTCTCTACAACGTTGGACAACAAGAAGCTGCAGAATATCTGGAAGGATCTTTTCCTTGCGTGCATGGATCAGAAAAACATTAAATGACTGGAAGCACCTTTTGTACACATCAAACCATGCAGTCTAACGAGCATCCAACACAGAGACAATAGATACTTCAACGATTACATTTTTCAAAGAAGATATAAATAGAAGACTGGTGTCTATGTGAAGACAACCTTTTGACAATTCAACATCCGCAAGCACCATAGAAGAGCTCAAGCCTCTCTCCCAAGCTTTGCTATGTTGGGGATCAGATAGGTGACTTTGACAAAAGAACTACGAACTTGTGTGTATGGCAGCGGAATTAAAATAAGTAAAACACACAATTCGATCAGATCCAAGTGTGGTGTGTGAGAATAGTGAATAAGTACAACAAACCACCATCAAACCACAGTGCACTGAAGATTTTTAAGGTGGTTCGGAGAACACAACTTGTGTCTCCTACATCTACCTCCTCACAACGGAGGAACCACTAGCACAAGTGCAGTACAAACTAGAGCACGGCGACTCTGACCTCTTTGAGTGCACCAACTCAAAGAAACCCAGGAGATAGGCATAACAACCTACTCCAAAGACTACTTGTGAATTCAGCAAATTCACAAACCTTGAGCACTACGGCTCAGCACCAGAGCACAACAGCTCCAAACCAAAGTACAAAGTACTCAACCTCTGGATCACAATAGATCCAAGTTCTGCTAGAACAAACACACTTAGAGAATAGATCCTCTAGCACGATCTATCTCGGTACAATAGAAATGGTAAAGACAAATAGAATGGGAGGAGTTCTGTGTAGAACACATACACAGATTCCCCAGAGAATTTAACACTCTGACCAAATACAGACTCGGCTGGATCTCCTTCTGGACCAGCACTGCTGCAATCACGAGCTTCTCCTTCTTCTTCTCCTTCTTCTTCCCTTGGCGGCGCTGCTCTGCTCCTCTGGATGCAGATCCCTTTTTCCCGCTCTTCTTCCCTTCTTCTAGAATGCTCTGGGCCTTGTCTTGCGTGGGATAGCTTTGGAGTACCAAACACATGGGTATTTATAGCCCCATATTGTAGACACTCGTTTTCGGCCTATAAGTTGAGCACATTTCTTGTCCATATCATTGATATCCCAAATTGATCTCACTTTGGAGTCCTTCTCTGGCCCATCATGAGCCCATTCACCCTCATGTCAAGCCCATTCTCAAGCCCATGGCCAGAGCTACTTGAAACATCAAACTGTGCAGTCTGCCCTATTCTCTAAACATACCTTCACTTTGAGAGCTCATAACGTCCTCATTTCTAATCCTAATTTGGCATATCATACTATCCTTTTTTGTAGCCCTCTGAGTCTAGAATCCAACGCAACAAACGGCTCATCAATCCTATGTCTGTGTAGAGAGTTATGGCCTGTTTCGTGGGACCTACGCGGACTGTCTTATAGTCGTGGCCTGGTGCATGGTCGCGACAAGAACGCGGCCCCACGATCCGATGCGACAGTGCCATGCACGTAAACACACATTTTTACGTGCGTTTCGGCTCTCTCTTCCATCCTAGAGCCTATCTAAAGTCCCTTTGAGTTAGATTACGACCCAAACCTCCTATCCTCATCCCTAGGGAGCCCCAAGCCCATCCAAACTCTAGATAGACTCTCAAACTCTCCCCAACTTGGACTCTCTCTCTAACTCGGGATTGGACTCTATCTCTCTCTTGAACACATCCTAGGACTCTCTAGGGGATAGAGGAAGGCTACCATATGAGGAGAGGTCCTGGAGGCTCTGCCCACGAGGTCCCATCGTCCCCAAGGCAGAGGAGAAGTTGTTCTTCCCGTTTTCCTTCCTTCTCTCCTCTTCTCTCTCATATCGCCTCCAGGACCAGCAGTACTTGCAAGGCTTGTGGAGATCGAACCAGGCTAGATCTCTTCGGGGTTTCTTCATCAAAGTTACTCTCCACAGAGCCCTCTTCAACGTCGAAGTGGAATCACATCGATTGGTGGCTTGTGCGAAAAGTTACAGTAGATTATTCTTCACCTTCTCTCTCATATCGAGATCTGCACATGCGGGATTATCGTCTCTTCCACAACCCAAACCAGGCTAGATATCTTCAAGATGTCTTCATGAAAGTTGTTCACGACATTCTACTCTCCGACTCCAACTGGAATCACATCAATTGGGCAATCTGTTTAGTTTTGATTTTTAATTTCTTTCCACGTTTTACACATGTATGCATGAGTTAGGATTCCTCCTTCTCCTCTTCCATGTTTCTCTCCCATGCATATTCCTCCCCATGTTTTCCTACTACCCAAGGTTTAAAACCATCCCCCAGGTCCATTCCCTCCATGCTCCACGTCTTTCTTTCATTTAAGAATAGCTACTACACTTAACATAGTCTGATAGGGTTTTATTTCTTGTTTTCGTTGTTTTGGCAGGCACCCAAGCGAAGATCTACGAGCGGCTCTCATCCTCCGGCCGGCTGGAGGACGGGAAGGAGGTCCCATCCATCATCTCCCGCACAGAAGAGAACACGACAGTGTAGGGCGACGTGACAAGAGATGCGTCAGCTAGGGGTGACGCGATATCAGCACTGTCGCGGCAACCATGACTACCGCGACATAAGGTACACCCCCGTTCTCTCTCCTTTTCCTAGAGTAGTTAGCCCAGACATTTCTCTTCTCATTAGGCAACTATCTAGGTGGCGATCACATCCTATTTTCTATGCTATCATATTTGGTATTCATGTTTGTGTTGAGGGGGGTACAATCCCTGTGATTACACCTTTTGGCGATCACGGTGGACCTCCAGTGCCACCCTCGTAGATCTAGTTTGCTTGCTTGCCATGTTTTCCCCTTTACTTCCTCTTGTAGTGCATGTTAGCCTGTTATTCCCTATTACATGCATTTTTTGGCACTCGGTTTGTGTCGCGGCGCATCGCGGTGACGCGATCATATCGCGTCGCCTATAACGGACGCGATAACAGGTGTGTGTTTCCTCTTTGCTTATTTGATATCTCCTGATCCTGTGAGTTCATTCATGTCTGTATCATGTTTTCTTGACATGCTTGCCTGTGTTTCTTGTTGCCCAGTTGACGAGCCCAGAGGGGGGTGAATGGGTCTTTTAAAATTAATCTATTAACACCTGTAAATCAAAAACATTCACACAACACGTTCTTCGATAGAGGTTGGTAGCAGTTAGTTCGAAAGGGAATCACACAAGGAAAATAATCACACAACACAAGAATTATCCTGGTTCGGATCTCCTTTCCTTAGGAGTCCTACGTCCAGTCCCTGAGCAACAACTCAGGATTCCACTACTAGGGTACAGTCCCCCTAAGGACGCTACAACACCCAGCTCAGCTGGTCTTCCTTCACACCCGAAGGGAAATAACACCACCCTGGATACCTCACCAAGTCTTCCTTCACAACTGAAGGGGAAACAGCACCCTGGATACCACCAGGTCTTCCTTCACAATCGAAGGGAAACAACACCCTGGATACCACCAGGTCTTCCTTCACAACCGAAGGGAAACAACACCCTGAATACCACCAGGTCTTCCTTCACAACCGAAGGGAACAACTCCTCAAAGAGAAATGAATGAAATTCAGCCCCTAGATCAAGCTTTTACAAGCCAAGATCTGAAGCAACTAGCACTGAGAGCAAAGAATCTAAGCTAGCACACTCTCAGAACTACATAAGCTCTCTCAAGATTTTCACTACATTCAGGAGAGCAAAGAGCGAAAGCTAGGTGGAATGAAGTTCTGGCTCTGGACTTCTTGCCGAAGAATTTGAATGCTTGAATACCAGATAGTGTCACCTCTCTTTTTTGGTTTGAATTTATATCTTCTATTTGAATAGTCCCGTTGAAGTAACCGTTGTCTCTTAGATTGATAGTCGTTAGACTTTTGTCATTTGGAAGCTTCAACTATCTTTTATCCAATTGAGCACGCAAAGAGATAGGGTCTTCTGACGTCTGGGTCCAACGTTGTATGATAGAAGGTCTTCAGGACCCTGCACACATTAAATGCTAGAAAACAGACAACTCAAACTGTCTCTTGTTTGTCAGTATACGTTGATGTGAGTATTCACTAGAATAGCAATCCCAAATAGCTTGTTTTAAAAGATGTATACAGAGTAAGCACAATAATGGACGATATTGTATGCATGCATGCAGAGATACGTTCAGAACTCATAAATGCAAGAGTGACAGATAGATATATGCGTGACTTTGACTAGTCAACGCTTCAAGAGATAAGATAAAACAAGTTCTATAAACTGTAAAGTCGTTGTCTAATGACTTATGAAATCGTTATGAATACTAACAAGTCATTATAGAGAGCAAATCGTTATGAACACTTATCAAGTCGTTATGAGCTCTAAAGAAATCGTTGCTCAAAGCAATCGTTGTGAGCGCTTAAAGAAATCTTTGTGCAAAGCAAATCGTTATGGTAACTTATGATCGTTACAATTAGCAAGTCGTTGCGAGTTCTAAAGAAATCATTACGGTAACTTATGAAATCGTTACAACAAGCAAGTCGTTGCGAGTTCTAAAGAAATCGTTACGGTAACTTATGAATCGTTACAACAAGCAAGTCGTTGCGAGTTCTAAAGAAATCGTTATGATAACTTATAGAATCATTGCGGCGAGCAAGTCGTTATGAGTTCTAAGAATCGTTGTGATAACTTATAGAGTCGTTATGACAGGCAAGTCATTGCGCTTTCTAAAGAAATCGTTGCGATGACTTATAGAATCGTTATGACAGGCAAGTCGTTACGCTTTCTAAAGAAACGTTGCGATGACTTATAGAGTCGTTATGATAGGCAAGTCGTTACGCTTTCTAAAGAAATCGTTGCGATGACTTATAGAATCTTTATGACATCGACTTGCTTTAAACACATGACTTTTCAGTCTTATAAGGAAATCATTATACTTATACAGAAACCGTTATGATTTTTAACAAAATCGTATGAACTTTGAGAAATATTATGTTGAAAAGATTAAAGCTTCAGAAAGTAATGCATACATTTATTGGCTTGTTTGACATTGGTATTTTTTCCTGTACTTAAGACTTATGAAAATATTCATTAGATATAATTGATAAACTCTTGTTTGGTTTTGTTAATCATCAAAAATATATATGTATTAATTAAAATTGCATGGGGACAGACTGATCATCATTTCTGTCTCTTAGAATCCTGTTAGGGCTCGGATTTCCCGTTTCCTTTGCATTGTAAGTTTTCGGATCTAGTGGCGTCCGTGCTCAGGGGCGTGACAGGCTCGCGTCAGGGATAAGCGTCGCGTCTTCAGGTACGCTTTGTATGTTACTGTTTTCATTCCTGGATCGATTCTGAGTGCTCTGTGATCCATTTGTATTATTTGGTGATTTTGTACACTTATTATTTGTTTAGGTAGTCTTTTGAGTCTGTGTGTGTGTGACTTACTGTGTGTTCTCAGGCGTCTGTTTGTATCACGGTAATCCGCTATGTCGCGATAAGGTCGCGGTGTACACGACCGCCGCGACTTGGCCGAGAGCTGTTTTGGGTCACCCTGTCTGCTCCTCATCTTTACTCTTGCATACATTTCGGACATTTAGGCCCCTTGCATACGCTACTCATCCCAGTTATTCAGGTCCCCCCTTGGTTGAGTGAGCCCTCTCACCTACGGGCACTCGTAGGCTGACTCGGCCCACCTTCCGAGGACCTCCATAAGTCTTCGTGACCGTACGCACGTTGCGGTTCACCGGCCGGTTGTACCCATTGCACCCCTAGTTTCGAGCCTCTCCCCGTGTGAGTTGTGTCCCCCTTTAGTATCACCGGAGTACTTAAGTACACACCCATTATGGTTCCTCTTTACCGAGTGCAATTCAATTAATCAATCTATTAAAGCCTAAGTGATAACCCTAAAATCCTAACGCTTATCATATCAACTGGGTTTGCTTGAGAACTCCCTTTCTCATCCCTTTCTTGTGTGATCTTGATGTTGTTGTATCCTTATTTGTATTTTAGTGTATCCTTTTTAATTCCCCCCATTTTATCATCCTCTCATGGCTCCTTTCCACTTCACCTATCCTCCAACCTCTCCTCCTCATGTAGACCTCTTATCTCATGAGTCTATTCCAAGTTCGGCCCAGTCCAGGGCCCATCGGTCGATGAGAGTGCCCATCCCCAATCTAATCCGTCACAATTTCTCTTCTATCGAGGCTGCTGATTGGAGCGTCTCCTGCTTGAAATGGGCCCTGACCAGGCCCGAGAATTGTTGTCCCACCTTTGCTCTACGCGGTCTCCTTCCAGGATGGGCCAACAAGCCCACATTATCCTGCTCATTCTAGATCACCTCACGTTGTCACTCTTGGATCGGCCCATCCCTTTGCTCAGCCCACATCATTGCAGCCGGCCCATTATGCTCAATCTGGCCCGGACCTTGACTCTCGACTCCGCTCTCATTCCCAAGCTGGCCCCACTATCCACAATCCACTTCGGCTCGGGACTTCCAATCCGAGTTCGAGTCTATGAAGCGAGAGCTCAGTGACCTGCGGAGGCAGTTAAAAGCCAAAACCTTCCTTCAATGATACTCTCCCTGATTTCCGTGGTCTCCGGATCCCTCCACCTTCTCAGCTCCCTGTTTATCGCAAATCAGGAGCCGGAGACCCTTACATCCATCTGAAGGAGTTTCCTCTATGAGTCGGTGTCCTATCAACATGATCGCCGCTTATTGGCTTATCTTTTTAGGCGGTCATTAGACGGGACCGCTCTGGAGTGGTTCTATTCCTGCCTCTCAATGAAGTCGAGGTTTTTAAATCATCAAGGCCAGATTCTTACGCAATACCAACTGGGTCGGGCCCGAGTATTCAATGGCCGATCTGGTGACTGAGCAGATGAAGCCCGATGAAGATTTTGCAACCTAGCCGACCGATGGCGTCAAATGTCCGCGCATGTCAAGATGCACATCCCAGAAGAAGAGAAAATCAAGCTTATCATTGCTAAGCAACACCCATGTACCGCCACTCCTAGCTATGAACGACATCATCTCCATGCAACAATTATACAGTCGTGCTCGCTTTGTTAAAACCCAACTCATGACTCCCCATGCCATCCATGTTCGAGGCCCAACAACCAGTTGCACATTTCAAGGGCCACTTATTAGGGAGTCCAAACCCATGCCCAAGTTGATACCCCATCCACCACCCCACACCTACCCACTCCACTAACCACCATGCACCTCCACCTCCATATAGCCAACTTGCCCCACTTCCACAAGAACAACCACCTCGCCCATGCCATCGCACCACACCATCTCATACTCACCCATCCCAACATCCTCTTGGCCCAAAGCGAGCCTATTATCATCCTTGCCTGAGCCCCTTTTTGATGACTTCACGGCCCTGATGTCCATCAATGCATTGCAACTCCCTCCAGAAAAGCCATTGGGACATGACAGCGGACCAATCATATTGCCCTATCATCGCCATCTGAGGCATACAATCGCGAACTGCTGCGAATTTCAGGATGTGATCTATGATCTAGAGCACAAGATAAATTGGGCTGAAATGCACAGACTCATCCTACATTGTCAAGGTAAGAGCAAGCACAAAGCCAGGGCAGCAGCCCTCTCCATCGTAGGCAGCGAACAGCCGCCCAAGCAACCGACAGCACAACAAAGACAGCCAGCACAAGCATCAGGAAGTCATCATCTCCACCATTCAAGGCCGACGGCACCTCTTATTTATCCTCTAGGTGCACCACCTGCTCCGTCACAACCTCAACAACCCCCTCCACCAACCCTTACCCAGGCTATCACCACCACACCTACCGCATCGCACCCTGATGACAAGCTGTTAGCTCGACCCATTGTGTCGGTGCGCTGTCAGTCATCTCCACCAACTCCGCAAACCACTAATCCCTCCACTCTTGACAACCCTCCATCTTTACCCCTCGCCATCATCTCCACCCCACAACCACTTGCACCTGAGCAAGCCATTACCGCCACACCAAGGCTCGAGCAAGCTCCGCTCACCTCTGAGCCCAAGCAAGAGTTTCCTACTCCCAAGAGTAAGGCCGCTTCAGCCTCTGAGTTGGGGGAAGATGTGACGGACCGGGGTACTTATGCCCAATAAGGCTCCATATCCAGATCCGTCTCCCGCGAACGGACCGAAGTCTCGCAAGGGATATCTCACACACGTGTCCAGTAAGAGTATAAAAGACAAACCACAAGAATATAAGACACAAGGAAGTACATGGCTCATATCTGTTCACAAATTTGTACAACTGTCCCATTACATTAATACATGTCCAATTTAAAAGAAAGTACAATTACTTGGGGCATACCCGAGGGAGCACAAGCTCACACAACATTAACTACTACACTACTGCTGGTGTTATAAGTCTGACACAACGCTGCTGCAAGCCAACACCGGCAAGCCCTGAAAAGAACTGTAGGGGAGTGAGCCTCAACAAGTCACTGGCTCAGCAGGACCACCCAAAAACAACACCGAAAACACAACTCCTCACCCCAAAGGGTCTCACTGGCAACACCAATAGCAAACCATTTCATGCACATCATAACAATAAATAATAATTAAACATAATCATGATAATAAAACAAAGTCCTCGGAAGGAAAGTGAGACTACAGGACTAAATAATATCATTAGTCAGCCCAACAATAAAGTGCCTAAACCACAGTCTCAGTGGCACACTGCTACAACAACTAGTTGCCTAAGCTATAAGCCACACAGGCAAGTCACTGCCCAGGCTACAAGCTTCACAGGCGAACCTCAATCACGAGGGTACTAGGATAGCTAACCAAGTGCTAGTCCATTAAACCCCAAACCACACTACGTCGAGTGCCACACATAAATGGTAGGACTGGCTACAGCTAGCTAGTCCATCACACACTAAAACCATAATCGGAACCATGCCCAAGAAAGGTAAAACTCAACAAGTGGAAGGTCTACATGGCCTCCACGGAGCACAGCTCTACTAAAGCACAATATGCCTAGGCCACAGCCTCAATAAATATAAACAAAGATCTATTTAAAACGGATAAGATGCAACAAGTGGCAGGTCAAACACAAGACCTCCACAACACACAAGTACCCGGAAAGGTTGGTACACAATGTACCACCACAAAATATAAAGACACACGAAGGGAACAGGTACCTGCTACTTTGAGTACCACAACACAAACACCCGAACAAGGTACAAGTAGGTGATAAACACAAACACTGAACCACAATTATATTATACCTTTATTTAGGCACAATATTACAAGTAAAACCTCAACCGGCAAGTCACACAACCACAACTCAATCACAATTGTGCCAACACCAGGGCACACTCAAACTGGTCAAACCTCGACCACGAGTCACAAACTCACGAACTACAGCCAGTGGCAAAGCACGAGTCAAGCCACAGCTAGAGCTGGCAAAGCACGAGTCAGAAAGAACGACGTCACCACAACCACAACTGGAGCTAACAAAGCACGAGTCGCGAAGAACGACGCCACCACATGGGAACAGACTACTAGCTGATCAGGCAGTATCCAACCCGGACAAAACACAAGAACAACCTCTCAGCCTCGCAGTCATGGACGAAAGGTCCAACTGCCGCTCCACGAGAACAAGTCAAACAACTGTGGAGAAAACAACACCACACCTGCAGACACACAACTGCAGGCCCATGCCTGGCACCTCTAGGGTCTCTGGCCGGAGCACCCTAAAGTGAGGCACTGGAAAACACGACTAGTTGGGGACCAGTGACGTCTACTGGTGTCCGTACCCCCAACTACGAGCGCGCTACAAGCGACAAAAGAACAAACTCTGGGAAGTCGCTGCCCCACTGCCGTCTTTCCCTCAGCCAGACGTACAACTCAAACTCAGGAGTGAGGGTGTCCAGGAAGACGACACAGACCTCGACGGTACAACACAAGTACCGGGACAAAACTCCGAGCACAACAAACACACGTGCCTGGCTCACAAAGAACCTGGGGTACCCGACTAGAGAGGCATTCCGGAATAGGCGCCGGACCACCACACTCAGCTAGCACAAACCACGATACTTACACAAACACTTTCTGTTACCGATCACAGTACCCAAATCACCATTAAGGATAGCATGTCCTAGTCACCCTGTGACTCACAAGCTAACTTGCACAACTACTATACTAACCATATTAAAGATAACACCGCAGTTTGTCATTGGTCACACGGTGACCTCCACTGCCACAATAAACATAATAGCACACCATACTTAATAATCCATCTAGAATAATTCACAAGAGATCCTAAAGGATCATAGGAACCTCATCGCGCCAACACGCATACTGACCTCACTAATTATTAACCACAATAACGCACGGTATGCCATGAACACACAAACCATATACATGGCATCCAAACCTCGAAGATATCACGTGTATAATATTCTCACAACGAAATATATCACACATTATCTACGTAAACAAGATGTCCAACACATGGACAATATACACACATACTTAAACCACTACGTACATCACACATCATTTACGTAAACATGCCCATTACATGAGCAGTATGCTCCAGGAGCATAACAAGTGCACTGGCTCACACCGGTCATCGCCATGCATACACAAACACGTAAAAAGATAGTGCTTACGCATGCACATATTAGCGGCAACATCGATTACCGTCTAAAGTATGTGAACGACAGCCTCCATTGCCGTCAACACCAAGTAAACGACCATCACCTAGCCGTTTACTCAAGATCAACGGATAAGCATCTTGCCGTTAATCTCCAGCTGAAGAATCCAGCGTCAACCGATGATGACGTTTATATCCTCGACCCTTAACAACTACAAACGTGCAGAACGGTCCTAGGCCAGTCACATGGGCAACTTAGCCCCACAAACTACAGAAAGTTAGGGAAACACCTCCCCTTACCATTGTATGCTAAACTTAAACCAAAGAAAACAGATCCAATGTCTGGATCAATCAAAAACACCCAATTCCCCGGCATGAAGAACCCTTAATCCCAAAAACTCAATTAATCATGCAATCTATACAAACAAACCATAACCAATCACCATGAGGAATCCAGGGACCAGTCCCTACCTGAAAAATGCGATTAAACCCCCAAAGAACCTTGAATCGCGCCAAAACCCAAGGAACGCCCCACGAACACCACGCTCCAATTCGCCATTCCCCGCCCGATTTGCCGCTACCACGAGCAACCACGGCCTTCCCACGAGCTCCCCGCCGACCGACAGAACTCATGAAGAAGCTCAAGGGTGAAGGTGGGCGAAGAGGAGGGGAAAGAGAGGGGAAAGAACAAGGCTCGGTCTGCCCTAAAAACACAGGGCGCCACAGGTTAACGTCAACCTATGCGCCGCTAACCAAACCGCCCCAACTAGGCGTCCACATCGGCGACGCCAAGTTCAAGCAATTGACGTCTACATCGATGGATGCTAAAACCATGTTAACGGCACACCATTGCCGCCAACACACAGTCGACATCACACACCTAGACGCCAACCCACTGTGATGTCCAGCGAGCTGAACACCAACACAGACCCATACCAAGCCCGGTAAGGATCTAATAAGAAACTTACAACACTAATGGGCCTCACATTGGCCACCAAACCTGCTAAACCGGATCCACGGGGATCCGGAAAATGCGCGACGTTACAGAAGAGCTCTCTCCGCACGAGCCTATCCTTGCCACCACTCAGTCGCTTCACATCAAGCCCTCTGCATCCGACGAATCCACCATAGCCACCATACATCCCATCATCACATCCCAATGGAGACGGGTGTGCATCACCAGAAGCATGCCTTGAAATTACTTCCCCTATGCAAGATGGACCGAGTAAAGGTAGCTCAGTTCCGGTCATTGTTTCGACCCTTACAACTACATCAGTCGCATGCCGGTCTATGTCTTTATCTCGGGCACGTTCAGGACGGATGAGCTTTCTTCTCCTCAGAAGAGCACTGTCAAAAAGAGTTCCCAGGCCCTAGTGCCAGCCAGATCTAAAGCAGGGACGGTAGCCATTACGTTGCTTATTGGAAATGCTACCATTAATGCCATCATCATCCTCGTTCAGTTATATTGCATATGGATGGTCAAAAGAAGGGGCTCTCTACAATGTCGTGCTATCTCACGCATCTGCTAAGCTATCATGAACCAGTTGTCGCTCAAGGGGCAAGAGTCACACTGCCTGAAGCATTCAAACCCTCCTTGCCATGTTTCAGCCCGACCAAGGGCACATTGCTATGTCACCAAGAACACTCAAGGTTTTGCCGAGAGTCCTTTGTAATTTGCCTTAGCCTGTCAGTCAGTTGGCCGTGCTAGTGCCACCCATCACACTCCAGAAGCCTCCCCTCTTCAACTGTCAAGGGAGTTGGTTTTCATGCCAGATTGTCAGGCCAAGATGCCAAATCTCAAGTTGCTGGTACCACGCATCAAATTCCCTGGATTGCACTGTCCACTTGTCAAGAGAAACCCTCTCAGCAAAGGAGCCTATTTATGGCATTCCCCCATGGGTATCTATAAATGTGGATATGCAAATGATAGCCAAGGGGAAAGTACGCACACGACAGTCATGACAACCATAATTGATGAGAGAGCTGTGTGGCTGCAGAGGAGAGCGAGGTCATCTGCTGCTTGGTCCCGCTATTTAAGAAGACATGTCAAGGTGAAACGTCATATCTATCTGTAAGAGCAAAGAAGTTGTGGCGTCACAAAGAAGGGATCTGCCAAGAAGCAAGGAGGCTAAGATCAAGATTCTTCAAGAAAAAATATCGGTCTCCCTATCTTGTCATCTACTGACCTTGATCTTTCGATCTACTCATTTTGGTCAATCTGGTCCCAGAGGAGGCGTCCGATCTCCCAATTCTGGACTGGTGCCACATTATTCCCCTCCTACTCCTTTAGGGTCTTTGGACCCTCATTTATCTCTTCCTCCTGAGCCACCTGATCACCCTCGGGGTACCCAGTCTCTCTCTTTCTATCCACCTGGGTCACTAACTTCCTTCCTAGTGCTCAGGGTTCCCTTTTCCTCTTCCACCAGAGCCTCCTAATTATAGGTCAGGTCTGCATTCTCCAGGGCATCTAATTCCTTCCTTCCACTTCCCCTTCTGATCCTCCAGATCCTCCACCCTCCATTCTACAGTTCCTTCCTCCAACCTCCTGGTCACAGGCCCTAACCAATTCCTCCCTCACTCCTATTCGAGGTCCCGACCCTTTCTCTCACTGTTCCAGAGGTTTCAGTCCTCACTAACATTTTTTTTTTCCTCCTTGTAAATCCTTCTTGTTTGAGGGTTCTTATCCCTCATCTTCATGTAGCGTCATGTCTCCCTCTTGTTTGTGTTGAGTTGGCTCCAATTCTTGCTGACCCTTGATTTTTTACATTTTCCTGCAAATGAGCTAATTAAAATCACACAAGATCAAATTTGAGAATAGTGCAGGTCATTCTTTCAATAAAGGGAGTCGCAATGAGCCACAAATAACATGTAATATTGTTTCAACACAAAGAGCATCAAGAGAGTCATCTCAGTTCACAACTGAGTGGTCGAGTTAGTCTTAGGTTTGTTTTGCTTCTGCAACACTCCAGCACTCCCAGCTAGAGATTACTCCGTGCTCGGAGTCTGACATTCCTTCCCTGTCGTTCAAGGTCACTTTAAGCAAGGATCATCACACACCCACATGGCCAACCTTGGTCGGTTCGTCTAGTAAACACCGTTGCTACTCAGGGCCACACCTAGGAGGTGCAAAAGTTGTTCTCTCTTTACTCGGTCGAAGTGCAGAGGCAAAAAAAGACTATTAGGCGAGGCGACCAACCTAAGCACATCTCGATGAGAGGAAATCTCAAATGGACGGTCAATTAAGCCTACAAAAGAAAAGCAAAATAAAAGAGAAGAAGAACAAATGAAGGGAAATTGAGGAATAGGGGCATGGCAAAGAGTGGCAGTACAGTTCCCCGCGGGACGCCCTTGAGCCCGGTCGTACGCATGCCCCAAACAATAAACAGGCACAATAAAGTGACCAAAAGTCCCTCCTCAACAGATTGAACCTTTAAGAGATATGTCGTGGAAGGAAGCTAAGCCTAACTTGTCCTTTAAAGCTTGCACTAGACTTATCCCCAAACTTTCTTCTCTTTCTCTCTATAAGGCTGCATCGTCTCCGGATATGGCCTTTGTAGTGGCATCACAAGCTAGGGGCAATCATCTACAGGACGCCACCATCTTAATGCACATCCAACTTTTGGTGGTCTTTAATGAAAGGGGAATGAATGGGGACCCCTTGCTAGTAGTTTGATCTTGCTTTAGTGCTATAATAGCAAGGGTGAGTGCCTTCCGTCTCATGTGTCTTTTTAGGAAGGGCTAACGTCGGCTTCAGGCGTCATTTTCAAAATCCAAAAAAAATCAAATATTGTCAAAATCCCAAAAAACCAAATATTGCTAAAATCAAAAAAATCAAATATTTCCAAATCCAAAAAAATCAAATATTTCCAAAATCCAAAAAAAAAATCAATAATTTCAAAACTCAAAAAAAAAATCAAATGTTTTCAAACTAAAAATAACAAGAATGAGCAGATCTAATCATACATGCTAAAGTGTGCAGGTACATTGGCTCCCAAGCATTGATCGCTCAGATCTCCACATTTCTTCATTACTTTTGTCTGAGTCTTGCTCAATCATCTTTACGATCTGTTTCCCCCTCAGTCCCACCCATGATTTGAATTTCAAGCTCATTATCCACCAAGTCCTCCCAAGTCCCATACATTTTCTCCCTCAATGGCTCCATGAGAGGACTCTCTATGTGTGAACCTGACGGTTCTTCAGTGCTTTGTTCAATCATGGGATGACTGAATTGTTATGCTTGTTGTTGTTAGCTTGTTTAGTGCTTTGTTTATTGCTTCATTACACACAAAAAAAAAAATAAAAATCAGAAAAGTAAAACAAAAAAAATGGCGAGTTCTGCGCTCCACAGGTAAGTTAGGTAAGTATCTCTATCCTTCTCCCTTGCATTACTATATGGTACTTATGCTACTATATTTATCTCAAGGACCGATTGGTTCTCAATGTGTTCTAGATTTGAGTTCCCCTTACCAAAAACAGTGATAATCTAGGTGCACATTGCTAACCGCTGGATAGCGTTAAGGTAAGTAAGTATGGGGACGATGGATTCAGGCCTACACTACGGTTGCAGGTAGTTTCTTGACCCGTTCTTATTCGGCTTAACAATATTATCCTAGAGTATTTTCTATTTTCTCTTTTTTTGCATATTGATTTGATGATTTCTTTTTATTTTAGCCCAGCATACATCATGTAGGACTTTGAGCTTCATGCCTCATGATTTGTCAAATGTTTTTTTCCTGGAGGTGATTAATCAAGCTTAAGTTTCTTGAACAAGAAATTATATTCCACTCACAATTTGAAGGTCTTCTTTGAACTAGTCACTTGGTCTAGTTGGCCAGTATGCTTCTGTCTGGAATTTACTCCCTCTATCATCTAAATCAGCTTAAATATTCCCCCTGATCCGTCTTGGTTGCGAACCGCTCCCAGGCCTTGAGTCATTGTGACCCGCCTGGCACGCACATGTCCTCCCAAGATGAAACCTGCAGGCCAATCGGCTAGGGTACCTCTTAATCATAGGTTGATCATCCTTCTTTTGCTTTCCTTTTTGGTCGTTCCAGACAGAAGCGTCCGTGCTCGCTCTTCCTTGAGGTTTGTTCGGAGTCTTCCTGAAAATTTCTATCGCTTATTGGTTGTGACGGGACTCCTTTTACCTTGATGCCCACTTTTCAGTCCACTCTTCTTCATCCTCGCTCCATTCCATTTCATTACACTTCGCTCTCTTTCCGCTTCGCTCCCCTGCAAAGCGGGCATCAAGGAGGGGAAATCTGTAGACACCCGTTTTTGGCCTATAGTTGAGCACATTTCTTGTCCATATCATTGATGTCCCAAATAATCATACTTTGGAGTCCTTCTCTGGCTCATCATGAGCCCATTCACCCTCAATGTCAAGCCCATTCTCAAGCCCATGGCCAAGATCTACTTGAAACATCAAAACTGTGCAGTCTGCCTATTCTCTAAACATACCTTCACTTTGAGAGCTCATATCCTCATTTCTAATCCAAATTTGGCACATCACACTATCATGTGTAGCCCTCTGAGTCTAGAATCCAACGCAACAAACGGCTCGTCAATCCGATGTCTGTGTAGAGAGTTATGGCCCGTTTCATGGGACCTATGCGGACTGTTATATAGTCGCGGCCTGGTGCATGGTCGCGACAAGAACGCGGCCCCACGATCTGACGCGACAATGCCATGCATGTAAAACGTTTTTTACGTGATTTTTGGCCTCTCCTTCCATCCTAGAGCCTATCTAAAGTCCCTTGAGTTGGATTACGACTCAAACCTCCTATCCTCATCCCTAGGGAGCCCCCAAGCCCATCCAAAACTCTCTATAGACTCTCAAACTCTCCCACAACTTGGACTCTCTCTCTAACTCGGGATTGGACTAATCTCTCTTGAACACATCCTAGGACTCTCTAGGGATAGAGGAAGGCTACACTACGAGGAGAGGTCCCTGGAGGCTCTGCCCACGAGGTCCTATCGTCCCAAGGCAGAGGAGAAGATGTTCCTCCCGTTTTCCTTCCTTCTCTCTTCTCTTTCTCTCTCATATCGCCTCCTGGACCAGCAGTACTTGCAAGGCTTGTGGAGATCGAACCAGGCTAGATCTCTTCGGGGTTTCTTCATCAAAGTTACTCTCCACAGAGCCTCTTCAACCTCGAAGTGGAATCACGTCGATGGTGGCTTGTACGAAAAGTTATAGAAGATTATTCTTCACCTCTCTCTCATATCGAGTGCCACATGCGGGATTATCGTCTCTTCCACAGCCCAAACCAGGCCAGATCTCTTCAAGATGTCTTCATGAAAGTTGTTCATAACATCCTCCTCTCTGACCTCCAACTAGAATCACATCACGGGGACAGTATCTATTTATTTTTTTATTTTTACTTTCTTTTCATGTTTTACACATGTATGCATGAGTTAGGATTCCTCCTTCTCCTCTTCCATGATTTCTCCACCATGCATATTCCTCCCCACGTTTTCCTACTACCCAAGGGGTTTAAAAAAACACCCCCCAGGTCCGTTCCCTCCATGCTCCACGTCTTTCTTTCATTTAAGAATAGCTACTACACTTAACATAGTCTGACAGGGTTTATCTCTCTGTTTTCGTTGTTTTGGCAGGCACCAAGCGAGATCCACGAGCGCTCTCATCCTTCGGCCAGCTGGAGGATGGAAGGAGGTCCATCCATCATCTCCGCACAGAAGAGAATGCGACGGTGTAGGGCGACGCGACAAGAGACGTGTCAGATAGGGTGATGCGATATCAGCACTGTCGCGGCAACCATGACTGCCGTGACATAAGGTACACCCCGTTCTCTCTCCTTTTCCTAGAGTAGTTAGCCCAGACATTTCTCTTCTCATTAGGCAACTATCTAGGTGGCGATCACATCCTGTTTTCTATGCTATCATATTTGGTATTCATGTTTGTGTTGAGGGGGGTACAATCTTGTGATTACACATATGTCCATAAGAGCCTTAGGTACGTGGGCACAAAAAACCTAGGCAGATTCCCTTGATCCCCAAGCGGCCACGTGTCCTGAAAAATCATAAGTTGAAAATTCAGCCGGAGTGTGTCGACACTACCACTGAGTGTGTCGACACATGTCCCAATTGTCCAAAAATGGTCTTCTGGAAGCTGGGACTCGTGTCAACACTACCAGGGACTGTGTCGACACCCTGTCCCAGTCAGGCAACTGGGTCTCTTAGGAACTGGGTCTAGTGTCGACACTACCAGGGGCTGTGTCGACACACTTGACCCTGTCTTCATGAAAATGCTTCAGGGACTATGACCCAGTGTTGACACCATCAATGGATGTGTCGACACATCAATGACAAGAGCTGTATACACCTGCAAATTAACACATAAATCTATAGTACAATATATATCATTAAAATATGAGATATTAAACATCAAAAACATGTTGTTTATGCATTATTGTGATATGTATAAAAATGTATAACATGTTCAACAAATCATCAAAAATCACAATATGTCATCATCAAAATCAAAGTGTGAGTGATGTTCATTGGTCATCATTAAAATACAACTTAGGAAATTCCAAAACACACTCAACCCAACAATCTCCCCCTTTTTGATGATGACAAAAACATATGCACAATCTCCAATAGCTTGACTCCCTTGACTGCAAACTCCCCCTTGACCATATACACCCTTTGAGCTTTCTCCCATAAAGAACTTTCCCCTCTAGAAACTTTTACTTTCTCCTCCTTTAAGGAACTGTCTCCCCCTTTTTGACAACATCAAAAAGATAGAAAAGAGAGAGAAACAAAGATTGTAAGAGATCAAGAAATGAATGGTCAGAAGTGATCAAAAAAATGAGGCAGAGTGATATTGACATATGAGAGAAATTATTGTGTCTTTGTATTGTGCAATAAAATTTAATCGAAAGACCACACTCACACAAAGTATAGCAAAATATAATGATCTGAATGTAGTTAAAATAATGATGCAAATGTGAAGAAAAGTGACCTATATGAATGAGTAGAAATATTTAACAAGGATGTTAGGAGATTAAGTTTAACACAATGTAAAATAATAGGTCTAAACTCAGTATACATGAACTTTATGAAGGTTAAGCTTTTCCATTCTGTCAATTTGATTTTCTTTATTTTTAACTGGGAAAGAATACAAGAATAAATTAGCTAAATCTCACTTTTCAGTGCAAGAGATCACATTGATTAGATGCAAGATCTCATGATTACTCATTCGTTTAACTTTCATTATCTTATACAGAGTTGAAAACATTGATTTCCACTTTTTGACGCGAAACAAATCACTTTTAGGTGAATGGCCCGGTTACTCAGTGGTTCAAGAATTTGCATTGCTCTGTTTGTATCTTTCCAGATTGTTGATCATTTTCTTTTGATGTTTTGAAGGAATATGTTTGCTTTGACCAGAAAACTCATGACTACGAATTTAGAAAAATTATTCTTAACATGTGGTAAAAATGAAGCTTAAACATACACATGTGAAATATTAAAGCCACTGTGTGCCTATAATAGTGTTTTGCAAATCATTTTAAAAACATTCAGTATTAAGATTGCTTATCCTTGAAATGATAATGAATATTTGAAATTAAACTAAATGCACAATGAGTTAGTTACATGTTTTAATTCTCTCATAAGAAAATAGCACAAGGACTCAAAAATTCTGATGACTTTGGGGATCAAAATAGACAAGTAAGTTCAAGAAATATGACAATGATTCCCCCTATTATGTATCTCTCCCTCACAAGGTGAACATGAAGATTATTGGAGAAATAGGAATGAAGTGAAAGCAGAATGAACAAGAATTTTTATTGAAAGACAAGGACTCCCCCTCAACAATTGCATACGAGGCTCTTGATACTTGGCGGATACATATACTCACGCATAGTGAAAGTGTCCAGACAAGCCTAACTTACCTTTCTTCAAATCACTATTTGATATACCAAGAATTTCAATATAACTGAGAAGTAGGAATTTATTTGCAAGAGAGAATGGTTTTTATTTGCACAAAGAAATGAGATGAAGATTTCAGACATGTGAAAACTTGCATAAACCAAGTTCCCTTTTAAGAGAAGTGAATCTAGGTTCTACAAGAGGTTTAGTGAAAATGTCTGCAATTTGTTTTTATGTGTCAATGAAGTGGAGTTCAAAAGAGTTCTTTGAGACTTCATCTCAAAGGAAATGATGCCGAATGTCAATGTGTTTTGTGCGGGAATGCTGAATAGGATTTTTGGACAGATTTATAGCACTTGTGTTGTCACAAGAATGGGAATGCAACCTAATGTGTGATTATAATCTAGAAGTTGATGTTTGACCCAAAGGACTTGGGTACCACAGCTACCAGGGGCAACATACTCAGCTTCTGCAGTTGAAAGAGCTACAGAATGTTGCTTTTGGAAGCCCAAGAAATAAGACACCCTCCTAGATATAACACAACCAACTAGTGCTTTTTCTATCAAGTTTGCACTCGGCATAATCAACATCACTATATGCAATCAAGTCCAATTTACATCCAGCAGGATACCAAAGACCCAAATCACATGAAGAAAGAAGATATTTGAAAATTCTTTTAACGGCAGACATGTGACTATCTTTAGGATTTGCTTGAAATATTGCGCACATGCAGACACTGAATTGAATATCTGGCTAGAGGTAGTTAAATAAAGAGAGATCCAATCATACCTCTGTAAAGTGTAGCATTAATAGGCTTACCAGAAGTATCACTCTCAAGTCTTACACTTGTGGCCATTGGTGTGTTGGATGGCTTGATGTTTTGGAAGTCAAAACTCTTGAGCAACTCCTTGACATATTTTGTTTGACTCAAAAAAATTCCTTCAACTGTTTGATGTACTTGCAGACCTAAAAAGAATCTAAGTTCACCCATGAGACTCATTTCAAATCAGATTGCATAAGATGGGCAAACTCATTGCATAAGTATTATCTGTTGATCCAAAAATGATATCATCAACATAAACTTGAACAACAATGAAATGATTTTTTTGCAATTTTGTAAACAAGGTTTGATCAATGTTTCCTCTTATGTAACCTTTATTTACAGGAAAGGAGCTCAACCGGTCACACCAAGCTCTTGGAGCTTGTTAAGACCATAAAGAGCCTTATTAAGTTTAAGAACATGATTGAGAAATTTTTCATTTTCAAAACCAGGGGGTTGTTTGACAAAAACATTTTCTTTTATGTATCCATTTAAAATGCACTCTGGACATCCATTTGAAAGACTTCGAATTTCAAAGAAGCAGCAAATGCAAGGAATATTCGAACAGCTTCAAGTCTTGCTACAGGGGCATAAGACTCTTCAAAATCAATACCAAGTTCTTGGTTATACCCTTGAGCAACAAGTCTAGCTTTATTTCTAACAATTTGACCAGATTCATTCAATTTATTTCTTAAAATACATCTAGTTCCAATGACAGAAGTTAAATCTGAAGGTTTTGGTACTAAATCCAAACTTGATTTCTTTCAAATTGATGAAGCTCTTCATGCATAGCATTTATCCAGTTTTCACAAGATAAAGCTTCATCAACATTTTGGGTTCAATTTGGGAAAGTAGTGCCAAAGAATCTTCAACTATGACAGAATGAAAAGATGATCTGGTTCTTATTCCATCTTGTAAATTACCAACAATGTTTTCAAGTGGATGGTCTCTTAAAATATGGGTTCAGAAATTACCTCAGGGTTTGCATGATTTTCAGGAACATGATTACCTGAATCGCTTGAAGTGGCAATTCAAGAACCTCATGTGCATTTGGTACTTCTTGCTCTTCAAGATTTGTAGATGGATGTTCAAGAAAATCATCCTCATCATCACATAATGGAGTTCTGCACAAAGTAGGAATGTCAATCTTTTGGAAGTTTTCATCAAAAATGACATGTGGAGATTCTTCCACAGTCTTTTTTAAAATATAAACTCTGTAAGCTCTTGAAGTTTCAGAATAACCTAAGAACATTGATTCAAAACTTTTTGCATCAAATTTATCAAGATTTTCTTTGTTGTTATTGTGAACAAAACATTTGCAACCAAAATTTTTGAAATATGACACACTTGGCTTTTTATTTTTGAACAACTCATAATGGGTTTTTCTGATCTTTGGTCTTACCAATGCTCTATTCAAAATGAAATTAGCTGTATTTACAGCTTTGCCCAAAAAGATTTAGACAGTTTACTTTCAATGAGCATAGTTCTGGCCATTTCCACAAGAGTTCTATTTTTCTTTCTACAACTCCATTTTGTTCTGGAGTTCTAGGGGAAGAAAAACTTATGGAGAATTTTCAGTTCAGTACAGAGATCATAAATGATTTATTTTCAAATTCACCCCCATGATCTGTCAAAATGGAATTCAGTTTGAAAGATAAACCCACTAAGGCAGAATTGTAAAATCTCCTGAATTCTGAACATGCATCACTTTTATGGGATAAGAATAGGACCAAGTATATCTTGTAAAGTCATCAATGATCACAAAGCCATATCTATTACCACTGAGACTTTGAGTTGGGTTGGACCAAAAGATCCATATGAAGCAACTCAAGTGGTTTAGATGAAAGTACTTCATTGAACACTTTAAAAGATTTCTTGTTTGTTTTCCTTGAGCACATACCACAAACAGGATTGTCAATGACTAGGAAAGATTCAGGAAGACCTTTTACAAGATTCATTCTTATGAGTTTACTAATGGTTGTGAAACTTGCATGACCCAACCTTTTGTGCCACATCAAGTAGTGTCATTTTAATTTGCAATCAAGCAAACATTTAAAGAGGAATTATCACACAAATCAATCATGTAGACATTCTTTTCTTTTTCCAATCAATTTAATTTCTCAAAGTCGAGTCAATTATTTTATGAATCATGTTCAAAAAGAATCTTGTGACCATTGTCACACAATGACTAATGCTAAGCAAGTTGTAATTCAAACCCTCAAACTAAACAAACACATCACTTAAGGTAATGCAAGACTTACCATTTTTCCTTTGCCAATTATTTTTCTTTATTCTTACCTCCAAAGGTGACTGATCCACCTTCTTTTCAATCAAGCATGAAAACTTATTTTGTCTCCTGTCATGTGCCGTGAGCATCCACTATCAAGAATCCAATGTTGTTGGAATTGGATGCACGGCTTTTCTGCACATAACAAATTAGACAAGAAAAGTTTTTGGTACCAACATGAGATTGGTACCAACATCCTGAGTGAGAAGAGATAACAAATCCTTTCTAACCCAAATTTGTGTATTTTCTTCACAGTGTTTTTGAAACAAAAGATTCAACTTTTTGTTTTTCAATTTTCTGAACATTATACCTCTTAGTTGATGTTTCCACTGTGAAAAACTTGGCATGTATTGCTGTTGATATGCAGGAAAAGATGAATGATAGAATTAATGATTGTACCATTGGTTACCACTGTACCTTTGGTTCCAAGACTTATTCCATCTTGAATTGTAAGAGGAGAAAACATTCCAATTTCCATGAGAAAGATGATTATTGATTGGTTTGAAGTTTTTGTGATTTTTATAAGAAGGGTAGGTTGACCTCTGACTGGGATAGGTCGACCTGTGCATAGTGTGTCGACCTAGGTAGGGTATGTGTTGACCTCTCAGGTTCTTTTTTTTTGTATTTTTCCTTTGTTTTCAGATGAGCTTGCCTTGACAAATTTTATTAAAGGAGTTTTTGATGGTTTATTTTCTTTGGAGATGATTCAGTTTTCTTTGAATTTTGTGGTTCAAAACCTAAACCAAATTTGTTTGAATTCATCTTAACTCCAAGTAGAGCATTCAGATTGTCTTTCCCTGAGTGAAGTCTTGATGATATCTTCTTTTTCTTTAATGCAAAGATTGAGTTTTTCAATTTGATTCAAATTTTCATGATTTTCTTTTTCTTTCTTCAAATTTCTTAACAGAATTGATGAGTTCTTTGTTCAATTTTTGAATTTTCAATTTCAGATCATCAACAAAAATCAACAGTTCATCATTTTCTTTGATTTGGTCTGAAATTTGAGCTTCCAATTCAGAAATCTTTACAGATGATGAAGTATCATGAAGAATGCTTTCAATTTTCTTTTCAAATATTTATTTTCTTTTCTAACATCAGAAAGATTTTTAACTAAATTACCATATACTTCTTGCCAATCTTCAATGGTAAATAGTTCAAAGGATATATCTACCTGTTCTTCGTGCTCCAACCATGAAGCAAACTTCATTTCATCTGAATTGAGGATTCTTCATTACAGTCTGAGCTTTCATCATCTGACCATGTAGCCACCATGGCCTTGTTCTTCTTTTTGTGGAACTCCTTCTTGTGGTTATGTGCTTTTCCTTCTTACCTTCTGGACAATCAGCCTTCATATGTCCAGATTTGTTACACCTATAACACACAGGAATTTCATCAGTTTTCTTATGATCAACATGGGAGAAATGTTTCTTTTTACTAGACATGGCATTTGCTTATTACCAAAATTCTTCTTGCTTGATTTCAGAAATGCCTTAAATTGTCTGGTGATGAAAGCAAGATTATCATGATCAGATTCAGATTTCTCAGACTCAAAATTTTCTTTAGATTTTCCTTTATTACTTGATGAAGCTTTAAGAGCAATGGTTTTTTTTTTAGCATGTGTTCTTCTGATCTCTTAAGGTTTAACTCATATGTCATTAATGATCCAATGAGTTCATCCAATGTGATTTTGGATAAATCCTTTGAATCTTCAATGACAGTTGCTTTAGTGTGCCATACAGGAGATAAGGAACGCAAGATTTTTCTTACCAATTCTTCATTTGAGTATTCCTTACCCAAGGCTCGAAGTCCATTTATAATAACCATGAACCTAGCAAACATCTCAGATATAGTTTCATTAGATTCATGATAAACAACTCATAATCAGAAACTAACATGTTAGCCTTAGTCCCTGACCTGAGATGTGCCCTCATAAAGCAATTCTAATTTATCCCACATCTCCTTGGCAGACTTACACATAGAGATTCTGGAATACTCCTTTGGATGGATGCACATTGAAGCATGTTCATGGCACTGTAGTTCAGGGTGACCCTTCTGATCTGCTCCCTGGTCCATTGATCTTCATCTCAGTGACTTCAATTGGTCCTTTTTCAACAATTCTCCATACTTCATAGTTGTGCTCTAAGAAAAACCATCATCCTATTCTTCCAGTAAGGATAGTCAGTACCATCAAAAAATGGAGGCCTATTGATTGAATGACCTTCAGCAACAAAACCTCTAGAGTCCATGATAAAGACAATCAAACCAAACACACAGCAATTTGAGCAAGTGATCAAAATCTGGAATACAGAAAATTCACCAAAGCACCTCAGAGTATAGATTTGACTCTGACCTACTCTGATACCAGTTGTTGGGGATCGGATAGGTGACTTTGACAAAAGAACTACGAACTTGTGTGTATGGCAGCAGAATTAAAATAAGTAAAACACACAATTCGATCAGATCCAAGTGTGGTGTGTGAGAATAGTGAATAAGTACAGCAAACCACACATCAAACCACAGTGCACTGAAGATTTTTAAGGTGGTCGGAGAACACAACTTGTGTCTCCTACATCCACCTCCTCACAACGGAGGAACCACTAGCACAAGTGCAGTACAAACTAGAGCACGACGACTCTGACCTCTTTGAGTGCACCAACTCAAAGAAACCCAGGAGATAGGCACAACAACCTACTCCAAAGACTACTTGTGAATTCAGCAAATTCACAAGCCCTTGAGCACTACGGCTCAAGCACCAGAGCACAACGGTTCCAAACCAGAGTACAAAGTACTTAAACCTCTGGATCACAATAGATCCAAGTTCTGCTAGAACAAGCACACTTAGAGAATAGATCCTCTAGTACGATCTATCTCAGTACAATAGAAATGGTAAAGACAAATAGAATTAGGAGATCTGTGTAGAACACATACACAAATTCCCCAGAGAATTTAACACTCTGACCAAATACAGACTCGGCTGGATCTCCTTCTGGACCAGCACTGCTGCAATTACGAGCTCCTCTCTTCTCTCCTTCTTCTTCTCCTTCTTCTTCCCTTGGCGGCGCTGCTCTGCTCCTCTGGATGCAGATCCCTTTTCCCGCTCTTCTCCCTTCTTCTAGAATGCTCTGGGCCTTGTCTTGCGTGGGATAGCTTTGGAGTACCAAACACATGGGTATTTATAGCCCCATATGTCCATAAGGAGCCTTAGGGTACGTGGGCACAAAAAACCTAGACAGATTCCCTTGATCCCTAAGCGGCCACGTGTCCAGAAAAATCATAAGTTGAAATTTCAGCCGGAGTGTGTCGACACTACCACTGAGTGTGGCGACACACTATCCCAATTGTCCAAAAAGGGTCTTCTAGAAGATGGGTCTAATGTCGACACTACCAGGGACTGTGTCAACACCCCGTCCCAGTCAGGCAAATGGGTCTCCTGGGAACTAGGTCTAGTGTCGACACTACCAGGGGCTGTGTCGACACACTTGACCAGTCTTCATGAAAATGCTTCAGGACTATGACCCATGTCGACACCATCAATGGATGTGTCGACACCATCAATGACAAGAGCTGTATACACCTGTAAATTTAACACATAAATCATTAGTACAAGATATTATCATTAAAATATGAGATATTAAACATCAAAAACATGTTGTTTAAGTATATTGTGATATGTATTAAAATGATAAATGTTCAACATCGCATCATCAAAATCACAATATGTCATCATAAAATCAAAGTGTGAGTGATGTTCATTGGTCATCATTAAAATACAACTTTAGGAAATTCCAAAACACACTCAACCCAACATGCTGTAGCTCTAGCTCTCTGCGTCCATTGCTTAGCTTTGAGAGAGCTCTAGTGTACTGAGAGGACCACCTTCATTGTAGATCTTTCTCTCTCAGTCTTGGCTTCAGATCGAGCATTGTTCTATTAGCTTGATCTAGGGGCATCCTGTCTTTTCTCATCTTTATTGAAAAGTTCCTCTTCTGGTGTGAAGAGAAGACCTGTTGAATACAGGTGGCTGTTTCCTTTCGTGTAGAAGGAAGACCTGGGGATCATGTGTATTGTACCTCTTCGGGTTGTGAAGAGAATGTCAGCTGCGGCTGGATGTGTAAGTGTCCTTAGAGTGACTGTACCCTTGGGTAGTGAAATCCTGGGTGTTGCTAGGGGACTGGACGTAGGATTCTTTGGAAACGAAGTCCGAACTAGGATAAAAAATATGTGGTTGTGTGATTTCTTGCAGTGTGTCCATTATCTTGTTTATTTCTAACTCTAACATCGTATGAAGTGTTTGTTTTATGTTTAGCATTTGTTGACAAGGTTTTTTTAAATCAAAAAGGAATTTTAAATATCCTATTCCCCCCCACCCCTCTGGGCTTGCTAGCTGGGCAACAAGTGGTATTAGAGCTAGACTCTTCGACAAGAAGATCCAACGATCTGAATAGAAAAGATTAAATGGCAGCTCAAGGTCATTTTGAGGGTCAGTCCGTCAACAAAAACCACATTGTTCGATGGTGTGAGATTACACTACTAAGGAAAACTAGAATGGAATTTTTCTTTCAAGGGTTAGATTATCAGATTTGGTCTATTGTAGAAGAAGGAGACCTTCTAGTCACAAATTAGAAGGATAAATGGACAGAAGATGACAAGAAGAAGATCTCTCTCAACTCAAGGCTAAAAGCATTCTATGTTGTGCTCTTAGCAAGGAGTTCAATAGGATCTTGCCTACAAATCCGCTATGGAGATGTGAGAGAAGCTGAGGATAACCTATAAAGGGAAGACAAAGTGAAAGAGACAAGAATAGATATCTTGGTGACTCAGTATGAGAGATTCCAGATGCAGTCAGGAGAGTCAATCACACAGATGTATAGCAGATTTACTGACATTACCAATGGATTGGCTGGTCTTGGAAAAGCTACTAAATGGGAGATATGGTCAGAAAGATCTTAAGATCTCTACAGCCTCGTGGACTCCAAAAGTAACGCCAATAGAAGAGGCCAATGACTTAAAGAGAATGTCATTGGATAAACTCATTGGGTCACTCATGGCTCATGAGATCAACATGGAGAGGCTCGGAGAATCCTCAAGCAGGAAAAAGCATAGCAATGCACTCAAGGCTATAGAAGGTAGCTCTGAAAAAGAATATGAGGATGAAGTCAGCAATGAAGGCAGTGATGATGAAGAAGCGCTTTTATCCAGAAGATTACAACGCATGCTTGTGAAGAAGAAGTACCAATCTGGAAGGAGATACTTCAAGAAGAACAAAGACTTCATGAAGGCCGAGGGCAAGGACACAAAGAGAGCTGAGCCCATCTGCTATGAATGCAAGAAGCCGGGACACATCAAGGCCGAGTGTCTAAAACTAAAGAAGACCGAATTCAGAAAGAAAGACATCTCTAGGAAATTCAGAAAATATAAGTAGAAAGCCATGGCAGCAGCTTGGGACAACAACAACGACTCAGACAGTGAGTCGAGCTCAAGCGACGACGAAGAAGAAAAGACAAACTTGGCCTTCATGGCTAACATCGAGGAGAAGGTAACCTCTGACTCCTCTTTTACTTCTTGCAAGAATCTGATTTCGATAGTTTAGAGGATGCTTTCAATGAGTTGTAGAGTAAATATAAAGATGTTTGTAAACTACTAAAAAACTACTAAGAAAAATCATGCTTGTTTAGAAAACACCAATTTAGATATAAATCTGAAAATGAGCAATTAGAAAAACAAGTTACTGAGCTAAAAAGAAGAAATGAATTATTATGTGAAGATTTAAAAGATAAAAACAATCAGATAGCTAATCTGGAAAATCAAGAAACTATGAGTAACTTAAACAAGAAATTAACACATTAACAAAAGAAAATGAACAGTTATCCAGTACATTAGAAAAATTTACAAATGGAAAACCAACATTAATACTGAAAGGAGATAGAAGGTCAGGGAAAAAGAAATACGGCTTAGGATACACACCTCCTGATAATGAAGAAACTATAGTACATCCTAAAACATATCCAACACATAACTTTGTATCGGAACAAGACACTGCTTACAAATCAAATTTTAAATATATTCCAACTGAAAAGGTAAATAAAACATCCTGCTACAGTCACTGTAACAAACTTGGACACATTAAAATAACATGTCCAACTAAACATATTACATGAATAATTAAAAGGAAAAATGATGATACTAACCAGCAAGGACCCAAAGAAACTTGGGTACCTAAAGTTTAGTGTTTTTATTACAGGAAAGCCTTCGAGCATCTAAGTGGTACCTGGACAGCGGGTGCTCAAGGCATATGTCAGGCAACATGAAGTGTTCTCTCACCTCGAAGCTGAAGAAGGCACAGTAACATATGGTGATAATGGAAAAGAGACAATAATAGGTTGTGGATTAGTTGGAAGTCAAGGAAAGATCATTATTGAAGATGTTCTATGCGTGAATGGACTTAAGCATAATCTTATCAACATCAGCCAGCTGTGCGACAAAGGCTATCAAATTAAATTTCAAGAGTCTAAGTGCAGTATCATGAAAGATGGCAAAGTTGTGTTTGAAGCCTGCAGAGAAAACAATCTCTATGTACTCCATTTGGAGGAGTTGAAAGACCAGGATGTATGCCTTGCTGGAAGCAAAGATCATTCAATTGAGCTTTGGCACAGAAGATTGGGCCATTGTAGTGTAGATGGAATCAGAAAGCTAATCAGAAGAGATTTAGTAGAAGGTTTGCCCAAGATAAGCACAAGAATGGAAGGCGTCTGTGAACCATGTGCAAAAGGAAAGCACACTAAATCATCCTTCAAGTCAAAAACAGTGGTAACTACCTCAAAACCCTTGGAATTACTACATATGGATCTTTTTGGGCCAATGAGAACCACAAGTCTTGGAGGAAAGAATTTTGGTTTTGTGATTGTAGATGACTACTCCAGATTTACATGGGTATCCTTCCTCGAGAACAAAGATGATACCTTCGACAGCTTCGTTAGCTTCAGTAAGAAAGTTCAGAAGGATAAGAAATTCAACATAATTAGTATTCGATCTGACCATGGAGGAGAATTTCAGAATGAAAGTTTTGCAAAATTATGTGATGATCAAGGGATAGAACACAATTTCTCAGCACCTAGGACACCACAGTAAAATGGAGTTGCTGAGAGAAAGAACATAACCTTATTGGATATGGCAAGAACAATGTTGTCAGAATATAACCTCCCAAGATATTTCTGGGCTGAAGCCATCAACATGGCTTGCTATATAATCAACAGAATAATGATCAGGCCAATATTGAAGAAGACAACATATGAACTGTACAAGGAAAAGAAGCCAATGATCGGTCATTTTAGAACCTTCGGATGTCCATGCTTCATCCACAACAATGGCAAAAGAGATATTGGTAAGTTGGATTCAAAGTCAGATGAAGGTATATTTATGGGGTATGCTTCTAAACCCAAATGATATAGAGTATTTAATAAGCAAAGTTATTAATTGAGCAAACAGTACATGTTATCTTTGATGAAACTAACCCTTCCTTGAGAAAGGAAGTAGATAGTGATATTGATGATGCAGATGAATTGTCCAAGAAATTAAAGAACACATCTATAGAGGACAAGGAAGATCCACCCCTAGAAGAATTACAACAAAAGGATATATCACATGATGATCGTCCAAAAGAATGGAGATACAAGAAGGATCACCCGTTGGATAACATTATTGGAGATCCATCGGTTGGGGTAAGAACCAGAGGTAACATAATCCCTTGTGATTATTTAGCCTTTGTATCCCAAGTAGAGCCTAAGACAGTCAATGAAGAACTATTTGATGAATCTTGGATATTGGCCATGCAAGATGAACTTAATCAGTTCAAGAGAAACCAAGTATGGTCCATTATTCCGAGACCATCAGATCATCCTGTGATTGGCACCAAATGGGTGTTCAGGAACAAAATGGATGAAGCTGGTGTGATCACTAGAAACAAGGCCAGGTTGGTTGCTCAAGGCTATTCCAAGAGGAAGGCATAGATTTCGATGAAACCTATGCACCAGTGGCTAGACTTGAGGCAATTAGAATTTTACTTGCCTATGCATCAGCATGGATTTAAAACTTTTTCAAATGGATGTAAAATCAACATTTCTAAATAGTTATATAAAGGAGGAAGATTATGTAGAATAGCCTCCAGGTTTTGATGATATCGATTTTCCAAACCATGTTTATAGTACCCCGGAAAATCCATTAATTAAAAATTATGGATAAATCGAAATTTTATCAATGAATAAATTCAACTAGTTAAAAAGGTACGCATTATTATCACATGCGTATAAACCCATATAAAATTTCGTAAAAATAATAGTTATACTTTAAATAATATTCTCTAATGATCCATCATGAAATTGGGCATAGAAAAATCATTTAGACTTAGTTTAAGAAATTATGCGACTTATTAGCGTAATTAGGAATAAGTCGAAGAACCCATTATTTTATGAGCCAAAGTGGATTATAAATTAAAATAAATATATGGGTAGACTTTAAATATGTAGAATGATAGCCCATTATGATAATTGGACCAATGGACAATCTTGGCCCATGAATAAATTCTCTAATAAAAGGATAATTAAAATCCAATAAGTAAAGTAAGAACATGGTTGTACAAGTAGGCTCATTTGAGTTATAGGGCCAAGGGTGAGAGCCCAAATGATGAAGGTTAGAAATATTGACATGAATAATATTTAATCAAATTAAAAATATGAAATTACTTGAATAAGTGTGATAAATAGATTTACATAAGGATAAATGGTGAATAATTGGAAACTAAATCAACAACCATTAAGTTAAATTAGTAATGGGTTTGGTTAATGGACCTAACATGAATTGTTGGGCCAAATGAGAAGAGCCATCATGAAATGGGAAGTAATTAGGCTAAATTCGTATCTAAAAATAGTAATAAATAGAAAATGGTTAAGATAATGACTATTTTAACTCTTACTATCTTAAAAAGAGTCTCCATCCCATCCTAACACATTACCCACAAAATTGGATCCCTTCCCAACTCTATTAGGTGGATAAATAAGAGAAAGTGGGAGATAAAGAAGGAAATTCGGAGTTTAATGGAAGGGAGGACTCTTATAATGGCTAGGACTCCTATAGTTAGCCATATACACCAAAAACTCATCCCTAGCAACCCATTTTCGTGGCTGGAACTCTGGAGAACGAGGAGAAGGGCTGGAGACAAAGGAGCAAGGAGGAGGAGGCTAGAACAAGGAGTTTTCCATTTCGTCACCAAACTAGGGTTTTCTTACTCCACGAGAAAGGTAGGCAATCTCTCAAGCAAAAATCGTGTAAAATTATCCTAGGTATCCTTCATGTACCTATTCAAAAGCCCTATGGTTTTGTTGTATTCCGCTCATCCATTTGGGCGAATTAATTCATGAATCTCTGCTATTACCATGAACTAAAATCTTATGTTTCTCTAATTCCCAACAGGTACTTGCTCTCATGCCATGATAAAATTCACGTATATACTGCATCTTATTATCTTTCAAACGCCCTAGTCTTGCTCGATTTCAATCTCCTATGAGGAAGAATTAAATCTTTGAATCCCTGTCTATGCTTGTACCCGACTCTTCAATTTTACCTATAAACTCCATGCATATTGATCCCATACCATGAGAAAATTATCTAAAATACTACTTCATGTTAGATTTCGAACGCCTATGGTTTTGTAATTTTTCATTATGTATTCATCTTCGATTAATTCATTGAACCCTGACTGTGCCTGTTTAGGTCCTCAGAATGTAACGTGTTCAAAGCATGGTTAAATCTTGTCTAATTTCAAATTAATCATGCATGCTGATAGATATATGTGTCTAATTTCATTTGAAACTAGTTTCGTGATTTTTGGATGACCGTGTGATGTTATATGGAATTTACAAGTACCCTGTATCACACAGGAACTGCCCTGGGAAAAAGGGAAAAAGGGTCGGACCCTTCTGGTATCGCGACGGTGCGACCCGCCGTGATACCATTCGGGTCGCGCCCTCTCTTCATGTCGCGTTGAGAACGCGGCGGCCTAACCCGTCGCGTTCCCAACCCCAAACAGGGCCAGGCCGGCCGGTTCGCCCGTCGCCCCAGGCCGCCCCGTCGCGACCTGGACCGCGACGGGAACCCCGTCGCGATGCTCTCTTGAACGCTCCTAAGCGACCCGTCGCGACTTGATCGCGACGCGTCACCTTGTCGCCTCTTTACAATTTCGGCCAGAACCTTTAATTGTACTTATATCCCTGCTTTAAATGTCATCTAACCTTTATATAAGTTAAACCATGTGCTGTTAAGCTCAATAAATGACATGAATATTTTTATTTGATAATATTTAAATAATTCTTATTAATTTAAAAGTCGTGAGCACAATTTAATCTATTGTCATGATTTCTTTACACTTGCACACTAAACATTGTTCATTGCCATTTGACCCTATTAAATTACTCAATAATATATCTGGTAATTAAGTGAAATTAATTACCTAATTTTCCCTATTATTTAAATGACACATGTCTTCGTTTTATTCGCGTGATTGTACATCGTTACCGTTTTCCCTCGGCCTTCGAGCACTCGAAGCATGATGGACCCATTTTCTATACACTTTCTCTTGACTTGGACCACCTCTCCATCGGGAATACTCTCGACTAGACCAGGGACTCCTTGTCAATGCCTCCGTAAGTCTTCTTGGCTTTGGCGCACGTCCTTAGCCGACGAGCTGGTTGTACCTTTAAATCCTGTTACACTTTTAAGGATCAGTACGATCCAAAATGGCCTTAGTATGTCTCTCTTATCTTGTGATCACGCCGGACCATCTAGCCAGTGTTCATAGCACGGCTAATGGGCGGATGTGATTTCTACCAGAATGCTGGTACTCGACCTGGTGCTGTGCAACTGTTACTATCATGGTTTATCGTTGTTTTACGATTATACCCTATCTCAACTACTATCCTTGTACTCTCATCTATTCACGTTCACTCTACTATCTCGTCTATTCATCTAGTACTCTCTTGAGACTCTTGAGCTGTTGTGGCTCCCATTGCTTGTACTATACATAACTGTCTAGCACCATAATATGGTTCCGGTGACCCTACTGACTTGAATCCATACTATGCAGGGCACGAAGAGTGTCCGAGGGGCTCCAATCTAGTCCTGGGGGCAGAGAGCCACCCGAAAATACCTGCAGGGACTATTGACGGTGTTCTGCATTGCACCGGTTCTGACTATCTCGACATTGGCTAGACACCTAACTATTATACTATTAGTCTGAGGAGTTCAGACGTACTGTACCATTTCGGTGCTATTATTGTGCTAGCACTGACTGTTATAACATTAGTCTGAGGAGTTCAGACGTAATGTACTATCGTTAAACGGCTACTGTCCCAAAGTGACTATTGCCATACTCGACTAGTGCACCGTGGTGCAACCATACACGTTATCTCATTACATGCTATCTCTTTACATGCAATCTCGTTACACGCTATCTTGATATACAAGCTATCTCGTTACACGCCACCTTGATACAAGTTATCCTATTACATATCATTTTGATACACACTATCTTGTTATATGGTCTTTTCTCTATCATTCTAATTTTGCAATATTATTGTGAAGTGTATTATCGTTCACATGTTATCGCATGCTATCATTCTAGTATGCCATCAATCTTATCATGTACTATTTCTCTGACTATACTTGATCGTTCTCTCTAGTTAACCTGCGTTACAAGACATTAATCACTTAAAGCATGCTTGTTTACACGAGATATTAAGTCCTACTGAGCGTTATCGCTCACCCTTCGTTATTTGTTATTGTGTTTTCAGGTAAGTCAAGGGATGACATTACACACAACAACGGGATTGGACTAGAGTGATGAGCGTCCTAAAATCATAGCGATGGAATGTCCTTAGTACCTTAGAGTCTAGTTAGATATTGCTTTAGATTTCTTTTCCACTGTAATAATGTCATTGAGCCCTATGTTTTGGCTCTGAATAGTGGTTGTAATAGTTTATATGAATTATCAATAAAATGATGAGTTTTAATTGCAATTATTGTTCAATAGTTGCTCTGATATTTGCGAATGTATACGCAATTTACGTTACCATACACGTGGTTCATGCCTCCCCGATTTATTATGCTGCTAAATTAGCGGGGCATGACAATGTTTATAAAATGCATAAAGCACTGTATGGTTTTAAAACAAGCACCTAGAGCATGGTATGAAAGGTTAAGTGCATTTTTATTAAACCATGGTTTTATTAGAGGTCAAGTAGATAGCACATTATTTGTTAAGTCTAAAGTCAAACATATTTCTTGTACAAATTTATGTAGATGATATAATATTTGGTTCTACTGATGAATCTCTTTGCAAGTATTTTGAGAAGCTTATGCAGGGAGAATTCGAAATGAGCATGATGGGGGAGCTCAACTACTTCCTCGGATTACAAATCAAGCAAGGAAAAGAAGGCACACACATATGTCAAGCAAAGTACACCAAAGAATTATTGAAGAAATTTGGATTTGAACATGCCAAACCACTGTCAACACCAATGAGCACATCAATAAGATTAGACAGTGATAAGGATGGTCAGAATGTAGATCAGAAACTTTACAGAGGTATGATAGGTTCATTACTTTATTTGACAGCAAGTAGACCTGATATATTATTCAGTGTATGCATGTGTGCTAGATATTAGGCAGACCCCAAAGAGTCACATTTAATTTGTATTAAAAGAATTTTTAGATATTTAGCTAGAACTCATGATCTAGGATTGTGGTATCCAAAATCATGTGAAGTAAGTTTAGTAGGATATTCAGATGCTGATTAGGCTGGATGCAAAATAGATAGAAAAAGCACCAGTGGATGTTGTCAATTCTACAGGATGTCTGATTTCGTGGTCCTCAAAGAAACAAAATTCAATAGCACTGTCAATAGTTGAAGCTGAGTATGTGGCTGCTGGAAGCTGTTGTACACAACTCTTATGGATTAAACAGCAACTTGAGGATTATGGACTACATATCAAGACAATTCCCTTGCTCTGCGACAACACCAGTGCGATTAATCTCACCAAGAATCCAGTCCAGCACTCAAGGACAAAGCATATAGAGGTTAGATATCATTTTATTCATGATCATGTAGCAAATGGTAATATAGATATTTCTTTTATTGATATTCAAAATCAGTTAGCATATATCTTCACACAGGCCTTACCTGAAGAGAGATTTACGTCTCTTAGAAGGGAGCTAGGCATGTGTAAATTGTGAAAGATTTTATCTGTATATAACTAAAATACCAATTATTTCAGAACATCAGTATTTCTCTCTCCCGAAATTAAGCAAAATTCTTTAAGAGTCGTTTGTTTCATAAATATTCTGTCGGTTCGATAATTTTAAAAGCATTTATTCATCTCGAACCTGTCTTTGTTTGTCGTTTTCTGCATTTATGGCGCTATCCCTTCAAAAGTCACTTTACCTTTATCTTTAAATCCCACAAATCTGTGTCATAATGATTCATCTCCCTCCTCCATCCCTTTCGACTCGCCTGAGACGATAAACCTATCGACTCCGGCATCGACTCCGTGTGATTTCAAAGCATCCATCTCTTCCCGCGAAAATCTCCTGAGGGCTTTCGCTCCAATCTTCCTTCCGATCATTCAGAACCTTTTCCCATTCAAAACCATGGTCGTTTCTGGAGTTTCCTGCTCCGTCGGGAGCTATGGGGCTACTTTCCTTACAACAGAGCAACAAGAAAGGTATACAACTGTGAAGACGAAGATGTGTGGCAACAAGGCAGTGGATATAGCTGATCTGGAGAAGAACGGGATGCACAGTATCGTGGCAGCTATGCAAAGAATAAAGTGGACTAAGATGGCGACTCTTTCAGAGGTGAGTTATCCAGACCTGGTGAAGGCTTTTTATGTTTGTCTGAAGTCAGAGGAAGATGGGTCCTTGACATCCATGGTCAAAGGAACCCAGATTTGCATCACCTATGCGCTTTTTGAATCTTTGTTTGGTGTCTCTACCTCCGGTCACAGCGGGATAAACACTGTCGATGTTCAGGCCAAGGGTTTGGGGATTGTTGGCCCCGAATACAAGCTCAAGGATGGGAAAATCGACATTAACCAGTTGAACACATTCAATAGATTATTGCATTGCATAGTGTGTTAGATTTTGGTCCCTAGGAGTGCCACCTTCTCCACTTGTACTAAGGCGGACTCCGATATGATGTTCTTGGCTATCCAGAACCAGAATATCAATATGGCAGAGGTCATCTTGGAGTGGATGAAATTTGCAACTGCTCAAATTTGGGACAAGAAGAGCAAGCTAAATGTGTCCCTTCCATATGCTCACCTACTGACCAAGATTTTCCAACATTATGGCGTTAGTTTGAATGGGGCAGTTTCTGAGAAAATGGGCCAAGCTATTCGGTCCAGAAATCTTAAGAAAAGTGGATTCTCTCTCATTGGTGGAGTTTGGACCAAGACCTCAGTCGCTAAGGGTGAGGCCATTATTGGCGAAGCCCCAGAAGTCCAAGAAGAGGCAGTTCAGACAGAGGTAGCAGCAGCAGAACCAGCGGTTATAGTTCAGCAAGAGGATGCCAGGGCAGAAATTGCAGTGGCACAGGAAGACCAAGCAGCAGTAGCAACAAATGATCAAGAAAATGCAGCAGACATCAGCACTAAAGAGCAAATGGTTAGTGAGCACAGGATTGAGGACATTCCTCAATAATTTATTGAGCCTGTTGGGCAAAGTTTAGAGGTTGTCACTCCCTCCTCCCGGGTAGCTACAATACTTCGGGATGTGCTGGACTCTATAACCAGCACTCAGGTGGAGCCAGAGATCTTGGTTAATCTAGCTACAGAGGTTGTGGCATCAGGCCAGAGTACAGATGTTGTGATGGAAGAAGCTCCCATTTAGGGGGAGCAAAGTGTTGTGTCTAAGGGTGTGGTAGCAGGCCACAGTGAGGATGTGCAGATGGAAGCTGCTCCTATTCAGGGGGAGCAATAGGTTGAGAAGGAAGCACAGTCTCAGGGGGAGCACACTGCTAGTGCCCCTATGGAAGATCAGTTTTGAGAAGGAGTCTTGACAAGCCTTCTGATTTAGAAGAAGAAAATGTAAATGTTGAGAATGTGGAGCCCGTTGCTTGGGCAAGTGAAAAAGGAAAAGAAGTGGCTCCTGTCATCCCTCTACTCACCAGGAAGCCACATCAGAGGCTGAGGAAGAAGAAATGAAGATCAATCTGAAGCCTATTGTTGCAAGATTGGATGAACAAGGAAAAATTTTATGCTCTGTGCAATCTGATATAGCTTCAATCTTCATGAGCCAGAACACTGCGGCTAAGGATATGGGCATGATAAAAAATGCCTTCCATTGGGTGAGAAGTGAGCTCCTAGCATCAAGGAATCAGTTGGTGCTATTTCCGATCTTTTGAGGGTGCAACCAACACCTACCCTTCCTACTCCTTCTCCTGAAGAACCAGTCAACAGCCAAGGGCCATCTGGGCCAAGACCAGAAGATGTTGGTCCATCAGTGCCAAAGAGTGCAGAGCAGTCTGGGCCTTCAGGGCCATCAGTTGTTGCAGAAGAGCGGCCATCAGGGTCAAGAATTGTTGAAGAGGTGGCAGCTTCAGGGTCAGCTGAGGCTATGAAGTCAAGGCCATCAGAGCCAGCAGAGGATGTATCTCGGCCACCGGGCTAGTGGAATCAATGGCTGAGCCTGTTAGCGCAGAAGAACAAGCTGAGCCCCCAGTTCTTCTCCTCTTCCAACTCCAGCCCCACCTTCTCCACCATCATCCTCCACAGCACCACCAGCCCCTACCACCTTCAAACAACCCATTTCCAGAAACATTTCCTCTCCTACACCATTTCCTTCTCAATCATCTTCTTCCCCTGGATCCACCACATTCATTCCTCCTCCTCCTTCTGAGGCACCTCCAGCCTCCTCCTCATCAGCTGGAGCTTCCTCCTCTGGTCCTTCATCTGCAAGACCCTCCATACCTGCTCCACCACCTGAATATTCCTTCCTCCATCCTTCTACTCCTCCCTCCTTTGTAACCATCATTCCTGAGAGTGCTCAACTTCAAAAAATTGAGAACCAGGACGTCAAAGATGAATTCAAAGGAGCAATTCTTCGAGCAGTCCTAAAAGTCAGCACTCATGTCCATAGGACTAGGCTCTTCTAGCCATGTTCCTAAGAAAAAGAAACTTTCTTCAAAACCCCCAGTTTCCTCTGAACCTTGTTTTCCTCCTCTTTGGTTCTCCCTTACTGTTGTAACTAGAAATAAACCTCTCTATCGTGAATTCTTCATAAAACCACCTTTGCCACCATTCTTTGACTTCCAACTCTCAACCTCACTGACCACCTAAATATCATTCTCCCTTTCACCTCACTCTCTAAGATTGATAAGTCCAAAATCTTTTCCATGGTAGAAGCCAAATCTGAAGAGCAATGGGCTCGGGGTCAAAAGTCTCTTTACAGCCAATTCCTTCGCGCTCAAGCAGCCAGATATCCACCTAGAGATCATCCTTTAACTCTCTCTGAGTGGTTCCAGGGTCTTCACACGACCACCTGGGGGCCGTTTATTCAGAAGGAGATCAAATTCATCCGGCACTTCCAGATGTACAATGACTACTGCTATATCCATAAGCTCCCTGAAGTTCAGCTTGGCCAATTTCGACAAGCTATTAATGCTCTTAGATCGTCTGATGCTCACACTGAATCAATCAAGGTAGACTTTGCCACCTTGGAGATCCCAGCTGTGGTGTTCATGCCTCCTCTACATTCTCTCCTCATGGAATCTGCAGTTGGCTCACTGATCTTTGAAAGATCTGCTCAGATTATGGCAAGAGTTTCAGTGCAGCATGGTCGCTCCCTTTCGTTCCACCGATTTGTCTACCGGGAGTATCACCGGGGCTTCATAAATGCTAATGTTCTTGCCCCCATTCTATCTGAATGTGAGCACTTGTCTCCCTCAGAGTGGGAAAAAGCCTATTCCTTCACTACTGAGCAGCTCCAGGCCATCAATGCATCTCAGGCAAAATCAAATCAACCCTTGTTATCTGCTGGTGAATTCCTGGATTCCAATTCAATTCACCTTGTTCGAAACTCTTATGATACTTGGACTGAAAGGTACAAGGTTTTTATGGATATGAAGAAGGACATGAAGAAGCATCAAATTCACTACCCCATCACAATCAGTCAATTCCTTCAGCGTGCCAGTTTTGGAAAAACCAGTATTTACAAATTCTCTCTTGATCCTGATCAGTATGCCAATTTCTTGGAGGATCAGCGGGCACTTCATATCAAGATGATGATTCCTGACATGGGATCTTCATACACCATAGATAGTGGGGTCTTCAGGCATTTTTTGAAGAACAAGAACATAAGGGTTGGGAAATCATTTCTCACCATGCCTCTCTTCTGTCTCCTGCTTACTACCTTCCTGTACCCCTTCCTCCTTAATGAGAAATTCAATAGCTTCATCAGCTCCCATTTATCATTTATCTCTTCTTTCTTTGTCTAAATGGGTATCTTTATGCTTAATGACAAAAAGGGGGAGACAAATAAACACTTGGAATACATTCACATGCTTTATTTCCTATTTAGAACATTTATTCATTTATTCAAGCTTATTTCAGCACAGTTTATGTTATATCCTGTTATGTTTTGTCATCACCAAAAAGGGGGAGATTAATGATCCGTCCATCCCCATATAATATTAATTATTATATTTGGTGATTAAAAAAATCCTAACAAATATTTTCTGACAAGTTTATATGAAGCTCAGTTACATGAAATAAATAGGAAATAATAGAGCCACATATGTAAGTAATTCTTACTGTCACGTCCCGAGAATTACGCAGCGGATATAAATAATTAATTCGAGTCGATATTTCGAGACGTGGACAGTCGGCTAATAAGCCTCTAGCTAGCACGCACTAATTGTGTATCTACACAACATCATAATAGGGCCCACATGTTGAACTCAATATAAATTGTATTCAAATCTCAACTCTTTGTATTCAAATGGAAACTAGTACAAGACTAAGACTCCATAAAAGGGAAAGTACATTTAATCCTCACTTCCTACTACATTGTTCTAACACTCAAAATAAACTAACTATAGATAGACTCATGATTGGAACGCTCTTCACTCGGACGCATTCCCATCCTCGACTTGCTCTTCCTCATGAACGTCATAGTCACCTAGATTGGGTAAAAGTAGGGGATGAGCAAACTAGCCCAGTAGGATTTATATCTCAATGTGCGGGCAATGATATAAGTGATTAACAATTTAGAACTAGGTAAGCACGATGAATGTCATGATATGCATGTACGAATAAAACTTATTAAAACAAGATACATAAAAACAAGCTAGATGGAGTGAACAAGATAGAACAAGATTTGGGAACAAGATAACCAGATAGAACTAGCAATAGATTACTTTGTACGAGCACGCAAGATTTCACTTGATGTCAATAGCTTTCAAGAACACAAGATATCACTAATTGCAATAAATGCAGGATGGTCATATCACGCAAGCAAGCAAGCAAGAATGTACGAGCACAATCAAGTAACACTAATTAGGCACGTAGACACTAATGTACACCGAGAAAAGATCCATCAAGAATGTACACCAGGACACGTGTATGTGGTATTCTATCTATCATTCAACAAGCAAGCAGGACTCCCAGCGCAGATGCAACGCCAGTAATCATTATACCCCATGGTTAACAGTATATCTATGACTCGCCGTCATTGGGGCTAGATTGGAGCCCTTGGACACACGCCGTGCCCTGTCAGCATCTCATGTAAATTTTTAAATGTAGATACCCACAGTCATTAATAATAGCCAATGAGAGTTTCAATAAGTAAGCATGTGTAATGTCATGTTCATGATGATGATGGGAACAAGTAATAAGTAATTGAACATGATTTCATGATAACAATGGTCAAGAGATAAATTCGGCAGCATAACGGTACGATTTGTACTTTGGTTAAATCTTTACATTAATGGCTTTAGTCTAGACTGTCAATCACACTCACGAGAACAAGAAGAGAAAGGAAGTGCACGCTATCTTCAGGGAACTTCAATGGTACAACCAACTCGTCGGCCATGTGGGAATCCATGGTCAGTGGAGATTTACGGTGGCCTTGGTGAAAAGGTCGCTAGTCTACCGATTCGGAATGACCGGTAGAGTGTTTCCAATTTCCCAAGAAAGGGCTGCCTAACAGTGCGAGTGTGTAGTGCGGTATGCGTGTCTCAATTCTCAAACTTGCGGAAAACACTTAATATGATAGCATGCAATGAAACTATGCATTTAACTACACGTGGGTTTGCAAGATTTAAAGATAATAATTATCATTTAATCAAGCTAGAACGATAACAAGAGTCAATCACAAGTTTCATGAATGATCATCTCATTAAGGAAACAATTAGAATAATATTCATGTAATTAAGGCTTTTTAAATGGGTTAAACACTTTTAAGCCCTTAAATAGACATCATATAATGATCAGACCCAAGACATGCAACTTACACAATAAATATCATGTTAAACAGACCTCGGGTATATGCGGCAAAATTTGCAAGAAAACAGGTGGTTTCATGTAAAAATCCTGAGATCGCGACGCACCCCAGTAAGGGTAGCGATGTGGTCAGATCAGAACGCGACAGAGCCTTATAAGGATCGCGACAGGCTTGTCTGATCAGGCAGGCAGATCGCGACAGGGCCTTATAAGGATGGCGACAAGGCTTGCAAGGCCCGGGGTCAGGTCGCGACAGGCCACAGTAAGGATCGCGACGGGTCGGGACCAGAAGGCGACACAGGGATGTGAACATCGCGACGGGGTTGTCAGATCAGGCAGCCTGATAGCGACGGAGCGCACGTCGCATTGAGAAAGCGACTAGAGGGATGTCGCAACCAGACCTCTGAACGCGGCCTATCGGGCTGTCGCGTTCACAGGGTCCGTGCCTGACTCTGACAGAGCAAGGACAGTGCTTTGGATTGCGGACCAGTCTTTCCTTCTTTGACACAGGGCTGTTCTAAAATAGAGAACAAATTGTACAGTGCATGAAAAATAATGAAGTTTGTTTTAAAACAACCTAGACATACAAGGGTACTTCCAATAAATCGGAATTGGAAAATAAGGATGGTTTCGATAGGCTTGATCAAGTTGAACACAAGGTCAGACCAAGTGTAACCTGAAGACATAGTTTCATGCAGCAACCCTATTACCACGCTTATAACTCTCTAACGGATGACATTTAGACAAAATGTTCAACACAAAACCTGAAGAGGATAACTAGTATAATAACTTTCATGTTATGAGTTTACTCTAATTCGGTCTTGAATCACATGAAACATACGAAGAACAGGAAAAGCCCTAACAGTGCATGACTTTGAGAAAACGCTTATAATTCAAAATCTACTCAATGAAAGTCGATGAAACCAGAGGGCAATGAAAGCTAACTTGATGCTCTACACATTTGGTATAGGAGATGTTAAGATTTGGCTCGAGAAAACCTACCTTTTGGGTTGATGAAGTCTCATTCTTCTAGAAACCCCGTGTTCAGACCACTTGGAGGAGAACGCTTAATACTCCGTGTATACTGCATGGAATTTGGGCATTCCACTTGGGTTAGGAAGTAGACTTGACCCTCTTTCCAGGGGTATAAGCCTTGCATGATGGGATTTAGGTTTGGCTTACCTTTGATCGGCTTCAAGAAGACCGTTGTGCAGGTCGTAGCAGACGAACGGGGAAGAAAGATGAGCTTGGTATGCTTGATGTCCTACTCTCCAGCCACCCCGAGCTCCTCCACACGACCCCAGCAAGTTCTAAAACTCGTACCTAGGGTTTGGTGAAGAGTATTTAAGTAACCATGGTGTTTAGGAGTCCTATTGTAACTAGGAAAGAAAGGTTTCGGGATTGGCATGTTGGTTTCCTATTTTGATGATTTCTTCCTCCATTAGAGAGTCTTGGCCATCAAGCAACTTCCATGGATGAGTAGGCACGAAATTGGGTTGCTAAAAGTACATGATTGCATCCCAATTAAACCCTAATTATCCCTTTTTAATTTCAGCTTATTTATGGTTACGAATTTCTATGCATTTTCTTGCTTCATTTGATTTTTGGGCCATATGTTATCCATTGGCCCAATTAAGATATTAGGTCATTAATATATAATGTTGGAAATCTCTCCAACACCTTTATTTAATTTTTGGTTACGTCGTATTTCCGTGTTAACAGTTTTCCGACTTGTTTCCTAATTCGGATAATTGGTCACTATGTGATGTTCACTTGGTTAATCGGATTTTTCATCACACGAATTCCTTCGTGGAACCCTTAAGAATAATGTGTGTGGTTGATTTCCCATTTTTACGGATTTTTCCTATGTGATTTAGCATATACGATAATGATACGTATGTTTTAAATGCCTTGCTATTATGGAAATTATTTATTTCTATTTATTTGAATTTTTTTTTTATAATTAAAATTTCCGGGGAGCTACACTTACCTCATATAATTTAAAGTTCAGAGCATGATTTCTCTAAAGTCCATATCGATTTCCATAATAGCATAACGATTTCATAAGTTATTGCATAGCATAACGATTTCATAAGTTATTGCAGAGCATAATGATTTTATAAGTATCGCTTAACGATTTGGTTATTATAACGATTCACTGATAAGTGAGAAACAACGATTTCGTCTCACAACGATTCGATTAGTGAGAAGCAACGATTTCGTCTCGCAACGATTTTGTCTCACAACAATTCGATAAGTAAGAAGCAACGATTTCGTCTCATAATGATTCGATAAGTGAGAAACTACGATTTCGATCTCACAACGATTTTGTTTCTCAACGATTCGATAAGTGAGAAACAACGATTTTGTCTCGCAACGATTTGATAAGTAAGAACAATGATTTGTTCTCATAACAATTTCATTTTCACATCGATTTGATTTCCGTAACGATTCGATAGGTTACTTCAACGACTTGGTCGTTGTAACGATTTGATGGGTTACACAACGACTTGGTCAAAGTAACGATTCGATAAAGAAAAAGAACGATTTACTTGTAACGATTCGTTCACAACGATTTGCTTATAACGATTTGTTTAGAACGATTTGCTTATAACGATTCATTCATAACGATTTGATTATAACGATTTGACCACAACGATTTGGTTATAATGATTTGATTATAACGATTTAACCATAACGATTTGGTTATAACAATTTGATTATAACGATTTGTCTACAACGATTTGGGCACAACGATTTGCTTGCAACAGACTATATTCATAATGATTTGTTTATTCTTTAAGAACGCCTTGCTTGTTCATACAACGATTTCATAAGTGAAATAGTACTTCGTGGATAATACCCATTTGATATTCAAATATAATGAAAGTCAAAGTCTTCTCACGTGCTTCTCAATATCTGTGCATTTAATGTGTCTGAACATCTCTCTGCACGATACATATTTGGATATCTTCCATTCATATGCTTCTATAGAAAACATCTTTATAGATAGCAGAAAGGTACTTCCATTTTGGTGTATATTCTGACTGCTTGGTTTCTAACGTTGACTGACAAGTCTAGAGACAGTCTACCTGTCCATTGTTTGGTATTTATTGTATGCAGATCCTTGACAGCACCATTCTCTACAACGTTGGACAACAAGAAGCTGCAAAATATCTGGAAGGATCCTTTCCTTGCGTGCATGGATCAGAAAAACATTAAATGACTGGAAGCACCTGTCGTACACGTCAAACCATGCAGTCTAACGAGCATCCAACATAGAGACAATGAATACTTCAACGACTACATTTTTCAAAGAAGATATAAATAAAAGACTTGTGTCTACGCGAGGACAACCTTTTGACAATTCAACATCCGCAAGTACCATAGAAGAGCTTAAGCCTCTCTCCCAAGCTTTGCTGTAGCTCTTAGCTTTCTACGTCCATTGCTTAGCTTTGAGAGAGCTCTAGTGTACTGAGAGACTCCTTCATTGTAGATCTTTCTCTCTCAGTCTTGGCTTCAGATTGAGCATTGTTCTATTAGCTTGATCTAGGAGCATCTTGTCTTTTCTCATCTTTGTTGAGAAGTTCCTCTTCTGGTGTGAAGAGAAGACATGTTGAATACAGGTGGCTATTTTCCCTTCGTGTAGAAGGAAGACCTGTGGATCATGGTGTATTGTACCTCTTCGGGTTGTGAAGAGAAGGCCAGCTGCGGCTAGATGTGTAAGTGTCCTTAAGGGGGACTGTACCCTTGGGTAGTGAAATCCTGATATTTTGCTCAAGGACTGGACGTAGGATTCCTTTGGAAAGGAAGTCCGAACCAGGATAAAAATCTGTGTTGTGTGATTGCTTGCTTGCGTCCATTATCTTGTTTATTTCTAACTCTAACATTCGTACGAAGTGTTTGTTTTTTGTTTAGCATTTGTTGACAGGTTTTTAAATCAAAAAGGAATTTTAAAAATTCCATTCACCCCCCTCTGGGCTTGCTAGCTGGGCAACATGGCCGACCGTGCAAGACACCGTTGCACTGGCACGAGGTTGGCGAGAGGCAGCTACTAGGTCCAGAGTTGGTGCAGTAGTGTGCAGACACAGTGAGGCTGATCAAACAGAAACTGCAGACAGCACAGAGCCGACATAAGAGCTACACGGACGTTCGCAAGAGGCCACTTCAGTTCAAGACAGGCGACAGTGTGTTCCTTCGGATCTCACCCACCAAGGGTGTTCTGAAGTTTGGGAAGAGGGGCAAGCTCAGCTCGAGGTTTGTTGGCCCCTTTCCCATCCTAGAGCGGGTTGGCGAGGTCGCTTACAAGTTAGCTCTTCCATCTGAGTTGGCAGGCGTTCACGACATCTTCCATGTCTCGCAGCTGAGGAAGTACATGCCAGATCCATCGCACATGTTGGACTACTCTCAGCTAGAGGTCTCTCCAGATCTGTCAGTACTAGAGTACCCGGTCAACGTAGTGGACCGTAGAGTGCCGCAGTTGCGCAGGAGGTAGATCCCACTCGTCTAGGTAGTTTGGGAGAATCGTGTCGGTGGCGAGGCCACGGGGGAGTGCGAGGACGAGATGCGGGAGCATTTTCCTTACTTGTTTGAGTGACAGGAATGTGTACTTGCCTTCTTTACCCCAGGTTTCGCCCTTAATTTTGAGGATGAAATGTTTTTTTGGTTGGTTAGATTGTAACATCCCCCTCCCTTGTGGGCTCTTGTGGGTCAACCACCTTCTGTTGAAGGTCGCGACGCATCGGGCAGTAACCTTCTGAGGGCGACAAGGTGACTGTCGCGTTCTGGTTTGGAATGCGATAGGCATGTTGTCGCATTCACCCTTTGATCGCAGCATGCACTTTTGTCGTCTTACTGTCGGGGCAGTTGGGACAAGTGTCAACCCCTGACAAGAGGAAGGCGACAGTTCAGGTGTCGCATTCTGGGTGTTAGATCTGCGAGTTTGACACGTGGCGTTCCCGTTGGTCAGGTTGACAAGGACTTTGGGATAGCGACAGATTGGTCATCGTGTTCAGTAAATGAACGTGAGGCTTAAATGGACACAGAACACAAAACATCCCCTTCTTCTCCTTTCTTCGACTGGTTCGCTTCTTCTCTGACCTCTTTGTGTGTGCTCCACCATGGGAGAGCTTGAGAGGTGTTGGGTGTGTGTGTGTGCTTGGTGGTTTCTCCTTCCCGGTGTGGTGATCTTCTTGGGTTGCTCTCCTCGTGGTGGTCACACTCTTCTTCGGCTTGTAGGAGGTCGTGGCTTGCTCGTGGATGGCGTCCCCGTGGAGCTTTGAGCGAGGAGGAGGGGTGCATGTCTATGAGAAGACCCCATTGGGGTGGTTCTTCATTTTGAGGTAGGGGTGCCTTAACCTCCCCCTAGTTCTATCACGTTAGGGCTCCAAACCCCTTCTCCAAGCCCTAGAGATAATGCTAGGTTGTGCATGTATGTTGTGCTTCATGTGGAATGCTTAGATGGCTCTTATAGTGTTTGATTTGTGCTTGGGATGGGGTATAGTTATTGAGGGCTCCATGCTTGCATGTGAGTTTCCTTGAGTGTAGAACCTTTTCTTTGACATGCATGGGTGTTTGCAAGGGTGGTTTGGACCTATTTGAGCAGTTTACATCGTCCTACATGCTCCCCTCCCCATGTACTTCTCGGATTTGTGGTGCATGGCATAGAAGGTGTGCTCTCGGGTGTGTAAGTCTGTGGTCGCGACATGTTTGGTGTCGCGACCCAGATCGCAACAGCTCGATACGTCGCCTTCTGGTGTGGGAAAGCGACACCCACCCTGTCGCATTATGGTCGCGATAGGGTGGCTATAGCCTTCACACTAGTTTTCACCGTGTATTGTGGGAGGTCCCAGATGGTCACCTGGACCTTTGTCTGTGGTCACGAGAATGCCCTTGTCGTGACCAGATAGCGACAGTTACTCTGTCGCTTTCTGACCCAGGTTGCGACAAACAGGGTGTCGCGTTCAGGTGGCAACAGCCTATGCGTTGCCTTCTCAGACAGAGAAGGGACTTGGCGACCTGTTCGGAGTTTCCTTCCGCTGCGACTCTGTTTTCTTGGCACCTGTGCTATTCCTAGCATAGTGCTACCCTAGTCTTTCGCCCGGTGCTAGGCACTTGAGGGCTTGTCCGTGAGACAGGTTATTACAGTTACCTAGACCCTCGGTCCCAGCGCGCCTGTTTGAAGGAGTTCTCTGGGCGGCGGGTGAGCTCGAGTCACGGACTCTATTAGCAGAGGGGAATACGGTGGGGACAACATCATAGAGTGGTTTGTAGAGCTCTCTTAGATGAGTTTAGGACGCCGAGGTGGTTTGGTGCTCTTCCGGTGCAAATCAGCTAGTCCTTTCTCACTGCCTCACTCTACGTGGTTCCAGAACCATTTAGTGGAGCTAGGCATGGGACTGTAGTCCGTCCAGACTACGGCAGTTGTGGTTACTTTAGTTCCGTGTCTCACTCTGACGAGAGGTGTTTGACATGGAATGTCGTTTGAGGGTAAGGCACGTGGCGCACCTGATCGGTTGACTAGTGTAGTGTTTCTAAGGCGAGTATCTTTGTCCGGACAGTTGTCTACTGTCTATGTTTACAGCCTTAGGTTCTTCCCAGTGCCGTGGTCTACATGGGTTTTTCGGTCTCGACTTCTAGCTTAGACTGTTGACCGTGTAGTTCTTTACGATTCCGCACTTACTCTGTTAGTAGGATAGATTTACTTGCTTTATTTAATTATTGCACATATAGATCTATTCTGTTGTTAGAACCAGTGGGAGATTGGTAGTCCCTACTGGGCTTCTTCGTGAAGCTCATTCCCTCTTTTACAGGTGAGACTTCATAGTAGCACCCTTTGCGGCGGACTGAGGAGACGGGGCCGTAGTAGACGGCGTCTTACGTGAGTAGTGTTCCCCAGACTTGTGTACTTCACCCTTGGGGTATGCCCCTAAGGGACCTGTTATCCCCTTTATTTCTACACTTGTACTTTGCTTACTTTGGGACTGTACTAGACTTGTACACTGGGTTGGACTCCTTTCCTGCACATGTTGGTACTTTCAAGTGCGTTTAGTTTTTACTTACCTCCGTTACATATCTTATTAGACTGATCCGTTAGCCCTTCCGGGTCATCGGACCTGTGTGGACGGTGCCAATGGTCGAATCCTTGGTGGATGCCGGGGGTCCGGGCATCGGGGCCGTTACATTTTGAGTATAAGCCAATTATGTGACAAGGGTCACAATGTTGTTTTTGAATCAGATTTCTACAAAATAATTGATTCTTCATCTGAGAAAATAAATATTTTTGAAAAAGAGAGAATAATGTGTACATGATAAATTTTGATAGAAATTTTGCTGAAAACATCTATTTGGTTGCTAATAAAAATAAAATTGCATGGACATGGTATAATAGACTTAGTCATGCAAGTTTCAACACCATAAATAAACTCTTAAGGCTAAATCTAGTTAAAGGACTTCTTGAATCATTTCCAAATGTTGAGAATCAACTTTGTGGGATATATGCTCAAGGATCAGAAAATCTTTTAAAATTTTCAATGATGTACTTACTTCAAAGCCACTATAATTACTTCATATGGACCTTTTTGGGCCAACAAGAATTCTGAGTCTTAGTGGCAAACGATATGGATTTGTCATCATTGATGATTTTACTAGATATACTTGGGTTATCTTTCTATCCCACAAAAGTGATACTTGTCAAGAATTCAGGAAATTCTATAACACTGCCTTAATGTGATTTTCATATACAATAAAGTTCATTTTGACGGATCATGGGGGTGAATTTGAGAATAAAGCTTTTCTGTTTTATGCGCTGAATTAAATATTTCCACAGATTCTCTTCTCGAAGAACTCCAGAACAAAATGGAGTTGTAGAAAAAAAGAATAGAACTCTTGTGAAAATGGCTAGATCCATGCTCTTGGAAAGTAAACTGTTCAAATCTTTCTGGGCTGAAGCTGTGAATACAACAAATCATATTTTAAATAGAGCATTGGTTAGACCAAAAATAAGAAAAACTCCTTATGAACTTTTGAAAAATAAAAAACCCATTGTGTCTTATTTTAAAGTTTTTGGTTGCAAATGCTTTGTACGTAACAACAATAAAGAAAATCTTGACAAATTTGATGCTAAAAGTCTTGAAGCTACTTTCCTTGGTTATTCTGAAATTTCTATAGCATATAGGGTTTATATTCTTAAGAATAAAAATTGTGGAAGAATCTCCACATGTAGCTTTTTATGGAAACTCTTATAAATCTGATGAGTCTACATTCTGCAGGACTCTACAAAATGATAAAGAAGATGACTTCATTGTCGAGTCTTTACCAACCATTGAGGAGCATGAAGATGCATTTGAAAATCTGGAGAATCCAACACCTACCACAAATGGATCAGGTAATATTGTTCCAGAATTGAATGAAACTCAAGAGGTAATTTCTGAAACCAGACTCTTAAGAGATCATCCTGTTGAGAATGTAATTGGCAACTTGCAAGACAAAATTAGAACTAGATCTTCCTTTCATAATGTAATAAATGTAGACCTATCAGCACTAATTTCCTAGATTGAACCTAAGTCCATTGATGAAGCTCTAACCAATGAAGATTGGATCAATGCAATGCATGATGAACTTCATCAGTTTGATAGAAATCAAGTATGTGAGTTAGTACCTAGACCTAGTGATCAATATGTGATTGGCACTAGATGAGTGTTCAGAAATAAATTGAATGAAAATGGATAGGTTGATAGGAATAAAGCTAGACTAGTTGCCAAGGGGTACAATCAAGAGTTTGGCATTGACTTTGAAGAATCATATGCCCCTGTAGCTAGACTAAAAGTTGTGAGAATCTTTCTTGCTTTTGCATCTTATGTGAAATTTAAAATTTATCAAATTGATGTAAAAAGTGCTTTCTTGAATGGTTATATTAAGGAAAATATTTTTGTGGAACAACCTCCTAGATTTGAAAATAAAAAATATCTTGATCATGTTTTCAAACTCAATAAGGCTCTTTATGGTCTTAAGTAAGCTCCAAGAGCTTGGTATGATCGCTTGAGCTCATTTTTGTTGAATAAAGAATACACAAGTGGTAGTGTAGACTAAATCTTATTTACAAAAATTGTCAATAATTACATCATTGTTGTCCAAATCTATGTTGATGACATAATTTTTCGGTCTACAAATAAAGCCATGTGCACTGAATTTGCTAATCATATGAAAAATAAATTTGAAATGAGTTTGATGGGTGACTTACAAATCTTTTTGGGATTACAGATATATCAAACCAGTGAAGGGATATTCATAAGTCAAACAAAGTATGTGAAAGAACTTCTGAAGAGATTTGACTTTCAGCACCTCAAGCACTAAAGCACACCTATCGCAATAAATGTAAAATTAAAGGAATAATGATTTGGTAAGTTAGTAGAGCCAAAGACCTACAGAGATATGATTGGCTCTCTACTTTACCTCACAACCTCTAGACCAGATATTCACTTTAGTGTGTGCATGTGTGCTAGATTTCAAGCCAATCCCAAGGAAAGTCACATGTCAGCTGTCAAAAGAATTTTTAAATATCTTGTTGAAACATGTGAACTTAGAATATGATATCCTGCTGGTTGTAAATTAGATTTAATTGCTTAATGTGATGCTGATTATGCTAATTGCAAGCTTGATAGAAAAAATACTAGTGGCTTATGTTTATATCTAGGTGGATGCCTAATCTCTTGGACTTCTAAAAAGTAACATTCAGTAGCTCTATCCACTGCAAAGATTGAATATATTGCGGCTGGTTATTGTGGCACCCAAGTTCGTGGCACCCAAGTTCTTTGGGTGAAACACCAGCTTCTAGACTATAATCACAAATTGGGTTGTATTCATATTCTGTGTGATAACACTAGTGCAATCAATTTGTCTAAAAACCCAATTTAGCATTCACGAACAAAACACATTGAAATAAGGTATCATTTTCTAAGAGATGAGATTGCTAAGAAATCATTTGAGCTTTACTTCATTGAAACTAAAAAACAAGTTGCAGATATTTTCACTAAGCCTCTCTCAGAAAACATATTTTCATCCTTAATGAGAGAGCTTGGTTTGTGCGAGTTTTCACATCTTTGATATCTCCCATCTCTTGTTTGCAATAAAAACCCTCTTGTTCTTGCTAATAAATTCTTGCTTCTCACATTGCATTAGCATTCTTGGTATATCAAATAGTGATTTGAAGAAAGGCAAGTCAGGCTTGTCTAGACACTTTCACTATGCGTGAGTATATGTCTCCGCCAAGTATCAAGAGCCTTTTATGCAATTGTTGAGGGGAGCCTTGTATTTCAATAAAACATTCTTGATGATTCTATTTTCATTTCACTTAATTCTTCCTTCTTCAATAATCTTCATGTTCACCTTGTGAGGGGGAGCTACTTGAAAGGGGGAGTCATTGTTAATACTTCACTCACTTTCTTTGATCTTGCTTGTCTATCTTGAGCTCGAAGAATCAGACTTTTGAGTTTTTGTGTTATTTTTATATGAGAGACTAAGACATTGAAACTAAACTAATTTTGCATTTAGTTTAATTTCAAGGATTCACTTTGATATCAAAGTTGTGTCATCTTAATGCTGAATGTCTTTAAAATGTTTTGTAAAACACTTGTAGGCACATGAGTGACTTTAATGTTTAACATATGCATGATTAAGCTTCATTTTTACCACATGTTCAGAATAATTTCTCTACATTCATAGCCATGATTTTTTTGTTCAAAGCAAATATAAGCCAGCAAAATATCAAAAGAAAATGAACAACAATCTGGAAAGATACAAACAGAGCAACGCAAATTCTTGTACCACTAAGTAACTGGGCCATCTCACTTAAAAAGTGATTTGTCTCGCGTCAAAAAGTGGAAAACAAAAATTTCAACTCTGTGTAAGATAATGAAAGTTAAACCACTGAGTACTCAGGAGGTCTTACATCTAGTAATGTGATCTCTTGCACTGAAAAGTGAGATTTATTTAATTTATTATTGTATTTCTTTTCCAATAAAAATGAGAGAAACTTGAAATAGACAAGACAGAAAAGCTCAAGACCTGAATAAAGTTCATATATATTGAACTTAGATCTATTATTCTGCACTGTGTTAAATATAAAGCTCATAACCTCATTGTTAAATACTTCTACTCACTCATATAGGTCACACTGACTCACATTTGCATCATTATTTTTAACAACATTCAGATCATTATATTTTGCTATACTTTGTGTTTAGTGTGTCCTTGTGATTAAACTTTGATGCACAAGCGCAAAACACAATAATTTCTTTCATATGTCAATATCACTTTGTCTCACTCATTTTGATCATTCTTGAACATTCCTTTCCACAACTTCATTCCTTGATCTCCTACCATTTACATTTTTTCATGTCTATCTTTTTGATGCTATCAAAAAAGGGGAGAAGATCATGAGTTTATGGCCTTAATATGGGGGAGTTAATGCATGAGTTAAAGAATAAGTTTCTAGGAGAAAAGTATGAAGAGAAAAAGTTTGAGCATTTATTTTGTCATCATTAAAAAAGGGGAGAATGTTGTGTTGAGTGTGTATTTGAATTTCTTAATGATGCAAATGTGAGGGTGTACATGTAAGGGTGTGAATCAGATCAGTGCTCATGAGATCTGTACATGCGTTCTGTGCAGATTTCTATGTGCATGTAAGGGTGTGAATTAGATCAGTGCTAGAGGATCTGATTTCTTGTGAATTTGATCATGTGTGTGGTCTGAGCCATCGAGCTCGGTATGTGTGTACTCTGAGCCGTCGTGCTCTGTGTTTGTGTAGTTTGAGCTGTTACACTCAACTGTGTGTGTTGTACTCAGATTTGAGTAGTGTGTCCTCACTGTGTGAGGGGGGGTGGATGTAGGAATCACTGGTGTGATTTCCGAACCACCTAAAAATCTCATGTGCAGTGGTTTGATCTATTTTCTGCGCTAGATGCATACATAGGAATTTCGCCTTTACACTACTTGTCTAATTGCTTCACACATCAATTACACACACCCACACATCAGATCAATAAGATTGTTTGTCTGAATGGATCTATAATTTGAAGTGATTTTTAAATTGCTTAAGCTTCCGCTGAGATTTGTGTTATATCTATACAACCCCCCCTTCTATATCTGTTCATCCTACATATTTGATCCTACAAAAAAAATATTATGATATACAACAATTTATTAAATACATAGACATCGTAATTGAAAAAATATAAATAACATCTTAGAACCACAAATTTTATAAAATCCGAGCAATATTCACACAAAAACTTTTCAGCTTACTTTTCTTTTACATTTGTTACATGAATTGTAAATAGTTTGTAACTACTATTAACAGAATCTAAATAATACAAAGTTTGATCCTAAATTAATCAGATATATAACATTTTTATATTGACAAAAAATAATAGGAACAAACTATGTCAGCACGTATAATAAAGAAATATTCATTTAAAAATCTTTTTCTTATACAGTGGTAAAGTAACAATCAACATAGTCGGTCATAAAAAGCATAAATGATTATTTCCCTCATTCTCTGATTTCTTAGTAATGAAAGATGTATGGATTGCAATGCACACAGTGTTATATATATAGTCTTTACATATTCTACATATTTGCCTGAAGAATGATCAGACACGTTAATTAGCAAGTGACATATATATTATATAATAACATTATGTTCAATGTAAATAATGAATTATGATTAGACACAATAGTTCTACATAAATGTTTAAATATATGAACGAAAAAACTTCAACATAGATTGCACAAAGCATGCTTTGTATGAATGAGACAAAAAATTAAAATTAGATTAGAAAAAAAATTAAAATGAATATTGTAATCACAGGGATTGACTTCCCCTCGACACGAACATGAATAACAAATATGATAGTATGGAAAATGGGATGTGATCGCCACCTAGATAAGTTGCCTATAGATGTAGAAAGACAATGGCTAACTTAAACTAGGAAAAGGAAGAGAACAGGAGGATGACCTGGTGTCGCGGTCGCCATGGCCGCCGCGTCTCTATTGTCGTGTCAGCGGAAGCCGACGCGGCTTTGTCGCGTCACCCAAGGCCGTCGCGTTCTCTGAATGCGGGAGATTTGTTGTGGTGACCTTCTTCTAGTTCTCCAGCCGGCAGGAGTACCAGAGCTTCTCGTAGACCTTGTTTGCTTGCCTGCCAATCAAAAGAAAACACAAAGAAAAGACTCTATTAGAACATGTAAAGTGTAATATCTATTCTAAAAGACGAAATGAGATGGAGGATCATGGTGGGAACGCACCTGAGGTGGTTTTAAACCCCTGTGGGTGTGGGAAAACGTGGGTAGATGATAGATGTGCTCTATTTAAAAAGAACATAAAAATGCATGTAGAAATAGAAAAGAGGGAGAGAGGAGATGATGAGCCCCATTAGGGCGACTTCCTGGCGTGGATGCAGCTCCAATGATGTGCCAAGAGGTCCAGGAGGTCGCTGAAGTCGCCCTCTTCACGTCCCTTGCTCCATTAATGGTGAAATGAATGAGTTGTGAGGAGTAGCAAGTGAAAGAAATGAGTGGGATGAGTGGCTACGTGGCTAAGTCTTGTTCAGAGGGAATTTTGGCAGCCCTTCGGGGTGATCATGAGGCTCTTCTCGTCCATGAGGAGGGCCTTTCTTATATAGAGCTTGGAGTGAGAATATTAGACATTATCCCCTCAAAAGGATGTGAAAATTAAAAATGGGGGATAAGGCTCTATCAAAATCGGATGTAGAGTCCTTAGGGGAGTTTATGAGAGTCCCTAGGGCCGAAAAAGTGTTCAAGGGTCGGGATAAACCTTTTGGACCAAGTCAAAGTGCATGGGAGGATAAATAGGATGTGATTACGGAGGCCAGAGATCTCGATCCTTGTCGCGTCAGATCGCGGGGTCGCGACTAGAGACGCGACGGTGCGGGGGGTCGCGACAGCATTGCCCACGTGCATGGATAATGCATGGGCTGTCGCGGCGGCCTAACCCGTCGCGACTAGAGTCGCGACGCCACGGTGCGTCGCGATAAAGAAATCCGAATTATTCTGGATTATTCTCTTCAACCACACGCTAAAATAAGAGTCAAATCCTCTAAGGACTCTTTAAAATGATAGATTTCGGGATTTCAAAGCATTTTATGGATTAATGGGCTCAAATCAAGGCAAATGATGGGCTCAAGGTGAGTGACCAATTAGGGGCCTACTAAGATAGCAAGAAATGTGGTCCAACCCATTAGTCATAATCGGGTGTCTACAGATTGCCCCTCCTTGGCTTTTACTTTGTAGGGGAGCGAAGCGGAAGTGGCGTGGAGGTGTCACGAAGTGACGGCGGAATGCAGATGACGCGGAGCGGACTGAAAAGTGGAAGCCAAGGTAAAGAGACACCCGATGTTAACCAATGGGCAATTGGAATCTTTGTGAAAGCCCCGAGTCAGTTGTTCGAGTAGAATGCAAAGAAGAGCACAAGTCTGGACGAGAAGAAGAAAGAAGAGGACGATCAACCTCTCGATTGAGAGGTACCCTAGCCGATTGGCCTGCAGGTTTCGTTTTGGGAGGACATGTGCGTGCCAGGCAGGTAACTCATGACTCTGTCCTGGGAGCGGTTCGCAACCAAAACGGATCAAAGGAAAAAAAAGAAAGTTTTGGATAGGAATCCAAACAGGGAAATTCTTGTCAATCTGACGGGAACAACTTGCTCGGAGGCAAACCTTCCGATTCGGAGTGGAATTGACTTCTTGCATTGAAACATGAAGGATGGTTGGGCACTCAACAAGAGCTCATCAATGGTCTAGAATGAGTCAGGAAAGCTCAAAGTCCTATATGATGCATGCTGGGCTAAAGTAAAAGAAATCGTCAAAACGAATGCAAAGAAAACGGGAAAATACAAGATATATCAAGGATAATATTGTTAAACTGGATAAGAAAGAGTCAAGAGACTACCTGCAACCGCAGTGCAGGCCTAAACCCATCGTCCCCGATCTTAACTAGCTCAACGGCCTATCCAATGGTTAACAACGTGCACCTAGATTATCATAGTTTTTGGTAAAGAGGAACTCAAATCCCAGAGCACATTGAGAACCAGCTGGTCCTTGAAAGATATAATATGTAGAATACCATATAGTAATGCGGGAGTAGGGATAGAAATACAATACCTGACTTACCTGTGACGACATTTCTTCAATTTTTTGGATCTTCCATGAGAAATTAAGCACAATAACCACAAGATGATAAATGAATTTAATGCACATAGTCAAGGGCACACACATAAAGCACAAGAAGGAGAAATAATCATCTGAGTATAGAAGCGACGCACTTACGACCGCGACCTTGTCGCGTCGCAGCGCCCGTCGCGACATAGTCGCGTCGGATCGCGGCGTCGCGACTCGGACAGAGTCCTAAAACGCAGAAAAACGGGACTTAGACTTATCCTAAGACATCTAGACTAGCACTAGGACTCCTAAACCTTTCCTAGACTTATCCTAACTCCTAGTTGCGGGATTAGAGTGGGTTTCTAACTCCCTAAGGCTTATAAATAAAGGGTTTGGACTGCTAATCCCGCAGCTAAACTCTTGGCATCCTCTGCTCTCCAAGTTCTTCATCCTTTTTCAGCTCTGCAGCCATGAAGAGGAAGCTTTCAGAGTTTGCAGAGGCTATTCCTCCCTACTCCGGCCCAAAGGTAGCTAGGGAATCCTACGCCGATTTCCAGCACCTCTCAGCTATCCCAAGACACATCTATTCCCGCCCGGATCTTCAAGTAAGTGGCTTTTCTTCATGAATTTCTGCACTTTCTGCATTACTCTATTTTTCTTTCCTGTTTTGCTCTGTTTTTTTACTTCTCCTTCTCATCTCCTCCTCCTCCTTTCTTCAGATCCTCCCTGGTCATAGGCGGTTCTCCAAGCTACCATGGCTGCGGCCGATGCTTGATGTGCTGCCTTCGGCCTCGATTTCCCTCCTAAAAGAGTGGGGATTGTCCACGGTGCTAGTGCTCGCCAAAAAGTACAACACGATTGTCCATACGTGGGATAGCATCACTGCACTTACCGAGCTATGGCACACTCAAACACACTCTTTCGTCTTCCCCGACTTTGAAGCTACGGTACTCTTAGAAGAATTGGAGATTATGCTCGGTCTTCCGCGCTACCACCGAGGCGAGGAGATGAAATTATCGTATACCGTGGAGCAAATCAACTCGTGGAGTATTCTTGCCAAGTTGACTTCCATGAAGAACGACCTACGCTCCAAGACCAGTGGCATGCACGTCCACCTACTCCCCATCGCATAGTGGGTCGTCTCACAATGCAAGCGGAAAACCGGGAGACACGGCGCCATCGCCAAGGCAGCGGCCATTTGCATCTGCAGGATCGTCCTCTTTCCTTTGAAGACAGGGCTATCTCCTTCGCCAACCTGAGCATCACCGATTCCATCTCAGAAGGTTTGACCATCGGCCAAGCAGTTTTGAGTTATCTATATGTCGGTCTGTCTTCTGCAGCACTCGGAGGGCCTTTCTACGGGTCGGTGATTGCTCTCGAACTATGGATGGGGATGCACATCCAATTTCGGGCAGAGGAGGGCTTGACTGCGGAGTGCAAGACGATGCTGAACCATCCACTGGCATATGTGGGCGGACCACTCCACATGAGTACCCGGGCTTGGTGCAAGACGGCGCAAATAAAGGGCATCCAAGCGTGGCGCGGGTACCTCCGAAGTCTGACCGTGGCGGACTTCGACGCGCGCCCTCGGTTCATGCACGGCAAGATGATCCATCTCTCTCAGCGCACCGGGCTTGCCTTGAGATTGCTGGGCAACGAGGCGCTTGCTTCTTACAACCCAGACCGCTGCTACCTCCAGTGCGGTGCGGCCCGGACGTGGTTCCAATCCTCTCACACTTCCCGCCTATCCAAGAGAGGAAGAGGGGTGATGCGCAGGATGAACGTGACATGCGTAGCGCCATCGTCCATTGGGAGGAATGTGCTATGAGCGTGATCCTAGCAGAGGTGGAGGAAGATGATGAAACTGTCAAAGAGTATGTCGAAGCTTGAAGACGCTCCAACCTGCAGGAGGAGATGCTTGATTCATTTGATTTGATCTGTAGGCCAGATGGTAATTAGGTCAGCATTTGAAAGTATTGCTTGATTGTTTTAGAATGGATTAGGGAGTGTAAAGATTTTGAATATGAATGAATAAGAGTGGATTTTCTGCGCAATGCAAGTGCTCTGTTGATGACGCGACGGTCAGGAGCGTCGCCTTTATGTCGCGGCCTAGCGGTGCGTCGCGACCATGTCGCGACGTCCCTACCTGACGCGACGTGAACGCGACGGCGCGCTGCGTCGCGTCACAAACCGAACGGTTCAAAAGCAAACGGCCCCCCTTTCTTCTCTTCTTTCCGGTTTTCAAAAACCTTCAACCTTGAACCTTCAAACCCTTGACTCCTTCCCCAAGCTCCCCTTCGTCTAGACCTCCTTGCTAGCCCCAAGACATCATCCAAGCGACCTATATTGCAATGAACGGCGGGAAAGAGAGTGGCGAGGGTTCATTGCGTGGGAAGCGCCACGCGGAGTGACGATACTCACGACGGCGGGTGGGGAGGCCCTCGGCCGAGGAGGAGGTGCCCGAGGCCGTCATGGGAGAGGACGAGGAGGAGATGACTCTGGCCGTCAACGTGGAAGAGGAGAGGAAGAAACGGGCCAAGGCGATGAAATCGGTAAGTACCCTTGGCCTTAAACCTTGAATGATGGTAGTGGAGAGAGCCACGGAGCCCCTGGAGGGCGCATGTAGGGCGAGAGGCCCATGAAAAGATGGATCAAACAAAGAAGGCTCCGGCCGGTTTGAAACTGGAGACGCGTCAGCCCGCCCCGTCGCGACAAGGTGTCGCGACGGGGCGGGGCGTCGCGACAGTGTCGCGGCGTCCAGGGCGGTCGCGACTTTATCGCGACCTATAAAGGCGACACGATAAGGTCGCGGCGGCCCGCACCGTCGCGACAAGGTCGCGGCTACAAGGGCTGTCGCGACTCTGACCGAACACACAAATGAAACCTGAATTTGAACTTGAACGAATTTTTGCAGGGTGAAATGAGAGCTCGAGTGTCCTGGACACTGGTGCTGGCTGCCTTCCTGGCCCTCCCCCCTTTTCAGAGAGAGAGAGTAGACGAGATGGGGTTTGGGCAGGTCTTTAGGATCGAGAGGATGAGGGTGGACCCGGCCCTCACCCAGGCCCTGCGTAGCAGGTGGGACACGGAGGCGAGTGCCTTCGCGTTCCCTTGGGGACATATGATCCCCAGCCTAGAGGATGTGAGCCGGATCACAGGGCTCAGAGTGTATGGGCGGGCAGTGAGCGGGTATACCTATCCTTGCTACCATGACCTAGCCGAGTGACTCCTAGACCTTCCGGTAGAGCGTAGGTCTTCCCTAGTGCCTAGAGTAGCCTTGCAGGAGAGTCTAGGTCTATTTGAGGCAGGGAAGAATGCAGGGGAGACTGAGGATGAGTATCTGGAGCGGTTGGCTAGGGTCAGTAGGAGGGAGCTAGCGAGTGAGCCTGGGCCGCAGGCGGACTTGGACTTGCGCCGCTTCCTCGTCCTCTTTCTTGGTAGACTTTTGTTTGCCACGAGGGGCGACGCAGTCCACTGCCGCTTCCTGCCCTTGCTAGAGGACCTAGGTGAGGTAGGGGGGTATGCTTGGGGGCAGCCTTCTTAGCGCACCAGTTCGACGGCTTGAGCGCCTCCGAGCGGCAGACGTCCACGAGTGGTTTCTATCCCTTCCTTCAGGTACACTTTCTCTCCTAACTTTCTTAGATTCAAACTTCAAATTTTGCTTGAACTACCAACTAATTCGCCTTGATTTTGCAGGTTTGGGCCTATCTACACCTCCCAGCCCTGAGGAGAGGGAGCTCACACGGCCGGGCCTCGTGCCCATTGCACGCCGTTGGGACTCTCGCCGAGACACCCGCCACCTGGCCGACCAGCTGGAGCACCTGCAGGAGGCACTCGACAGCTACCCTTATCTGGATGTAAGTACCCTTAATCCTTCCCTCTTTGGAATTGTTGCTTGAACTGATTGATCGCTTCTCTTTCTTGCAGGTGGTTTGGCAGCCGTATCTGGGGGAGGGTGATGAGGGACAGCCTTGGTTGGTGCAGGCCCGCCCCTACTTCGGTAGGTCGGTGTGGTTGCATGCACTCAACCTTGTGCTACCTCTGAACCTGTTTCTGACGCAGCGCTCCTTGGGCCTTAGACAGAGCGTCGTGGAGTTCCCCGTCCGGGACCGGTTCCGCCGGCCGGGTCGGAGCTTCCGGGGGCTCCATGACACGACAGACTGGAGGGAGCGGGCTCGCGAGCAAGTAGAGAACTGGGAGCGGAAAGGCAAGGGGGTTAGATCGGACGCGACCACCGATGACGCCTACCTCCAGGTGTACGCCTTGAAGTACGGAGGAAAGGTGTACAAGAGCGCCCGACACCAGGTAGACTTTCTAAACCACAACTCAAGAATTGAGATTTAATGATAAAAAACCGACGATTTGCAATTCCTTGCAGGTGGACGTGACTGGTGAGATTGCCTCACTCCGAGCCTTGCTCCAGTCGGCGGTGCAGGATCGGGAGGCAGCCCAGAGGCAGACAGCAGAGCTGGTAAGTATTGTGTTCACTTTTCGGCCCCCTTGATTTAAGCAAGATTTTGAAACTGACATGCCTTGTGTGTGCAGTGGAGTGAGCTAGAGAGAGTGAGGGGTGCCGGAGCAGGCGGTGCTTCCTCCTCTCGGAGCGCAGGGGGGTCTCCATCACTCATGGAGGCTCGACTGGCTGGGGCAGTGCTGAGAGCCGAGGAGGCTCAAAGACAAATGGAGGAGCGGGTAAGTTCATTTAATCACTTGAGTCGTTCATTTTCAAATGGTGCTGATGAATTACTTGTTGTGCAGGAGAGAGACTTGGAGGTGACCCATGAGCACGCCATGACGCTGCAAAGCGAGAGAGACCAGCAGCGTGTCCGGGCGGAGGCAGCCGAGGCACGGGTGGCGGAGATGACCCAAGAGCTGGCGACGCTGCGGGTGCAGAGGTCACCCGGAGATCAGGAGGAGGTCACCGGCTGCGTGCAGAGTTGCTAGCACAGCAGACACTAGCGCGGAGCCTCCAGCAGATAGTGACAGACATCGGCCGTTCACGCAGCCGGAGTCGGAGTGGTGTGAGCGTCAGCAGGGCGACCGGCGCCTCCGTCGGGCAGTATTTAGCGGGTTCCTCCAGCAGGCGGAGGAACGAGGAGGAGGAGCGGCGCCGACTGGACGAGGGTAGCGCTCAGGAGGGTAGAGGGGGTGGCGAGATGCTGCCACCTCCAGATAGGAGAGAGGGATCCGGGGAGAGTGGTGGTGGCCAGTGAGGAGTCTTGTGAGCCACCTCCCCTTTTATCGATGTACATCTTGTTCATACTTTAGTGCAGTTTTGCTTTTGTGCCAATGTTTATGAATGAATGAATGGTTTGTGATTGACACGAGTGAGAGGCGAGATTCAAACAAGCGAGAGAGAGTGATCTGAGCGCGACGCCATATTCTGCTCTTTAAAATTCCTGTTCCTGCACACACTTAGAAGAACAAGTTAGATCTGTTCTTAGGTTCGGCCCCTTGCACAGAACATGATAAAAGTTAACTCCGTAATTTGTCAAGGGGCTGAGCCTTATTAAATAGGCGAAAAGACTATGAACATAATGCATGCTAATGAGAAAGGAATATGTACATGTCTTTAAGAAAAAAACTATTCATATTTTTGTGATTTTGAGGATCTTTTGATTTTTTTGGATTTTTAGGATCTTTTGATTTTTTTGGATTTTGGGAATCTTTTGATTTTTTTGGATTTTGGGGATCTTTGATTTTTTTTTGGATTTTGGGGATCTTTTATTTTTTTTTTGGATTTTGGGGATCTTTTGATAACAACCCCTCTTAATGTTGAGTAATCGACCGTGAGCCTCACTTCTACGTCACTTTGGCGAGTAAGATTTATGTGCAACGTATATTCATATTAGGTTTGCCAAATTTTCTTGTCCCTCTGACAATCAATGTTCCAACACAGACCAAGCACATGGATTCTCTGGTCATTTTAGGGGGGATAGGAAGAATGTAAATGAGATAAGACTTAATCTTGGGGTTGGGGTGGCTTACTTGTAAGACTTGCAACGAATGAGTTACATGTGCTATTCATCTGTTGTCCAGGGACTTTAGGGCCACAGCATTTTCTCTTTTGTCCGGGGCATGCGTGCGACCGGGCTCAAGGGCGTCCCGCGGGGAACTGTACTGCCACTCTTTAACATGCCCCTTCTCTTTGTCATTTCGTCGCTTTATTTTTGCGTTATATACTTTTCTTAGGACTGTCCGTCCCTTTTTGAGATTTCAAACACATGGTTCATATCGTTGCAGATTTACAGGTTAGCTTTCCCCTTACCCCTAGACCTTGTCCGAATAGGGAGATAATTGACCTTTCGTTTCTCTGAGCAAGGGCTAAGTGAGAACACTGTATATGGGGAACAATGACCTTAGGTTTACCATGTTGAGTACGTGATTGCACATAAATATTACTTCGTCAATATGAGAAGGAGCGAGACATTTGGCAATGGCTACTTATTAATCGGTGTTGTTATCCAAAGATTTTTGATCAGGGGTAGAATCTTTTAAGATATAACCCATTCCATGGATGAGAGAGTTCATCACCATCGGCGTTAATTAACCTATACGCATTTCCCGGGTACACTTCTTTGATGACGTACGGCCCTTCCCAGTTTGCAGACAATTTAGACCTTGGACCTCCAGGTTTTATGAAAACTCGCTTCAAAACCATGTCTCCTTCTTGAAATTTACGCTCTATTACTTTTTTTTGAAAAGATCTTGAGAGTCTATTTTGATACGAAAGCACGTGATCGGCTGCAGCTAGACACCGTTCGTCTAAGAGTTCTAGTTGTGTAAGTAACACCTCCCGATGTTCATCGGGATTAAGTTCTTTATCCAACTGAATTCTTAGCGAAGGGATGAGGATTTCGTGTGGACATACCGCTTCCATTCCATACGTGAGTGAGAAAGGGGTTTGCCCCGTAGGTGTGCGGATGGAGGTGCGGTAAGCCCACAGAGCCTCAGTTAGCTTTTCTGGCCAATCAGCGAATTATTAGACTCACAAGTTTTCTTTAAGATTTTCAAAAGCGTTTGTTTGTGGTTTCGGCCTGACCGTTGCCCTGCGGATAATAAGGAGACGAATGATGCAAAGAAATATTGAACTTCTTACAAAGGTCTTGAAGATCTTGTGATATGAACTGGGGTCCATTGTCGGTGATGATGCTGCCAGGTACTCCAAACCGCGTAATGATGTTCTTCATGATGAATCTGCATACGGTCGAGCCTTTGATTTCTGCAAACGCTTCCGCTTCGGCCCATTTGGTGAAATACTCAGTAGCAGTAAGGATGAAAGATTTTTGTTTTATCTGAGCATTAGGGTCACCAAGGGGCCCAATGATATCAAAGGCCCACATGGAGAAAGGCCAAGGAGAAGATAGGGATGTAAAGAGGAAGACGGAGCATGAATTTTATCGGCATGGATTGGCATCTGACACACCTACGGACGTAGGTGGCACAGTCTTCTTCTAAGGTTGGCCAGTAGTAACCCTGCCTAAGGATCTTTTTGGCTAACATCTGACCATTCACATGCCCTCCGCATTCACCGGAGTGAGATCCTTCCACTATTTTCCAAGCTTCTTCATCGGTCACGCATCTGAGGAGCATTCCATTGAGAGCGCGTCTATAAAGGACTTCACCCACGAGGGTATACTTCAATGCCGCTCTACGGATAGCTCGCCTATCTTCTGCTTCGGCTTCTTCTGGGAAGGTACCGTCTTTGCAAAACTGCTCAATCTCACGATACCACAGGCTTTCTTCTTCCATCAATTCCCCCAATTCAACAAGCAACAACTCCTTCGCTTCTTTCTTCTCTGCCTTCAACACTAGGGAGCTCCTAAGATTCGAGAACCAAGGATCCTGAGTGAGGGAGCTTCTAACCTCTGGACGGTGATAGTCTCAGTGCTACGACTGAGAGGGAAGGAGAGAGATGAAGCTAATGATGCCAGAGCATCGGCCAGGATGTTCTGAGAGCGAGGAGTATGAATGTAGATGAGTTGGCAGAATTGCTTGGCGAGGAGCGTGACCAGATCTTGATACGGCTTGAGCTTGGGGTCACGGGTGCGATAGGTAGAGAGAACTTGCCGAAGGACGAGCTGAGAGTCTCCTATGATCTTAAGGTGACGCGCGCCTAAAAGGTAGGCGAGCTTAAGACCGGCCAAGAGAGCTTCATACTCGGAGATGTTGTTGGTGGCATAGAACTGGAGTTGATAAGCTAAAGGAATGGTGATCCCTTCTGGGGTGAGCAAGACTGCACCTATGCCCCGTCCCTAGAATTGAGAGCTCCATCGAAATGGAGTGACCAGAAGGATCATGGGAGACAAGTGATAGGTTTTCATCGGGGAAATCCTCTTGAACCGTATCACTATGAGGAAGAGGAAGGTGAGCAAGGTGCTCAGCAATGGCATACCCTTTTATGGCTTTCTGAACGATAAAGGAGATATCGAACTGAGAGAGAAACTTTGCCAGCGTGCCAATCTATCGGCGAGGACTGGCTTTTCCAGGAGATACCTAATAGGGTCCATTCTAGAAATCAAACTCACCTTATGAGCTAGGAAGTAGTGCTTCAATTTCTGCACTACCCAAACTAGCGCTGCACAAGTTTTCTCCATTGTGGTGAGTTTGAGCTCGGAAAGATTGAAAAGCCTAGATAGGTAGTAGACTGCCCTTTCTTTGCCGGATCATCATGTGGCAAGGACAGCTCCTAGGGAGTCCTCAATTGTTGACAGATATAGGATCAGGGGTTTCCCAGGGATAGGTGCCTGAAGTACGGGCGGATTCATAAGGTAACTTTTAAGCTCATCGAAGGCCTCTTGGCATTATCATTCCATTCAAAACTGACTCCTCCCCTCAACAGTTCATAGAAAGGACGACATCTTTGAGAGTGCTGAGATATGAATCTCCTTATGAACTGCAGCCGGCCAATCAAACCTCGAAGCTCAGATATGTTCTTAGGAGGAGGCATTTCATTGATTGCCTTGGCCTTGTGCGGATCTATTTGAATCCCCCGCTTACTAACTATGAAGCCTAATAATTTTCCCGAGGAAACTCCAAACACGCACTTCTTTGGATTCATTTTCAATTGATACTCTTGTGCGCGACGGAAGACCTTGGCAAGCACGGAGGAATGCTCCCTTCGAGTCCGTGACTTCACCACGATATCATCCACGTAAACCTCAACATCAATATGTATCATGTCGTGGAAGATAGCTAGCATTGCTCTTTGGAAGTGGCGCCGGCATTCTTCAATCCAAACGGCATGACCACATAGCAATACGTTCCCCATGGGGTGGTGAAGGAGGTCTTTCTTGATCCTCCGGGGCTAGACGAATTTGATTATAGCCAGATACCCATCCATGAATGATAGAGTTTCGAACCCTGCTGTATTATCGATCAAAACATCCAAATGAGGTAGCGGGAATCGTCTTTAGGACATGCCTTATTCAAATCCCGGAAATCTATGCAGATGCGCACTCTTCCGTCTTTCTTCATCACCGAGACGATATTCGCCACCCACAAAGGATAGAGGACTACACGGATGAATTTGGCTTGTTGTAGCTTATCAATTTCCTCTTTCATTTTTAAAGCGATGTGGGGGAGGAATCTTCTTAGCTTCTGTTTGACGGCAATTGCCCCTGGCTTCAAAATTAACCTATGCTCCACCAAATCGGGGTCAATGCCAGGCATGTCATCATAGGACCAGGCGAAAGAATCTTTGAACTCCCTCAACACCTCTATGAGCACTTCTTCTTCTTCCGGGAGGGAGACCAGATGCTATGGTCAAGAGCCTGGGGTCCTCTTGCGTTCCCACATTCACCTCTTTAGTAGGTTCGTCGACTGCTGAGGTAGGTTCATCGAATCTCCTCCACTACTAGCAAGACCTCCAGCCTCAGCAGCGTCTCTATCTCGACACCATTTCATCTGATGGGTCTTCTTCGGGCTACGATTTCATATATTCCAAAGCCATCGTCTAGCCCTTCCTCTGTCGATATCTCTTCTAAGTTCAGAACTACGCTTCCTTGACGAACTCTTCGACAGCTAGAAGAGCGCCACATCTATGGACTAAGTCTAGAGGTATCTACGGGGTACACCACTACCCTTCTTCTTCCTAGACGGGGACGGGGACTCACTAGAACTACCCCTGAACTTGAGCTAGACTTGATATACAGGAGGCTCTGGAGAAGCGTCCAGAGATTTATTGGAAGGGAAAGTGACAGGTGCGGCAGGGCCGCGAAGATCCTCCGATGGGTGGAGGAGGAGCGGCCACCCGAGCTCAGGGTGCCAGCAACAGCATCGGGGTGTAGGGGAGCAGAAGGCCCCTCACCCGAATTGCCCGAATGGTCATGGCTGACCACCAGGCGAGCGAAAAGGACGACGGTGGCTATTGGGGAGCGGGTGCGACGGGGATCGCCGTCGAGAGCGGGAGCAGGAGAGGGGTGACGGGGATCGCCGTCGAGATCAGGAGCTAGAAGGGGTGTGTGACGGGGATCGCCGTCGAGATCGGGAGTGCGAGGGTGACGGACCGCCGTCGAGATCAGGAGCTGGAGGGGTGACGGGGATCGCCGTCGGAATCAAGAGCTGGAAGGGGTGACGGGGATCGCCGTCGAGATCAGGAGCTGGAAGGGGGTGACTGGGATCGCCGTCGAGATTGGGAGCGCGAGGGAGGTGACGGGATCGCCGTCGAGATGAGGAGCACGAGGGGGGGTGACTGGGATCGCCGTCGGAAGCGGGAGTAGGAGGAAAATTTTGGATTTTTAATTTTCTATTTTTTTTTTGTCATTTTTTTTATGTTATTATTATTATTTTATTATTTGACGGAATTACATGAAATTAAATGGTTTCGGTAAAAGACAAGACCGAACCATTGAAGAAAATGACGAAGCGGGGTGAAGGACGGACGAACGCCTCGACGGCGGAGGGTGAGATTTGTACAATGAAGGGGAGAGGCAAAGGAATGGAACTAACATTGAAATTGAGCAAGGATGAAATAAAACGAGTAGGAGGCCGGGAGGGCCCTGGCCAGAACTCCTGTATGAGTGGGGGTAAACGTCTGACTGGTTTTCCTCACCAATCCGGGCAACTGTCGCCTGGCGGTGGTTACTGCAGTTGATAGTGTGTTACTTGTAGTACATCTTCTTCAGCGAAGAGACGATTACTGCTGAGATGGCTCTCTGTTCCGACTACTCTTCTGCCCCAGCTTCTGATTCTTCAAACGGACACTGACTGACGAGATGACATCGTCTTGGTCTGGTTTTCAGTTTCCTCTTCAGCCTTTTCTTTCTTGCTGGGCCGCTGCTCTTCCAAAACTTGATAAGCTGACCTTGCTGCTTCTGTGTGGTGTTGTACCCGGGTTGGATGGGCCCCTTGACGAAGTGCTCATATAGGACCAAGTGAGTGGACCATGATCCGACTGTGAAGAGGTAAAATGCAGCCCATTCTGAATATCCAAGGCCACGCTTCGTGAACTTCTTGGCGTGGCCACAGTCTTGGTCTGCCCTTGGAGATGAGCACCCAGGCCTCTCCCCGATTGATAACCCAGTCTGAACATATGTCCCACCCCTTTGTATTCTTGCTCACATCCTTCTTGACTGCCATCACAGGAGGAGACCCAATTGGACGATTTGAAGAGAAAGTATAGGCCCAAGTGTAGTTAACATCAAGTACTGACATTATGGGCTTATTGGACGGCCATACTGATGGCAGCACTCTCTCAACGGCTTCGACCGTATGTGTTGTGGTCACACTTTTGACCTTGACTATCCTTCCTTGGAAAGGGAACTTCAGGCATTGATGCGCTGTAGAGGGTACTGCCCCTAATGATTCAATCCACGGGCGCCCTAGAATGGCCTTGTAGGTGTGATCAATGTTCAGCACATAGAATTCCACAGACATGACGAGAGGGCCTAATTCAGCTTGCAGAGTGATGACCCCATGGCAGGCACGCCGCGAATTGTCATATGCAGCAATAGTGGTAGGGTGGGCTGCAATTGACGTTCCGATATGTTGCAGGCTCTAAGAGTGCTTAGTGGACATACATTAATGGAGCTCCTGTGTCCCACCAGAGCCGCATCGATTGCCACCTTGTTTATGGTAAGTGTCACACACAGGGGCATTTTCCTGGCTTCGGGGGCGGCCAACTCGCCATCAGAGAAGGTAATGGTAGGTCCTCTGTTCACTATTGAGAGCACTGAGGGTAGATTGTCTGGTTCATGTCCTCACTGACCATGACTTTCTGCAAAAAAGTTCTGAGAGCGCTTGATGAGTCTGCGATCTCTTAATGAGCTCTAATATGGAGATCTTGGCGGGAGTCTGATCGAGGTGCTTTAGGATGTCATATTGAGTTCCTGGCGCCGGTTCAATCTCTTCTATGTCTTCTGCTGCTGCTGATTGTTGGTTTGTTGACCTGGCACGGGCATGGATGCGTTAGGATACATCCGATGAAACATTCGCCCGCTCCGGAGGGCAAGGTTATGTGGAGTGGGGAGGCTGTGGTGTCGAGGATAGCGGGTTGGCTAGTAGAGGTGCTGGCATAGGGGAGAAGGGGGTGTTGTTTGGTGGAGGGATGATGGGTGAGGTGACGGGAGAAATAGGATGGCGAGGTGATGGTGGCACATGGGGTGTAGGGGTAGGAGGCGTGGTGGATGTAGGTGTGGGAACAATGGGCGTGACGTGAGAAATGGTCAGGAGTTGGCCTACCTCATGATCGTCATCGAAAACCCACTGGGCTCCGGGTGGTGTGGTGGACAACGGGGTTAACATGCGCGGGCGGGAGGCGGCGGAATTGGTTGGGGGTTCGGAGCGGGTGATGTTTGTGGCATGGGATTACGGACTATGCCTAGGTCGTTCGCCGGCTGCTGCGGCTGCTGCTGTTGCTGGTGTTGCTGGTATTGTTGCTGGAAGGCTGTATATCGCTGTTGCTGTTGCTGTTGCTGTTGTTGTTGCTGCGGCTGCTGTCGCCTCTGTTTGCTGCTGCTGCCTCTGGCCTTGTTGTCCCTCAGAGCTTGGATCAACCTTCTCATTTCTGCCCAATCAATCTGATTTGCTCATGGAGATCGTATATCATGTCCCGGAATTGGAAGTAGTCAGAACACATTGTGGCCCAGATGACGATGATAGACGCAATACTTGTTTGATCGGCCGCCATATTCCAGTTCGCCTTCTCAGGAGGGAGTCTTAAGCGTTCAGGGACATGAGGGCTGCAAAGACATCGGCTAGGGATTCAGGCAATGGAGGGTATTGGGCTCTCTCTTGGGCCCTTGGGTTTCCTGGGTGCATAGCCATTTTGTGGTGGGGACTTGGGAGTATTGGCGCTGGTCTTGGGAGGATTTTGTCCTTGGGGAGGTGGCTGCCTATTGTTGTTGTTCCAAGACTGTTGGGCTTGTTGGGTGTAGGGGGACCTACCTACTGGGCCTTGAGGGTTTGCTAACGGCACCTACTTGTTTCATTGGTCTGGATCCCCTCTGTGACTGGGCCTTGCGGCTTCTTGGTGTAACGGGCCTTGGGGGTTTCGAACATGGAATGTATAGGCGAGTCTTTTGAGTTGGGTTTGGATGAAGCGGGCTCGACTATACAATTGGTGCATGGTAGAGATGTCGTTCATGGCCAAAATGGCTCGGTAGGTGGGTGTGGCATTAGAGATCAACAGCTTCACCTTCTCCTCCTCAGGCATTGGCAGCGGACTTTGGCGGCCAATGAGCGCCATCGTCGCATAGGTGGAGAAATCTTCTTCTGGTTTCATTTTCTCTCGGCCACTAAATCCACGAAAGAGTATTCGGGTCCCACCCGGTCTTGAAATTGCTGCAGAAATCTTTCTTGGACAATCCGAAATCCTCTGCTTCCCCTCGGGAGGCAACGAATAGAACCAGCTCCAAGGCGGACCATCTAGCGATTTCCTGAACAGATATGCCATGAGATGGCGATCATATTTGTGTGGTGCCGATTCATAGACAAAGTCCTTCAAATGAACATAGGGGTCCCCTACCCAGAGTATCGACGATATACAGGGAGTTCGGACTGGGGAGGCACCCGGAGGTATTGGAAGGACGGGAGGGCAATGTCCGCCACCTTCCGAGGATCAATTTGCCTCCGGAGGTCATGAAGCTCCTTCTTCATACTTGTCCACTCCGCCAAGAAATCGGAAGGAGAATGGATCTGATGCGTTGGGACAAGGAGAGTGGTTGCTCAAAGGAGTGAGACCTCTCGCGAGGGAGCGGAGCTGGTTCGGCCGTGTAATATGTAGTGGGAGGAGACCGAGGCCGAACCTCTCGCAGGGGGGGGTAGCTTGGTTCTGAAAAGTGAATGGCCCGAGGGCGGAGAGGCGTAGGGTCCGCCCCAGATGAAGAAAGATGGGGGGCTGAAGCGACGCGGACGGAGGACTCCGCCGGTCGGGCTGGGTCTTGACCCGGGGAGATAGAGGTTGCTTCCCCTTGGCAGCAGCTATGAACTCTCGGACTTGGTCCGGAGTGAGGTGAGGAAGGAGCTGGCTGAACTGAGAGTGGGGGTCATCATCCCCGGGAGGAGAAGGAGGACGGGATTGGATCCCAGTAATGGAGAGGTTGGGCCACCATTCCTCGAGCAGACCGAGGGGGAGGGCATCGTCGGCAAGGACGCGAAATTGGTCCATGTCGAAGAGGGGATTATGATAAAGCACGAGGATTGGAGGGGACTGACTCGATCTCCCTAAACAATGACGCATACACCCTCCAATCAAATTGGGGGGGCACACACCTAAACTCTATCACGGCAAGAAAGACAGAGAGAAGAAGGGGATCAGAGCACTCAAGTTGTCATGCTTACAACGCAAATTTCTTATGATTCGAACTTGACCTTTTAAGTGAATTGATTAAAGAGATGTCACTCAGTCATGCGGTCCCTGATAGGAATGGACTCAAGTACTCCGGTATGACTAAGGATGGTACACACTCACGCGGGGTAGTTCGAACTATGGATACAACAGGTACAACCAGCCCGGCGAACCGCAACGTGCGTACGGCCACGGGGACTTACGGAGGTCCTCGGAAGGTGGGCCCGAGTCAGCCTACGAGTGCTCGTAGGTGAGAGGGCTCACTCAACCAAGGAGGATCTAACCAAGTGGGATGAACAACGTATGCAAGGGACTAAATGTATGCAAGAATGAAGATGAGGAGAAAAACAGGGTGACAAAAGAAGTCCTCGGGTAGAGTCGCGATGGCCAGATACGTCGCGACCCTATCGCGACAGGGCGGGCTGCCGCGATAAGAACAGAGGCCCGAAAACACAATGAGTCACCAACCCAATACAAACAAAACTATCCTACCAAACTAAAGAACATCAAGAGAAACTATAATGATACAATATGAATCAGGGAGCAGACAGAAACCGATACCTGGATGAAAGCAATAACATACAAAACAACCTGTTAACGCGTCGCCTGTCCCAACCGCGACCTTGCCGCGTCCGCTTCAACGACCGCGACAGGAACTGAAAACTTACAGATGAAACTAAACGGAAAATCCGGACCCTAACAGGATACTATCGGACAGAAACGCAAGCAAACATAATCTAGACACTATAAGAAAATGCATGGTCTCATGGGCATCGAACAAGGAGGACATAGGGAATAGGAAGCACCAACCTGATGACGCGTCCCCCTCCTGCGACGCGATCTTGTCGCGACACCGCGATCGGTCGCGACAAGGACCGAGCGGGAAAAAAAGCAGGGAATGGAGAACAAAACCCTAACAAGACACTACAACGATACACAAACGAGGAAACATGGAAAGCAATCAATCAAAATCTACGAGGGTGGCAATGAATGTCCCACCGTGATCGCCAAAAGGTGTAATCACAGGGATTGACTTCCCCTCGACACGAACATGAATAACAAATATGATAGCATGGAAAATGGGATGTGATAGCCACCTAGATAAGTTGCCTATAGATGTAGAAAGACAATGGCTAACTTAAACTAGGAAAAGGAAGAGAACAGGAGGATGACCTGGTGTCGTGGTCGCCATGGCCGCCGCGTCTCTGTTGTCGCGTCAGCGGAAGCCGACGCGGCTTTGTCGCGTCACCCGAGGCCGTCGCGTTCTCTGAATGCGGGAGATTTGTTGTGGTGACCTTCTTCTAGTTCTCCAGCCGGCCGGAGTACCAGAGCTTCTCGTAGACTTGTTTGCTTGCCTGCCAATCAAAAGAAAACACAAAGAAAAGACCCTATTAGAACATGTAAAGTGTAATATCTATTCTAAAAGACGAAATGAGATGGAGGATCATGGTGGGAACGCACCTGGGGTGGTTTAAACCCCTGTGGGTGTGGGAAAACATGGGTAGATGATAGATGTGCTCTATTTAAAAAGAACATAAAAATGCATGTAGAAATAGAAAAGAGGGAGAGAGGAGATGATGAGCCCCATTAGGGCGACTTCCTGGCGTGGATGCAGCTCCAATGATGTGCCAAGAGGTCCAGGAGGTCGCTGAAGTCGCCCTCTTCACGTCCCTTGCTCCATTAATGGTGAAATGAATGAGTTGTGAGGAGTAGCAAGTGAAAGAAATGAGTGGGATGAGTGGCTGCGTGGCTAAGTCTTGTTCAGAGGGAATTTTGGCAGCCCTTCGGGGTGATCATGAGGCTCTCCTCGTCCATGAGGAGGGGCCTTTCTTATATAGAGCTTGGAGTGAGAATATTAGACATTATCCCCTCAAAAGGATGTGAAAATTAAAAATGGGGGATAAGGCTCTATCAAAATCGGATGTAGAGTCCTTAGGGGAGTTTATGAGAGTCCCTAGGGCCGAAAAAGTGTTCAAGGGGTCGGGATAAACCTTTTGGACCAAGTCAAAGTGCATGGGAGGATAAATAGGATGTGATTACGGAGGCCAGAGATCTCGGTCCTTGTCGCGTCAGATCGCGGGGGTCGCGACTAGAGACGCGACGGTGCGGGGGGTCGCGACAGCATTGCCACGTGCATGGATAATGCATGGGCTGTCGCGGCGGCCTAACCCGTCGCGACTCTCTCGCGACTAGAGTCGCGACGCCACGGTGCGTCGCGACAAAGAAATCCGAATTATTCTGAATTATTCTCTTCAACCACACGCTAAAATAGGAGTCAAATCCTCTAAGGACTCTTTCAAATGATAGATTTCGGGATTTCAAAGCATTTTATGGATTAATGGGCTCAAATCAAGGCAAATGATGGGCTCAAGGTGAGTGACCAATTAGGGGCCCACTAAGATAGCAAGAAATGTGGTCCAACCCATTAGTCATAATCGGGTGTCTACAAATATATGCACAACTTTTTTTTTTACTAACTAAAAAAAAGTTTAAAGATTATATAAGATAGAACCTAAGTCCTGAGGTGTGCGAAAACCTCCAACGCCGATGCACTGACAGTCGATGTAGATGCAAGGTCAGAAATAGGTGATGCGACTGCAATCATCGAAACGAATATATTTGTTTGTAAGATATACCGAATTTTGAAATGTACGAAAAAAATGACATTAAACTAAGGTGGTGTTTGATAAAACTTAACACTTAAGTCTTAAATCTTATTTGTCATCTATTCTCTAAATCTGAAATTTAAAAAGAACTTAATATATATCAGATATAATTTAGATGTGTTTGGTAACTAATTTAAATAACATCTAAATTGTAGTGTAGTGGTTAAGATGCTACAATTGTAATAGATAAGTTTTGAGTTCAAAACCAAGAATTGTCAAAAACAATCTTTTTGAAATTGCTGGTTAGTGCGAGCATCCGGCGATCGTCGTAGGCCAGATTCTGGCGGCGATCATCGGCGATCGTCGAAATTCGGCGGCAGGTGCCAGATTCCGGCGATCGCCAGAAGCCGGATTCTGGCGATCGGTGCCAGAATCCAACGATCACCGGAAGCCAGAACCCAGCGACGACGGTCCGTCAAAAGATCTGAAAAAAAAGGTGATTGTTCTTAGCTTAAAAATAATTGGTTTTTCAGATTTAAGTGATTAATTAAAACATAATTTCTGATATTTTATCAAATAGTCTGAAATCTTAAAAATTAAGTATTTTAAATAATAGACATATATTAAGGGTTATCAAACATGGCCTAAGTTAAAATGTAGAGACGTTGAAATGGGAAAAAAAACTTTAATTTTAAATATTGCAGTATGGATAAAAGAATACCAATGAAAAACTATATAAATCAAGGTTTTTTAGATAAACTTTGTCGTTACATTGAAGGTAAAAAAAAGGTTTAGTTTTAAGCATCAAACCCATATAAACATCAACATGAAGATTAATCTTATGAAAAGAATAAAAGCAAGTTAATACATTAACTTCATACAAACAATATTGTCATAACAGCAATACATGTTATCGTTTGTATACCCGGCTGGATAACATTACAATTTGTATATACAGAGAAATCTATATGTATACAAATCAATTATATCAATATTAACAACAATTCATATATACAAATCAATTAAATTAGTGTGTATATATATTAAGTTGGAGGTTTAAAAGGGTAATTACAAAACATATCTGGGTCCCAACGTAGCGATTGGTGAAAATTTCAATATATATAGTAATCGGAGGTGGAGGGAAGGAGGATATAAGAGGGGAGAAGGATGGAGATCCGTCAGCAAGGGAGAGGTAGATGACACCTCGGAGATCCACCGGAATGTTAGAGGGATGGGGTGATGCACCCGCCGGATGTGGCATTGGTCAGAGGAGAGGCGACCAGAGAGGGAAAGCCGGAGTAGGGCCATGATGGCGAGGAGGTAGAGTGCGTATTTGTCGAGTGTGGCCGTAACCCAGGAGGCGGAGGGTGGGTTCTCCAACCGAGGCCCAGCGTGGCGCCAATAAGAAGGGTGGGTAGTGATGGGAAATTGTTTTTTGATTTTATGTCCATTTGTTGACCTTTCATTTATTTTTCGGTTCATTGACCAAAAAAGTTAATTTTAAGTCCATTTAAAAAAAAATTATGTTTCCATCCTTTTGTTACCCTCTGTTAAAGGGTATCTAGGGTGTGGAATTTGGCCATCTCGTCCTCGGCGGAGATGCGGAGCAGCCCGAACTTACGTAGCAGCAGGAAGAGAGGGCCCATGGTGGCGCTGACCCATCCAATGATCACCAGGATCTGGATGATTTGAGCCCCCAACAACTTTCCCCTGCCGCCCATGAATAGCCCATAGGGCCTCCCTAGGTGGCCGGGGTACACCTCGTTCATGTACTTCTCCTTCGCAAACAGGGTGGTGAAGATGAGGCCCTAGCTGTCGCTGCCGCCGTAGAGCTACGCCGCCTCGAGAGGGTCGTCAAACTTGACCTTCTCGGCGAGCTTGTTGAAGCCGATGAGGACGTCGATAGAGATGACCCCGCAGATGATGGCGGCCCAGGGATCCACCACAGAGCACCCAGAGGTGATGGCGGCGAACCTACCGAGGAGCCCATTGCAGATGTCGGTGACGTTCCAGTGGCCGGACATGAGCCGCTTGCCAAAGAGGGTGGTGAGGGCCGCCGCGTAGCCGGTGAGGGTGGTGGTGATGGCGGCGCACCCCACGGCGGACCACTGCCCGTGGATGGAGCCCATGGGGCCATAGGATTTGAGGATTGTGAAGAAGGAGCTCGGGTTGAAGTCGTACCAGCCGAACCAGAGCAGGAACGTGCCGAGCACCACGAGGGAGGCGTGGCTGTAGGAGGGCAGACACGGTGCCGGCGGCGCTTCGACTTGGCAGCAAGTGGGCCAACTGGGGGCATGACGCAAAAAAGGGGAGACGGTGACGGAAGGGGCATTTAGGACATTTCACCCTACCCAACTGACAGTGGAGTCATATTTTGGATCTAAAAATAAAGATCCACTTCTAATGGACCGGATGTCAAAAACATTGAGTCAATGGACCTAAAAATAAGTAGTAGGTCAATATTTGGACCAGGAGTTGATTTCCACGATGGGAATGGTGATGGGGGAAACCTGCTCATAGGGGAGGTGACGATCTTGCGACGCGGGGAGCCACTCGAGTCAGTGATGGGGAGGCGGCAGTCCAAGAACGTGGAGGAGAGTTAGCGGGTGCGATGGCGGGGGTTCATGCTAAGATGGCCGCTCAACTGTCCAAGAAGAAGGATCTCCAGAAGCTTTGCTGCTCCGCTGCTCCGCTGCTCCGTGCTGGTCGGCCCCTCCACTTGCTACTTTTGTTCAAGCTCCTAGGTGTCTGTCGTTTCTCATTGATGCAGTAAGCTACTACAAAACATAGTTGTACCTACGACCTAAAACCGTCAGTAATGTGAAAATCTTGTAGATAAATATATATATCTACGACATTTGCTACAACTTATGTCGTAGGTAAAGTACGTGTTGGTAATACTATTACCTACAACAGAGTTGTAGGTACAGTACATGGACTTTACCTACAAATTTTAATGTCGTAGGTTGTGTTTACCTATAGAGTCAAATGTCATAGGTTGTTTATACCTACAAAGTTAAATGTCATAGGTTTGTGTACCTTAGTTAATGTCATCTGCCTCTCCTCCCCATATCGAAACCTTACATTCATATTCACACATTTAAACAATCACAATGCAACATCCACACATTCACTTACACCCCATCCTCATACACATCATATTCACACACATTTCATATTTTAACAAACACAATTCATTGGTACATTCACACATATACTTTTCACCTCATCCAAGTTCATATTCACTCATTCACATTCACATTCACATTATCTCATTCATTCATACACTTCATCAACATAGCAACATTCATTCATTCAAACACATATTGTGGTCATTCACAACACTTTTCATATTAATGTCAAATATACATCCACAATATCTATTTGTCCAAAATTATACCAAAGTGTTCCAAAGTGATATAGTGCTAACCACTAAATAGTGATTGTTTTGCCTCATCCACCAACACCTACATAGAAAGAAGACAATAAAATAAGTTAACAAAAATGGTAGATGATTTTTTAGGTAGAATAAATTTTAAATAAACAAAAAACTTACATAATGTCGAATCCATAGAATATGACTTCCAATGGCATCTTTGATTTGAAATCTTTGGTCATCTTTAACAAATAAGGGAGCATCAGTTTGTTTGCATAATTAATTAAAATTTCACATTACACATGTCCAATAGGCCTCCCCACAACAATTTTCTTTGGATCTACACTCATAACAATGCCTTTAGCCACTTGTTCATTCCCTAAATCTAACAATTTCACCATCTTCCCTGTCATCTGAAATTACATAAAAGTTAGTCATTAATTATATTGAAAGAAATTATATAAAAATATTATAACTAGCTCAAGTTGAACAAAAATAAACAATTGCTGACCAGATTTTTGGAAAATGGTTACTTACTTTGTTGTGCCTTGTACCACTAACCACATTCTGAGATGCAAAAATAGAGAACAAAAACTGTTAACTGACAAGTATAGTCTTATTTGAGAATGTGTAGCCATTATGTTGTCACTTGAAGTTGGATAAGGACCACTTCCTACTGGTTCTATTTATACTCCCTTCAATTTGACAATAAAATCATCATGGATTAGTGATGTCATTTTAATGCCCAAAAAAAATTCGAGCTCAACAGCAGCTCAGCCTAATAAACAAACGATGAATAGAGAAATAAAATAGAATGAATTAACATGTGAATAAAGATGTAAAGTAAATAATCTTATGTTCATTTGGTGTAACACAATAGAAGTTACTCTGTACGTCAAGGAGACGAGCCATTCACTTATGTTATATACATGTCTTCCCATAAAATAACATAAGAAATAGATACCTCAAAAGCTAACTAGAGACTTCTAGGTAAATGCCTAGGAAGGTCAATTTCTTCATATCTAACTTGGGATGGATTAACAAACTAGTTAGCACACATTCCACACATTGGCAGGCTTTTCTATCTATTGGCACTATCAAATTAAAGTTAGTCAAATAAATTATCACTCACCGAGTCCATACTCGATGTACACTCCTTACTCGCCATAGATGAGGCAAAAAGCTTTGGTGAGTCTCTATGCACTTGTGACTCATTTTTTTTACATGAAATAATAAACAACCAGTTAATATTAATAAAAGAATCAAAATAAGATTTTTTATGGAGTATTATGAATTAGCATGAAGACTTGCTGTGTGAATAAAACGATATGAGATTAAACATAGAGATATTAAAGAAGACTTGCTATGTGAATAAAAGTGAGAAAAAACTCGCGATATGATTTAGCAACAGGGAAGAAATGAAGGTAACACCTTCTTGCGAACGCTGTAGAATCCACTAAACTGAAATGTTCCACCCAGCAAGGAATCTATCATTCTTTCACATAAACCAATAAGGAAGTAAGCGAGACCAATAACTCCACCAGCTGCTGCCACTGCCAAAAGTCCCTGTCTTATAATGCCACCATTTCCATTTGTACCTTTCTGATCATAGTCCAGATTGAGAAATAATTAGCAGAACTTGCCTTGACATGCTTCAAAATTTTGGAGCAAATATTTCCAAACAAACAGAAAAATGAACAGTTCATGCTCTTTCTGGTAAATGGAAGATGAAAATTTAGGGGGCATCTTTAAGGAGTAGGCACTTGTGCATTCAACCTTGAAGTTCCCATCACATGTATGATGCATAGGAAAAATTGAATGTTTTTTAGATAGGTCGAGGATAGCCAATATTTGCATAGAAGAAAGCCCAAGAAGAATGCTATAGCTGAAACTGGAGCCCAGAATGGTGACCTTGTTGATCTAGTTTGCAAGTAGCCTTCTTCTTGGGCTTTCTTCTATGCAAATATTGGCTATCCTTATGCAAGTTATATATGGGCTATCCTTATGCAAACATATAGTGTCACATGGAGGATAAGCCACCTCGCGATCATATCTGTCTTGAGTTGCCACTGTCTATGTCAATCCCAAACGTTCTATATTTCATCTATTAATATAATATAATCTATGATTAACATCACCCTTTTATAAGTTATCATCTTTTTCTGCCAATGTAATTTAAAGCTCCATACTCTGAATATGAAGAATTGGCATGATCCTGTATATGGAGAAATATTAAGAATGCTAAATATGGAAGCATTTGATTCACATGGAAAATCATATAAAATAGGCAAAAGGGAGAAACAAGAAACAAATCTTATAATTCTGACAGTCATTTCTTTTCCGGAGCAATCAGAGTTGGAGTAGGACCACTCAGCATTATTAGGAAAACTTGAAGGCTTTGTAGAGGAACTGTATACCTTGAAAGTTGCAATTAGCCAAGGTTGTTCATCACTAAGAACCCCAAAATTTGAAGACCATGTGTCTACGTTGCAACAGGCATAGTGCCCAATAATACTACTAGTAAGGCCACTTACCATCATGGACTCCCTTGTGTCCAAACACCGATCCTGCCAATCGGTTATTGTCCCAACCAACAAAACCAAAACTGTAGCAATCACACTGTTCACTAGAACCTATACACTGTAGATTAGAACACCAGCATTTTCACATCTAAGAAAAAGACTCATACAAAACAACATTCAATGGCAAGAAGGAATTAACGTCTAAGCTTACAAATCCCCCAACTAAGACCATAGAAGGCTGAAAATTTATGCAAGTTATCCTCAGATTATCTGTAAACATAAATACTCAATAACATTCGCGGGACTAATAGCTAAAAAAAATTAGTCTCATCCATCGGCAAGGCCAGAAACCCAAAATTCGAGAAATTTGTTCGCATTGCTAAAGAGAAGAGGACACCCAAAAATCCATGAATACATACACATCTTTGAGCTAGATTTTACCAGAAAACAAAAGTCTTCACCTAAGACTCGGGAGTAGATTAAAAAACAAGTCCCCTCCCCTTCCCTGAAATCCGCATTAATCCTCTGCTTCACCTCCTCCCCACCCTCGTCATGTATGAGGACGTGTAGAAAAAGAACAGGATGAGTGCGCCGAACCTTCGGTCCCAGCACAAAGAGAACGATGAAGGAGAAGAAGAAGAAGGAACTGCCAACTACAGCTACAGATAGAGAACCATTGGAACAGATATATAGAAGCAAAGACGACAAGGATGGAGTGGAGGATCCGCATGGTTACCTATAACCTGTGGCGATATGGACAGCCATGACCACGAATCCCGCCGCTGCTCCGGATCAGTTCAGAGAGTTGCAGCGGAGCGCCCTCAGCTCGACCACAGATGAGAAGATGACGACGATGACGGATCGGATCAGCAAGCTGCTCATCTCCTGCACCATCTTCTTCTTCTTCCTCCTCTACTGATGCTGTGATTCCTTCGCAAGATGGTGCTCAGCGCCCATCGCTCACGTTGGCCCTGGGCAGCAGAATCGAGCCACAGAGAAATAAGTGAGACCGGGTATGATCACAAATAAAAACAAAAAAAAGTGAGAAAATCTAAGAAAAGAATGGATCTGTGAGGAGTTTGAAAACGTGATCAAACAAGTACTTACCGGATCTCTCATCAAGGGAGGTAGATGTTCATATGAAATCTAAGAAACCAACCAGAATGCAGCAAGCTTAGAAGAAATATTGAAGAACGCAAAAGACTAGGGAGAAAGAGGGGGAGAAAAGGCTCAGACTGACCATCTGACGATCTAGTGCTTTGCTGCTGCTGTTGGTGATGGGGTGGAGGAGGAGGACATTGGAGGTGTGGAGGCTCTCAGAGTCGCCTTTTCTCAGACATACGGCTCCATCGGAGTCCCTGAGGTTGTCGCCGTTTGCCCGATCGTGGACCGGGCCATCCATGCCACCCTGCCGCGAGAAGAATACGGTGGAGGTCCTCTTCTTTCCCGTCCATTCTATCAAGAAGAGAAGAAAGACTAGACCAGTCTGCCATAGCAAACCGTCAGGTATTCTGATTCATCGATCACCGCCTCTTGATCTCCCGTAAGAGATGCACTAGATAGATACATACACACAGAGAGAAGCAGTGGCCCTGTTCCTCAGTAGCTCTCAACGGCGTAAGGAACTCCCTCTTCTTCGGCGATGGTGAGGTGCAGCTGATGTTGGCGGAGTAGGGCATAAGAGGGAGAAAGCGAAAGTGCAAGAGGGAAAATGAAAAAGGCGAAAGCGGGACTTCAAGACAGAAAAAGGGGAAAGATGAAAAAAAAAAGAGGAAAGGGGAAAAGGGAAGGCGGGACTTCGGGAGGGAAAAGAATAAAAAAAAAAGAAAAAATAATTATATCTACTATAAAATATATTGTAGATATATTTTTTTATTTTACGTAGATATATCTTTTTAATACCTACAACTATCAAACGTGTAGACATATGCTGTAGGTAAAAGTTAATTTTTAATAGTGAAGGGTAATATATTTCTGCTTTATCTTTTCGATATATTCTCTAAACAGGGTTGTCTACCCAATCATATTTGGGACGGGGCGGCTGGGACCGGAGCAGGCCTCGGTGCCCAGCAGTTGCGGCACCAAGGAGGAAGGATAAAAAGCGATAATATATGGTGTTTCCATCTGTGCAGTGGTGTAGATGGACTTATGGTAGTCACCTGTAGCAAACTTTTCCACAGGTTTGCGTCTGTTAGATATGCTTCACCTTTTCTACCTTTGATGCAAATTTTCTTGTCAGACACCAGCATGGTTTGGGTGTGTTCATGGCAAATTTTCATGTAAGTTTGCTTAACAAAGTATATTTAAATATATATGGAAAGCCCAGCAATTGTTTGGATGGCATGAGTACTTTGTTCCATTCCATCGTTTACAGTGGTGTTGATCAAAATAGTGCATCCTCATTTACTATAAGGTCTGAACAAGGGTGTATAAGTAGCGAGAACAGGTTGAATGTAGAAGAAAAGGAAGAAGAAAATTTAATGGAGAACAAAGAAGACCTCCTGTGTTGGGCGCACACCAAGACGGCAGCGACAACAGTGGTTGCACACCAATGACGGTAGCGAGAGTAGAAGTGGGCACAACGCTACGGAAGACGACTTGGACGGCCTGGCACAGAGGAGAGCGAGGGTAGTTTTCTGGGAGTGAGAATGTGGAGGTAGTGGGAGGAGTTTTTGAAATTTAAAAATCTTAACCATAGATATGTGCGGTTTTTTGTTTCTTTCAAATTTTGTAGAATTTTTTTAAAGAGAGTAAAGAGAAGGAGAAATGTTAGTTACTCAGACACCCGAGTAACTAGCCGACTTGGATCAGCTATGCGGCCAACTTCATTGGCCGGCCACGGTGTGGGCCCCACGAGGGCGCAGCGTGGGGCCCACGCGGCTGACCAATCAGGTGAGCCACGCAGCCATTCAGCTCATGCTGAGCGCTTAGATAACTAGCATTTCTCAAAGAGAAGAATGGTCGTGAAGGACACGTGGCTTCGTAAAATAACAGCGTTACAGTCTTACAGAGGAGAACGAGGGTGGTTTTCTGGGAAAGAGAATGTGGAGGTAGTGAGGAGGAGTTTATGCAATTTAAAAGTCTTAAGCGCAGAGATGGCTAGGGATGTCAACTGGACCGGGCCGGCCCGGAGGCCCGGCCCGGTATAACACGGGCTTGGGCTTTGTTTTTTTTATTTTTATTTTTAATTTTAGCCCGGCCCGGCCCGGAATAAATCTGGGCCGATTCCGGGCTTTGCATGGCCCGGCGGCCCGCTCGCCCCTCGCTCCTCGCACCCCCTCCGCCTCGCACCCCACGCCCCCGCCGCGTCGCACCCCGCGCCCCCGCTGCCTCGCTCCCCACGCCCCCGGCCTCACTCCCCGCGCCCTCGCCGCCTCGCACCCCTGGCCTCGCTCCCCGTGCCCCCGCCGCCTCGCTCCCCGCACCCCCGCCACGCACCCCCACCGCCTCGCACCTTCGGCCTCGCTCCCCGCGCCCCCGCCACGCGCCCCCACCGCCTCGCACCCCGCGCCCCATGCCCCCGCGCCCCACGCACGCCACACCCCGCGCCCCACGCCCCCAGGCCGGGCCGGACCGGGCCTGGGCGGGCCGGACAAATTCATCCCGGGCTGGGCCTCTTTCCAGAAACCGGGCTTTTCTCTGGTCTGGGCCTGTCATCCAGAAACCGGGCTGGACCTGGGCCAGACCAAGCCCGGTCCAAGCCCGGCCCATTGACACCTCTAGAGATGGCGCGGTCTTTTGTTTCTTTCAAATTTTGTAAATTTTTTTTAAAGAGGGTAAAGAGAAGAATGGCCAAGAAAGACACATGGCTTCCTAAACTCACAGCGTTAGAACTTTGTTATATATATAGACTAGTTCTATGTCCGTGCATCACATAGGAATGTTTTAGGTATAAATATATTTTATATATTTATAAAATTAATTATTTAAACAAATTTATAACTATTAAAAATTAATTTCAAATTTAATAACATCACAATATCAGTAATATAAACTGAATAATAAAATTGGTCTGCGATGAGATATTGGCTTATAAATAATATTCATAGACAATATCTATAAATCTTAATTTTAATCTTCTACCTTTTCAATTTTAATTTTCTTCATCTTGTTGGATGAATGCTATGCGGGAGTAGCATTTGCAAATAGATCTTCTTAATGTTCATTCTTTGATAAAATCCTCTTTAATGGAGTGATACAACTCATAAAACATGTGATTGAAAATGTATACTGGAGCGTCAAAAGAAAAATTATTAATAAAATACTACAATACTACATATGATTGCAAAACAATTTTATTTAATTTTTTATGATGAGCATACATTTGAAAATGTAGACATGTTATGAGTTATCTTTAAAAAATTGTATTAAATTTTGTCCAACATATTATTTGATGTATACATAGAATGAATCGCTATCTCCATTCTGTAAAGAATGCAAAATATTTTTAGATGTAAATTAGAATATGTATAGTATAGAACAATTTTTTTTACATTACCTTTATCATTTTTTCACGCAGATTTGTTGGCTGATTTAGAATTTGATTGGCCTCTTAATCAAATAACACAAATGAAGCACTTCTTGTTTGATCGATAACTCTAAGTTGAACTTTGAATGTATCAAATATTAGACGAATAATAAAGATTTAAAGATATACAACAATACATTAAATAAATAAAAATCTAATGTAAAAAATATAAGTAATACATACCTTGGGACAACAAAGTTTACAAAAATTGAGCAATGTTCACACCAAAACTTTCCAGCATTTGGTTTTACTTTCTTTTTGCATTTGTTACATGAATTGTGAAACTAATGTAATATGTTTTAATTCTTATGACTTATACTAATGTGACACATTTACTAACTTGCAATGTATTTTTTTGTTAATAAAAAATGTAAAATAAAAATCTAAAATGACATAAAATTTCATATTTGTTTATAATGGTAAAAAATAAGCTCATAATATTTAAAATTATTAAAATTAGATTAACATAATTTAAAGATCTTGAACATGATTATTTTACAACCAAAAAATACTCTAACATGATAATTCTATCTTCCTTACGCAAGTTTTCTTGGCCCATAAAATAATATTTGGAAGTGTAAAATAAAACTCTTAAATCCAACTCATAGATCCCGAGATTTTAATTAGCACTTCATCAGTAGTTAAATCTTAAAGAATAAATTCCCAAAATAGGATTTAACAAACTTACACGTACTACTTACAGATGCAACAAAAAAAATCTATGCGACAGAATGTTTAATAGTTTTTTTTTTTTGTAGTAGGGTGGAGCTCTTCCGGCTCCATAGACAAAAAAATAGACTAAAAAAAAACCAGAGTTTTCAAACCTCACCACACCGATCTAAGAGAAACAACTTATAACATCATTAAGGAGGTTTCCTTTCAGTAAAGAGAACCCTTGAAGCTTCACCCCTACAGATGTTACTCAAATCTTTAGGTATAGCATATGTCCAGTTGATGTTGAATTTTGCGATCCTTACTTGTTTGCCTGCAGCCAATCCGCAACATTATTTGCCACTCTATCAATTGAATGTTTAATAATTTACTTGTAAGCAATATGTATATCCAATATCCACACAAATTTGCTTATAGAAAAGAAAAAAAAGTCGTAAGGGAACTCCTTCACGGAAGTGCCACCCAATATCTGTAAGTAGTAGTACTACTACTCTCAATTGGATATGGAAAGAGATGGAGTCCAACTCTGGGTGGAGGGGGGAGGCCACGGGTTAATCCTCCGTGATTCCAAAGCACATGCAACCGTCCTCCACCCTGAAGCTTCCTCCCAAGAAACCCAGATGAGCAAGGGAACAAACTAAAACATCAAACCCTTTTTAATCGAGACCTTCATCCAGCACGCATCACCGTCACCCCTATTGGGCATTCTTGGGAATCCATGAGGACGTGTTGTTTCTCACAGTAGGCCGCCCATGGCGTCTGTTCTTCACCGGCGAGCTGAGGCCACCAGCAAGCTGGTGCTGCCGTACTACGACGACTGCATTTTGATGGGTAATTAGGTGTTTCTTGTACGTGGAGGTGGAGCAGGGGGACTGAATACGTGCATCGTGAGCGAGGAGACGGTGCAGGAGACTGAACACGACAATTCTATAATGCATGCATGCATGGCAGAAGAACTGTGGGGATGAGGATCTCGTTGAGGAGGATGACATGCGAGGTGAAGATCTGCCTGTTCATTTTGTTCAAAACTGTGTTAAAAACTGCCACATTACAGCGGTGGTGGCGGTACTGCTACGATGGTAAAAAAATAAAAATAAAAAAATCTAAAATTAATCACAACTGATAATCTATTCTCAGATGTAACGCATTGAAGGTGAGACTATCTGGGTTTCACATCTGAAAAAATATTATTAGATATTAAATAATTAATTTAAAAAAAAGACAAAAAATTATTCATGTACAAATCTTAACTTCATTGTTTTCATTCAAAGGGTCACAAAAAGAAACATTGTATCTACTGTAACAAAGTTACGAAATGCTACAGTAGCTGTTACATGGGTCCCGGTAGATAAAGGGATGGCTTTGCTTCATGTGCAAGATAAAGGGGAAAATTTTGATTTGGAAGAAAGGTCGTCTTCGTCCTCTCTATTTCGTGTTTCTGCTGCGTCGCCTGAGGATGTGGGAGGACTGTCGCACGGGGTCTCTCCCACGGCTTTGCCAGAACCAGGCGTAGGGGAAGAGGATGAAGCTATCACTTCTTCAACCACAGTAGCCAAGTCTGTTCTAGCTTCAGAGGAGGACGGAGCCGGCGGCTTGGCAACTGGCGGCCAGAATGATGACGACGAAGAACCTACTGTTGCTCTGACGAAATCCACATCAAATATTTCGGAAAAATCGTTACAATCTTTTACGCTGAATAAAGCGGCGAAGATCTTGGCACAATCAAATGATAATTCTTTGCCAGATATAGCGGTGGAGGTTTGCCAATTTAACACACCGATTACTATAAATAACAGCGATGTGCAACATCCACATGTGGGCTAAGTCCAAAGCCCACGTGTGATGGTAACCCGGAGGACTCGGCTAAGACTTCTTCGAAGTCTCAAAACATTAATTTGACGGGAATGTACTCCTACAAAGAGGCTTTGCAGCGGACACCAATTGGGTTACTGGAAGCAGTTAATACTACTTTGGCTACTATAGTTATGGAAGCTTCTAGCTCCTCATTTGGTCTTCGAAAATTCATAACTCGCCCCAGTTGAAAAGGAAGAGTCAGAATCTGTTTACTGAAACCGTGTGTTCGATCTTCCAGTCCGGTCCCAATGAATGTCAACTCCACAACTCAAGCAATGCAAGATAATATTGAGGCAAGGCTATTGACTATTGCAGAGCGTGCTAGAGCTGAAAATATTTTCATATTTGGAGCTAAATTATTTCCTGACTCGTCCGACAAAGACACAGATGAAGACGATATGGAACATTGTGAAAGACGACCGAGCCTATGTCCTAGTGCTGTTCTTCGTCGTACTCACTCCTAGGATGAGTCGTCTATGGAGTTTTAGGCTGATGCTTTATTTTTTCACCCTTGACTGATGCCACCCGTTTGTACTAGGCTTTTGCCTACTTCATTTTAACTTTATTCTATAAATAAATTGGGCAAAAAAAAAATCGTCATTTGGACTGTCAAAAAAAAAAAAGCTACAGTCATAAGCTATTTTAAGTATTATTTCTTTTCTATTCTAAGTATTTTGATGTTATTTTTTTATATTTTAATAAAACTTATAAATCAAAACAATTAATCTTACACAATTTGATCTTAAAATAAAAAATTAAAATTAACCAAAAAATAAAAAAAGAATTTGAATGAATAGTGACTACTGTAGCGTAAGAGTGCACTCACTGTTGCGCTATAGTAACCGCAAAAGAAAAAATTCATTTACAAAAGACAAAAAATTATCAATGAACAAATCTTAACTTCATTCTTTTCGGTCACAAAAAAAAATAGTGTATGTACTGTAGCAATGTTACGAATTGCTACAGTAGCTACAGTGAGAAGCTTTTTAAAGTATTATTTATTTTCTATTTTATGTTTTTTAATATTTTAATAAAAAAATTACAAATCAAAACAACTAATCTTAGACAATCTGATCTTAAAATAAAAAATTAAAACGAACAAAAAAAATAAGGAAGAATTTGAATGAATAGTGACTACTGTAGCGCAACAGTGCGGTTACAGTTGCGCTACAGTAACCACAAATCAAAAAAATTCAATCTTCTTCTCTGCTTCTTCCTCCGTTGCTGCCTTCCATCTTATTCTTGGTTTTAATTGTTGTTCCTTTGTTTCTTTTCTGATACTTGGGTTTGATTCGTGGGGATCAGAAAGATGTTCGGGCGAGAGGGAGAGATCTGTATACATCAATTGGTGTTACCGCAATAGTTTGTTGTTTGTGTGGGACAAAATTATGGAACCGTTCTGATTCGAACAATATTGTTGTTCGCCTAGAAGAAGAAGAAGAGAAAAAGAACAGTCTTGGAGTTGGTGTCAACTCAGATGAGGATATTGGGCAGGCGAGGCTGCTGCTTTGACAAAGTAGACAGAGTTTCTCCGAGACAGGCGTATTGTACCTATCTCTCATCTGCCAGAACCACCGCGAAGAGAGAGAGAGAGAGAGAGATGGTTGTCGCAATTAGAGCATGATTAGCAAGTTCCCTACTGGGGTTAAACCATGATTATAGAGCATGATTAGTAAGGTTTACATGAAAATTAAGGTTTCTAGAATACACATGCAAGTTGCGATGTTAGCCAGCGTCGCATTTAGGTCGTGAAACACTGGGCGACGCGACGGGTCAGGCCGACGCGATCAGGTTCAGCCGAGACGCCGACGAGACGACGAGGTTCTCGTCGCGACGTGTTGAGGCGACGCGTTCAGGTCGAGACCGGCATGATCGGAAGATTGCGGCGCAGGGTCCGTCGTGTTAAGAACACGACGTGATACCTTGTTCCGACCAGGTTGAGAACGTGACCTATCGGGTCGTCGCATTCTCAGGGTCTTGGCCCGAGCTCAGAAAGTTGATCAGGTCTCCATGGGCTGTAGTCCATGCAGACAAGGGCTTGACACAGTGGTCTTTAAAAATTCATATAAAATCATATACTTGATGAAAAATCACGACATCATCAGTCAAGAGTAATCAGACTTCTATCAGAGTAAGAGCTGTTGAGCAACTACTTCTAAGAAACTAATTTAAGTTTTTAAATTATTGTAACATTGTTTTTGTTATGACAAAACATTTTAAATAATACACTAATACATATGCCACAGAAAATAGTTTGGACAAACTCCATCTCGAAAAATTTCGAAGTCCACAGACTACTCAATGAATCTGACTGCCAACTCCGACTTCTTTTGAATCGAAAAATTCTACACAAAGTCATCTCAAAATTTTCTAAGTCCAGAGTTCTACACTGTATCCGACTGTCAACTCTGACTTCATACAGTCGAATACTTCAGAAATCTAACTCCTCTCAATCCGACTTATAGAGTCAGATACTTCATTCTGGACTTCAATTCTCAGAAATCAAATTCTTCTGTATCTGACTTCTAAAGTCGAATTCTCTATCTTGTTTCTATCAAACTCCATGAAAGTCGAATTATGACAATTATATCTGACTTTCTAAGTCGAATGATATAATCTCAAGGCAACTTCTGATGAAGTCAAATCAGTCCATTCTCATGTTTCTGTCGCCGGCTCCTAGAGTCGAATTACACTCTCTTCTGAATCTGACTTCACTGACAAGTCATGTACTTGTACTTTTTCTGTGAAGATAATATTTTATCAACTTATGAAATGTTGATTCCATATCATCTTATCTTCTTAATATGATTTCTGTCAGAACTTACATTGACTGAATATTTTCTCTGTCCATCAAATTATCATTATTTAAATATTTTTCTGACAAGATGAGACATATTATACTTAAAATATTCATCTAGAATTGTTTATGATTATATCTGAAATATTTATTCAAATTGATCTCTTGCTTCATGATAGTAGTCCGGATTTTCTTCATTTCGGAAGATATGTTGCATTTATTATTTTCAAACGCATGGCATCTGACAGAGGCTCACCTACCACTGTCAGAGTCTGTCCATACCTTCTGTTTGCAAACTGTCTGTCCATCCTTTATTGGTCTGAAAAGCTATCTGTCCGAGGTTTCCATACTTTTTATTTTTCTATGACTTACCTACCTCAGAAAGTATGGAGGTACCCTGTCCTTTTGTCATGTCTTTGCTGCATAAAATTTATTAGACATGTTTTCAGCATGGGCTTACACAGAGCAATTAATTGGAGCTTGACCTCAAAGCTAAGAAGCTACAAGCCTCGTCTGAAGCCATTGGAAAGCTAAAAAAGGGAGAAAGACCTATGGACAACATCTTCAACCAACATAGGATCAAAGGTCTCTCCTCAAACGGCCAGATTTCTAACGGTCATTTTCAAACGGCTACATTCTTCTGAGGAATATAAAAGAATCTAAAATTTGAAAGAAAAGATATATACAACAACTAGTGAACTGAACACTTAGAATTTTTCAGAGACCAGCTAGTTAGCAAGAGATCTCCACAAGCCTTCTTCCAAGCTACAAGATTGAGAGCTCCTCTCTCAGAAATCTCTCCAAGCTCTCTCACATTCTCACAGAAGTCTTGTTTTTGGGTGGCAAGTGTAATTAGAAATCTTTCAGTCCACCCTGCTTGTTCAGAAAGGATTTTAGTTGCAACTCTTATATTTTTATCCTTTCTAAATTAGGTGTGTTTGCTCATTCTTGAGACAAACACACAAGTGTTTTTACATCTTCTTCTGTGTAATTCCTGCAGGAGGATTGTTCCTGCATTTCCCCTCTTGTGTAGGGAAGACCTTGTGAAATGTAGTCTTGTACCCCTGGTAAGGGAAGACTTGGGATCAAGTGGGCTTGTAATTTCTCTCAAGGGTGAGAGAATGCCAAAGTTTATTGGCAATTAGTGAAATCTCAAGTGGTTGGCTTGAGGACTGGATGTAGGACTTCCATGTGGAAAAGACCGAACCAGGATAAATCTCCTTGTGCATTTGTGTGATTATTTCCGCCAATTTACACTTGAATCACACACTACACTAAATTCTAACAGATTTATTTAGTGCTGTTTAATTTCAGATAAAATTTTTAAAAGCACAAGAAGTCCTATTCACCCCCCTCTTGGACATCATTAGTGCCATTTCGATCCAACAAGTGGTATCAGAGCGAGGTCTTCTCAAAAGAATCTAAAGATTTAAGAAGAAATGACAGCTGAAGCTCACAACTATGAAGGTCAGTCTGTTACAAGGCCACCATTCTTTGATGGTGAAGATTATCAGTATTGGAAGATGCGGATGGAGTGCTTCATCAGAGGTACAGATTTTGATCTATGGTAGGTAATAGAACAAGGTGATTTCCAAATCCTTGGTGAGTCCTCCTCTTCTGGTCTCCATAGCTGATAAAAGAACATGTCATTAAACTATAAGGCTAAAAATTATCTTGCTATGCTCTCTCGAAAAGAGAATTTAACAGACTATCTGATTGTAGAACTGCAAAGAAATGTGGGATAAACTACAAGTACCTATGAAGGAATCGATAGAGTTAAATAAACTAGAATAGACATTCTTGTATCTCAATATGAACAATTTAAAATACTTCTTAATGAAAACAATATTACTCAAATGTATAATCGCTTTTCAAACATAATAGTTGGAATAAGTTCTCTAGGAAAAGTTCTTACTAATGAAAAAATAGTAAGGAAAATCCTAAGATCTTTAACTAATGTTTGGACTCCTAAGGTCACTGCCATTAAGGAAGCACATGATTTAACTCAACTATCTATTGATAAACTAATTGGATCCCTTATGGCTCATGAAATTAACATGGAAAGATTTTTTAAAAATTCTTCGAAAAAGAAAATGTCAAATGCTTTGAAGGTTGTAGATTCCTATTCATCTGAAGATTCCAAGGAGAAATCAGATGATCGTGATGATGAGGCAATGCTATCAAGAAAATTACAAAGAATCCTTGCAAAGAAGAAGAAGTTTGGATCCAAGAGATTTTTCAAGAAAGATAAGAAGAAGGAGCCAACCTGCTATGAATGCAATCAACCAGGACATTACAAATCTGAATGTCCTAAGCTGAAGAAGAAGGATCAAGTAGAAAGATCTGACAAGGCAAAGAAAGGAAGTTCAGAAAATACAAGAAAAAGGCAATGGCAGCAGCGTGGGATAATGAAGAGGCCACCAATTTAGACTCCTCAAGCTCAGAATCTGAAGAAGAAGAAAAGGCAAATCTAGCCCTCATGGCAGGACTGGATCAGGTAAATTCCGAAACCTCTTTTACTTCCTGTTCTGAATCTAGTTCTGATAGCCTTGAAGATGTCTTTAATGAATTGTATGGAAAATATAAAACAGTAGTTAAACAAATGAAGATAGTAAACTAATTGCTAAATCAAGAAAATGCTAACGCCTTTCTGAAAATGAAGCAGAAAGGTTAGGACAAAGCTTAAGTGAAACAAAAGAGCAAATGAATTATTATGTGAAGACTTAAAAAATAAAATAGTAAAATTATGGAGATAGAATCAAACTTAAGGATGAAGAAAAATTACAAGAAGAAAACCACTACCTATGAGCTACTATAGAGAAATCTCTAACTGTAAAACATCCTTGTTTGTTAGATTAAAGGCTCTAGGACAGGTAAGAAAAAGTATGGAGTATGATACACACCACCACTAAATGAAGAAGATATTGTGCATCCTAATTTATCCAACTCCTAAATTTGTAACAGAAAAAGGAATTAAAAATCCTAAAAAGGTTAATCAGTATGCGTATAAGCAAAAATAGAAATCAAATAAACATACACATATGAAAAATGCTTTGATTTATGCTGTAGTCACTGTAATCAATTAGGACACACTATTTGCAGATGCACAACTAGACATTTGCGCTGGATCCCTAAGACTAACCATCAAGGACCCAAGGTAGAGGCTCAGTGGATTTGCAAGTCGGAGCTCGGTCACATTCTTCTCTTCGCCTCGCCATCATCCCTTGGTCCCCGGCTCGGCCTGAGTCGATCTCACTTGCTCTAGCAGCAACATTGGCGCCGTCTGTGGGAAACTCGTACGAAAAGCTTCTATTCATGGCACCCAAGGGAAAGATGGTAGCTCATTCATCTGGCGATGAGGTTGCCCCCACCACGGTCGTTGAAGAAGTCGCCAGAGGAGGTTCTGGCACTGGAGAGCAAGATTCGAACACCTCCTCCCGCCTCGACCGCGTTGAGCAGATGCTCGCCAGCCTCCAGCAAGTACTGGCTCGGATGGAGCACCACCAGAAAGCACCACTGGCTCAGGGGGAGGCCACTGTTCATCCGGTCGTCCCAGCTACGGATGTCCCAGGAGGTGCCAGGGCGACCGGCCCCCAAGCAGTACCACCGGTGATGTCGGCTAGCCACGCCGACATCCAGAGGGCAGCGCATGTGGCTTCGGTGCCGGTCCCACCGCAGATCGTCACAATCCTGTAGCCCCAGCAGCGACAGTTGAGCATGGAGTAGTGAGGACCGAGGTCGGCGACTTTCTCGGCCGAATCCACGCCGGCCTCGGCAAGTGTACTCCCTACGGATCCTCGGTGGAGGAGCGGCCTGCAAGAGATGAATCGAAAGATAGAAGCCTTGCAGCACGGCACCCACGCACCATTGGTGGCAACCCTCTTGTCCACCTCGCCATTCATCGAGGAGATAACCTCGGCACTTGTCTCAGCGAAGTGCAGCTCCATAAAATTCCGACGTTACAATGGAACGACCAACCCAGTGCATCACCTCGACCATTTCCAAAGGGCAGGTCGAGATGGTAAATATCATTAATGCTTTGAAGTGTCGTGGCTTTCATGTCTACTTTGGACGACGCAGCTTTGCATGGTTCAAAGCACTCCCCGCTCATTCGATTGTCGACTTCCCCGACCTGGCGCAACGCTTCCTGGACAACTTTTACAACACAGTGCAACACTAGTTGTGCACCGACGACCTATGGCTCATCGCACAGAAAGAGGGCGAGCTGTTCTGCGATTACGCAAAGAGGTTTCAACTTGAGGTCATGAAGGTTGTAGATCTAGACCTGAGGATGGCCGTCAACATCCTAACGAGGGTTTGCTCCAACGCGCCGTTCGTGGCCTCCATCGCCAAGAAGCCGCCTGTGAGTCTCTCTGACCTCCTCTCTAGAATGCAGAAGTACGTGAGACTGGAGTCTAACCTCGGCGCTGTCAGAAGGCTCGGGCACCCGTCTGAGCATGGAGCGAAAAGTGCGGAACCAACTTCGAAGAAGCCGAGAAGAGAAGAGTCATCGTGCGGAGAAAGGCGACGTGACTCGGACCGCCGACTCGACCCGGATCGCCGCCCAGACGAGTCTCGGCGCATCAGGGACCTCCCCCGCTTCAGGAGATTGCCTTCCGAGATCCTCCCCATCATCAAAAAGCTACCGGAGTTCCGACGCCCCTAGCCGATGACGAGGCCGCCGTCCGGACGTGGAGCCAACCTCTACTGTGAGTACCACGAGGAGTTCGGGCACCTCACCGACCAATGTCAAAGCCTCAAGATGGAGATCTCAGAGATGATCCGCGAGGAATCATTGGAAAAGATGTTGTGGACGGGAGGACAAAGGCGCACCCTGAAGGATGAGCGTGGCAAACGAAGGAAAGGGGGCCGTCCTGGTTCTTGTAGGGGGCTCGGCCAGCGGTGGCGACAGCGGGAGAAAGCGGAGGGCTTACGTGTCGGCTGTAACGACCCGACCTCTCGGACCCCCGCCAGGGACCTCGAAGTTCGCGTCGCCACCCACGGATCGAAAGATCCAGAAGGGTTAGAAGAAATAGTCTAGTGAGATATGTACTGAATTTAAATAACTATAACAATATATAACAAATGTACAACATGTCCCAATTAAAAGCACAGGTACAAGAAGAAATGTGCAGTCCTTAAGGGGTATACCCTGAGGACTTGCAAAGCACAACACTCTACTCACTCAGGTACAAGAGCTCACAACACTCGCTCTCACTGCTACTGACAACACACGGCACCACAGCCGCCAACGCAACCCGTCCGACACCGAGCTCCCGCGACGACGATCCTCTAGCTGAAGGAAGTAGGGGGGTGAGTCTCGCGAACAAGGCCCAGTAGGGATTACCCATCCCTCACCGGCCAGAGCAGCAGGAACTCCGAAAATAAGAAACTACCCTAGAAAGCTGTAAAGCGAGGAATACCTACAGCAGGGTACTACTAAGCAGCGGAACAGAGAATAACGCCACGACCACCAACCGAGGTTGGGCCACACACACGACTCCCGCAGAAACCAACGGAGTTGGGCACAAAGCGGAAGCAACCCTCGGCACACCCACCGAGACCACACAACAACCAAGTGAGAACGACGTCTCACCGCAAGCACGGCCACCTCAGACCTCCACAAGGTCGAGGGCCCACAAGCAGAACCATCCTGGACCCTGAACACACCATGAGGTCGGGAAGCCACACACGCCAGTGCCACCACGAACTGGCACCCGAGAACGGGACTACGGAACCGAGAGGACACCGAGCGGAAACCACCAGAAGCACGGGTCCGCACAAGGCCAGACCAACGGTGCCCACGGAACTAGGCACAGCCAGGCTATAACCTCCGTGCAAGCTAGGGCAACGAGTCGTACTTGGAAACGACGTGAGGAAACACCGTCACAACAATAGCAACCAAGCCACCGCCACTGACAGCTAAGAGGGGGACACGCCGTCCACGCCCTCTGCTCGCCAGCCGGCTCTCGCCTCTAACCTCCCCGGAAGAGCGAGATAGAACTGCCAAGAACATACAACACCGTAGCCTGGCCAAGCTGCGGCCCCACGCCTGACCTCCCTACGCGGCTCCGGAACTAACGCAGAGCGAGGCAGTGAGACAAGGGACTGTCTGGTCTGTGCCAGAAAGAACTCCAGCTGGCCTCGGCGTCTCAGACCCAGACAAGAGATCTCTAAAAACGACTCAGCGCCGTTGTGCAAACCACCATTTTCCCCTCAGCTCTAGAGTCTGCCTCACTCGGCTGCCAACTCGAGCACGCTCGTAGCCCCGAACGCTCCCTCAAAGGCTCCCGAGGATGGGGGTCCTAGGCAATGGTAACAACCTCTTAGAACAGGACAAGCCCTCAGGTGTCGAGCACCGGGCGAACAGGCGGGGCAGCACAACAAAACCACGCCGAACTACTGGCTCGTGACCCACGACAAGCCCAGCAAGCACGAGGCACGCACGAACCCACAAGAGGGCCATCGGCCAACCAAACACATACGGAAAAGTCAGAGCCTCGGAACACTACCAGCCAGCACGGAAACCCATCGCTCTGCTAATAATCGATTGACTGCCAGTCAATCAATTATTAGACAGACGCGACCCTCCTGGCACCACTGCCAGGACACGGCCACGAAGGTGTCACCTTCAGTGACTGAACGCGGGGAGGTAACCAACGCGTTCCCTCCACCAGAAGGTCCTAAGGGCAAAGCTGCCCTAGGGCACACGCCGACACACAAACCGGGGCCACGGAAACACCCGAGGCAACACAGGTAATGTCGTGCCCCCACAAGCCGTCGCGATACCATTGTGACGAGGAAGGGCACCGCGACACCACCATATCGCGATGGGGCAAGCATCGCGACAGCAAACTCTATCGCGACCGGAAAGTGCGTCGCGACAACGACCCTTATCTCAACCGCCAACCGCGTCGCGATAAGTCGCCCCCGATCGGCCGACGCCTCTTCTGATGTCGCAACGCGCCGCATGTAGTGACATAGCAGAGAGGTAGACCGACCGGATCCTCAATCTCGAGGCTGCCCACAAGATACAAACACACCACACGGGGGAGGGGAGCATGGGAAAGCTATCTAAACTAATTAGAAAGCACAAAGAGCTCCCGATCTGCCTGGATCGAGAAGAGTTCAAGTAATCCCTACCTTAAACGAAGAACGAACCTCAATAGGGCCTTCACGTCAGTTGGCCACCTCCTCCTCCCTCCCCGCAAGCTCCACGACGCCACGGCACCACGCACGGCCCTCCTCCTCGCCTGAAACGCACCAACGGGAGAGGGGGAGGCGGAGCACCGCTGGAGGGGGAAGGAGAAGAGGAAAGGGGGAGAGAGGGGGAAGGTCGCCGGCCAAGGCCTTAAGCCTTGGACACCCAGAACGCGACAGGGGGACGCATCACGTTAGCAACCTTAACACGACGGGTCAATGCACTGCGGACAAGAATGCGTCCCCCAAGGACGCCGCGACAACACGACAGGTCGTACTGACATGTCTGCCACCCTGACAGGCGTCAGACGACCGAAAAGACAAAAGCAGTCGTGACCCGTTGACCGGGCGCGACACGAAGACGCGACGGAGAAGCAAGGTGCGACAAGAACGCGACGCACACGCTCGTCGCGACAAGGATGACTGTCGCGTCGGACACCCACGATGCGACACTAACGCGTCGCCCAGCCTGGACGCGTTAGTGGCCAGTCATCCCAGACACCGGACGGAAAGCCGGAAGGCCGGGTCTTACATCGATTGTAAGCATCGGCTCGGGCAGGCCGGCGCCGGGGGCCCGCGGGGTCATCACCTTTTCCGACGAGGATGTGGTCGGCCTGAGTCTCACCCACGACAACGCATTGGTTATCCATGCTGACATTGATGGGTACGATGTACATCGCATCCTTGTTGATAATGGAGCTGCACCTGCCATCCCTTTTTTATGGACTATTTTGTGAAAATGACAAACCTGAGCGCCGAGCTCAAGCCGGTCGCTACTCCTCTCTTTGGGTTTAGCGGGGCGCCCGTGAATGCGGAGGGGTCAATCAAATTGAAAGTAACACTGGGCACCCGACCATGTCATGTAACAGTTGAGGTCGACTTTCTTGTTGTAAAATAAAGTCGGCCTATAATGTGATTTTGGTCGGGCCTGCTGGGGAAGCTGGGAGGAGTCCCCTCCACGTATCATAAAAAATTGAAGTTCCCGACCCTAGCGGGATAGGTGAGGTCGTGGGTAACCAGACCGAGGCCCGAAGATGTTATGTAAACTCTATCAAGGCAAAGGAACCGATGATTCCTGAGTACAGGTCTGTTCTTGAGAGTGCAGAGAGGCATGAGCCAGCTGAGCAAACAAAACAAATAGAAGTGGAAAATGGAGCCTTGGTAGTATGCGCCGAGCTCAAGGAGATGGAGGCGAAAATAGTCGATTTTCTCAAAAGAAGTGGCGATGTCTTCGCCTGGTCGGAAGACGACCTACTGGGGATTGATCCGGAGGTTACGTATTTCAGCATTACTTGAACGTGGATCCCGAGTCCGACCAGTGCGGCAGAAGAAGCGACCATTGCGGCCGACCAACAGGAGGCCGTGGACAGTAACTTGGCGAAGTACCTGCGCGCGGAAGAGTTTGAGGCTCTTTCTACCCAGAATGGGTAGCGAATGTCGTCCTCATACCGAAGGCGAATGGGAATTGGTGCATGTGCATGGACTTCACCGACCTGAACAAAGCATGTCCGAAGGATAGCTTCCCTCTCCCTCGCTTAGATCAGCTCGTCGACTCTACTGTGGGGCACAAACTCCTGAGCTTCCTCGACGCCTACTCAGGGTACCACCAGATCAGAATGGCACCTGAAGATTTGGAGAAAACATCCTTTACCATGAAAAAGGTATGTATTGTTTTACCCGAATGCTGTTTGGATTGAAGAATGCAGGGGCAACATACCAAAGGCTCGTCAACATGATGTTTGAGGAGCAGATCGGGAAAACATGGAAATCTACATCGACGACATGCTGGTGAAAAGCCGACGTGCCAAAGACCACGTTCGAGACCTGGCCGAGACGTTTGATGTATTACGGAGGTACGGGATGAAGCTGAACCCTGAGATGTGCATTTTCGGTGTACGAGCTGGAAAGTTTCTCGGCTACCTCATCTCCGGCCGAGGAATCGACGTCAACCCCGACAAGGTGCAGGAAATCATCGACAATGACAACTCTGAGAACGGTTAAGGAAGTACAAAGGCTCAATGGCAGGGTAACTGCCCTCAGCAGATTCATGTCGAGGTCGGCGGAGCGTTGCAGACCCTTCTTCGAAGTACTAAGGAAGGGATGGTTCGAGTGGACCGAGGAGTGCCAGACGGCATTTGACGAGCGGAAGGTGTACCTGGCCCATGTACTTACGCTTAGCAAGCTAGTGGTCGGGGAGGAACTGCTATTATACCTTTCCACAACAGCTTACTCAATTAGCTCAGTGCTTGTGCGGGAAGAGGACGGAAATCACTCCCAGTATATTATACAAGTAAAGCTTTGCGAGGAGCCGAGCAACGTTATTCCAACCTAAAGAAGGTGGGATACGCTCTGGTGATGGCCACACGGCGGCTCCGTCCGTATTTCTAGGACACAAAGTAGTCGTCCTCACTGACGTACCCATCAAGCAAGTTCTCTGTCGTCCCGAGGCCTCGGGAAGGTTGGCAAGGTGGGCTATTGAGCTCAGGGAGTTCGACATTGCATACAGGCCTTAGGTCGCCATCAAGGCCCAGGCTCTCGCCGACTTCGTCTCAGAAGGAATAGCAAGGACGCTCGAGGAAGAAGTAACCGACGTCGGAGGATGGAAAGTCTTCATGGACGGGGCGTCCAACTAGCATGGCAGTGGGGAAGGGATCATCCTTCACTCTTTTGACGGCCTCGTCTTTAGGTATGCAATTCTTTTCGGCTTTAATGCTTCTAATAATGTGGCCGAATACGAGGCGGTGATCTCAGGGCTCAAGATGACTAGATCGCTCGGAGCAACGAAAATCCTCGTCTATAGCGACTCCCAGTTAGTCGTTAGCCAGGTCTCACAGGAGTTCGAAGCAAGGGAAGCTAAGCTCTCGTCATACATGGCTGAGGTCCGAAGGCTGATGGAGTGTTGTCCGAGTCGGCCGAGCTGCAGAAGATCCCGAGGGCCGAGAACTCCCCAGGCAGAGACACTCTATCCAAATGCGTCGTCGGAGGAACTCGGAGGACTCGGAGTCTTGTGTGGTAGAAGAACTCCGCGAGCCCTCTATAGGGTCCAAGGATCCAGTCCTGTTTACCGAGGCCGAACCCAACATGGATGACCCCACTTGTGGAGTTCATCAGGAGCGGGCTACTGCCAGAAGACCGAGAAGAAGCTGCGAAGACGAGAAGGCGAGCAACGAGATTCTTCCTGATCAGCGACGACCTGTACCGGAGAGGGTTCAGCTATCCGCACCTCCGGTGCATAAGCCTAAGCCGAGCAGGGGAGATCATCAACGAGGTGCACGAAGGGACATGCAAATGTCATGCTAGGCCCCGATCCCTTGTTCGAAGAATAACCCGACAGGGTTATTGGTGGCCGACCATGTTGAGAGATGCCGAGGGCTACATAAAAAGTTGCCGCCAATGTCAGCTCTTCGGCAGGATTGACCGACAACCACCCTCGGAGCTTACGCCAATAACTGCCTCGTGGCCATTTGCCCAGTGGGGAATGGACATTCTCGGGCCGTTCCCTCCGGCGTCGGGTCAGCGGAAGTTCATCATCGTCGAAGTCGACTACTTCACCAAGTGGGTCGAGGCCGAGCCGTTAGCGAAAATCACAGACGCTAACACCTGGGGTTTCGTTTGGAAAAATTTATATGTAGGTTCGGCCTTCCTTGAACAATCATCACAACAATGGCAGGCAATTTGACAACATTAGGTTTTGCCGCAACTGTGAAAACCTCGGAATTGATCATCGGTTCTCCTCGGTCTCTCATCCTCAGTCGAATGGGCAGGCCGAGGTGACTAATCGAATGCTCCTCGATGGATTGAAGAGAGGTTAGACGATCACAAGGGCCGGTGGGCCGACGAACTCCACCATGTACTGTGGGCCTATCAGACGAAGCCCCGAGAGGCCACTCGAGAGTCTCCTTTCGCACTCGCTTTTGGGGTGGAGGCGGTGACCATGTGGAAATGCCCGTGCCATCCGAAGAGTCCTAGGCTTCGAGCCCGAAAGCAATGATAGCTCATTACGCACCGAGCTAGACCTCATCGAGGAGCGACGAAGCAATGCGGCGGCGAGGATCGAAACTTATCAACGCAAGGTGAAGAGGAGTTTCAATGCAAGCATCAGGCCTCGGTGCTTCAGCACAGGGAGCCTCATCCTTCGAAAGCTCGCCATCTCTGACCCAAAGTTAGCAGGAGGAAAGCTCGCTGCCAACTGGGAAGGCCCATATCGGGTTATGGAGGTTCTCGTCATGGAGCTTATCGGCTCGCCCATCTAAACGGGTCGGCCGTTCCAAGGACATGGAATGTCGAACACCTCTGGCATTACTATCCTTGAAACACGTTCGAGATCGCTTCGGCTCTCACGATGTAAATGTGGTCGCCTCAGCCCTCTACTTGCTTTAAAAGTATTAATGAGGTCGCTTCAGCACTCTATTGGCGTCATCATATGAACGAGGTCGCTTCGGCACTCTACGTGTGTTATCGTGAACGAGGTCGCTTCGGCACTCTACGCGTGTTATCATGTGAACGAGGTCGCTTCAGCACTCTACATGTGTTATAATGAACGAAGTCGCTTCGGCACTCTACGTGTGTTATCATGAACGAGGTCGCTTCGGCACTCTACGTGTGTTATCGTGTGTGAACGAGGTCGCTTCGGCACTCTGCGAGTGTTATCGTATGAACGAGGTCACTTTGGCACTGTGTGTAAACGAGGTCGTTTCGGAACTCTATTTGCGTTATCATGAACGAGGTCGATTCGGCTCTCCTAAATGTAGTCGTTCCGACAATTGTTTGCATAACCAGTTAAAATAACAAGCTGGAGAATTGAGGAAGTCTTGATAAGAAAAAGTGAAATTATAAGTTCTCCTCGGCGTCAAAGCCCGAGAAGTACAAAAGAAGTCCTAGAAAGCCCCGACCTATTTAGTCTGAGGAACCGACGAATCTTTGCTATAACGTTGTCGGCAGCCTCGGCGATTGTCTTGTCGGTGGCGACGGACAGCGCTTCATTCACAACCGCGGCCACCTCCCCATCATCTCTCGTCGCCCTGAGCAGGAAGGACCGCCTCGGACAGATCAAGGTCGGCGTGCAATTTCCTGACCCGCTCAAGGCAAGAGTTGTAACCCTCCTGGAAAAGGCCGGCAACTTTTTCCTGGAGTTCGTCAGACACGCGATATTCCTCTATCGCCTTTCATGCTCGTCAGCCACGAGCTACGCGGTCTGCTCCTTGTCCTCTTGTGGGCCCGGACTTCTTCAATAAGCACTTCCTTTTCAGCCTGGAGCGCATTCTTCTTGGCCTGAAGGGCAGCACGGAGCTCGTCCTCGGTCTTCTTCGCCAGCTCCGCCTCCTCCACTCGAAGGGCCTTCTCAACGGCCAGTCCCTTGTCGGCCTCGACTAGCAGCTTCTCAACCAATAGCCTCGCCGCCTCTGCTCGGTGAAGAAAGGCCTCGAACGAGGACATTTGGCAAAGCACCGACGAGTAGAAATCATCTATGAGTTGGCGTGGCCTCTTGGTCAGGGCATCTGCTTTGGTCTTGGTGGGGAGAGACTAGCGCCCCCAGTCTGTTGGACTTAGAATCTGCTCTCGGGGCTGGGTCAACCCTGAAGGAGTAGCGGACAGAGACGTTGGCTGGCGCCGAGGGCGTTTCGCTGCTCTCTCCTCCTAACGATGGGCTTGAGGCGTGGGAACTCCCCCATGCTCAGGAACCTCTTCTGCGACGTCGGCGCGCTGATCCACTTCCGGGGCGCGGACATGCTTCTCCGAGCGAGAAGCGACCTTCTTGCCTCTCGGCAACACCTTGCCGTGTGCCAACTCAGAGAGGGAAGGGCCCTTCCATACCTTCGATGACGAGGTCTCCTTGTCGGCCATTGCTGTTGAGAAAAGAACCGTCAGGCTAAAGAACTAGTCAAACTACTAAAAGTCCGAGGGGGTATGATGACCTTGAGTACCCTCGGTATTAGCTTGAACAGCTTCTCGGATGGCTCGAAAAGGTCGAGCGGCTCCACGCCTACACGAGATTCAAATTCTGAAAGCTCGATGGCAATGAGCTTCGGTGATACGAAAGCCTTGTCTCAGATGTTGATGGCCGACCAAGAGGTCGGGACGGGCCATCCGGAGCTGCTGTGAATAAAGACAAGTTCCTCTTCCATTATGGACAGAGGATGGCATCGGCCGAGAATTTGCTGACCAGATCGGGCGGCGAAGTAGGAGCCAGTCCCGAAGGCCTTGACGGAAAAACAGTAGATGAAGAGGCGCATGGTCAGAAGAACCTCGACCATGGCGCAAATTGCTAAGAAACCGACAACTGACCTCCAAGTGTTGGGGGTCAGCTGCGAGAGTGCGATTCCTAACTTGAGAAGCAGAAAAATGGCGAAAGGATGGAGTGGAAACCGAAGGCCGGCTCGAACCGCCTCGGAATAAATATAGACCCCCCTCCCCTCTACGGTGTAGTGCACTCGGAGTTGTCTATTGGAGTAAATGGTGGCGTCCACGGGGAGGACCATCCCCGGGTGGGTCTCTAACCAGCGGAATGTGTCTCGGTCGATCTCACACCTGGTGTCGGCCTGTCGACGTGAGCTCGAAGTGTGAGAGGAAGGCATCCAAGGTACGTATGTCCCATGACTAACCTCCAAAACAAAGGTGTCGTCAACGGGCCCCGACACAAGGGTATCAGGGTGGGAATACCTACTAGGGGTCCTGTCAGAACTAGAAGATGAGGACGAGGAAGACGACGAGGAAGAAGAGCCCTCAGAAGGAGAACCCTCTGAGACATTCACCATCTGATGAGACCCAGAAGAACGAGAAGGAGAAAGGCTCATTGCTTACCTCGGAAGGAAGCAAGTAGTGAACGGGCAGACGAGGTACTCAGATCGCCTTGTCGAAGGTCGTCGGATCGCCGGCAGATCGTCAGCTGGTCGCTTGGGAGAAGCTCGCGCGAAGAAGTAAGGGTGCCTTTTGGGCAACTGCCCCCGCTATTTATAGGCCCAGGGTGGTCAGTTTGATCGGACGACCGAATGATATAGCGATTAACCAGCGATCACGATCTCGCCACGTGTCGAAAGGCACGCGGTCGGAAGGAGATCACCAGGATCCATAAACCGCGCAACCGTCGAGGATAGCCAGTTGGCAGGGATGTCGAGGCGGTGATATGACCCCTGGTGTAACCATACCGCAATAATGACGCGTAGGTATGGCGCGTAACAGTGCTGCGCTGGCGTTATTAAACCTCGCACGACAGGGTGGCGCTAGCATCATGGGGATACGGTCGGATTCGTCAAATCACTTAGGATACATGCATAACCGTGAGCAACCATGTGACAAAATGGTGATGAAACAGGATAGCTTCACCTTGGGGCAAGTGCTCATCTCGATGCGAACCTGGGGGGCCAATGATACGGGTCGTTCCAGGCCGACATATGTTCTCGGAGCTGGCGCCCAAACCGACGTCCATAATCGTCGGCTGCTCGGACTATCCGACCTGAGGACATTAGCCATAATAAGGCAAGGGAGTCGTCCACGATAAGAGCCTAGTCGACACCGGCCTCACCGGCGAGATTCTCGGAAAACATCTCGTTGGTCCGCGCGATATCCGCGAGCCATGTCCTCATGCCTTCTTAGGCGCGGCAATCACAGGCGTAGTAAGGTAACCCTAATCATCTCACTGGCTATCTCTGGCGCGGGCTCATAAATGGAGGATACGAAGGGTTACAGCTGTCAGAGGAAGGTCCTAACCCTATAAAAGATGCTTAAACATTCCATCATAAGGTACGCTACTCCTAGTACCAAAACTCTTTTGCTCTGACCTCCCGAATTGACTTGATCATCGGATTCTCTACCCACTGAGGAGGCTCGGTGGATTTGCAGGTCGAAGCTCGGTCACGTTCTTCTCTTCACCTCGCCATCATCCCTTGGGTCCCTGGCTCAGCCTGAGTCGATCTCACTTGCTCTAGCAGCAACACATTTGTTTCAAGAAGCATACTTATGAGCGATTCTACGTAGTCAGAGGATTAAATACTTCTTAAATAATTTTAATTAGATATTTCTTTATAAAATTATTTGTTACTTTTAACATATTTATCACTCTTAATGTTAAAAGTGACAATAATAAATTAATGATAATAAATAATTTAATCTGAAAGTTAGAAATTTTGTATATATATATATATATCTTGTTAGAAGTCTAATACTTACATGAGAATTTATCATGCATTTGCATTATTCTTCTTAAGTATTAACAATATCTTAAAAGATCATATTGTCACTTGCCGTGAAAGAATATACGAAGGAAAACTTCAACGGACATCTATCGAGGGTCATTTTGTGTGAAATGTTTAGAAAATCCTTGCCACATGCAGCCGTCTCTAGATGACTATTAAGAGAGAGAAAAAAAAACTAACTAAATTATAAATTATGAATTATGTAAACCTACCCATTAATCTAGAAGTGCTGATCACCATGTTATGCGAAAGAAATAACATAGCAACTGCTGAAGCTATGGATCTGCAATTTAAGGATACTACATATAAACTATGTTCGAGGGAACACTGTAAAATAAGTTTGAGTGGCCGTGAGAGAGAGGAGGATAATCCCGGCCAGCAAGGAGATGATGCTCCAGGGATTACTAAAATACTTGCGCACTAAAATGGCTCGCCATCTATGGTGAGTGAACTCACAGTAGCCCTTCACCTCTTCGGAGACCTGAAAGTTGTTGTGGTGTTTGTAATTGAGATGTGTACCTTTGCACAGGATATTGAACATCTTGGCCACCTCCTCGTCGCTGCCCAGCTTATTACATGCGATTATCCCCGTGCCTTTTGAGTACAGCAACGTCGTCTTTGGTGTTGATGATGTTGTCCATAAATACTCCGTAGCTTGTGAAGTGACTTCCAACTCCTGGGCAGCAGTGTTCGAGGGCTATGAAGTTGCGGAGCTTCGAACTGGTGAACTCCTCCACACACAGGAAGGGGATTTCCATTGTCCCCTCTCGAAATGCCACCTTCAAGTAGCAGTTCACTCCATCGGTCATACCACCTTCTTGAACTTGACTCCGGCGCCAAGGAGCTCCGTCACACTGGGGATCATCCCTCGGCACCTCTAGTAAGCACCGAGGCTTCCTGTTACTGAAAATGATGGTAGCAGTCTGTTGTTGGAAAAATCAGCAAGGATTGTCAGCCGGGAGGCGAGCTGGGTGGGCCCCGAGGGTTGGCCGCGTCGCGCTGTCGTCGGCGAAGATAATCTGACTTGCAGAAACCACCGAGACTCCCGGTGGTCGGGCACTCCGACGATCAAGTCAGCAAGAGTTGCAAAGAGAAGAAGAGAGTGTGAGAGTTCTTGTGCTATGAATAGCGTACCTCTCTCTTGAGGGTATCCTTGCCTTTAATAAGGCTTGGTCTTTTGGATAAAAAAGGATGGTGGTGGACGAGCTTCCGTGAGGCAAGGGGGCCATTTAGGGAATCCCCGCCAGCTGGGGCTTCGAGAATCCCGCTTTGACAGCCACCTGCCCAAAGCGGATACGGGCCAGCTGGGGGATCGTGATTCACGGGACTCATCCTTTTCTTGGGCAAGTGTGATCTGGCGCCAGCCAGGAGCGTCCGGATATAGTGCTTGGTTAATTGGTTCTCAGCCATGATTGACTTGCCCACGACGACGACGTCCGACAACCTGATTGTCAGTTCGTTGGCGTGGCCGATCGCTGATCTTGTCGGTCTGACTCGTCGGTTGACGACGACCGGCATCACAGTCTAAAGAAGACCAGCGAGATCAGGCTGGTTGTCTTCCTGAATGGGTACAACACCAGTTGCCGACATGAGCAATGGTGAGGCTGGTCTGGTGTGCGACTTGGGTTTAGACAGATATGGTGCAGGTGAAGTAGATGAAGCACATCATCTGCCTTTGGGTGATCCTCCCTTGGTAGCTGGACGTCGAGGAATCCCAAGGCGATGTCCATAAGCGTAAAAAGAGAACCGTCTCGACTCGTACCAGCAACAGTCGTTGTAGGGATGACGGATTGTTCAAACAATTTCACTAGGACGAAAAAGGTAATCTGGTTCTCCAACAGCATCAGGTCCCTTAAAAAGAGAACCGATCGGCAAGTGCCTTCTCCCCCGTCTTCTTCGAGAACCACCACTTGAGGAGGTGTTCGACGATGAAGCAGCCGTCGATGACCATCATCCGTACGAACTCGTCCTCGGTCAGCTTGATCCCCTCTGCGTACTGCATCCGAGCTTGGGGCTCGCAGTCGCGCATCGCCTTGATGTAGTTGCCGAGGAGAGTTTTCTCTCGACTGCGGCGGAGGAGATCCTTGAGGTACCGAAACTTGAGCTCCTTCATGGGCAGCAACCTCTCGTTGCCCAAGTGGAGGGGGCCGATGGAGACGAGCTTGGGGTCGTAGGCCTCGCTCTCTTGCTCCCTGATGCTGGGATGCACCCTCCAGATGCTGGGCAGCTCTTGGCTGCCGTGCACCTCAAGTATCTCGCTATTGATCTGGTTTTCCAAGGGATCCACCAATACGATTCCAAACTCAGGAGCACGGGGCCTGCTACTCTCCTCGGCCACGGCCTCATCGCTTTCCAGTAGCTGAATCGCCTCGAGCTCTGCTGCCTCTTCGTTGGACATCTCCACGCAGTCGCCTTGTGGCGACTGTGTAAGCAATGCCCAATACTCGATTGCTTTCGGATCCACGTCGGCGGCTCCGCCAGATACCACCACATCCTGCGGCCGCTCTGGGAACCCCCACAGCTATGATGCCCTCTGTGTCGCTCGTCGATCGCCCATCATCTTCTCTATGGGGTTGGTCTCTCTCCCGGCGGCTAGTGATCGCCCCCTCCCAACTTTGGTCTTCGCGCCTGGGCGTATGTCTGATGATGGCCGTACGTGGCTAGGCCGATGAAGCTGGGAGGGGTTGGCCCGATCGAGCTTCGCTGTCCGGCTCCATTAAACATCGTCCGCTAAATATTTTTTTTTTCATTCCTCTCTAATATTCTGTAATTTATATTTTTATAGAAGAACTCTTATATTATTTAAGGTTCGTCGTACCGTCTGAATCGACCGTGTCGCATTTTTCATGGTACAATATCACAAATTATTGATACATAGATGTTAAGATTAAATCGACCTAATGATTTTTGGGATAATTTTTGTTGACAAAAAAATAATTTAAAAAATTAAATTATAATTATTATAATTTGTATCATCTCTTAATTAACTTATGTTTCAAATTTCATTTCAATTAGACATCATTTAGACCTCTTAAGTGCACACATGATTTGTCGCGGTACGGCGAACCCTCTGTACACTTCAAAGGGACGACATTTGGTTTCGAAAATAAAGTCAAATATGAAGTCATCATAACTACTAGAAAAATATTTTGATTCTAAAATATAAATATTAGGATATTGACGCATAGTATTAAGATTAAGTCGACTAATAATTTTTTAGACAATTTTTACTTGACGAAAAAAAGTAATAAAATTAAAATAAATTACTATAATTTGTATCATATATTAATTAACTATGTTTGAAATTTTATCTCAATTAGACACTATTACGGGGGTTTCCAGGCAGGTCGGCTAAACTGAGGATGGCCGACCGCATTTGAAGATAGTTTCCGACATTCCATAGCTTTGGCTGCTCGGAATTGAATCTCACCTCGGATGGGAACCGGTTCGGATCGGCGGAGTCGACGAGAATGACGAGGCGTCTGAACTAATCAAGGTATTCTCATCAAGTCGGACCTCGGATCAGCCGACCTCAGTAAGCCATTGCCCGACATCTTACCTACGGCGTCACCAAGTACGACAGCTACAGCTCTGGTCTATACGTCTCGGGCGTCTACAGCTCGGCCCGGGCGAGCCTGTCTACAGCTCGGCCCAGGTAATATTGTGAATCCGACCACAAGGGAACTCACCGTTTTGCACCTCGGGTCATCGAAAGCTCGGGTCTAGCCGACCTCAAGCACGGCCCTCTCATGTGCCCCATCACAGCCCACACGGTCAACAGGCGAATAGGGCAATGACCGAGAGTCACGGAACCGCAAGTCACAGCCATTAAGGCCACGATCTCAGCAATCAAGCCTACAGGTGGCAACCACGATCATCGCAACTCAGCAGAAGTAGCGACACCCAATCCGGCGGGAATCTCGGTAACTCCCAGCGAGATTGACGGCTCGTCCAGCTCACACGTACGTGTCCAAACACTATATAAAGGGTAGACACTCCACAGGCAAAGGTACGCTATTCTCCCCCCACGCTAGGCCATATTGATCGGCTGGCAACTGACTTGAGCGTCGGAGTGTCTCCCAGCCAAGCCCCCTCGACGGGCTTTGCAGGTCAGGTTGTGAGCTCGGGAGCAGCGTCACACGTCGGCCAAGCGCGCCTCAAAAGGGATTCATCGGCTTGGTCGTTCTCGGCTCATATGGCGAGAAGCACCTCAGCAGTCACCTCGGCAGGAGCCGACCTATGTTACTATAACAGTAACATTGGACACGTCTGTGGGAAACGTTACAAAAGGTCAGTGCGGTTTCCCCCTTTCCTATTCTCAGCAGAACTCCTCCAAACAAGACAACGAAATAGCCCCTGGAGCATTTATCGCAATCGCCAAGGCAGCCAAGGCCTGGCACAAGCAGCAAGGGGGCCGACCAAGAGATCGTAAGCCCCTATGCCTGAGGTCGGCTCGGGGGCCCGGCTAAGCTCAATACGTGAAGCCCTTCAAGATTCATTGAGGTCGGCTCGGGGGCCGACGAGTTCCAAAGTTCATGGCAATCCTGCAGTTCCTATTAACAGTCATCTCGGCTTGGAAGCCTAAGCCCTTTAAACAGGAGGTCGTGATCACACGCTTAATGTCCCTCATCATGGAGGGCGACGAGGTATGCCTGTCACTCAATTCCTTGAGTCTATGCCTTCGTGCGACAGTTTCTCGAAAAGAAGGTTCTAGACGAGATCGCCTCGGCTGTCAGAAACTGAGAACCCGACATACGATAAAATGAAGGCGCGGTCGCTTCAGCGCGCATATATCATAGCTCGTCCGAGGTCGCTTCGGCACTCCGAGCTCTTGAAGGCGTGGTCGCTTCAGCACACGTATGCATCGTAGCTCTTGTGCGAGGTCGCTTCGGCACTCGAGCTCCTGAAGGCGTGGTCGTTCGGCACACGTAGACGTGAATGTCGTGTTCGCTGGACGAGGTCGCTTAGGCACTCTTCAGGAACTAAGGGACGACGTCCGGCGTGATTAGAAGGTGTGTTCGCTCCGGCACACGAGGAACGTGGACGTCATGTTCCTAGACGGGTCGCTCAGACTCTCCACGAACTGAAAGACGACGAGATTTGAAGGCGTGGTCGCTTCGGCACACGTAGACGTGAACGTCGTGTTCGCTAGACGAGGTCGCTTAGGCACTCGTCAGGAACTGAAAGACGACGTCCGATGAGATTTGAAGGCATGGTCGTCGGCACACGTAGACGTGAATGTCGTGTTCGCTGGACGAGGTCGCTTAGGCACTCGTCAGGAACTGAAAGACGACGTCCGACGTGGTTTGAGGTGTGTTCGCTTCGGCACACAGACGTAAACATCATGTTCGCCAGACGAGGTCACTTAGGCACTTGTCAGGAACTGAAAGACAACGTCCGACGTGGTTTGAAGGCGTGGTCGCTTCGGCACATGTAGACGTGAACGTTGTGTTCGCTGGACGAAGTCGCTTAGGCACTCATCAGGAACTGAAAGACGACGTCCGATGTGGTTTGAAGGCATGTTCGCTTCGGCACACGTAGACGTGAACGTCGTGTTCGCTGGACGAGGTCGCTTAGGCACTCGTCAGGAACTAAGAGACGACGTCCGACGTGATCAGAAGGCGTGTTCGCTTCGGCACACGCAGAGGTCGCTTAGGCATTCATCAGAAGCCGAGACAACGTCCGACGTGTATTGAAGGAATGGTTCAGCATACGTAGTGAACGTACGCGACATGAACAGGGACGTTTCGGCAATCACCAGAAACAGATGCAGCGCCCGACGTAACGAATAGCTAGAGCCGAGCAACGACAAACGAGAAATGACAAAAGAGTTGGAAGTTTCTATTACTAATGATAAGCTACATTGGAGGGCTGACCGCCATGAACAGTCGCGGGCATTAGTCAACTACGACGTCGTCAGACGCAACGACCTGAGTCTCGGTAGTAGCGGCCTGATCGGAAGCAATGGTCATGGCTGCCTCATCAGCACTAGGCACCGCCTCGGCCGCAGCAGTCTGCGCCTCGTCAGCTGCTTCAGCTTGGTCATGAGCGTTTCCAGCGTCCTCGTCCGCAGCATCTTCCAGACCCGACAGATCATATTCGGGACGCAGTTCTCGGATGCGCTTGATGCAGTGGTCGTATCCCGCCTCGAAGAGTTTGTCAACCTCTTCGTTCAGCTCCTCGGAGTCGCGCGGTACTCTGTAATAATCCTTTCGCACTCCTCCTCGGCCAGCCTCGAGCTCCGAGCCCTGGCCGCTTCGAGTAATCTTCCTTCGCGCGAAGAGACTCTTGAGGTACTCAGTCGCCTGTGCCATCCGTGCGGCATCTTCCTCGGCTCTCTTCGCCTTCAACCGCTCCGCGTCCAGGAGCTTCTCGGCATCCCTAGCCCTCGCCTCGGCTTCCTTAGCTTGCTCGTGGCCTCACGAACTCGCTGGTCGGCCACCACCTGGGACTTTCGGCCTTCTTGAACAAGGCCCCAACTAGGCCCAATTGAGTCTGCACTAAACCGTAGAATTCCTCCACGATCTCGTTGGCTCGCTTGGCCGAGAACTGGCCAACATTCTCGCCGGGTCGCCCGACAACCCATTCAGTAGCAGAGAGCTCCTCCGTGCGCGCCGATGACGGCGAGGGCTCGCGACATGGCTGGTCTGCGGTCGGTTATTCCGACGGCTCGCGTCGCCCTTGAGACGACGTTGGACGAGGATCCGACGATCGGCGCTTCGTCCCCCGACCTGCGTCATCGGGTTCCTCCCTCGGACGCTTTCAGTGGCCTACTTGTGCTCTTCTTGCCACGACTCGCGAACCTCTTCGTGGCTTGGTCGGCCAATGAGGTGTTACGTTCTTGGCCGACGTCAAGAGCGACCGACGACTTACCCTTATCAGCCATCGCTGCGAGAGGAAGACGGTGTTTAGCTGTTTACTCAAAAAACACGAAGGTAACGTTGAAAAGGAAATGACCTTTGTCGGCCTGGCAATCAGTTTGAACAATCCTCGAGCTGAAACAGGTCGGGTGGATCCAGCACCTGTAAAGAGTCAAACTCCGCGAGCTCGGATTCGATGAGGTTCGGAGCTCGAAGGCTTTTTGGTGAAAATTCACTGCCGACCAGGTGGTTGGAAATGGCCACCCCGTCGGGCTATGAACAAAAACAAACTTCCTCTTCCAGTTGTGAACAGAAGAAGGCAATCGACGAGGATTTGTCGTCCGGACCGAGCTGCGAAATACAGCCAGTCCCCGAAAGCTTTAACGAGAAGCAATAAAAGAAAGGCGTGTGGTCGGAAGGGACCCTGGCCAGAGCACAAACCACCAGGAAGCCACAACCGACCTCATGAGTTGGGGGTCAGTTGCGACGGAGCGACTCCCCGCTTGAAGAGGAGAAGGATAGCGAAGGGATGCAAAGGAAGGCAGAAGCCAGCTCGAACGGCCTCAGCATAAATACAGGCTCCACCCTCTGCTACGTAGTGGGCACGGAGCTGACTCGAGTGATACATGGAGTAACCCTCCGGAAACACTAGTCCAGGGTGAGTTTCCATCCATACGAGGGTCTCGTCGCTAGTTTCACATTGGGCATCGGCAACGTTGTTGGTCGGCCGACGAGCTCCCTGTTGAACCACTCCTATTTTACGCTTTTATTTTGTTGATAACAAAATTTATGTTTAATTAATTATTATTAAAAATATTTAATATCATGATTTTCTTAATAATATAAATTATGTGATTAATTGAACATTAAATATATTTAATACATGATTTTTTCTAATAATAAATTAAATATTATTATTTTCTAATAAATATAAATTTATGACATATTGCCATGTGATTTGCACTAAAACGATAAATCGATGTCCATTCAATATACATCGATTTCAGTTCACAAAGTGCCATAAGGATTTGCTCTCATAAGATTCACTGCTATAAGGATTCGCTCTCATAAGGATTTGCTCTCATAAGGATTCACTGCTATAAGGATTTGCTCTCATAAGGATTCACTGCTATAAGGATTCGCTCTCATAGGATTCACTGTCATAACGATTCGCTCTCATAACGATTCACTCTCATAACGATTCGCTCTCATATGATTCACTCTCATAACGATTTGCTCTCATACGATTCGCTCTCACATCGATTCGCTCTCATAACGATTCGCTCTCATAACGATTCACTTTCAAAAGGATTCACTGCTATAAGGTTCGCTCTCATAAGGATTCACTGCTATAAGGATTCGCTCTCATAAGGATTCACTGCTATAAGGATTCGCTCTCATAAGGATTCACTGCTATAAGGATTCGCTCTCATAAGGATTGGTAAGTGAAACATGGATTCCTTTGTAAAACATGGATTCCTTTGAAAGAACATGGATTTCATAAGTGAAACATGGTTTTGATCTTTTAAACATAGATTTACTTTATATTCCAAAATATTTTTGGCATCTAGTGGAAAAGTCAATATTCTTGATTTGGGTAATCCTCTATCTTTCTGACAGGAGATCTTTTTTGCTTATCTTTCTAGATCTCTTCTTTCCTGCCAACAAAAAGGGGATTACTTACTACTTCTGGGTGGCAACAGAAAACATAGAGGTATGAGCCTTTTTGACAGAAACACTCTTTTAACTAAACACTTTCTCTATGCTTGCAGACCTCGTAGACCACAAAATATCAGAAGAAAGAGAACATGAGCAACGGCTAGAACTCCAACGGATCTCCTCACGGATTTATTTAAATTGCTCATATAAAAGATGAAGCATTGCTGAAGAAAGAAGAGAGCTTTCCTGAAAATCTTTGAAGGAGTGTACAACCAGTGAGGAACCTGAACTCTAAATACACTCAAAGGAAAAGAGAGAAAGAGCCCGAGCCCAAGAAGAAGTGTTCAAGCATCTGAAGCCCTCAAGCTTCAACCTCTTCTCCTCTCTTCACTCTCTCTGTGTGCATCTTTGTAATCTGGGGAGAGAGTCTTTTTGTTGAGAGTTCTTTTAGTTAGTTTTTCATTTGTTCCAATCTCAGCTTTTCTTTCTTTTCTAAGAAAGACTTTGTCCAGCTGTAGGACTGTATACAGTGTAGAAACCTAGCTAGGGGTTTGTGTCTAGCAGAACCGCACTGGGGTTTGTACCAGGAGGTTGACTTCTTTACCTGTAAGAGAAGTGGGCTGCCTTCTTACCCGGGAAAGAGAAGAAGACCAGCTGGGGTGCTGGGTGTTGTAGTGTCCTTAAGGGGACTGTACCCTTAGTTAGTGAAATCCCAAGAGGTTGCTTGGGGACTGGACATAGGGCTTCCATATGGGAAGGGCGAACCAGGATAAATTCCTTGTGTCCTTTGTGTGATTGTTTATTTGCTTCCACTACTACTCTTTATCACACTAAACTAACCAAACATTCAAGTGTTAATTTTGTGTTTAAGTTTCTATTTAAGATTTCAGAGAAAAACCTATTACCCCCCCTCTAGGCTAGCTTGCTGCCATACTGAAAGGGCCAACAAGTGGTATCAGAGCAGGTCTCTGATCATTCAAAGAAGATCCACGATCTTAGAGCAAGGATCTATGGCAGCTCAAGGATATGCTGAAGGTCAATCAGTCACCAGTCCTCCATTCTTTGATGGACATGACTACCAATATTGGAAGATGCGAATGGAATGCTTCATTCGGGGCACAGACTTCGATCTGTGGTAGGTAATAGAGGTAGGTGATTTTGTTGTTGTTCCTGTCCAGGCACTACTGCTATTACAATAGCTGATAAAAATAAAACTATCTTTAAACTTTAAAGCTAAGAACTATTTATGTTGTGCTCTATCCAAAAAGGAGTTTAGTAGAGTATCTGCATGTAAATTAGCTAAAGAAATATGGGATAAATGCAGATAACTTATGAAGGAACATATAAAGTAAAACAAACTAGGATAGATATTCTTGTCTCACAATATGAGCAATTTAAAATGCTTCGAACGAAAATATCACTCAAATGTATAATAGATTTTCAAGTATAGTAGTTGGTCTAAGCTCTCTGGTAAAAATCTTTCTGATGAGGAAACTGTTAGGAAGATACTTAGGTCCTTAACTATTTCATGGACCCTAAGGTCACAGCTATTGAAGAGCCCATGACTTAACCAAACTCTCTATTGATAACTTAATAGGTTCCCTCATGGCACATGAAATTAACATGGAGCGACTATCTGAAAGCTCATCAAAGAAAAAATGTACTAATGCTCTTAAAGTTGCAACTACTCTTTCCACCTCTTCTTTTCTTCTAGTTCCAAAATACAGATTCTGAAGACAGTGACGTAGATGATGTACTGTCAAGCTTCAGAAATTCTCAAAGAAGAAAAAATGGATCAAGAAGGATTCAAAAGAAAGAGAGAAAGGAAAAAGAACCAATCTGTATGAATGCAGAAAACCTGGACATCTAAGACCAGATTGTCCTAAACACAAGAAGCTGGTCAATTAGAAAAATCCAAGAAGCAGCACAAGAAATTCAAAAGAAAAGTATGGGCGGCTGCTTGGGACAATGAAGAGGCCACAGCTCAGAATCATCAAGCTCAGAGTCAGAGAAAGAGCAGGTAAATCTAGCCCTCATGGTAGGACTAGATGAGGTACTCCTAACTCATCTTTTGATTCTTGCACAGATTCAGATCAGAATTTGAAGATTAGAACATGTTTTTAATGAACTTATGATAACACAAGGTTGTTGTAAAGAATTAAAAAATATCAAGAACAACCTTACTGTTTGGAAAACACTAATTCTGATCTTAAATCAGAAATAGAACAATTAGAAGAACAATTAAAAGAATGTAAAGATAATAATTATCTTTTAAATGAAGATTTGAAAGTAAGAATAATGAGAAGTTAGAGTTGGAAGAAAAATAAAAATCTAACTGAAGAAAAATATGTATTTAAAAGAATCAGTTAGAAAATTACTGAACGGAAAACAACTTTAGCCCTATGCTTAAAAGGATCAAAATTTGGAAATAATAAACAAGGGCTTGGATACATACCTCCGGAAAAAGGAAAACAAGCTATGATTCCAGAAAATATCTACTACCCAAATTTGTAAAAGAAACTAAGATGCCCCAGAAAAAGGCCCATGTAAAAGAAAAAAATTTCCAAAAATTGTGTTCTAAACAGATATCATAAAAATAATAAGAAACTGCAAAATAGATTACATTCATTGTTGTTCTCACTGCAATAAACTAGGACACACTGTAAAAACTTGCACAACAAGGTACTTAGTTTGGATCCCTAAAGGATATTTTCATGCATCTAACCATCAAAGACCCAAAAGGATTTGAGTACCTACCTTTGAGTAATTTATTTGCAGTTAGCCTTAGAGCATCAAAATCAAGGATGCTCAAGGCAGGAGTGACAGCAGACTCTTCATTCAAATCATATCTGAAGAAAGAGTAGTCACAAAAATGAATTGGTCTTATTACTAACAATTATTTGCAAGTTTCATTCAGGTGTAGTCTCTCATTCAGGGGGAGCACAGACTATAGGGAAGTTATTCATTTATGTCAATAATGTTGAACCCCTCATGGTAAGAATTTCTTTCACAAAAGGGAGAGAATGCAATGGTAAGAACCTTCCTTTTGCTTTGTGACAAAAGGGGGAGAGTATGTATGGTATGCATTATCTGTGAATTTTCTGTATTTTCTATACTTTACATATTTTTGTCAGAAAAATTCTCATAATTTTATCATCACAAAAAAGGGGGAGATTGCTGAACCACTCATTATATTTTCCTTTTATTTGGTGATAACAAAATTTATGTTTAATTAATTATTATTAAAATATTTAATATCATGATTTTCTTAATAAAATATACATTTATGTGATTAATTGAATATTAAATATATTAATACCATGATTTTTTCTAATAATAAATTAATATATGATTTTTTAATAAATATAAATTTATGACATTATTGCCATGTGATTGCACTAAAACGATAAATCGATGTTCATCAATATACATCGATTTCAGTTCACAAAGTGCCATAAGGATTTGCTCTCATAAGGATTCCTGCTATAAGGATTCGCTCTCATAAGGATTTGATCTCATAAGGATTCACTGCTATAAGGATTTGCTCTCATAAGGATTCACTGCTATAAGGATTCGCTCTCATAAGGATTCACTGTCATAACGATTCACTCTCATAACGATTTGCTCTCTAACGATTCACTCTCATAACGATTCGCTCTCATAACGATTTGCTCTCATAACGATTCGCTCTCACATCGATTCTCTCTCATAACGATTTGCTCTCATAAGGATTCACTCTCATAACGATTCGCTTTCATAAGGATTCACTGCTATAAAGATCGCTCTCATAAGGATTCACTGCTATAAGGATTCGTCTCATAAGGATTCACTGCTATAAGGATCACTCTCATAAGGATTCACTGCTATAAGGATTCGCTCTCATAAGGATTGGTAAGTGAAACATGGATTCCTTTGTAAAACATGGATTCCTTTGAAAGAACATGGATTTCATAAGTAAAACATGGTTTTGTCTTTTAAACATAGATTCCTTTATATTCTAAAATATTTTTTGGCATCTAGTGAAAAAGTCAAATATCTTGATTTGCGTAATCCTCTATCTTTCTGATAGGAGATCCTTTTTGCTTATCTTTCTAGATCTCCTCTTTTCTGCCAACAAAAAGGGGATTACTTACTACTTCTGGGTGGGAACAGGAAACATAGAGGTATGAGCCTTTTTGATAGAAACACTCTTTTAACTAAACACTTTCTCCTATGCTTGCAGACCAAGTAGACCACAAAATATCAGAAGAAAGAGAACATGAGCACGGCTAGAACTCCAACGGATCACTCAACGGATTTATTTAAATTGCTCATATAAAAGATGAAGCATTGCTGAATAAAGAAGAGAGCTTTCCTGAAGATCTTTGAAGGAGTGTACAACCAGTGAGGAACCTGAACTCTAAATACACTCAAAGGAAAAGAGAGAAAGAGCCCGAGCCCAAGAAGAAGTGTGTCAAGCATCTGAAGCCCTCAAACTTCAAGCTCCTTCTCCTCTCTTCACTCTCTCTGTGTGCATCTTTGTAATCTGGGGAGAGAGTCTTTTTGCTGAGAGTTCTTTTAGTTAGTTTTCATTTGTTCCAACTCTCAGCTTTGTTCTTTCTTTTCTAAGAAAGACTTCTGTCCAGCTGTAGGACTGTATACAGTGTAGAACCTAGCTAGGGGTTTGTGTCTAGCAGAACCGCACTGGGGTTTGTACTAGGAGGTTGACTTCTTTACCTGTAAGAGAAGTGGGCTGCCTTCTTGCCCGGGAAAGAGAAGAAGACCAGCTGGGGTGCTGGGTGTTGTAGTGTCCTTAAGGGGGACTGTACCCTTAGTTAGTGAAATCCCGAGAGGTTGCTGGGGACTGGACGTAGGGCTTCCATGTGGGAAGGGCCGAACCAGGATAAATTCCTTGTGTCCTTTGTGATTGTTTTTATTGCTTCCGCACTACTACTCTTTATCACACTAAACTAACCAAACCTTCAAGTGTTAATTCTGTGTTTAAGTTTCTATTTCGGATTTCAGAAAAAACCTATTCACCCCCCCTCTAGGCTAGCTTGCTGCCATACCGAAAGGGTCAACCTCCCGAGGTATGGACAGAAGGATCCTTGGGAACGTAAGTCCCAGGATCAACAATGAAGCAATCATCAGAATGGTCTGACGGCTCACCGTCAAGCCGAGGAGAGTGGGGCGTTCCTTCAGAGGAAACCGCCCCTACTGAGTGAGAAGAGTTCTCAGAAGGAGAACCCCCAGACGACGAGCCCTCGCGGAGACGATGACTAGAGGAGGAAGACACAGAACTCGAAGACATGCTTACCTCTAAAGGAAGCAAGTGGAGATCGGAAGTAGTTGAAGCTCAGGCAAGGGACGTCGGAGCAAATATCGTCAGCACGTCGGCAGGTCGTCTAGTAGATGCTCGCGCACGAGGACAAGGTTGTATTTCGGCAGCAGACTCAGTATTTATAGAACTGGGGGCCAAACGAATCCAACGGCAAAAAGCCAACCTCCAATGCAAGTGGTTGAGATCGGCCCACATGCCATCACCAGATTGGTAATGGAACCGACCCCCCAGATTCCTATCAGCGTGAGCGGCGAGGAGCGCATGATGGCGCTCGAAAAGATGAGGCGGCGAAAGTACCAGCGGCACGGCATACGAAGCTGCACGCGACGGCTCGTCAGATAATGAGACGTTCGGTGACTCTGACAAGGCCATGACGCACCCTTACGACAGGGCGGCTTCGGACTACAGGGTGACCTGGCATCCTGATGGGCCACATGCGTCAGCCAAGCCACGTGACAAGGTACGTGTTTCCAGCGGAGAAATTTAGCTTCACCTCGCGCCCCGCGATCACGGTCCGATTGAACCTAGGGGGCCAGTGTTACGGGGGTTTCCAAGCAGGTCCGCTAAAATGAGGATGGCCGACCGCATTGAAGATAGTCCGACATTCCATAGCTTTGGCTGCTCGGCTTGAATCTCACCTCGGATGAGAACCGGTTCGGATCGGCGGAGTCGACGAGATGACGAGGCGTCCGAACTAATCAAGATATTCTCATCAAGTCGACCTCGGATCAGCCGACCTCAAAAAGCCATTGCCGGACATCTTACCTACGTCCTCACCAAGTACGACAGCTACAGCTCTGGTCTATACGTCTCGGGCGTCTACAGCTCGGCCCAGGCGAGCCTGTCTACAGCTCGGCACAGGTAATCTTGCGAATCGACCACAAGGGAGCTCACCGTTTGGCACCTCGGGTCATCGAAAGCTCGGGTCTAGCCGACCTCAAGCACGACCCTCTCATGTGCCCCATCACAGCCCACACGGTCAACAGGAGATAGGGCAATGACCGAGAGTCACGGAAACCGCAAGTCATGGTTATTAAGGCCACGATCTCAGCAATCAGGGCCTACTGTGGCAACCACGATCATCGCAACTCGCAGAAGTAGCGACACCCATCTGGCGGGAATCTCGGTAACTCCCAGCGAGGATTAACGGCTCATCCAGCTCACACGTACGTGTCCTAACACTATATAAAGGGTAGACACTCCACAGGCAAAAGGTACGCTATTCTCCCCCCACGCTAGGCCATATTGATCGGCTGGCAACTGACTTGAGCGTCAGAGTGTCTCCTCGCCGAACTCCCTCGGTGGGCTTTGCAGGTCAGCTCGTGAGCTCGGGAGCAGCGTCACATGTCGGCCAAGCGCGCCTCAAAAGGGATTCATCGGCTGGTCGTCTCGGCTCAATATGGCGAGAAGCGCCTCAGCGGTCACCTCGGCAGGAGCCGACCTATGTTACTATAACAGTAACAGACACCATTTAGACCCCTTAGATGTTGAGATTAAGTCGATCTAATAATTTTTACTTGACAAAAAATAAACTAAAATTATCATAAAAGTATCTATTTAATAAAATTTATGCTTAAATTTCATCTTAATTATTTTGCAGCAAGGAAATCGGTGATTCCCTTACCGATTTCCTTATTTTATATATATTTTAAAAAAATTGCACCGGTCCACGCGCCAACACAGCTTTGACAGTCCAAAGTGTGCTATTTTACTAATTCATTTTTTACCTGCTATTCACCAATAAACTTTTCAACTATGCCATTTTTTAAGAAAACAGTGGAAAAGAGATATTTTCGAGCATCACATGGCCCTCGCAGGCGTCGAAGAGCCATACCAACGGGTGATTGCTGGCAGCTGCTACGAAAGTTGGGAGATATAGTTAAGGATTTGCATGTGGGCATGCAGTTGGTACACCACTGTCCTGCTGTCGGGTTTTGTTTAAAAATAGTATAGTTAAAAAAATTAATTAGGTGAATAACATCTTAAATTTTGTAATTCTCAATGTACCTCAATTTTGACCATTAACGGATTTATTTTAAATATATATTATAAAAAATAAAAATCGATAGCCAAATAGGTCATTGTAACGACCAAATTTTAATTTTATATCTAAACGATATCTCATCAAGATGAACTTTTAAAACACAAGTTAAATGATATATGATAAATTTTAGGGAGAATTAATTATTAGTCCCTGGCAGGGATCTGACATTATTTTCAGGTCCCTATCAGGTTTTCAACAACCTTCTGGTCCCTGTTTTATGCAGGACTTATTTTTAATAAGATGTTTAGGAGCAATTTAAAAAAAAACTATTCTACCTAAAAAATCATGTTGGATTCGTTTTTTAACTTTAAATTTAAAATTATGGCAATGTGATGTTACATGTTTGGTAAAACAACAAAATGTTTAAAATTATGTTGATGTGTTTGGGGCACCGGGGGCGGTCGGGGCGGGGTGGCCGCCGGGGGCGGGGGAGGGGGGGTCCAGCAGGGGGGCTGGGGGCATGGGCGGGGAGGGGGAGCAGCGGGGCGCGGGGGGGGGGGGGGGGGGGAGGGAGAGTGCAGGGCGCGGCAGGGGGGAGCGCCGGTGCGGGTTCTGGGGGAGGGGGAGCAGCGGGGGCTGGGGGCGGGGGGTGCGGCAGGGGGGGGGGGCGCCAGAGCAGGGGAGGGGGGGGCTGGGGGCGGGGTGGGTTCCGGGGTGGGGGAGGAGGAGTAGAGGGGGCCGCGGGGGGGGGTGGGGGAGGGAGGGTGCAGGGCGCGGTAGCGGGGGCGCGACAGGGGGGGGGGGCGCCGGTGCGGGTTCTGGAGGGGGAGCAGTGGGGGCTGGGGGCGGGGGCGGGGGGGGGAGCTAGGGCGGGGGAGGGGGGTGGGGTTTCGGCGGGGGGCTCGGGGCGAGGGCGGGGGAGCAGCGGGGGGAGGGGGGGCAGGGGCGCGGCATGGAGGGTGCAGGGTGGGGGGTGGTGGGGGGACGGCAGGGTGGGCGGGGAGTCTGGGAGAGAAGGAGAGAGCCGCGAGTGTAGTTTTTTAAAAAAAATTGGTTATCACTTGTTTTTATTTTGAGAGAGATTTACGTAGGATAGAATTTTCACTTAAAAAAATTTGCTTACCAACGTGTTAAGATGTCTCTCCTTCTTTTTAAATTTAAGAGAAAAAACTGTTAAAAAAGTGCAACCAAGCACCCTATAAGTCCTTGCTTTTAACCCCCATTATCCATCCCTATTATCTCAAAAGTGTGTAACCGTTATCCCAAAAGTGTGTAACTGCGTAAGTACGTACTTACACAGTTACATGTGTAACTGTGTTAGTATGTAAATCATGTAACTGTGTAAGTATGTAATTACATACTTACGCAGTTACACATGTAACTATGTAACTACATGGAAATTTGTAAGTTTGTAACTCTGTAATTAGGACTTACCTAATTACATACTTACATAGTTTTAGAAGGATTACCTAGTTATTTTAATTCGTAATATACCAAAAGTGTGTAACTGTGTAAGTACATACTTACACAGTTACATGTGTAACTGCGTAAGTATGTAAATCTTGTAACTGTGTAAGTATGTAATTACATACTTATGCAGTTACACATGTAACTATGTAACTACATAGAAATTTTATAAGTTTTGTAACTCTGTAATTAGGCTTACCTAGTTACATACTTAGATAGTTTTAGAAGGATTTACCTAGTTATTTTAATTCGTAATATACCAAAAAGTGTGTAACTGCGTAAGTACGTACTTACACAGTTACATGTGTAACTGCGTAAGTATGTAAATCTGTAATTGTGTAAGTATGTAATTACATACTTACGCAGTTACACATGTAACTATGTAACTACATAGAAATTTCATAAGTTTGTAACTCTGTAATTAGGGCTTACCTAGTTACATACTTAGATAGTTTTAGATGGATTTACCTAGTTATTTTAATTCGTAAATATATACTAAAAGTGTGTAACTGCGTAAGTACGTACTTACACAGTTACATATGTAACTGCGTAAGTATGTAAATCATGTAACTATGTAAGTATGTAATTACATACTTACGTAGTTACACATATAACTATGTAACTAGATAGAAATTTTATAAGTTTGTAATTCTGTAATTAGGGCTTACCTAGTTACATACTTACACAGTTTTAGAAGGATTTACCTAGTTATTTTAATTTGTAATATACCAAAAGTGTGTACTACGTAAGTACATACTTACACAGTTACATGTGTAACTGCATAAGTATATAAATCCTGTAACGTGTAAGTATGTACATAGTTACCCTAATTACAGATTTACAAACTTATAAAATTTCTATGTAGTTACATAGTTATGTGTAACTGTGTAAGTATGTAATTACATACTTAGACAGTTACAGGATTTATATACTTACACAGTTACACATGTAACTTTGTAAGTACGTACTTACGTAGTTACACACTTTTGTTATATTAGGAATTAAAATATCTAGATAAATCCTTCTAAAATATGTAAGTATGTAACTAGGTAAGCCATATTACAGAGTTACAAACTTATAAAATTCTATGTAGTTACATAGTTACATGTGTAACTGCGTAAGTATGTAATTACATACTTACACAGTTACAGGATTACATACTTACGCAGTTACACATGTAACTATGTAAGTACGTACTTACGCAGTTACACACTTTTGGTATATTACGAATTAAAATAACTAAGTAAATCCTTCTAAAACTATGTAAGTATGTAACTAGGTAAGCCCTAATTACAGAGTTACAAACATATAAAATTTCTATGCAGTTATATAGTTACATGTGTAACTGCATAAGTATATGTAATTACATACTTACACAGTTATATGATTTACACACTTACGCAATTACACATGTAACTGTGTAGTACGTACTTACGCAGTTACACACTTTTTATATATACGAATTAAAATAACTAGGTAAATCCTTCTAAAACTATGTAAGTATGTAACTAGGTAAGCCCTAATTACAGAGTTACAAACTTATAAAATTTCTATGTAGTTACATTGTTACATGTGTAACTGCGTACATACTTACACAGTTACAGGATTTACATCTTACGGTAAGTACGTACTTACGCAGTTACACACTTTTGGGATAACAGTTACACACTTTTGAGATAACGGGGGGATAAACGAGGTTTAAAAGTAGAAACTAAAAATAAGTCATGCATAAAGCAGGGACCAGAAGGCTGTTGAAAACTGACATGGGCCTGAAAATAATGTCAGATCCCTGCCAGGACAAATAATTAATTCTCCTAAATTTTATGGTGATTTTAATTTATTCTTTTAAAATATTTTTTTTGATATAAAAATTACTCTAAAATATAAATCAAATTAATCTCAATGTCCGTGAACCAATAGTTCTTAATATTATCATATGTAGAACCAACACATTTTTTCTAAAAATTATGATAGTCTTATATCTTAGTTCCGTTATTCAAGTTCATTGACGTCCCGTTAAGGTGCATACGTCTGAAGACAATATGAGGGTTTATGTTAATAGCGGAAGAATATCTTTAAGTTAAAAGTAGTCATATTTTATGTAAATATCATGTCTCACATAAGAATCATTGTCCTTCAGCTTTTCAAAATCATACTATAATTTAATATTATATTTTGAGATGTTACATCCCACCTACATACATTGGTCAACTTGATGGTCACCTACATTTCAGAGATGGACCGTAGGAGACAGAAAAGAATGTTTGACCATCCCTGATGTACATCATAGCCCGAAATCGATCACATGCACGGTGAAAAAGAATCAAGCGATAAAGTCGGCAAAGACAAGTTGTTAGTGGTGGTGTTGTCTCACGAATCGGTCATCTAGCATTCTTCCTCGCCTCCTACGTCCAATATACTAACAAATGGGATCCCGTCTACATACATTGGTAAATCTAGATGTAGGCGAGCGTCGAGTTGACCAATGTATGTAGGCAGGATGTAATATCTTTGCGGTAGTCCAACAATGCCGTCAAGTTCAGAAGAACAGAATAAAAACCAAAATTGGAGATTCAAATCTAAAAATTCTCATGTTTTAAGACATAAAAAAATTGTTAAAATACACAGTATACACTGTCTTCAGAAGTCCACACCTCACGAGACGTCAACGAACTTGAGTAGCGGAATTGAGATACAAGGCCACCATAAGTTTTAGAAAAATAGTAGTTCTAGATATGATAATATGAAGAGTTATTGGTGCACGAACATTGAAGTTAATTTGATTTATTAATTTTTAGAGTAATTTGTACTAAAAAAAATTATTTTAAAAAACTTAATTAAAATCACCATAAAATTTATTATATTTTAATTAACTTGTATTTAAAATTTCACCTTAATTAGACATCATTTAGATATAAAATAAAGTTTTAAAAAATTTTAAACAAATTAATTTGATTTCACAGTAAAGAAATTGATCATTGCATGACCGATTTCCTAATCGATAATGGGATGACCGATTTCTATTTTTTTATAATTTATTTAAAAAGAATGTGTTGACGATCAAAATTGGCTAGATTACGATTAAATTTTTAGGATCCTATTCACCTAATTAATTTCAAATTATGTTATTTTTAAACAAAATCTCTATCCTGCCTTACTCATAATTAAGAGAACCAGCTCACCTAAACACATTGATCGTTGTCATGGATTGTGAAAAACTGGGCCCTTGTTGGAACCTTATTGGACCTCCAGTAGGCCTTGGTCTTGATGATAGGACTGATTGCAGTTAAGTTTCTGCTAACGGCATAATCGATCTCCGTCGAGTTAACTAATTAGTGTTGATGGCATGGGTTTGTGCTGCTTACTTGGTGTTAGTGGCAAGCCTCACTGCCATTAAGTTCAGGCGGTTCCAGAGCTCTATTAGTATTCGGTTGACAGTAAGAGATGTTGACGTTAATTAAGGTAGTATAAACTTGACGACAACCTGTGTTGACATCAACTTGGGCATACCTATTTTTATATAGGTGCCGAACCCCTCTTCTTTCTTTCTCACCTTCACCCTCCCCACTCCCCTTCACCTCCTGATTCTCCTACTACTGTTGGCAACTGATGGAGGCTCGGAGTGTTGGTGCTCATGCGGCGGTGGTTGATGAAGAAGGGGGGAGTTTCCCATGAGGTGCAATCATGGAATGCCATCTTGATTTTGTGTTTTCATCGTTTGAGGTAGGGAGATTAGTCCTTGTGCCCTTATCGTTGTTCATGGTGTTGCATGTGAAATTTATGCTTTGGATTCGTGGTTTTAGCTAGGGCATTATTCTTACCGTGGCTATGGTTTTTGCATCGAGTGATTTTGCAATGGATTGTCATTTTCTGACTTTTAATAGGTGTTAGGCAATGCAGAGAAGAGTTCCATGATGATATTTGCTTCCATTTGTAGCAAATGGTTTATCCTCTGGGAGAGAGTTGGACTTGCTGGAAGTTGATAAATTTGACGGCAACACAGTATACCATCTAGTTCATCCTCGACGGTAATCGATGTTGTCGTCAAGTCCAGTTGGCGGTCGTCAATGTTGTCGTCTACTTGGGGTGACCTAGTAGTTCACTTACCATGTCTATAATGTTCTGTGTGGACATTGTGAGTCCACCTAGTTGCACTGCATTGTCGAACGTTAAAGAGCATCTTTGTCTGCATTTTTTTGTATTTCAGTGGTTGTGGTTGTGTTGTGCAGTGTGTTCTCATCTGGGTGTTGAGTGCAACTCCCACTGGATGATTGACATGAGTTAACCCATCAGTGAGTATAGACGTCAGAGCGTCTCTGTTTATGTGTGCCCCTTGTGGTGGTTTCGAGCTGATTATCGTAGGGTCCCTTTTCCATCCATCAAAGTTCAACGTAGAGAAAAAACAATTGAGGGCCAGATGTAAGGGAGGAGCATCTGAGTGTGCAAACCTAGTTAGGGTTAGAGGACTCTACGGTGTCGAGGGGCTAAATCATACGTCTTAGTTGGCCCTTCCTTGTGTGGTATGATTGTGTATCTTATGTGTTGTGGCCTTGTGTTAGTTTGATGTTCTTTTAACTACAAGGCACAAGTGTGAATTGCACCTCCGAGAGAGGAGGGAGCTGTCGTACCGTTGCTTACAGCATGGAAGTTTGACTATGGTCTGACCTTATTCGATGTAGTACTTACTGACTAGTTGTGCTTTCTTTCCTACTTTTAACTTGAGTTGTCGTTTCACTTGTGTTCTAGTTTCCCTTTTGGGCCTTGACTATAAGTTCATTCTCTTCCTTTTTTAGGTGAGGGTGTCGTCAACTTAAGATGCAAAGTGTAGAGTTGCTCTATTAATTCTGCTTAGCTGCTAACTTAGACAATGTACGTTCTACTATCTATGCTTCTTTTGGTTGTCCTCATGCTTTGAGATGTACTTAATTTGTTGAGTTGTACATTACATGTGTTATGTACACTTGTGAGTATGAGATAGTGTTTACTACTGTTCAATTTCTTATACGACTTCTTTAGATATTATTTTTTAACTTTTCAAA